>OX328132.1:1375179-2093693 GCA_946811695.1 Gonocerus acuteangulatus
CTACATTCTGGAATGGTGACCTTTGTTTGATCTAAAGATAATTATTTATTAATTTAATCCATTAAAAGGGATGAGGATTGATAAATGGGAAAAATAATTTATAGTTGTGTGCAAATAATTTTCTCTTATATTCAGCTCTTTAAAATACATGATATTTAAGTTGAATAATTACTTAAGGAGTTATACTACCTTGAAACTTTTGTTTTTGCACTTTGTTTAAGAAAGTTTTTGTATTAGGATTTTTTTAAGTGGCCTAAAAAGTGAAATCACACTGCAGATTTATTACCCTAAATGTAGTAATATAAAATCCTATGGAACAGGGGTGTGGAAATACAAAGAAAAGGGGGAGCAACTTGGTCTCTTTGATTTATTTATATAAGAGTAATGAAGAGAAAAAAAAACTGTTGGGTTGAGTATGAATCAAAGAATTCACTTGAAGAGGTGATCTTCGGCTGTTAGCCCTTACTCACAATTCCTCTTTTCAACAATTTCTGTAAAATGTAATCGCCTTTTTTAATTTGGGAATATCTGAGAGTGGTACAAAGAAGACTCTTACTCTGCCAGTGATTGATAAAAAAAAATGTATAGTGTGTAACAAAGGGAATTAAGATACCTCCCGGGCATCACTTGATTGTTGACCGTCGAAACACCCATAAGGAAACAGGAAGAGGGAGTGAGAAAAATGAAAGGTGGAAGCTACTGGACATTTTTCTCTCTCGTGGCTGAAGAATAGCTGAAGATATAGATTGTATCATAATTAATTCCAACCTTAAATACGTTAAATACAATCCCTAAATTAAACGAAGTAATGCGTGATTTTATTAAGGTGTTTTTCTAGATAGTTCACTTACTATTGACTTCAATTTTCAACCAATTGACTCCAAATTTTGATTGTAGCTTTCTAATGGTGTTATAAAATGAAGTACATAGGATTTGTTTTTGTTTTATTAAATTATAATAATTTCATACCTATTTTGCCATTACAAAACAAATATTTTTTTTTTTTAGTAATAACTCCATTTTTGTAAAAATTTATATTTCCAACAACCCTTACATACTTCACATGAAAATGTCACTAGAAAGATACAGTATAAAGTTTACTGCTTTGACATATGACATCGAGGAGACGTCATTCATTTCATGTCTCAGGGTGTCTACTGCATGAAAGTCATGAAAATGTCATAAATTGAAAATATGTCACGAAATTTCAGTTTTACCGGAGTCTAACATAATCTCAGGACTTCTGCGCAGTCGTAATAGTCGTCTTTTTCATATGGTGACTCAATTCTATCTGCCTCCCCACCCATTTCCTCTGTTAGATTTCTTTGTCGGAGCATTTTTCACATCAATTATTTGATACATTCAATTACTTTATTAGATATATTTTTATTTTTCTATATTCATATGCAGAGTTTTTCATGCAGACTTTAATATTGAAATTGTGAACACTTAGTTTACTGAATTGTGTACGTTGACAATAAATATTCAGTTAGTAATATTTTTAGAAATTTTGATTTCTGCTCAAAGTTTTTGAGGCTGCTAATTGCATAGTCATTTTAAAATTTGTAGAACCATAATTTCTTCACTTTTAAAATTAATGTAACTATCCTCTTTAACATATGATGCACATTTTATACAGTTTTAAATTGTAATTTTATAGATTTCACGGTAATCTGTGTAAGGACACAAATAATATTAAGCTAAATGTTAAGGCTTTTTCTTTTTATGGGTATGAAATTTGCGTTTAAAGTTATGAAAATGTCATGAAATTGGCTTTCACAAAAGTAGTAGACACCCTGTGTCTTATTGTTGATTTTGACTTCTCTGAGGCAGCAAGCAACTTACTTTAGCCATCACCACACAGTATACATTAGGTTCTTTCTGTATATATTAGGTTTTTAAGGCTGCAGTCATGCCTTAATCATGTTTTCTTTTAGAAGTTTCCCCTTTTGGAAAAGTCTACGTCCATTTTATTTGTATGTCAAGTTGTTAAAGGAGGTCGTTAATTGAAGGCGTTAATTTGTCACTCGTTTTGAAATCTGTGTACAACTCGTCAGCCACTATACTGATGTTTAGTTTTGAAAAATGTTAAGAAATATTTGTTTTATACTTTAAGACTTTAAACGTTAATGACCGAGAAAATTAAATCTTCAAAATTAATAATTTTACATTGATTATTAATTTTTTTATTGTGTTATTGAGCTGATAAGAAATATAAACTAACTGCAATAGTTCATAATATAACATAAAGATAGAATAAAAGTTGTAACAGATTTCTCAAATTACATGAACATTTTTTTATTTATCCGAAGTTTAATATTGGATTTGTTATTTTATTATATTAATGTATACTTTATTGTTCAGATGGCTGCTGGTGGAACAACAAGTGGGCATGGCAACACTAATAGTGGTGTTTATGGAAAAGGTCCAAACAATTTTACTGGAAACTATGGAGGTAATTATGAAAACAACCAGGGTAATAGTAGTGGAACTGCTGGAGACTTCAAAACTTCTACATCAAGTGGACCAAAAGTACAATCTACTCAGTCAGCGAATCCATCTTCTAATTCTGATTTAGTCAACATTTATTCCAAATCCCTTTCTAAAGTATGTATAAGTCTTCACAATTCATTTATTGTATATTTTTCCTTTCTTATTCTTATAGTCTATTATCTTTTAGTCATATGAGAAACAAAATTTCCACTGTGCTACACCTCCACCCTTCAACTTAGGATCTCAGAACTCAGGAATGGGTCCTGGTGGTGGCTATCCTCAGCATTTATTCATTCCAACAATGACTCCACATCATAATACCACAACTTTAATGCATCAACCTATTCATCAGGTCAGTGTTCTTAGTTTAGTTTTATTTTATTTTATTGATTCATTGATACTCAAGAAATGATATAGAATATTTTCTTACCCAGTCCAAGCTATCTCAACAGTTATTTCTTAACCCTTTCTGGAGGACGGGCTTCTCCAGCAGCCAGCACCAAGCCGTGACTGGTTGACGGTGGGCTTCTCCATCAGCCACCTCACTCTATATCGTATAAGGACGGTCGCTTCTATTCTTTTGTTGTATTTGGTTCTATAAGTTTGTATTTTTGTATAAATCTGTATTTGTAGAAGTGCAAATCGCCGTCGTTGCAAAGCTCGAAAATTAAATAAAAAATAAGGGCGGTAGGTTTTTCCAGTTCTTTTAGACTATTAGTGAGATATCTTAGTAGACGTGTTTGAGACTTCTCGGAAGATGAAAAAAAAGGTGACTCCAGGAAGTAATATTAAAGAGCATTCTGTGATTTCGACCATGGGCTTTTTCCGAAGCGTAAAAAATGTAATTTGCTGAGGAAGCATCGCAGTTTCCAGGGATATTAGTTTTCTTTCAGTAGTACAAAGGTGTTACGTGAAAAGGGTTCTGCACTAATTAAAAAATATATATATTACTAATACGAGAACACAAATCATAAAAAAACAAGACAATTGTCGAGCGAGCATGGAAGGGAGCTAGCTAGTGGCCGTCTGGAGGGACACGCAGGTATCAGGAGGGTCCCGTCACCAGGTACTCACGGTCATAAAACTCCCGCCGTCTCCATAGGGTTAATAATGAATCATAATAGGGATCATCTCTTAATGCAACCATCAATCATTTAAACATTTCCTGTCATTAAGTAGACATTCCCAAAACATGCTAGTATGCTAGTTTATTACCAGTTATGCTGGAGGAGTTATTAAGCATTTTAGTAATCCTAACTTATTTCGATTTTTAAATTCTCTCTTCTCAGCAGTTCTTACTATATTGCTTTGATTTCTATTTGAAATCTTAAGTGTTTCTTCTGTCTCTTTTGGAAGTAAACCTGCATATAACACCTACTTGATAATGCAATCTGGAAATGTTGATGTTAACTGATAGGTAGAAAGAAAGAAAAAAGAAAAAAAAAAAAAAAAAAAAAAAAAAAAAAAAAAAAAAAAAAAAAAAAACTAATCTTACAAACTGCTGCGTATATTTGAGTGTATACAAATAATTCCTGTTATAATACTAATTCCTATTCTCAATGGCTGGCATACAATTCTTAAATCAAAGGAATTAATGTGGGATTCTATTAAGGCCTCTTTCAAGATGAGCGCCCTCAATTTTCAACTCGTCAACTCCACATTTTAACTGTAGCTTCTTAATTGCAGTTCCAAGTAAAGGACATTTTTTAATTAAAAACAAATTGCTTTTCACCATTTTCGTAAAAATTAATATTTCTTAAAAGTCCTCTAGCCTTCTCTAGATTTTGGCATCTTCTTTCAAAATAATTTTTTTTGTTCCAGATAAAAATGTACAGGTTTGAGCCCATGTAAAAAGAGTTCCCATTCGTTGGACATAGCATCAACATTTTGTTTTCAATGAATTAAAAAAAAAAAAATTTGTGTACTTCAAGACCCCTTATAAAATGTGCAACTTAAAGCATTGAAAATGTTGTTACTTTTTCTTTTTACTCGGAGAAAATTACCTAGATTTAAGGCAAATAACGTAATAAATATTACCCCTTAAAGTTTGAACGACAATACATTAATGTTTAGAACTCACAATAAAGTCCTTCACTTTCTACTAACAAAGATGGATCGACCCACGAAGGAAACAATTAGATAATCTAATAATTTACTCTATGGTAACCTCTGGGAAATTCCTTATTTATCAGAGTGTAATATTGCACAAGAATTAAACAATCTGTCTCAGACATAATTTTATGTGAAGGGTTAAGCAAACTTTACGGAACTTTTTTTTTTTTTTTTGTTAAAAATGTTTATAAGGTGATATTCAATGTTCTCTTGGTAATGGTAAAATATCTTTTTTTTTTTATTTAGGATGGAACGAATACTATGAGTGGAAGATCTCAGGGAGGAACTCAGCAAGCAAAGGTGGTTATGACCAAAGCAAATTTTTCGTCTTCTACCTATTGGACACAGAATTAAGCTGGTCTGAAGTAATTTAAAGATGGAAATTTGTCTTATGAATGTGTTGTAAATACTAAAGCAGGAAACAAAACAGTTGTATAAAAAGTACTGATTTTTTTTTTTTATTATTTTTTTTTTTTATTATTGACCTCTAAGCTTTAATGGTAAAGTTAATAATTATGGATAATAGTCATAGTTTTATGAATTATTTTACTTAACGTTATTATTTATTTTTGCAATCTTCTTTCCTCTTATTTATTTTTTTTTTAATTGTACACATAAATGATTATGAACTGTAAAAAGTATTTTCTACCTTATTTTATGACAAGGTTCAGAATGGATTATATTAATGTGTATGAAATCAACTGTTCACTAACAGTTCAGTTTTTACCTCTATTATTTTATAACAATTGAAGATCTTACTAGCGTTTTTATAGGTATATATTGTACATTCATATTTCTTGAGTTAAAATATATTGTTATTACTTTTACTATTATTATTAAATAATAATCGGAAAATTTTATTGTACTGCTCAACCGCACTTTCTAATAAGGACCAACTGGTATCTTGTTTTCTCAAAAATTTTCAAAGGTTATGAAATTAGGTTTGTAATTACAAGTGAATATGTTAAAAACAAAACCTTAAACCACATTAAAAAAAAATGTTTTAGTAACATATGACATATACTGTCTGTTCCTAGATTGTGGTTACTTTTTATAGAGTATCTAATGTTTTCTTAGATTGGTCTTATTTGTTATTTTGTATATAAAAATTAAGGCGGCAATGATTGCTGCATTGATGTTTCTCTTAATAGCAATGAATGGTAAACAAAGTAAAATAGTTAGGAGAGTGGCTAGTATTACCTGGCATTTTTAAACATTTTGTAAGTGTTAAGTTCACAAGAGTTTTGTTTGTTGTATGATTTTCAGCATCCATTGTATTATTTGATTTTTTTGTACATAAACTAGGATAGCTGGCTATACAGGTTTGGTTTAGCTCTCAAAGAGTACTTCATTAAATTCCTTCAATATATTTATTTTATTTTTTAATGTTCATATATATACTCATTTTTGTTGTATTTTTTTCTAAATATTTGGAAACATGCTAAACTCTATTTGATAAAAATATTCTCCTGAAAATCAATATACTGAAAAGAAGATACTAACTTATTACTATTAGAGTATGCATACATGGACGTGTATGTGTTGCTAAATAAATTGAAGGAAATGTTTGTTATTACTTTGACTTTGTTTTTTTTTTTAAACTTTGCTTTGTATTGTAACTAGTACATTTGGGGGTGGATATATGAAAGTACATTTTATGCTATTTTGAAGTCTGTTTTTTTTTCTTCTTTTTTTTTTTTTTTTTTTTTACTTTTTTAAAAGACCGTTTGTGATAGTCTATTCAAAATTTTATTTTTTTTTGTTTTTTTTTTTTTTATTTCAAAATAATTATAATGATCATGCTAAAATAATGTTCAGTTATAACTTCTTTAATGGCTAGAACATTAATAAGTGAAAAATAGAGGTTTTAAAATTTAAAAATTGATGTACAGAAAAAATAATATTACTGTATTTTGCGTTACCCAGAGTAATCAATACTGCATTTGAAGTCAGTTAATTGATTTTTCTGGATAATAGCATTTTCCTTCAATATGACTGTGTTATATATAGGAAGTAACAAACTTCATGTTTTTCAAAAAAAAAATAAAAATAAAAATGTAAATAAATAATTTTAACAGAAGAACTGTATTTTTTACCAATTAATATGTGCTGTTTTTATGTTGTGCTGTTGTGTGATGTAGTATTTATTGATTAATTTATAATAGATAAAAATTGGTTTTTGTCATGTGCTCATAATTTAAGAGGAATAGGCAAAGAAAATCAGATTGCATGATACCATTATTAGTTAAAAAAACAAAATAGTTTTATGCTTTCCCCTATATTTTTCCTTACCACATGTTTATGGCATTAAAAAGTATACAATATTTACATACAAGTGGAAGAGTAGATTAAAAGGCTCAACATCTTGAGAAATATTCCTTTAGGTCAGATTGTTTTTCTTGCATATCAAGGATTTTCAATTTTTGCAAGCTTAATCAGAGTTAGAAGAAAGAAATTTTTTAACTTCCCCACTAGCCAATGTAATTTTTCAAAATTGTAATAAATCATGAAAGACAAGATGTTTGAATACCTTTTAGTCCTATCAATCTATTGTTTTTCTGGTTATTACCTTAAATTTCCTCTTGATGCGCCCGGATATTAAGTTTCAAGATGATCTAGGTCAGTGTTTTCACCTGTGGAATCTACTTAGTTATAGTTTGATTTAAACTCCCTAGCAATGAAATGTATTCAATTATTAGTAAATGCACCTGTTTATTTTGAACTTTTTTGGAACTTATGTTTTTTTTTTAACTCTTTCTAAAAAATGATTTTGGGGAGGGGGGCACATCAGCAACTAGGCCATTAGCACAGTTTTCAGATTTGATAACACAGTTTTGACAGATGATAATAAACACAACTTTGTAACAAGCAATATTTATGGGGCATAATCTTCAATTATAATCAAATTTATAATGATTCCAATGTTGCATATGAACCCTTTGCACTTGAGGGCTCTGGAGTGGGCCCATTTAAAATTGTCTAGTAATTTGAATGAAAAAAACTTAGATAGCAAAGGTTTAATGTACACATTGATATTTACTTTCCACTTGATCCTACCTCAGAGTATCCACCTATGTGCTGCATAGCTCAATTTTAAACCTCCTAACATTTAATTTAATGCAAATGTGTATATTTACTCAACTATTTTAATTTAGCAATACAATTTTCTTTCAACTGGTCTTTGAAGATGGTAGATGATAGATCATTTCAACAAGGAATATTTGTAAGGAAGGAATCATCAAATAATATTTATTGTACTTAAAGGAATAATTTGCGCCCATTATTTTTCACTACATATTTGGTACACAGAATCAGCAGAGACATTTGCTCACTCTTAACCCTTTCTGGACAGTGGGCTTCTCTAGCAGCCAGCACAAAGCCTTGACTGGCTGACGGTGGTTCGCTTCATTTCTTTTGTTGTATTTGGTTCTGTAAGTTTGTATTTTTGTATAAATCTGTATTTGTTGTATTTTAAAAAGAGCAAATGGCCGTCATTGCGAAGCTCGAAAATTAAATTAAAAAAAAAAATAAGGGCGGTAGGCTTCCCCAGTTCTTTTAGAATATTAGTGAGATTTCTTAGTAGACGTGTTTGAGACTTCTCGGAAGATGAAACATCGCAGCCCGGCCCTTCCTCAGCTCCAGGAAGTAATATTGAAGAGCATTCTAGGATTTCCACGAAGACGGTGGGCTTTTTCCGAAGCGTAAACAATGTAAATTGCTGAGGAAGCATCGCAGTTTCCAGGGATATAAGTTTTCTATCAGTAGTACAAAGGTTTTACGTGGAAAGGGTTCTTCACTAATTAAAGAATAACTATATATTACTAATACGAGAACACAAATCTAAAAAAAAAAAAAAAGACAATTGTCGCGCATGGAAGGGAGCTAGCTAGTAGCAGGCAGGTATCGGGAGGGTCCCGTCACCAGGTACCCTCTGTCATACAACTCCCGCCGTCTCTATAGTGGTAAACATATAGTGTTTCACCATTGGTCATATGATATCATCTGAAAAAAATTAAAGCAAGTTTGATGATAGAGTATACTGTTGCATAAAAATAGACACTTTCCAATTCCTATTTAATGTATGTCTACTGTCCAAAACAATGTGTTGTTAAAATCCATTTATAAAAAAGTCCGTCACACAGGAGCTGCATAACTAAGCACTTTCCTGAGAATTTGGGTAGTGTAGACTGCTTTCCAGAACAATTTGCTTAAAATATCCTACATAAATAAAATAAAAACATGAATAGTTCTCTTTTAATTTTGTAATGAGTAACTGATCAATTTTAATTTGCTTCCAGAGTTATGTATACACATGGTACCTACGTAATAAATACAAAAAACCTTATATTATCGTATTTTCATCTAATGCAGGAACAGGATACAGTCCCTCTAGTTGTAGAAAGCACTCCTTGCGGCGGCTTTGTGAACCTACGTCTGGCGGGCTTTTCTATTGAAATATATTACAAAGCAAACCCCCCCTTTCCGATTGACCGATTCAGCTCATTTTTACAACACTCCTTTCTCATGAGTTACCCACGACATATACCACGTTTCGTTACAATACAGCAGAAATTACGACCGGTATGAGTATATTAGTAATTTGGGTCCGGAGTAAACCCCCCCCCCTCCTAATGAACCAATTTAGTTTATTTTTACAACACATATTTACCTGTAGATTACCACTACGAATTTCGAGTTTCTTCGAAATACACAAAAAATCACGGCTGGTAGTGGCGAATTGGTATTGTGGGTCCGGAGTAAACCCCCCCTCCTAATGAACCGATTTAGTTCATTTTTATATCTCACTTTTCTCTCTATATTACCACTACGAATACCAAGTTTCGTTAAAATATAACAAATATTACGGCTGACATGGTCAAATTAGTGTTTTAGGTTCGGGGTAACCCCCGCCCCCCTTCCGGTGGACCGACTTTGGTGGTTAACGAACTCGTTCAATCGTTTGCTAATTGAATGCTATATACCAAGTTTCATGACGAAAAAACAAAAATTCTGGCCGCTATCGTGTTAACAGACACACACACATATATATATATATATATATATATATATATATATATATATGCATATATATATATATATATATATATATATATGCATATATATATTTATATATAGATATATATAAATTTTAACGGGGGTCATTTTCGGTGTCTACTAGGTAGGATCGATAAAGATTTGAAGAAATTTTTCAAAAATTCCATCATGAGTCCAACCTCAATAGCTACTTTCCTTCGGGGGAAAGTGCTAAAAAACAAACATCAAATTTGCTTTATTTCTTAGGCATCAGGATAATGAAAGCTCAATGAATGTGTTGCACTTCCTTTATTTATCTTATTATTATTATTATTGATACATATTTAACGATACTGTTGAATTCAATTTAGACCCCAAAAATCAAAGATTTGATCATCTCTTAGCCTGTGAAGTTTACTTAGAATCCACCATCCATTTTTTTGAGTTCCAAGAATATAATTGTTGCCAGGATTTTGGGAGTAGGAGTACAGTCCAAGTATTAAACTCTGGCACAGCCTCCCACAAATACTTACCTAAAAAGTTATGTTTATTGTGACTTTTTATAATACTAAATTCACTTAAATGTGGCGGAAGGTCAAAACCTTCTACCACATTTAAGTGAATTTACCTGAAAATAATTAGTGTACAAAAATAATAATTTAATTGCTAGGTGGGTTACTTTAATATCTTCTTTTAGAAACAAAGAAGAGAATATGTTCTGGTGGAGACTGATTGGGGATTAATTTTTATCTGCATTCAATGAATTTGTCATCTCAACTCTTCTAATGTCTAATAAAATGCCAGATTTTCCCTTTTTAGCTGTTCTTATAAGCTAACAAGAGCAATTGGCCAATGTGGGTTTATGCCTACCCTGTCCTCTTGACCCTCTACCCCTGATTGTGTCATAGGTTGTTTTTGGATTATTTTTATTGATCCAGACCGCTGCTGGTAGAGTCCAAGCTTGAGATCTTCCCTATTCTGGATTTGATCTGGTGTATTCTCTTAGGTTTAACATCAAATACCTAAGAAATTTAATATTATTCCATTTCTGGTCCTGAAAAGGGCCTTATTTGGTTTATATTGTCCCTGATTCACTCCATAATTTTGTCTTACATGAGTTCTCTGTGACAGCCAACCTATTTATGAAGGGCTTTGAACACTAACTGTAGGATAATATAATCCTAACAGCTAAACCATGGCAAGGATTTTTTACTAGTGTTAGGAGTTCAGCAAGATGGGAAGGATAAATAAGGAAACTTCCTTACAAGAGGCACACTTTTCTGTTGACATCACATTTGAAAAAGAGATTAATAAAAACACTATCCTCGACCAAACAAAGATATTTGTCAAAGAAAATGCTTTGAGCGAAACATGTAATTAGGGAAGATAAAAAACAAAACAAACATTATTCCAGGGGGAGGAGCTGGAGTCTCTACCAGCAGAGTTGGGCATTATTCAATACATTTTTTATTCAATGTTGAATGATCATTGAATAAAAAATGTATTGAATAATGCCCAACTCTGCTGGTAGAGACTCCAGCTCCTCCCCCTGGAATAATGTTTGTTTTGTTTTTTATCTTCCCTAATTACATGTTTCGCTGAAAGCATTTTCTTTGACAAATATCTTTGTTTGGTCGAGGATAGTGTTTTAGCGCGGTTCTTCCCTCCCCCATAGGGAGGAACCCCGCTTATAGGGTTGATACAATGAAACAATCCGGAAGTGCCGACTAGAAAATTTCGCGTTTCAGAACCCCTAGAGACCGAAAATAACGGTGGTTCAAATTTGTGTATATATATATATATATATATATATATATATATATATATATATATATGTATATATTTATTTATATATATATATTTGTCTGTTCGCTCTCTAGCTAGAAGACGAATGGTCCGATTTTGATGAAATTTGGTACAAAAATCCTTCGTCCAATTTGAAAGGTCAAGTTCGTTAACCAGCAAAATCCGCCTACTGGAAGATGGCGTTTGGGGCGAAATTCGCGCAAAAAAAATCGTAACGCTTACGTTTTTGAGTTCATAAGCTTCTAAGTACTCGTTTTATATGATTCCTGGGCTAGGAAAACGAATGAAACCATTTTCAAGGCGATAGCTTTAACCGTTTTCGAGAAAATTGGAAAAATATTTTTTGAATACCGTTTTTGGTTTGGGTACTTAGAATCATGGGATTCAGTTGAAACATTTTCTGCATGTTCTACTTTCATCAAAACTAATATGTTGAAATTTTGGTTACGTTTGGAGTTAAGGAAGGGTTAGAATAAAATATTTTATTAACAGACTTAAAAAGTTTTGGTAACTTTGTATATTTTCCTTAATATCTCGAAAAAGGTTGAGAATCTTGGTAAACAAAAGAATACCATTAGAAAGCTTACTAAATGCTCTACAAAAAAGGTTCTGATGAAAGTTTTGATTAGGCGATGTCAATCGGAGAAATAAGTGCTTAAAACATTAAAGTAATTGATTTTGCTTATTCGAACTGTTCTTTTTGTCTGTTTTTATTCCTTGTTATTTTTTAAATGCTTATAGTTAGATAATGTATTTTACAATAAAACAGATTAGGCCAAATAGGAAAAACAATTCATTGTTAGAAATATAGCTTGCCAAGAGAAAAAGATTCGTTGACGTCTTTTGTATATTTTCAATTGCCTTTATGCTGTTGGTTTTTTTATTTTATTTTTTAATTGATTTTATCTGTAGAATTATTACTATAGTAAAAGAACACAGGAATGTGTGAAAATATTTGATATTTTCCAATTCATTGAAACGTATGAAATGAAGTATAGGTAGAAGAGGATTTTAGGGTCTTGCGGACCTGACCCCAGGTATAGCCATAAAACCCTTTGAACAAAGGCCGAGGAAAATATTATCTGTTTCTATTCTATGCTTTTCAAATGAGAATAGGGATATGAACAGGAACCGGGGTCTCCCGTGGTCTAATGGCTAGCGCCTTGGATTCATAATCCAAGGCTCCGGCAGGAATTTTATCATCCCACGGCTCGCTGGTGAAATTCCTCGCTACACCCTGGATGTCGGCGCTAATGACCTAGATGTAGATGTGCCGTAAAAAAAAAAAAAAAAAAAAAAAAAAAAAAAAAACTGGAACCGCGCTAAGATGACGCAGTTCCTGCGAGTCGGACTTTTTATTAATCTCTTTTAGCGCGGTTCCTCCCTCCCCCATAGGGAGGAACCCCGCTTATAAGGTTGATACAATGAAACAATCTGGAAGTGCCGACTAGAAAATTTCGCGTTTCAGAACCCCTAGAGACCGAAAATAACGGTGGTTCAAATTTGTATATATATATATATATGTATATATATATATATATATATATATATATATTTGTCTGTTCGCTCATTTCTGGCTTCCCTGATGGTCCGATTTTGACGAAATTTGGTACAAAAATCCGTCGTCCAATTTGAAAGGTCAAGTTCGTTAACCAGCAAAATCCGCCCACTGGAAGATGGCGTTTGGGGCGAAATTCGCGCAGAAAAAATCGTAACGCTTACGTTTTTGAGTTCATAAGCTTGTAAGTACTCGTTTTATAGGCTTCTTGGGCTAGGAAAACGAATGAGACCATTTTCACGGCGATAGCTTTAACCGTTTTCGAGTAAATTGGAAAAATAGTTTTTGAATACCGTTTTTGGTTTGGGTACTTAGAATCATGGGATTCAGTTGAAACATTTTCTACATGTTCTACTTCCATTAAAACTAATATGTTGAAATTTATGTTACGTTTGGAGTTAAGGAAGGGTCAGAATAAAATATTTTATTAACAAACATAAAAAGTTTTGGTAACTTTGTATACTTTCCTTAATATCTCGAAAAAGGTTGAGAATCTTGGTAAACGGAGGAATACCATTAGAAAGCTTACTAAATTCTCTAAAAAAAAGGTTCTAATGAAAGTTTTGATTAGACGATGTCAATCGGAGAAATAAGTGCTTAAAACTTTAAAGTAATTGATTTCGCTTATTCGAACTGTTCTTTTTGTCTGTTTTTATTCCTTGTTATTAGCGCGGTTCCTCCCTCCCCCATAGGGAGGAACCCCGCTTATAGGGTTGATACAATGAAACAATCCGGAAGTGCCGACTAGAAAATTTCGCGTTTCAGAACCCCTAGAGACCGAAAATAACGGTGGTTCAAATTTGTATATATATATATATATATATATATATATATGTATATATTTATATATATATATATATATTTGTCTGTTCGCTCTCTAGCTAGAAGACGAATGGTCCGATTTTGATGAAATTTGGTACAAAAATCCTTCGTCCAATTTGAAAGGTCAAGTTCGTTAACCAGCAAAATCCGCCTACTGGAAGATGGCGTTTGGGGCGAAATTCGCGCAAAAAAAATCGTAACGCTTACGTTTTTGAGTTCATAAGCTTCTAAGTACTCGTTTTATATGATTCCTGGGCTAGGAAAACGAATGAAACCATTTTCAAGGCGATAGCTTTAACCGTTTTCGAGAAAATTGGAAAAATATTTTTTGAATACCGTTTTTGGTTTGGGTACTTAGAATCATGGGATTCAGTTGAAACATTTTCTGCATGTTCTACTTTCATCAAAACTAATATGTTGAAATTTTGGTTACGTTTGGAGTTAAGGAAGGGTTAGAATAAAATATTTTATTAACAGACTTAAAAAGTTTTGGTAACTTTGTATATTTTCCTTAATATCTCGAAAAAGGTTGAGAATCCTGGTAAACAAAAGAATACCATTAGAAAGCTTACTAAATGCTCTACAAAAAAGGTTCTGATGAAAGTTTTGATTAGGCGATGTCAATCGGAGAAATAAGTGCTTAAAACATTAAAGTAATTGATTTTGCTTATTCGAACTGTTCTTTTTGTCTGTTTTTATTCCTTGTTATTTTTTAATTGCTTATAGTTAGATAATGTATTTTACAATAAAACAGATTAGGCCAAATAGGAAAAACAATTCATTGTTAGAAATATAGCTTGCCAAGAGAAAAAGATTCGTTGACGTCTTTTGAATATTTTCAATTGCCTTTATGCTGTTGGTTTTTTTATTTTATTTTTTAATTGATTTTATCTGTAGAATTATTACTATAGTAAAAGAACACAGGAATGTGTGAAAATATTTGATATTTTCCAATTCATTGAAACGTATGAAATGAAGTATAGGTAGAAGAGGATTTTAGGGTCTTGCGGACCTGACCCCAGGTATAGCCATAAAACCCTTTGAACAAAGGCCGAGGAAAATATTATCTGTTTCTATTCTATGCTTTTCAAATGAGAATAGGGATATGAACAGGAACCGGGGTCTCCCGTGGTCTAATGGCTAGCGCCTTGGATTCATAAGCGGGAGATGGTGGGTTCGATTCCCAACCTCCGGCAGGAATTTTATCATCCCACGGCTCGCTGGTAAAATTACTCGCTGCACCCTGGATGTCGGCGCTAATGACCAAGATGTAGATGCGCCGTAAAAAACAAAAATCAAAAAAAAAAACAAAAAAAAAAACAAACTGGAACCGCGCTAAGATGACGCAGTTCCTGCGAGTCGGACTTTTGTAATTTTTTTTAACTGCTTGTAGTTGGATAATGTATTTGATAATAAATCAGGTTAAGAAAAATAAGAAAAACAATTTAATCTCAGAGATATGGATTTCCAAGATAGCTTTTCAAATGCCTAGCGGGGTCCTTCCTAGGGCTGGATACCCTGGATGCGTATCCAGGTAAGATCGTAAATAAGACCTTTCTTGAAAGTAAAGATGGAACTGTCAACGTCGGTCCTCCTCTGCCTCCCGGCACTTTCATTGCTGACGAAGGCTACCAATGAGTAGCCAAAACGTCCTAAATATAGATTTTTTAACAAAAATCGTATTGTGGTTTCTTTAGCCGAATCCCAGCCATTCCATCTTTACTTATCACCTCGACGGCTAACTATCTAATCTTCATGCTTTCTAGAAATGTGGACCCAAAATAATAACAGCTTCTATTTTAATCATTTTAAATGAGTCTAGAGATAAGAACGGAACCGCGCTAAGATGATGCAGTTCCTGCGAGTCGGACTTTTATTTTTCAAATGTGATGTCAACAGAAAAGTGTGCCTCTTGTAAGGAAGTTTCCTTATTTATCCTTCCCATCTTGCCGAACTCCTAACACTAGTAAAAAATCCTTGCCATCAAAATCAATTTTTATTGAATAATAATTTATTCATTGATTACGTTATTCATCCACTGATTTTTTTTTTCTTCTATGAATAACAGGGTTGGATCATTATTCAATAAATTTTTATTGAATAAGAATTCATTCAGTTATTCATTCATTGACTGATTTGTATATATATATATATATATATATATATATATATATATATATCACGTGTCTGTCTGTCTGTTGGTTCTTTCTACAAAACCAGACCGATTGACCGATTTTGACCAAACTCGGCACACAGATAGATCTTGATCCGGGAAGTGTCGTAGGCTAATTCAAAAACGTCTACCAGCTGACTCTGTATGTTTATATATATATATATATATATATATATATATATATATATATATACATATATATATATATATATATATATATATATATACACATATATATATATATATATATATATATATATACATATATATATATATATATATATATATATATATATATATATATATATATATATAAATCACGTGTCTGTCTGTTTGTTTGAACCCCTTATACAAATCCACACCGTTTGACCGATTTTGACCAAACTTGGAATAATGGTAGGTCTTGATACGAGAAATCTCCTAGGCTAGGTCAAAAAATCTACCAGCTGTCTGTCTGTATGTTTGTCTCTTATACAAATCCACACCGTTCGTCCGATTTTCACTAAACTCGGTACACATGTGGATCTTAATCTGAGGAGTGTCGTAGGCTAAGTCAAAAACGTCTACCAGCTGTCTGTCTGTATGTTTGTCCCTTATACAAATCCACACCGTTTGACCGATTTTGACCAAACTTGGAATAATGGTAGGTCTTAGTACGAGAAATCTCCTAGGCTAGGTCAAAAATATCTACCAGCTGTCTGTCTGTATGTTCGTCCCTTATACAAATCCACACCGTTCGTCCGATTTTGACTAAACTCGGTACACTTGTGGATCTTAATCTGAGGAGTGTCGTAGGCTAAGTCAAATACGTCTACCAGCTGTCTGTCTGTCTGTATGTTTGTACCTTATACAAATCCACACCGTTCGTCCGATTTTGACCAAACTCGGTACATATGTGGATGTTAATCTGAGGAGTGTCGTAGGCTAAGTCAAAAACGTCTACCAGCTGTCTGTATGTTTGTCCCTTATACAAATCCACACCGTTCGTCCGATTTTGACCAAACTTGGAATAATGGTAGGTCTTGATACGGCGATTGCCATAGGCTAGGTCAAAACGGCTACCATCAAAGCGGCGGTGAGGGTTACCGGGAATAGAGGATGAAGATAACTTATTGATTAGGGGATTGTAGTGACCAGGCTAACGGGAGTAGGAAGTTAGGGTATCAGGGTTTGGAAAAAGGGATTTCTAGGTCGTTATGGATAGTGAAGTTTGATACATAGAATGCATTGAAAAGTTAAATGAATTTTCTAGCTGTACGGTAGGGGTCATTCAACCTTTCTCTATTCTCTGTCTTGTAAGGGTTCTAGCAGGACGTGACCCTAAGTTCCGCTTCCACCCGTTATTTGAGGGTTGTCACCTAAAATATTGCTTTTATTCAAGATAGGCTTTTCACGAAATATCAAAACAACCGCTTCAGCTGTTTCTATTCCTTTAGAAATGTCACTAGGGATAACCAAGAAATCGCGCTAAGATGACGCAGTTCCTGCGACTCGAACTTTTTTCTTAATCAGATGACATATAAACGAAAAATACTAAGTGAGTTTACATGGAAAATTCATATCCCATTTCAACAACAATGAAAAGGGGTGAATACGGTGAGTCTACTAAGGATCTCAAGGAAAAAGGGCCTTATAGAGAAGAAATTGGGTCCTCACTCTGTTTATCTATTGGAACAAGGCCGAATATATATTTTTCACTTCGCTTATTTGTCACAGAAAATGTAGTGTCCAAAGATGGAAGATTGGGAAATGATTAAAGGAGTTTTTAAGTATTTGAAAGGAACTCATGACTATGGCATTTATTATGGTAGAAGTGAATCGACGGCCAATCTCGAAGGATTTTCTAATGCAGACTATGCTGGGGACTCAGGAACCAGGCGGTCAACCTCGGGTGTTCTCTTAAAATTCTCCAGAAGTCCTGTTTCATAGATGAGTAAAAAGCAAAGGTTTGTCTACAACGGAGGCGGAATTTGATGCAGCGAGTCTGGTTGTGGGGGAAGCTACTTGGCTTGCACGACTGTTCAATGAGATTAGTACCCTGGAGAAGCCACCACTGCTTAGAGCAGACAACTTAAGTACTATTCAGCCCTTGAAAAATCCAGCTTTCCACAGTCGCACCAAGCACATTGATGTATGTCTAAAATTCATCAGAGAAAATTGCAGTCAGGACTTGTCTCTGTGGAGGCTATTCCATCATCATCAAAGCTGGCAGACATCTTAACGAAGCCATTGCCCAGACCACAGTTTGAAAAGCTTGGAAGTCTCATTGGCGTGTGTACTGTTCGTCGGGAGCGATAATGTGCATGGTCTTTCGTTTTAGTGCGGTTCTTCCCTCCCTTCCTAGGGAGGAACCCTGCTAATAAGGTTGACCTCATGAAACAATCCGGAAGTGCCGACTAGAAAATTTTACGTTTCAGAACCCCTAGAGACCGAAAATAACGGTGGTTCAAATTTGTATGTATATATATATATATATATATATATATATATATATATATATATATATATATTTGTCTGTTCGCTCATTTCTGGCTTCCCTAATAATATACAATTCAATTTTATAACTAAGATTTACATCTTAGCTCTTAGTATTAAAATTATTAAAAAATACTTAGAGAAAACCGTGCAAAAAAAAACCCCAAAAAACAAACGGATTACTTAATATTAAATGTTGGTTTTTATTTGCAATTCTAGGTGTGTGGTCGTTATTTACGATACATTAATCAGAAATCCCACAAACACAGTTTTTCATAAACAAAAACAATAATTTTGAAAATTTATATAAGTTTGAGTAGCTCTGCTACATATTCAGATAGAACGCTCATTTCTGTGCCATTGCACTACAAATGACGTGTAGAATAAACCCCTGAAGTTATGACATCTCAATACGGGACACCCTGTATATAGACAAAAATTTGAAATTGTAACCACGTAATCACGTGAAATTGAAAGAACGTGTAATCACGTTATTTACGTGATCTACGGTTATTGGAATGTTTTAGCCTAGGAATGATCCAATGCCATCAAAGTATTGATATCCACTCATATGAGTAATACTCAAATCATTTTTCGATACTACTCTAGGGATGTTACGATACCATCGAAGTATCGATACCACCTACTCATATGAGTAATACTCAAATCATTTTAACGCGGTTCCTCCCTCCCACATAGGGAGGAACCCCGCTTATAAGGTTGATCTCATGACGCAATCCGGAAGTGCCGACTAGAAACTTTTGCGTTTCAGAACCCCTAGAGACCGAAAATGATAGTGGTTAAAAAATGTATATATATATTTGTCTGTTCGCTCTGGAGCTCCCAGACGAATGGTCCGATTTTGATGAAATATGGTACAAAAATCTTTCGTCTAATTTGAAAGGTCAAGTTCGTTAACCGGCAAAATCCGCCCACTGGAAGATGGCGTTTGGGGCGAAATTCGCGCAAAAAAATCGTAACGCTTACGTTTTTGAGTTCATAAGCTTGTAAGTACTCGTTTTATAGGCTTCTTGGGCTAGGAAAACGAATGAAACCATTTTCAAGGCGATAGCTTTAACCGTTTTCGAGAAAATTGGAAAAATAGTTTTTGAATACCGTTTTTGGTTTGGGTACTTAGAATCATGGGATTCAGTTGAAACATTTTCTGCATGTTCTACTTTCATTAAAACTAATATGTTGAAATTTTTGTTACGTTTGGAGTTGAGGAAGGGTTAGAATAAAATATTTTATTAACAGACATAAAAAGTTTTGGTAACTTTGTATACTTTCCTTAATATTTCGAAAAAGGTAGAGAATCTTGCGAAACATAAGATTACCATTAGAAAGCGTACTAAATGCTCTACAAAAATGGTTCTGATGAAAGTTTTGATTAGGCGATGTCAATCGGAGAAATAAGTGCTTAAAACTTTAAAGTAATTGATTTCGCTTATTCGAACTATTATTTTAGTCTTTGATTTTGGTACTTAGAATTATGGGATTCAGTTGAAACATTTTCTGCATGTTCTACTTTCATCAAAACTAATATGTTAAAATTTTGGTTACGTTTGGAGTTAAGGAAGGATTAGAATAAAATATTTTATTAACAGACATGAAATGTTTTGGGACCTTCGTATACATTCCCTAATATCTCAAAAACGCTTAGGAATATTGGCAAACGGAGGGTTACCATGCGAAAGCTAACTAAATGTTCTACAAAAAAAGATTCTGAAACAATTTTTGATTAGGCTATGTCAATCGGAGAAATAAGTGCTTAAACTTTGAAGTAATTGATTTCGTTTATTCGAACGGTTCTTTTTGTCTGTTTTTATTCCTATTTTTTCATTGCTTATAGTTGGATAATGTATTTGACAATAAAACAGATTAATTAAAATAAGAAAAACAATTCATTGTTAGAAATACATCAGGCTGTACCGTATGAAATGGCAGTTTTGGATTTGCCGATTTCCTTCAAATGTCTTGAAACTGTCGAGGCTCCTACTCCAAGTTCTTTGGCATATTCCTTAGTGTTTGCCATTGCTTAGAGTAGTCAAATGTATTTGCCATTAAAACAGGATACGTATAATTAGTTACGATATTTTATTTTGCGGAATCTTGGGATTCTCAGATGCCGTATGAATATCTATTAGGCCCCCTTCGTATATTTTCCTTAATATCTCGAAAAGGGTTAGGAAATCGTGGCAAGTGAAATATAACAGTTCGAAAGCTTACTGAATTCTCCACAAAAAATGTTTTGAAGAAATGTTTGATGGGGTCGTCACATTAGGAGAAATAAGTGCTTAAAACTTAGTTTCGTTTATTTAAACGGATCTATTTGTGTGTTTCCCGCAGTTTTTGTTTTCACTTCTCGTTATTTTTGTACTTGCTTATAGCAGTCAAATGTATTTGTCAGTAAACAGGATACGTATAATTAAAAGCAATATTTTGTTTGTTAGAATTCGGAGATGCCGTATGAATGAGTATATAGATTACAGTACTGGTGTTGAATTGTTCTAGGTATTCCCTATTTTCATCTGTTGCTCATAGTTTTTAGCGCGGTTACTCCCTATCTCCATAGGGAGAACCCGCTTATGAGGTTGACCTCATGACGCAATCCGGAAATGCCGACGAGAAACTTTCACGTTTCAGACCCTATAGATCACGAAAATATAGGTGGCAAAAATTTGTATATATTTGTATATATATGTATATATATATATATATATATATATATATATATATATATATATATATATATATATATATATATATATATATATGCTTGTCTGTTTGGGGCGAAATTCGCGCAAAAAAATCGTAACGCTTACGTTTTTGAGTTTATATGCTTGCAGGTACTTTTTTTATAGGTTCCTTAACATAAGAAAACGAATGAAACCATTTTGAAGGCGATATCTTTAACCGTTTCTGAGATAAGTGGAATCAATGTTTTTGTAAGTCATTATTTTTTTGTGAGTACTTAGAATCGCGGGATTCAATTGAAATATTTTCTACATCTTGGAAATTAATCCCAACTAAGATGTTTAAATTTTGGCTATATTTGGATTTAAGGAAGTATGCGAAAAAAATTATTTTATTAATAGACATGAAAAGTTTTCGGATCTCCATACATTTTTCGTAAATATCTCGTTAACGGTTTGGGAAATCGTGGTAAGTGGAAAGTGGCCATTCGAATGCTTACTAAATTCTCTACAAAAAAGGTTCTGAAGCAATGTTCGATGGGGCAACGTCAATCAGAGATATAAGCGCTTAAAAAGTGTTTGTTTTGTTGTTTTGAAAGGGGTTTTCTCTTTGTTTATCTCACGTTTTAATTGGTTGATTTTTGTTTTAAATTGAAATTATCAGTAAAATCATCAGTAAAATTAGTAATGTAGTAAAATAAGCTAAGAAGCGGTGAAAGGTATTGGTAATAAGTTTGGAGTGGCTGTGGTAATCAAGATGGCTGTGGTCAATCATGATGACGTATGCATAGTTTGAAGCACATATTTACAGTTGATTATAACAGTAAATCGAATTTGCTAGTAAAACAAGATACTTAAAATGACAACACACTTTTGGTTGTGTAGAATAGAGCCTTCTCAGCAGTAGTCGAAGAGTACGTACGTTTTCAGTACATAATTGTATTGACTTATACAGATTAAGAATTATCCGCTTCTGTGTAAGTTGGCTACTGTCAGTTTCCTGTGATTTGTGATCTTAATCTATTCCATTTCTTCGAGATGTACGTAACCGCGCTAAGATGACGCAGTTCCTGCGAGTCGGACTTTTTATTGTTAGTAGTTTTTTCTTATGAATTATAGAATATAAATCTATTTGGCTATAAAAAAGGATACGTAAAATTAGTAACAATATTTCGGAGATTTCTGAGCGAAATGCCTTTAAGATTTTCTACCACCACGAACGGCGTTTTTCCTCTATTTTTATCCACTAGATAGGCTTTATTTGGCATATTATTCTATATATGTTTTATTTAGCAGGGGATTCTGATGAAATGTCGTGTTTTTGCTGTGGATTTTAATTACGATGTGTCTAAGATTGGGTAACATTAGCGAGTCTACATAGTTAAGAACCTACGACAGAGGTTGACTTCTTGGTATGATTAAGTCTACATATGTATATTAAGTCCTAAATCCAAAAAATAAACTTCACAACGGTTAGTTACTATGAGTAGGTTCATCGCCCGTACAAACAGAAGGTTCACAGGAAATTTACCTGCTAAGAGTTAATACTCAAGAGCTGTAAATATACCCCAGGTATCTGCCGACACAAATACAAAGCCTAGGCGGAGAGCACCCCAAAAACACAGATCCAAACATAGGTTATATACTAAATATTCATAAAGACTACTTAGTTGTAACCCGATTCATCAATTAGCAATCAATAGTTTTCAACAGAGGTTATATACTAAATATTGATAAAAAGTATTTAAGTAGAAAAAAAAAAGTCCGACTCGCAGGAACTGCCTCATCTTAGCGCGGTTCCGTTCTTATCCCTTGTCTAATTTCGAAAGATTAAAATAGAAGCAGTTATTATTTTGTTGAGAGGAGATCGTTGACCGTTGATGATGCAAGGTAGGGATTGTCCGGGTTCGGTCACTGCTACTTAATAATACATACCCCATATGTGTATGTATGTGGGCATATATATGTACATATGTGTGCGTGTATATGTGTATGTGTATATGCATATATATAAATATATATATATATATTATATATAAATATATATATATATATTATATATGTATATATACATATATATATATATATATATATATATATATATATATATGTTAGGTATATTTACATAGATATGTGCATATATTAGTGTTAAATATGTCCTACTTGTATTTACAGCCCTGATGAAGGCTTGAAGTTCAAGCCGAAACGTCGGCAAAATAAAACCATTTTTACGATAAAAGTAGCAGTGACCGAACCTCGACAGTTATTATTTTGGTTCCACCAGTCTTGAAAGGTAGGATTTACAATCTTACCTGGAACGGTCGGCAACACTAGAAACTTTCCCGCTAGTTACAAGGTCTTGGAATCTTGGAACTCTATATTTCTAACAATAAATTGTTTTTGTTATTTTACTAGACCTGTTTTATTTTCGAATACATTATCCAACTATAAGCAATTAAAAAATAACAAGGAATAAAAAACAGACAAAAAGAACAGTTCGAATAAGCGAAATCAATTACTTTAAAGCTTTAAGCTCTTATTTCTCCGATTGTCATCGCCTAATCAAAACTTTCATTAGAACCTTTTATGTAGAGCATTTAATAAGATTTCTAATGGTATTCTTCCGTTTACCAAGATTTTCAACCGTTTTCGAGATATTAATGAAAGTTCCCAAAATTTACATTATTTCTAGCAACAGAAAATTGGTCTCATTTTTCATATCCTGTTTTACACACAAAATTTTCCCAACATAAGAAATTACAAAAATAAAAAGCAATAAAAAACAAAGGGAAAGAGACAAAAATTACAAAAAGAACGACAAAAACCCGTTCTTAAGAACAAAACAGACGTATTTGAAGTTTTAAGCACTTATTTCTCCGATTGACATAACCTCAAAAATAGTTTTAGAATCATTTTTGTAGAGAATTTAGTAAGCTTTCAAATAGTTTTGATCCACTTACCACGATTTCCCAACCGTGTTCGAGATATTAATGAAAGTATACGAAGTTCCCAAAACTTTTCATGTCTGTTCATAAAATATTTTATTCTAACCCTTCCTTAACTCCAAACGTAATAAAACTTTCAACATATTAGTTTTAATGAAAGTAGAACATGCAGATAATGTTTCAACTGAATCCCGTAATTCTAAGTACCCAAACCAAAAACAGTATTCAAAAATTATTTTTCCAATTTTCTCGAAAACGGTTAAAGCTATCGCCTTGAAAATGGTTCCATTCGTTTTCCTAGCCCAAGAAGCCTATAAAAAGAGTACTTACAAGCTTATGAACTCAAAAACGTAAGCGTTACGATTTTTTCTGCGCGAATTTCGCCCTAAACGCCATCTTCCAGTGGGCGGATTTTGCTGGTTAACGAACTTGACCTTTCAAATTGAACGACTGATTTTTGCACCAAATTTCATCAAAATCGGACCATCAGGGAAGCCAGAAATGAGCGAACAGACAAATATATATATATATATATATATATATATATATATATATATATATATATATAAATATATACATATATATATATATATATATATATATATATATACAAATTTGAACTACCATCATTTTCGGTTTCCAGAGGTTCTGAAACGCAAAATTTTCTAGTCGGCACTTCCGGATTGTTTCATTGTATCAACCCTATAAGCGGGGTTCCTCCCGATGAGGGAGGGAGGAACCGCGCTAACAAAGGGAAAGAGACAAAAATTACAAAAGTCCGATTCGCAGGAACTGCGTCATCTTAGCGCGGTTCCGTTCTTATCTCTAGTGTTAATGAAGGCATAGAATAGAAACAGTTATTACTTTGTTTAGATCAATAGCGAAACAGCTATCCAAATGAAATCTCAAACAAACCAGTCTTGAAAGGTCTTGATTTACAATCTTACCTGTATGGGTCAGCTATACCATAAGTCGGGCAGAAAGGCCTCCGCTCAGAGGCATTTGGAAAGCCTTGGGATCTCTCTCTTTGAACGCTACATTTCTAACAATAAATTGATCTTCATATTTTACTTAATCTGTTTTATTGTCAAATACATTATCTGACTATAAGCAATTTAAAAATAACAAGGAATAAAAAACAGACAAAAAGAACAGTTCGAATAAGCGAAATCAATTACTTTAAAGTTTTAAGCACTTATTTCTCCGATTGACATCGCCTAATCAAAACTTTCATCAGAATCATTTTTGTAGAGCATTTAGTGAGCTTTCTAATGGTTATCTTCCGTTCCCCAAGATTCTCAACCTTTCTCGAGATATTAAGGAAAGTATACAAAGTTACCAAAACTTTTCATGTCTGTTCATAAAATATTTTATTCTAACCCTTCCTTAACTCCAAACGTAACATAACTTTCAACATATTAGTTTTAATGAAATTAGAACATGCAGATAATGTTTCAACTGAATCCCGTGATTCTAAGTACCCAAACCAAAAACGGTATTCAAAAACTATTTTTCCAATTTTCTCGAAAACGGTTTCATTCGTTTTTTTAGCCCAAGAAGCCTATAAAAAGAGTACTTACAAGCTTATGAACTCAAAAACGTAAGCGTTACGATTTTTTCTGCGCGAATTTCGCCCTAAACGCCATCTTCCAGTGGGCGGATTTTGCTGGTTAACGAACTTGATCTTTCAAATTGGACGACAGATTTTTGTACCAAATTTCATCAAAATCGGACCATCAGGGAAGCCAGAAATGAGCGAACAGACAAATATATATATATATATATATATATATATATATATATATATATATATAAATAAATATATATATATATATATATATATATATATACAAATTTGAACCACCGTTATTTTCGGTCTCTAGGGGTTCTGAAACGCGAAATTTTCTTGTCGGCACTTCCGGATTGTTTCGTTGTATCAACCTTATAAGCGGGGTTCCTCCCTATGGGGGAGGGAGGAACCGCGCTAAAACAAGATTCCCAAGACTTGTTTTTGGTCTATTTGTATCTACTCCATAGACTTAATTAGGTATATTATTCTATATATTGACTCGTTATTCGTCAAGACTTGTTATTTGTCCTTCTGTATCTACTAGATAGGCTTTATTCGTCATATTATTCTATATAGGCTATATTATGCAAGGTATTCTACTCAATCTTTCTTGTAATTCTTCTTGATCCTTCTGTACATGGGCGTATATAGAAAACAATATCGGGTGGGGCTGGGAAAATTTCGGGGGGGGGCTGAGACCATTTCCAGGTTATGGAATACTAAATATTTAGAGCTTGGAATAGTTTTAGGCAACTAAAACGCTATTAAACGTAAAATAAAATATGATTTATAAACTAAGTGATCTTATTTAATTTATTTTTAAGGGTTTTACGACAAGTTTTTATCATAAATTCAAAATTTCGGGAGGGGCTGCAGCCCCCTCAGCCCCCCCCCTCATATACGCCCATGCTTCTGTATCCACTAGAAAAGGCTTTATTAGGCATATTTTGTATTGATTTATAGAGCTTTGCTTTAGAATTAGAGCCGGATTGTGTAATTTCCGCTTCTGTATATAAGTTAGCTACTGTCGGTCTCCCTGACGCCTTAATATCACTTTTATTCGAGATGTTCGAGAGGATTTTGACAATTTTCACGAGATATATAAAAAAAAAAATAAGTTTATTTCTTTTCTAAGCTTATGAAATGACACTAGGGACATGAACGGAACCGCGCTAAGATGATGCAGTTCCTGCGAGACGGACTTTTAAGTGGTCAGAGGTACAACACCCCATGGTCAAAGGTACAACTACGTGTTGTACCTTTGACCACTGTACGATTATTTTTTAAATAATTAATAAAAAATATTAAATGTAAAGCTAGAACCTTGAAAAAATTAAATATGATAAGCCATAGAATACTAATCACAATGAAATAAAAAAAATGAATTTAGCCTTAATATTGAAGCTAAAAAAAATTCAATTTTGCAAAGTGGTCAAAGGTACAACACCTTCCCCTATATTTGTTTGTTTGCTCATTCCTGGCCTCAATAATGGTCCGATTTTGATGAAATTTGGTACAAAAATCTTTCGTCTAATTTGAAAGGTCAAGTTCGTTAACCAGCAGAATCTGTCCACCGGAACATGGTTTTTGGAGCGATATTCGCGCGAAAAAAATCGTTATGCTTACTTCATAAGCTTGCAAGTACTAGTTTTATAGGTTCATTCGCCTATAAAAACGAATGAAACCATTTTTAAGGCGATAGCTTTAACCTTTTTCGAGGAAAATGGAAACATATTTGTTGATTCAAGTTTTTGGTTTGGGTACTTAGAATCATGGGATTCATTTAAAATATTTTCTGCGTGTTTGAAATTCATATATACAAAGATGCTTAAATTTTGGTTACGTTTGGAGTTAAGAAAGGGTTGGAATAACATATTTTATCAAGAGACATGAAAAGTTTTGGGATCTTCGCATATGTTCCTTAATATCTCGAAAACAGTTGGGGAATCGTCATAAGTGGATAGAAACTATTCAAAAGCTTACTAAATTCTCTATAATCAATATTCTGAGAAGATTTTCGATTAGTCGATGTCAATCGGAGAAAACGGTGATGAAAACTTTGAATGTGTTCTTTTGAACGGGTTTTCGTAGTTGTTTAGCTCACTTTTTATTGTTTGTTTTAAATTGTATTTATTTTATGAAACATTTAGAAATTATAAACATTTTGATAGTTTTGAATACATTGAACAATGAAATATAAATGTCATGTCTGTGGCAGTGGAGCCTGGCCAAGCCAGGCTCTAGGGTGTTCCAGGTATAAGGGTACGCTGCTGGCCCTTTTTCATCGGTCAAGCTGCTGGCCCTTTGTCACCGGTCCGTCTAGGTCATTCCATCGGGTTTTAGGTGATATCATCCAGAATAGGTTTTTTTAGCTTCTTCCAAATTTGCATGAATGATACTACAAGACGCGAATCATATAAAAAATCAATCTTTATCATGTTTAGGAGAAAGGAAAAAAATACGTGAAAACCTAAGAATCCGGCTCCTAGTAATAACTGTTTCTATTCTAAGTATACAAAATGACACTAGGGATATGAATGGAACCGGGCTAAGATGATGCAGTTCCTGCGAGTCGGACTTCTATTTAACTTAGCCTACGACACTCCCCGGATCAAGATCAACCTGTGTGTGGTCAAAATCAGTCGAACGGTGTATTTGTATAAGGAACAAACAGACAGACACGTGATTTATATATATATATATATATATATATATATATATATATATATAGAGAGAGAGAGAGAGAGAGAGAGAGAGAGAGAGAGAGAAAGACAGAGAGAGAGAGAGAGAGAGAGAGAGAGAGAGAGAGAGAGAGAGAGAGAGAGAGAGAGAGAGAGAGAGAGAGAGAGAGAGAGAGAGAGAGATTTGTTTTCAAAGTTATATTACCTCTAAATCTGCGAAATCCCCTGCTGTATAATTTCCTTCTGATTTATGAAATCAGCTTTTTGTCCTTTGATAAAAAATAAACAAGACATTGCACATATGTTGATCCATTTCCTTAAAATAGTAAGCTATATATATATATATATATATATATATATATAAATCACGTGTCTGTTTGTTCCTTATACAAATCCACACCGTTTGACCGATTTTGATCAAACTTGGCACACAGGTAGGTCTTGATATGGGGATTGTCATAGGCTAGGCTTAAAACATCTACCAGCTAGAATGTCTATTTGTTGGTTCCTTATACAAATCACACCGTTTGACCGATTTTGACGTATCTTGGTACACAGATAGATCTTGATACGGGGAGTGTCATTGGCTAAGTAAAAATTTTCTATCAGCTGTCTGTCAGTATGTTTGTTTCTTTACAAACCCACACTGGTGTAGCATGGCACGCCGGGGAACAGCTAGTCTTTAATATTTGTTTCCTTACTCTGTTGATTGTTTAGTGAATAGGCCAAGCTCTTGTCTTTTCGTTTAAATAAGTTAAAGGAAAAATGTAAAAGGTGAAAGCAAGTATGGAAAGATTTAAATAGCGGAGCTACTTATGATAATATTCAGTAATACCTTTAGGACTTCTTTCTCCAATGCGTCCAGCTGCCTGCTTTGAAGATATCCATGGATAATACTCTTTCCTCCGTCAATTCCATTACTATGAATAAACATGTAGCACATACATATTGCCAGTTCGAAAACGAGTGCTGAGCAATGTGAATCCCCAAAATCTAGTAAAGCGTCTACATCCTCGTTTAAAATGATTAAATTATTCTCATTTATATCTCCGTGTATTGTGCCTGTTTCAAAAAAGTAAATATTGTGAATTTTTCATAATTAATCAGAATCTTTATAAAATTTATATGCATTATTCTTTCGTTGAGTACATTATTTATGGTCTAATTGAATATTAAAACTATGAACTCACTATTTTGAATTTAAAATTTACCTCTTTCTAGTTTATATAAATTCTTCATCACTTGATTTTCAAATTGTTGCAGCACATCAGTCACTAGTTGAAATTTATTTTCTTCCTTCACCACAAATAAAAACTGTCTTATAGTCAATACATTTTCCAACATCCAAATTGATTTTCGCTCCTCATAGGCAGGATTCTTGAAATCCTACAATATTAAATAATAAACTATTAGATTGTAATATTTTGAAAATGGAATCAATTTATTGTGCGTTTTTGAGTTATCAATATGGAGTATTTTCTAGAAAAGTGGAATTACAAGAATTTGAAGTAGACTTTCAGAAACGTCTTCTTCGAATATGAAATTTGTTAGATACTCTGAACTAGGAATAATATGATATTATTTCCTATACAATCGTAATGATTAAATTGATCGTATCTCAAATATCTGCTCTTCTTCTTTGATATTGCAGAGACAAGTAATTCCTCTTGGAGATAGGACCCTTTGCTGCTGTATTTAATAACTCAGTCAGGGTATTAACTACGCATTTTTTTTTCTGTCAGGTGATGTTGATAGTGGGTATTGAGGTGACTCCCACCGGATTGCGGGTTTCCTGTATGTCCTGTGCTCCAGGTTCAATTTTTGTCTCTTAACAATGGGGAGGTTGATTAAAGGAAACCTTTACTCATTTTCCATTGCAAATTTAATGTAGGATGGTAGTCATTCAAACGCCTTAGGAACCTCTTCAATACCTCAGATTCCAATTAACTGGTTCTCAAAATCCTTCTATGATAATGTCTAGCACGAATAATATTAGGGGTCTCCCAAGGCCACGCCGCACAGTGGGGCCAAATTCCCCAAAACCGGAAACATTCAATGTCTTTTGAACGACTGGCCCCATCGAATTTTCATTGGCATCATTTGATTTAGAGTAATAAAATACATAGGAAAAATAAGCTGGGTACTAAGGATTTGGACCCAAAAATACCTGGTTCAAATTGATTAATTTCGTTGTGTGTTTTCGAGTGCCTCTTCCATCCCGTCCACGATACCACATGTGGTAGTTGGATGTCAAGCCCAAATAAAATATGACCTATTATTATTATTATTTCTAATATGTTTTTAATGCTTTGGGAAATCCCCCTGTAAACAAGAACTGAATATTGCGACTTACAATAGATGTTATTCGATTCTTAATACAAAGTGCATTTCACAATCATCCTAAAAATATGAATTGAGGCATTTTATTATAATAGAAACTTGAGGTCGTATACTAGAAATAAATGGGTGAGATGATTCTAACATCCTGTTGGACAGATTTACATTCGTAGAAAACCGAGATTTTTTTCAAGCGTAGTTCAGCCTCATGATTTTTCAATATTTATTCCTGCTCTCCTGGGCTTCTTTAGAAAGGTGCGCGCGATCGGAAGAGCTGCTGTTGATATTATTTCGGCACCATGGGGTAAAAACATTGAGTTAGTAGGGAGTGGAAGGAGTCTAAAAGAAATAAGTCGAAGCGTAAAATCGGCCATTTTAGTGTGACCAGTGGCGTTCGAAAATGTGAATTTTTGAATATGATTGTAAAAAACAATGGAATTAATATGGGCGTATATAGGAAATAATTTCGGGAGGGGCTGGACGAATTTTGGGGGGCTGAAAACATTTGGAGGTATGGAATACTAGCAATCTAGAACTTGGAATAGTTAGCTAATTAAAACGTCATTACACCCAATAAAAACTATTATTTCTGAACAAATTGATCTTATTTAATTTATTTTTATGGTTTTTATGATACATTTTTGCCGATTTTGGAGGGGGGCTGCAGCCCCCTCAGCCCCCTCTCATATACGCCCATGGGAATTAAACGAATATAAGTATCGTATTCGTATTAATTTATATTTATATATCTATATATGTAAAAATGACGTGTCTATCTGTTTGTTCCTTATACAAATCAACACCGTTTGTCCGATTTTTACCAAACTTGGGACACAGGTAGATCTTGATCCGGGGAGTGTCGTAGTCTAAGTCAAAAACGTCTACCAGCTGCCTGTCTGTATGTTTGTTTCTTATACAAATCCACACCGTTTGACCGATTTTGACAAAACAGGGTGCACAGGATGGTCTTTATACGGGGAGTGTCATACGCTAGGTCAAACAGGAACTACATCATCTGTTCCGTTCTTATCCCTAGTCTCATTTGGAAAGATTAATATAGAAGCAGTTATTGTTTTGGTTCCACTTTTCTTGAAAGGTCTTGATTTATGATCTTACCTGGATGGGTCGGCCAACCCCAGAAAAGCCACCGCTAAGCAGTCGAAAATTGTCACCAGGTCTTCGAATCTCTCTCGAGGCTATATTTCTAACAATAAATTATTTTTCTTATTTTACTTAACCTGTTTTATTGTCAAATACATTATCCAACTATAAGCGATTAAAAAATAACAAGAAATAAAAACAGACAAAAAGACCCGTTCGAATAACCGAAATCAATTACTTTAAAGTTTTAAGCACTTATTTTGCGATTGACATCGCCTAATCAAAACTTTCTTCAGAACTTTTTTTTTAGAGCTTTTAGTAAGCTTTCTAATGGCAACCTTCCGCTTACCAATATTCTCAACCGTTTTCGAGATATTAAGGAAAGTATACAAAGTTACCAAAACTTTTCATGTCTGTTAATAAAATATTTTATTCTAACCCTTCCTTAACTCCAAACGTGACAAAAATTTCAACATATTAGTTTTAATGAAATTTGAACATGCAGAAAATGTTTCAACTGAATCCCAAGATTCTAAGTACCCAAACCAAAAACGTTATTCAACAACTATTTTTCCAATTTTCTCGACAACGGTTTAAGCTATCGCCTCAAAAATAACTATTATTCGCTGACATATGCCGCGAACAGACAAATATATATATATATATATACCTATATATATATATATATATATATATAGGTATATATATGTATATATATATATATATATATATATATATATATATATACATATATATACATATATATATAGATACAAATTTGAACCACCGTTATTTTCGGTCTCTAGGGGTTCTGAAACGTAAAATTTTCTAGTCGGCACTTCCAGATTGTTTCATGAGGTCAACCTTATTAGCGGGGTTCCTCCCTAGGAAGGGAGGGAAGAACCGCGCTAAAACGAAAGACCATGCACATTATCGCTCCCGACGACTAGTACACACGCCAATGAGACTTCCAAGCTTTTCAAACTGTGGTCTGGTCAACATAGGCTAGGTCAAAATCGTCTATCAGCTGTTTGTTCCATATACAATTCCTCACCGTTTGTCCGATTTTGATCAAACTTGGCACACATGTAGGTCTTGATCCGGGGAGTAGCATAGGTTAAGTTAAAATCGTCTAGGACTAACATTTCAGAAGTCACGGGTTTTAAACTGTGAACCCGAACAGTCATAGATTTGCGTTATTAGATTTTAATATTTTAATATATATGTGTGTGTGTATATATACATATATATATATATATATACATTTATAAATATAAATCAATACGAATATGATATATATATATATATATATATATATATATATATATATATATATATATATATATATGTACGCGCTGGGGATTGAAAATTAATCCTCGGCACGTGGTTTGAGGGATGGGTTCAGAGTATGAGAAAAAAAAACATTTAAACTTACCATTACGTTGCCAGCTGCTGAAGAAACAGGGCCCTGTTAGCAGCTCCTGGAAAGTAAAGAGAGAAGAGGGGCCGGAACGTAATGGGGAAATGAGGGGGCAGTCCCGAGCTATAAGAATGAGATGTGATCTACTCTAGATCTGGAAACGAACTGCGCTGGTATATTAGGGAGGTGGGGGTACGACGTACTTTGTACCCTAAGTCTTAAAGCCCGCGCCCCAACATACCGCCCACCAAGAAACGATAGTTTCTTAAGAAGAGAAATAAGAAATCTTGAGAAAGAAGAAAATAAATTATAATAATAAATATGTGGTTATCTTCCAAAGGTTCATCACGAAAAGGTATGAGAGAGAGAAGTAGGAATAAAGGAAACGCAACTTCTTCACTTCCAAGGGGGCTGTCATGGAAGACTTCTTCGCGGGAAGCCCACGGAGAGGATGAGGACTAAGGAGGGATGAATCCTTTGGCAAATTATAATAAAGCCTGGCTTGGCGATAAGAAAGAGAGACAACAAAACACTTATGAAATAATAGAAAAATAAATGAATGCATCTTGCGAGATAAAGAGAAAAAAAAACAAACAACTAATGTGGCAGCAACAGTAGTTTTGTTACTGGCCTGACATAAGTGCCATGGGTTGTGCGGATTGACACCACACGCACCACGCCGTCACATCCTGGATGTACGGCTTCAACCCGGCCAATAGGCCATGCGAGGGGTGGTAAAGAATTTTCCTTGAGGAAAACGACGTCGCCTACGGCAAGGTTTTCGGAGCACTTCGTCCACTTCTGTTTTTGCATGAGTGTGTTTAAATACTCAGAAGTCCAGCGTCTCCAGTAGGACGCATATAAGGACTTGACCCTTGTCCAACGTGATGCATATGAGGTACTTTCTTCTAGAGGTTCTGGAACGGCTAGCAGAGGGCCGCCCACCAAGAAATGACCAGGGGTCAGAAGATCAGGGTCATCAAGAGGATGAGGGCAAGAGAGATAGAGTGGACGACTATTTAAGACGGCTTCAATGCGCGCAACTAGAGTAGTGAGTTCCTCGTAACTTAGAGCAGGATTCCGGCCAAGCATTCGTACCAAAAGGAGTTTGGCAGATTTTATGCCAGCTTCATGAAGGCCACCAAAATGAGGTGCATAAGGAGGATTAAAATGCCATCTTATGCTGCGGGATGCGAGAAATGCGCTAATTTCAGGAGAGGAAGCCTTCATCTGATCATAAACTTCTTTTAGGTGTCGAGAAAAACCAACAAAATTACGTCCACAGTCTGAATAAATGTCGTGGGGGAGACCTCGTCTCGCAACAAATCTGTCTAGAGTAGCGATAAATGCTTGGGTCGACAGAGAGGAAACAACTTCCAGATGGACAGCCTTAGTACTGAAGCAAACGAAAAGACATAAGTAGCATTTTTTAGCAGCAGCATTTTTCCTGCTGCTTTCCTTAATGAGAAATGGGCCAGCGAAATCCACCCCGGTGCTTGTGAAAGGCTTTGAGACATTGACTCTTGGATAAGGCAGATTAGACATAACTGGCTGCGTAACTGAGGCTCTTAACTTGTGGCATGTAAGGCACTTGTGGATGCGCTTGCGCACTAGATCGCGAAGAGAAATTATCCAATAATATCGCTGGATCAAACTTTGAGTAGTCCTAGGTCCTGAGTGCAAGGAAACTAAATGATAATAGTCGCAGAGGAGTTCAGATATTCTTGATTTTTTAGGCAAAAGAATAGGATGCTTAGCGGACTCACTTAAGTTTGAGTACCTCAAGCGGCCACCAACTCTTATAAGTCCCTTTTTATCGAGATATGGGGACAGGGATGCTATATTGGAAGGAACAGTTGAATTAGAAACAAATAAAAATGGGAAACTATCTTTCTGCACCAACAATATTATCAGGACTTCTGCTAACGTTAACTCTTGGACAGAAAGAGCGCCCTTATGACGCGTGTTACTTGATCTAATGTTGTGAACAAATCTCAAAACATATGCTAGAACATATTTCAAACGAAGCCAAGAAGAAAACTTATTTATGAACTCGATTAGGTAAGGTGATGGAACACAGGCGGATAATAACACTTTAAGCGGTTTCAGCTCTGGTATTTCTTCCTCAGGACTGACGACCCGCTTGGACGGCCATTTGCTCGGATTTTTTCTCAAAAAAGAGGGACCTCTCCACCACAAAGAGTTTTCTGAAAAATGCTCCGGAGAGCAGTCTCGAGTGGCTATATCGGCGGGGTTCCGGTCAGTCGAAACGTGCGACCAATTTGCTGGTGGGAAACTCGCTATTTTTGTAGAAGAACTAAATTCGTTAAGCACACAATGATGAGGTAATATGTAACTAAAAGAGGAATTGGCTATTTCCATGTGACCCAATTCTAAATATTCGTTTAGAAATTTATTATAGTCAAACATAATCTCAGGAGTTCGAGAAAGGCGCCTTTCTAAATTTAAAAAATATTTTAGCGCTTGGTTGCGATTATCGCTCAAAATTGGAGCATTAGGTTTGAAAGGCAATGACACTACATAGCGACCAGAAGTGTCTCTGGAATGAGTGGTCACAAAATGATTTTCAACGAATTCATCTTCAGGGTTTATAGGAATGGATGCACTCACTTCTTCAGTTTCCCAGAATTTGGAAACTAAAGAATCCAAAGAAGGAGTTATAGCCATCAAGGAACATATAGCAGAATCTTTATTTGGGTTTTTATTTTCTGGATTGATAACATTACCACCGATAACCCAACCAAAAACAGTGTTTATTGCTGAAGGGTTACCCTTAATTATTGTAATAGGCTCGTTTTCTAGAATGAATGGATATAAATCATTTCCAATTATGAATTCTACTGGAGAACTTTCAAAAAATTTATCATCGGCTAATTTTAAATTTTTAAATCTGTTTATTACCTCTACAGGTAGACTTTGTTGCGGTAGGTCGTTAGAAATGGTTGATAAGATAACAGATTGTGTTTTAAATTCTCTTTTAGAGTTGTCACGGGGAGACAAGATACAATCTAAAGCTCCATATGTGGGTGTAGCAACATTGGATATCCCAGAAAGCAAGATAGAATTTTTGAATTTTTTGAATCCTAGACGCTTGACAGCTCCGAGAGATATAGCTGAAATTTGAGATCCAGAATCTAATATTCCTCGAATCGGTTGTTGACGGCCACTTGAATCTCTTATAAACATTTTCACAGTTCCAAGAAGTACCGTTATGGAATTAGCAGAATGACAAGATAAAGTAACGGAATTATTTCTAGGCTCTTCATTAGTGATAAAAGTGGGAGTTATCGCATCGTTGGAATTAGGATCACAAGAATTTAAATTAGGATTTGGATTATTATTACAAGTTGGATAAGAATTAGAAGGGTGTAATAAGGTGTGATGGGATCTACTACACGATCTACAAACATTTTTCGATTTGCATTGATTTTTCATATGTGCACCAAGACAGTTAAAACATCGTTTTAAGCGTTTTAAAATTTCATATTTTTTATTGAGTTGACAATTAATTAACTGAGGACACGATGTTATCTTATGAGAATGTTTACAAATGGGACAGCTGGGATCTTCTCGCTCTATTTTATTCGAATTAGTTAGGAAAGTATTAACTTGTTTACTCTGAGTAATTCTACCTTTTATTCCGAGATCTTGCATTATCTCAGATGATCTAGCACGTTCTATTACAAAATCAAGTAAATTTTTAAAAGTTGGAACATTTACTGATTTGAAATGATTTTCGAATGCAATCTGAGTGGAACGATCTAAGTTCCTATAGGCCAAATGAAAAAGAAGAACATCTTCTAAATTTTCTAGATCAAGCACTTTCAGTGCATTTACAGAATTGGAATGTACGCTAATGAATTTCTGCAGATAATTATGGTTAGATGTCGTAATGGGAGAAAAGAACAAAATTTGATTAATATAATATGCGGCCAGACGTCTGTTTGACTGATATCGATCTTTAAGCACCTGATATGCTAAAGCGTAATTTTCTGTTGTAAGTTGGAAATTTGATATAAGAGATAGAGGCTCTCCTTCGAGTACCGACCTCAAATACTGAAATTTTTGAACTTGCGTCAGGCATTCGTCGGTATCGACTATACTGTTAAAGAGTGATATGAAGGTAGTCCAATCTTCGATTTTCCCCGAAAAACGTGGAATTTCTATCCTAGGGAGAAAGGATTTGGTTTGAAGAATAGGCTTCTCCTGCAAGCACGCGCCTGTCGGAGCTTCGGGATACAGCCTGTCCAGCCTAAGATATGTACTGCGTATGGAATGTATGACGTCATCGAAGGCTACGCGAACATTCTGAACTTCCAATTTCTCAGTTTCTATAGAAACTTCCGCGTTAATTTCCATAATCGTATCCTGTATTCTAGAGAAATTATTTTCCATTTGATCCAATTTGATATACGTAGGGGCGAAATCGCGAAAATTTTCCTTTTCTAAATTTGTAGCCCTTTTTAAGTAATTGGATGCCATTGCGAACATTTCCTCGCGCTTTTCCCTTAAAATAGCTAGTTGTTTAATGGGGTCTCGCTTCGACATCTTGAAGTTGGACGAATAAAATTTTAATTCTATAAAATGGGGAACTAATATGTATTCCGCGATTCGGATTAGTCGTGGTTAAATCTCCACGGATTACTTACGCAATCCGCGGCCCGGAGGACCAAAAATGTACGCGCTGGGGATTGAAAATTAATCCTCGGCACGTGGTTTGAGGGATGGGTTCAGAGTATGAGAAAAAAAAACATTTAAACTTACCATTACGTTGCCAGCTGCTGAAGAAACAGGGCCCTGTTAGCAGCTCCTGGAAAGTAAAGAGAGAAGAGGGGCCGGAACGTAATGGGAAATGAGGGGGCAGTCCCGAGCTATAAGAATGAGATGTGATCTACTCTAGATCTGGAAACGAACTGCGCTGGTATATTAGGGAGGTGGGGGTACGACGTACTTTGTACCCTAAGTCTTAAAGCCCGCGCCCCAACATATATATATATATATATATATATACATTCATTAAAGTTCATTGTTTGTTTACAATCATATTAACTAAGAGCTACTTAATTAATTGTTGAATTCAGCTGAAATATTTTCTAAATGTTTCAAATTTGTCCAAATTAAGATATATAAATTTTGGTTACATTCGGAGTTAAGGAAGTATTAATATATATATATATATATATATATATATATATATATATATATATAAAGACATGTTAAATTTTGGTTTTGGGTGGAAAATGACCTCACGAAAGCTTACTTTTAGCGCGGTTCCTCCCTCCCTTCATAGGGAGGACCCCCTTGTAAGGTTGATCTCATGAAACAATCCGGAAGTGCCGACTAGAAAATGTCGCGTTTCTGAACCCCTAGAGACCGAAAATAACGGTGGTTCAAATTTGTATATATATATATATATATATAAAGACATGTAAAATTTTGGTTTTGGGTGGAAAATTACCAAATGAAAGCTTACTAAAGTTTATGCAAAAAAGGTTCACATGAATTTTTTTTGGGGGATGTTTTTCGGAGAATTACTGCTGAAATTTTGAAGTTGTTGGTTTCGTTTATTTGAACAGATTTTTCCTTTAGTTTTTATTGCTTATTATTTTTGTAATTGCTTATATTATGAAAATGTATTTGTCTGTAAAACAGGATTCGTAAAATGAGAACCAATTTTCTATTGTTTGAAATGGAGCTTTCCGAGCGGTATTTGTAGACGCTCTGTGCGTATTTCCTGTTGGTTCCTTTTTATAGCCCGGTTCCTCCCTCCCCCATAGGGAGGAACCCCGCTTATAAGGTTGATCTCATGATGCAATCCAGAAGTGCCGACTAGAAAATTTTGCGTTTCAGAACCCCTAGAGACCGAAAATGATGGTGGTTCAAATTTGTATATATATATATATATATATATATATATATATATATATATATATATGTATATCTTTATATATATATATGTATATATATATATGTATATATTTATATATATATATATATATATATATATATATATATATGCTCTCTTGGTAGAAGACGAATGGTCCGATTTTGATGAAATTTGGTACAAAAATCCGTCGTCCAATTTGAAAGGTCAAGTTCGTTAACCAGCAAAATCCGTCCACTGGAAGATGGCATTTGGGGCGAAATTCGCGCCAAAAAAATCGTAACGCTTACGTTTTTGAGTTCATGAGCTTGTAAGCACTCGTGTTATAGGCTTCTTGGGCTAGGAAAACGAATGAAACAATTTTCAAGGCGATAGCTTTAAACGTTTTCGAGAAAATTTGAAAAATAGTTTTTGAATACCGCTTTTGGTTTGGGTACTTAGAATCATGGGATTCAGTTGAAACATTTTCTGCATGTTCTACTTTCATTAAAACTAATATGTTGAAATTTTGGTTACGTTTGGAGTTAAGGAAGGGTTAGAATAAAATATTTTATTAACAGACATAAAAAGTTTTGGGAACTTTATATACCTTCCTTAATTTATGGCGCTTTTCAACTTCCTAGCGGGGTCGTTCCTAGGCGGGTTGGCCTATCCAGGTAAGATCGTAAATAAGACCTTTCTTGAAAGTAAAGATGGAACTGTCAACTTTGGTCCTCCTCTGCCTCCCGGCACTTTCAATGCTGACGACGCTACCAATGAGTAGCTGAAACGTCCTAAATATAGATTTTTCAACAAAAATCGTTTTGAGGTTTCTTTAGCCGAATCCCAACCATTCCATCTTTACTTATCACCTCGACGGCTAACTATCTAATCTTCATGCTTTCTAGAAATGTGGACCCAAAATAATAACAGCTGCTACTTTAATCATTTCAAATGAGTCTAGAGATAAGAACGGAACCGCGATAAGATTATGCAGTTCCTGCGAGTCGGACATTTTCTCTATTTACCTTTATTTTTAGCACCCCCTCAGCCACCCCTCTTATATATGCCCATGAAACACAATTACCGTTACTGCCATAAAGCTCGAGATGTTGGTTTTTCTGTCATTTCTAATGACGTGCCTAATATTTGATAATATTAAACGCAAAAAGGCTGATAAAGTACTCCTCTTTTAGCGCGGTTACTCCCTATCTCCATAGGGAGAACCCGCTTATGAGGTTGACCTCATGACGCAATCCGGAAGTGCCTACTAGAAACTTTCTCGTTTCAGGCCCCATAGATCACGAAAATATAGGTGGTTCAAATTTGTATATATGTATATATATATATATATATATATATATATATATACATATATACATATATATATATATATATATATATATATATAGATTTATATATATGCTTGTTTGTTCGCGCTCTAGCAAGCTTAAAAATGGTCCGATTTTGATGAAATTTGGTACAAAAATCTGTTGTCTGATTTGAAAGGTCAAGTTCGTTAACCAGCAGAATCCGCTCATTGGAAGATAGTTTTTGGGGCGAACTTCGCGCAAAAAAATCGTAACGCTTACGTTTTAGCGCGGTTCCTCCCTCCCCCATAGGGAGGAACCCCGCTTATAAGGTTGATACAATGAAACAATCCGAAAGTGCCGACTAAAAAATTTTGCGTTTCAGAACCCCTAGAGACCGAAAATAACGGTGGTTCAAATTTGTATATATATATATATATATATATATATATATATATATATAAATATATATATATATAAATATATATTTGTCTGTTCGCTCATTTCTGGCTTCCCTAATGGTCCGATTGTGATGAAATTTGGTACAAAAATCTTTCGTCTAATTTGAAAGGTCAAGTTCGTTAACCAGCAAAATCCGCCCACTGGAAGATGGCGTTTGGGGCGAAATTCGCGCAAAAAAAATCGTGACGCTTACGTTTTTGAGTTTATTAGCTTGTAAGTACTCGTTTTACATGCTTCTTGGGCTAGGTGGGTCTTGATACGGGGAGAATCATAGGCTAGTTCAATATCTTCTATCAGCTGTTTGCCTAACTGCTTATTCCTTATACAAATCCACACAATTTGACCGATTTTGACCAAACATGGTACACAGGTAGGTCTTTATCCGGGTAGTGTCATAGGCTAGGTCAAAATCGTCTATCAGCTGTCTGTCTGCATGTTTGTTCCTTACACAAATTCTCACCGTTTGACCGATGTTGACCAAACATGGCACACAGGTAGGTCTAGGTCCGGGGAATGCACTAGTGTAGGTCAAAAAGGTCTTTCAGCTGCCTGTCTGCATGTTTGTTCCTAACAACAAATTCACACCGTTTGACCTGATTTTGACCAAACTTGGCACACAGGCAGGTCTTGGTCCGGGGAACTCACTACGGTAGGTCAAAAAGGTCTTTCAGCTGTCTGTCTGCATGTTTGTTCCTTGTACAAATCCACACCGTTTGGCCTATTTTGACCAAACTTGGCACGCAGGTAGGTCTTGATACGGGAGTGTCATGTTACCTATGACGTTTTGTACTTTTTGTTCCATCGGAAAGCCATCATTCCTTCTGAAACCCATCATGTGGGGTATCAAATGAATCATCTTGGTAAAGAGAACCTATATTTGATGTTTTAAGAAACATTTCGATGCATCTTAACAACAACACGTGTACCTTCTTTCTTAAATGTTGTAAATAAAGTCGTAAGGGTTAACTGCATAATATACTTGAAAGCAGATACTAAGTTTTTCAAAGTCATCTAAATTACAAAGTTTAGGATCACAAACCCAAAATGTATCGTCTTTGTTCTTTTTTTTTTTTTCTTGAAGACCTTCTACACTTTCCTTATGGTAGTTTCTAACTTTTCTAGTCTAGTTACTAGGTGTATGTAGGTTGATTATTGGTATCAAATATCAAGCAATAAGGAGAACTTTATGCAGAATCCAAAGACCCTGGTTTTATATGAAGTACAAAAGCCAGTAGGTATGCGGCAACTAAATTTTAATTAATACTTAGAAAAAAGTAATGAGATCCCAAAAAAAAACATAAATGTGAAATAGAGGCCAAGTTCCTCCCCCCACAAAAAAACACTCCCTTCCCCAGAAAGCGAGAAATATCTCCTCCTAAAACCCCCCAAAACGCCTTACCATCCTACACTCCCAAAAAGTAGTATGTGTTGGCGTATCAATTGTACGATATTTTCAACCAAAAATATTTGCCAATACAAGAGATGATACAAGAAAGAAATGTCCATTTTCATTACTTAGAAGACCTCATAGTTACTTACTAAGAACAGTAAAGACACTTCAACTGACCTTTAAAAACAACAATAACAATACTTATATCCAGTTACTGAAATATCACTTTCCTCAACCAGGTATATTCTTAAACTTGGCAATGTTTAGTTTTCTCTCTAACGATAATTTCGGCACAAAAAAAAAACATTGCCAAGTTTAAGAATATACCTGGTTGAGGAAAGTGATATTTTAGTAACTGGATATCAGTATTTTTATTGTTGTTTTTAAAGGTCAGTCAGGAAGTGTCTTTACTGTTCTTAGTAAGTAACTATGAGGTCTTCCAAGCAATGAACTTGGACATTTCTTTCTTGTATCATCTCTTGTATTGGCAAATATTTTTGGTTGAATTAATACACCAACTCATACTACTTTTTGGGAGTGTAGGATGGTAAGGCGTTTTTGGGGGTTTTAGGAGGAGATATTTCTCGCTTTCTGGGGAAGGGAGTGTTTTTTTTGTGGGGGGAGGAACTTGGCCTCTATTTCACATTTATGTTTTTTGGGGATATTATTAACAGACATGAAAAGTTTTGGGAACTTCGTAAACTTTCCCTAATATCTCGAAAACTGTTTGAAATATTGGTAAACGGAGGGTTACCATGCGAAAGCTTACTAAATGTTCTACAAAAAAGATTCTAAAACAATTTTTGATTAGGCGGATAATGTATTTGACAATAAAACAGATTAATTAAAATAAGAAAAACAATTCATTGCTAGAAATATATCAGGCTGGACCGTATGAAATGTCAGTTTTGGATTTGCCAATTTCCTACAAATGTCTTGAAACTGTCGAGGCTCCTACTCCGAGTTCTTTGGCATATTCCCTAGTGTTTGTAATTGCTTATAGTAGTCAAATGTATTTGTCAAGAAAACAGGATACGTATAATTAGAAACAATATTCACACAGGTTAGGTACTATGAGGGAATAGAGAGTCCGTTCACTGCCTGTAGAAAGAAACAGGTCCACAAAAAATGTAACTGCTAGGAGTTAATTCTCAAGAGTTGTATATATACCCCAGGTATCTGCCGACCAAATACAAAGCCTAGTTTGGTTTTGGTACTTACAATCATGGGATTCAGTTGAAACATTTTTTGCATGTTTGAATTTTATCAAAACTAACATGTTAAACTTTTGGTTACGTTTGGAGTTAAGGAAGGGTTCGAATAAATTATTTTATGAACAGACATGAAAAGTTTTGGAAACTTCGTTTACTTTCATTAATATCTCGAACGCGGTTCGGAATTTTTCATAAGTGGATAGAAACTATTTGAAAGCTTTCTAAATTCTCTACAAAAAAGATTCTGAAACAATTTTTGATTAGGTGATGTCGATCGAAGAAATAAGTGATTAAAACTTCAAATACGTCTGTTTAGATCTTATGAACGGTTTTAGCGCGGTTACTCTCCATAGGGAGAACCCGTATGAGGTTGACCTCATGACGCGATGCGGACGTGCCGACCAGAAACTTTCTCGTTTCAGACCCCATAGATCACGAAAATATAGGTGGTTCAAATTTGTATATATATATATATATATGTATATATTTATATATATGCTTGTCTGTTTGCGCTCCTGACGGCTCAAAAATGGTCCGATTTTGATGAAATTTGGTACAAAAATCTCTCTTCTAATTTGAAAAGTCAAGTTCGTTAATCAGCAGAATCCGCCTACTAGAAGATAGTTTTTGGGGCAAAATTCGCGCAAAAAAAATCGTAACGCTTACGTTTTTGAGTTCATATGCTTGCAGGTACTTGTTGTATATGTTTCTTAACATAGGAAAACGAATGAAACCATTTTCAAGGCGATATCTCTAACCGTTCCTGAGAAAAGTGGAATCAATGTTTTTGTAAGTCATTATTTTTTTTAGGGTACTTAGAATCGCGGGATTCAATTGAAATATTTTCTACATCTTGGAAATTAATCCCAACTCATATGTTTAAATGGTGGTTATATTTGGAGTTAAGGAAGTATGCAAAAAAAATATTTTATTAATAGACATGAAAAGTTTTCGGATCTTCATACATTTTTCATAAATATCTCGATAACGGTTGGGAATTCGTGGTAAGTGGAAGGTGACCATTCGAATGCTTACTAAATTTTCTACAAATAAGGTTCTGAAGCAATATTCGATGGGGCAACGTCAATCAGAGATATAAGCGCTTAAAACTTAAAAAGTGTTTGTTTTGTTGTTTTGAAAGGGTTTTTCTCTTTGTTTATCTCACTTTTTAATTGGTTGTTTCTCGTTTTAAATTGCATGTATCAGTAAAATTAGTATAGTAGTAAAATAAGCTAAAAAACGGTGAAAGGTATGGGTAATAATAAGTTTGGAGTGGCTGTGGTACTCAAGATGGCAGTGGCTAATCATGATGACGTAGTTTGTTTTGAATCCTCCTGTCTATATAACCTTCCTCATAGCCTCTGACTGAAGTTATCCTTATTTCTTATTTTATAGAAAGATTTAACCCACGACAGAATGGAATTTTATTCGTTATGAAGCACATATTTACAGTTGATTATAGCAGTCAAAGGAATTTGCTGGTTAAACAAGATACTTAAAATGACAACGAATTTTTAGTTGTTTGGAATAGAGCCTTCTAAGCAGTAGTCAAAGAGTAAGTACGTTTGGTAAATCTGAAGGAGAGCGTCCTCAGCTACGATTTTCTTCAAAGTTTGCACTATAACGTATTAGTGTGCTAATGGCCTTAGCAGCCGATGCACAAAAATTAATAAATAAAAAATATAACGTATTTTGATGCACTAAACACGAATCCGTTGAAAAAAAAAAAAAACCGCTCACAACTAGGAAAGAAGTTATTTTTAAAAAAAAAGTTCACTGTTATGAAGGTTAGGGAAGAATGCCTTGGACGACTTTTGGGCATAGAATTCTTTTCATTTCTGCGAGTTGGATTGACTAGGGGTTTTGATGTTTTCTTGAGCGAGCGGAAACGCATAGCACGTATACCCAAAAGCGACAGTTTAGGACCAAGTCAGCTACCACAGGTGAGTCTAAATTTCAATTACACTTCGTCATTAAGGACTATTGCGCATGCGCATGTTTACATATAAGCTGTTTACCCCGTCTTTTATAACCTCCATAACAGTGAACTTTAGTGCTTAATAACTTCTTTCCTAGTTGAGAGCGGGTTTTTTTTTCAACGGATTCGTGTTTAGTGCATCAAAATACGTTATAGTGCAAACTTTGAAGAAAATCGTAGCTGAGGACGCTCTCCTTCAGTTTTACCGTACGTTTTTAGTACAAAATTGAATTGACTTATACAGATTAAGAATTATCCATTTCTGTGTAAGTTGGCTAGTGTCAGTTTCCTCTGATTTGTAATGCTAATATATTCCATTTGTTCGAGATGTACGTAACCGCGCTAAGATGACGCAGTTCCTGCGAGTCGGACTTTTTTTGTCGTTCTTTTTAGCGCGGTTCCTCCCTCCCCCATAGGGAGGAACCCCGCTTATAAGGTTGATACAATGAAACAATCCGGAAGTGCCGACAAGAAAATTTCGCGTTTCAGAACCCCTAGAGACCGAAAATAACGGTGGTTCAAATTTGTATATATATATATATATATATATATATATATATATATATATATATATATATATTTATTTGTCTGTTCGCTCATTTCTGGCTTCCCTGATGGTCCGATTTTGATGAAATTTGGTACAAAAATCAGTCGTCCAATTTGAAAGGTCAAGTTCGTTAACCACCAAAATCCGCCCACTGGAAGATGGCGTTTGGGGCGAAATTCGCGCAGAAAAAATCGTAACGCTTACGTTTTTGAGTTCATAAGCTTGTAAGTACTCTTTTTATAGGCTACTTGGGCTAGGAAAACGAATGAAACCATTTTCAAGGCGATAGCTTTAACCGTTTTCGAGAAAATTGGAAAAATAGTTTTTGAATACCGTTTTTGGTTTGGGTACTTAGAATCACGGGATTCAGTTGAAACATTATCTGCATGTTCTACTTTCATTAAAACTAATATGTAGAAAGTTATGTTACGTTTGGAGTTAAGGAAGGGTTAGAATAAAATATTTTATGAACAGACATGAAAAGTTTTGGTAACTTTGTATACTTTCCTTAATATCTCGAAAAAGGTTGAGAATCTTGTGAAACAAAAGATTACCATTAGAATGCTTACTAAATGTTCTACAAAAAAGGTTCTATTGAAAGTTTTGATTAGGCGATGTCAATCGGAGAAATAAGTGCATAAAACTTTAATGTAATTGATTTCGCTTATTCGAACTGTTCTTTTTGTCTTCGATTTTGGTACTTAGAATCATGGGCTTCAGTTGAAACATTTTCTCCATGTTTGAATTTTATCAAAACTAATATGTTGAAAATTTGGTTACGTTTGGAGTAAAGGAAGGATTAAAATAAAATATTTCATTTTTAGACATGAAAAGTTTTGGGAACTTCGTATATTTTCATTAATATCACGAAAACGGTTTGGAATCTTGGGAAGCAAAAGATTACCATTCGAAAGGTTACTAAATTTTCTACAAAAAATGCTTTGAAGACATTTGCGATGGGATGGTCATGTTTGGAGAAATAAGTGCTTAAAACATAGGTAATTTCGTTCATTTGAATGAATCTTTTTGTGTGTTTCCTACAGTTTTTTTTTCACTGCTCGTTATTTTTGTGATTGCTTATAGTAGTCAAATGTATAGGTCAATAAAACAGGATACGTATATATAGAAACAATATTTTGTTTCAACGGTATCTTGGAATTCGAAGATGCCCTATGAATATCTAGATGACTGTACTGGTGTTGATTTCGTTCTTTAGAATTGTTTTTGGTATTCCCTATTTTCAGAAGTTTTTATCTATTTATTAATTTCTTTTTTAAATTCATTGAACGAAATCATATGAATTCGAAGGTGAGGAGCTAGGAGGCTTAGGGTGGGGGGCGTTTTCCCTGTCCCCAGGTACCCTCGTCTCCCTGTGTACCCTCGTCATCTTCAAGTCCTTGTCTAGAGTCATAAAGATAAGCCTCCAAACAACTTTAGGAATGTAGGATTTCTAATTTTTGCCAGTATCAGAACAGCCGCTCTTTACATACCACAGTGGTACAGACGTACCGGTCTATACTAGTTGCACTCCACACGGTGGTAGTACTTGGTGTATGCCACAGCGGATCGCTCATTATAACCTTATTTTATACGTATTAAATAGGTACCTAAAAAAAGTTTATTTGTGTATAAGTGTTGCGTTATTGGGATTAGAATAAAATATTTTATTAACAGACATGAAATACTTCGGAATCTTTGTATATTGTCCTTAATTTTTTTTTTCTTTTATGGTGTATCGAAATCTGAGTCATTAGTACCATTTTTTCCTTACGAGCTTATATAATACTTAGATTTAGCTAGCAACAATATTTTACACCGCAATTAAAGTGATTTGCTCTTCTTATAAACATAATATTTATATTATAATATAAACATAATACATTAATTTGTCTGACAAAAAAAAAGTCCGACCCGCAGGAACTGCTTCATCTTAGCGCGGTTCCGTTCTTATCTCAAGTGCGATTAGTGAAGGAATATAGCAGCTATCAGTAGGTATTAGCACCATTTTCCCCCCTTAATATCTTCAAAACAGTTAAGAAATCGTGGGAAGTACGATTTAACCATTCAAAAGCTTACTAAATTCTCTAAAAAAAAGATTCTGAAGCAAATTTCGATGGGGCAATGTCAGTCGGAGAAGTAAGTGCTTAAAACTACGAAAGTTGTGTCACTTTCCTACCTGACTTTTGTTTTTTAAGTTTATTTAACGGTGGAATGAGTATTTCATTAAAGCTGAGAAAATAAGAATCATATTGGTAATAGAGTTTTCCTAGAGTGAGCGTCGCGATGACGGGAGAGTCCCATCCGTTTAGAAAACTGTCAGTTTCCATATGTGGCTCTTTAAGCTTCCTTCTCTTTGAGATTTTATTTTATAATTTTAAAGATCAAAACCTACCGATAGCTGCTACTATTCCTTTACTAATTGCACTTCGGATAAGAACGGAACCGCGCTAAGATGATGCAGTTCCTGCGAGTCGGACTTTTGTCTCTTTCCCTTAGTTTTTTATTACTTTTTATTTTTGTTATTTCTTATGTTAGGAAAATGTATTTGTGTGTAAAACAGGATAGGTAAAATGAGACCAATTTTCTGTTACTAGAAGTAATGAAAAGTTTTGGGAACTTCGTATACTTTCATTACTTTTTTTTTTTTTTTTTTTTTTTTTTTTTTTTTTTTTTTTTTTTCTTTTTTTTTTAAGGCGCATCGACAAATCTTGGCCATTAGCGCCGACTTTCATTACTATCTCGAAAACGGTTGAAAATCTTGGGAAGCGAAAGTTTACCATTCGAAAGCTTACTAAATGGTCTACAAAAAAAGGTTCTGAAGAAAGTTTTGAATAAGCGGTGTCATTTCGTTTTTGGTTAAACGGTTCTTTTTGTCTGTTTTTATTCCTTGTTATTTTTTAGCGCGGTTACTCCCTATCTCCATAGGGAGAACCCGCTTATGAGGTTGACCTCATGACGCGATCCGGACGTGCCGACTAGAAACTTTCACGTTTCAGATCCTATAGATCACGAAAATATTAGTCCGTCGGCCCGCGTACATTTTATGCAACGATTTTTAATATTCTTCATTTTTTCACTATTGATTGTACAAGTCTTAACTAGAACAGTGCCACTTGTCAGCTGGCTAGGTAGCGGTGGGTTTGGCTGTGGGGGCGTTGCAAATTTCGGAAAAATATGAAAATGTGAAACGATTTTAGGATTCATGAAATTTTTTGGAGAAACACCTTTCATTATACAATAATCATTGGCCCATGTCAGCTGGCCAGCCAGCGGTGGACTGCTTGTCAGCTGGGGGTCTAAACTTGGCAAAAATACGAAATTCTGAAACGATTTTAAGATTGCTGAAATTTTGGTGGTTACTAGTATTTGTAGTGAGATTAACGAAAAACATTGTCAGCTGCTCATATCTTGGTGGAAAACCTGTCAGCTGGGGCGGGGGGGGGGGTATAAGCGCTGAGCGTATGGCGCGCGCTCCGCTTTATACCGCCAGCTGACAACTTTTCCACCCACATATAAGCAGCTGACAATTTGTTTCGTCAATCTTATTACGAATACTACCTACTAACAAAATTTCAGGAATCTTAATATAGTTTTTGACTATTTAATAGCGAAAGCATGCTTGTATTGATTACAACTTCTGAATATATTGATTGTAAATGAATATTTTTACTATCAACGTTAAAATATATTATGTATTTGCATTAAGGTATGATGAAAAAATATGTCATTTATTTGTATAAAATACTGTATTGGTAATAAAAAAGTATTCTACAATTAATCATAATAATAATAATAGTATACTAATAACACTTTGTAATAAAAATAAAGTCAATCGTTTTCTGATTCTGACTCTGCACCTTCAGAATCATCAACCCCCCCCCCCCCGCAGTAATTGTGGGGTCTTCCTCTTCTTGGTGTCTTTCATCTGAAAATACTAATTATTGTTATTAATAAAAGGATTAAACGTTAATAAAGCATAGAAAATAAATAGTTTTAATATCTTCAGTGAATTGATGATCTCGAACAATCATATCAACTACTCGACGGAATTGTTCGCCGTCAAACCATTTACATGTTTATATATTATCTTCAATATCCCATCCATAATCCAGAGGAGTTAAACTTGAAGGTTCTTGTTTGTTTATTTTAGATTTTAAACATCGTCGTATAGGTATTTTTTTTTTCAATCTACTTTACAGTAGATTTATACAAACTCGATATTAGGCGTATAGCCATCGGGGATCAAGCATACAGGCTGCTAGGATTGCTAAAACGTGAAGAAGCTCTACACCTAGGATTGTTTAACTGTAGTGTGTATAGAGTGTCTGACACAGCAGACAAACAGACAACAATTCTATAAATCATTGTTTTGGGTACAATTGCTTTGATAAAGGCCCCCAATAGTATTTTTACTCATATATCTTGCATGTACAAACAGCGATCCGTTAGAACTTTATTATATGTGAAGATAGATTACGGCTAGTAGTGGTAAGTTGGTAAATTGGGTCCAGAATAAACCCCCCTCCTAATAAACCGATTTACTTTATTTTTACAACATATGTTTCTATTAATATTTCCACAAACGAATATCGAGTTTCGTCCGAGCGACTTTGGGTCCAGAGTAAACCCCTCCTCCAGATGTACAAATTTTTCTGGTTAAAGAACTCGTTAAATCATTTGCTAAGGGAATACTATATACAAAGTTTCGTGACAAAAAAAACCTCTGGTTTGTATCGTATTAACGATAGTTCATGAAATGTTGGACGTGATTCTTTACATTGGCATAACTTTTTTATTTATGTACCGATTCGCATGAAACAAACACTAAATGTTAAGTGAAGGTTACCACAATATATTAGTGAAAACCGCAACTAAATCGGATAAGCCGTTTCTGAGATAAGCGCGCACAGATAAACATACAAGCCGGGAAAAATGTTTTTGAAAATCATTGTTTTGGGTACTATTGCATTGATAAAGGTCCCCAATAGTATTTTTCCCCATCTTCCAGATACAGACAGCGATCCGTTAGAATTGTATTATTTGTAAAGATTTGTATTAAGGTATGATGAAAAAATATATTACTTATTTGTATAAAATACTGTAAAAATTATTATATAATTTATTTATAATAATAATAGTTACCTAATAAAACTTTTTAATAAAAAGAAAGTCTGACTCTTCACCGTCAGAATCATTACTTTCGATATTGGTAGTGTTTGTGAGGTCATCCTGCTGTCTCTCATGTGAAAATACTAATTATTGGTATTGAAAAAATGATGAAACATTAATAAAGCAAAGAAAATGAATAATTTTAATATCTTCAGTGAATTACTGTTCTCGAACAATCATTTCAACTACTGGAGGTAATTGTTTGCCATAAAACCATTTACATGTGTACATTTTATTCATGTTATTATTAGATGTTAAAATTTGGATGAATATGGGAACGTGAAAAAGCCAAACTATTTAGATAATAATAAGTTGTTTTTAACACTAGGCGAAGCAATGTGCCAAGCGTTGCCTGATATTCAGGCATTCATAGGCGAAAATTTTTGATGTGCTATGTTTTTATATGCTATGTTTTTATATGCTAAGTATTTATTCTGCTGAGCTGCACGCCATTCACCTTGCCCTGGAAAATGCACACCACATTCAACACACAAAAATAACAATTTTTACGGACTCACTCAGCGCAATACATGGACTACAAAACATGTACAACGACAATCCCATCATTATGAACATACTAGAACTGATAAACCGAACAAATAAAGAAATAACAATATATTGGCTCCCAGGACATGAGGACATAGGACAAAGCACTCAAGCTGACGTACTGGCTCGGACGACGGCAAGACAAAATCGACTGGACATACACGGAGTTACATTACAAGATATGCAAACTGAAGCCAGAAGATTTACTACAGAGAAGTGGGAGCAAGCCTGGCACATGACGACGGACAACAAACTTCGAGAAATCAAACGAACAGTAAGTGAATGGCCTTCAAGCAAAAGGGATAAAAGAAGAGACGAAGTGATGTTATGCCGCTTAAGAATTGGCCATTCCCGACTGACACACTCTTATCTCATGACAAGACAGGACAGACCGACATGTAAACAGTGTAACACACCGCTGACTATAAAGCACATACTTACTGAATGTTTACAGCGACAAAACTATGACTTACCTTACAATATGACTGAATTACTCGGCGATGGAAGCAAACATATAGATGAGATATTGAACTACCTAAACAAGACCAACTTACTAACCAGATTATAGCATACATTTAGAAAGGAAGAAGAGTGAAAACAACCCATAGAGATTTGTTTATATATACCATTATTATTTATATAAAAAATATACCATTGTTTATTTATATACAAAAAATAATATAGAATGCATGTGTGTGTGTGTGTGTGTGTGTGTGTGTGAGTATGCAGGTACATGTGTGCATGCATATTTGTATGCATTTTGTATTTATATACTTTGTATTTATATTTGTATGCATTTAATGTATTTATTCTATTATATCTTAATCTGTATAATTTTTTCGTATATCCTACTATTTGTATGATTAAAGAAATAAGTAGAATAGTATTCTCCTATGTCTAGAAGTAGAATAAACTATATAAACATAGTGTAATGTATATTTGTATAATTTGATGTAATAATGATATGTGTTGATATAATAATGATGATGTATATATTGTTGATGTATGTATGTATGTACATATGTGTAATGTTTGTTCTGAGCAAGTCGCTATAGTTGCGAAAAGCTCATAAAATAAATATTAAAAAAAAATTATGTGCTATGTATTTTATACAAATAAATGATATATTTTTTCATCATACCTTAATGCAAATACATAATATATTTTAACGTTGATAATAAAAATATTCATTTACAAATTGTAAATGAATATTTTTATAGTAAATTACAATCAATATATTCAGAAGTTGTAATCAATATAAGCATGCTTTCGCTATTAAATAGTCAAAAACTATATTAAGATTCCTGAAATTTTGTTAGTAGGTAGTATTCATAATAAGATTGACGAAACAAATTGTCAGCTGCTTATATGTGGGTGGAAAAGTTGACAGCTGGCGGTATAAAGCGGAGCGCGCGCCATACGCTCAGCGCTTATACCCCCCCCTCCCCAGCTGACAAGTTTTCCACCAAGATATGAGCAACTGACAATGTATTTTGTTAATCTCACTACAAATACTAGTAACCACCAAAATTTCAGCAATCTTAAAATCGTTTCAGAATATCGTATTTTTGCCAAGTTTAGACCCCCAGCTGACAAGCAGTCCACCGCTGGCCGGCCAGCTGACAAGTGCCAATGATTATTGTATAATGAAAGGTGTTTCTCCAAAAAATTTCATTAATCTTAGAATCGTTTCACATTTTCATATTTTTCCGAAGTTTGCAACTCCCCCGCAGCCAAACCCACCGCTACCTAGCCAGCTGACAAGTGGCACTGTTCTAGTTAAGACTTGTACAATCAATAGTGAAATAATGAAGAATCTTAAAAATCGTTGCATAAAATGTACACGGGCCGACGGACTATATAGGTGGTTCAAATTTTTAGCGCAGTTACTCCCTATCTCCATAGGGAGAACCCGCTTATGAGGTTGACCTCATGACGCAATCCGGAAGTGCCGACTAGAAACTTTCACGTTTCAGACCCTATAGATCACGAAAATATAGGTGGCTAAAATTTATATATATATATATATATATATATATATATATATGTATATATTTATATATATGCTTGTCTGTTCGCGCTCCTGACGGCTCAAAAATGGTCTGCTTTTGATGAAATTTGGCACAAAAATCTGTCTTCTAATTTGAAAGATCAAGTTCGTTAACCAGCAGAATCCGCCCACTAGAAGATAGTGTTTGGGGCGAAATTCGCGCAAAAAAAATCGTAACGCTTACGTTTTTGAGTTTATATGCTTGCAAGTACTTGTTTTATAGGTTTGTTAACATAAGAAAGCGAATGAAACCATTTTTAAGGCGATATCTGTAACCGTTTCTGAGAAAAGTAGAATCAATGTTTTTGTAAGTCATTATTTTTTTGTGAGTACTTAGAATCGCGGGATTCAATTGAAATATTTTCTACATTTGGAAATTAATCCTAACTAAGATGATTAAATTTTGGTTATATTTGAAGTTATGCGAAAAAAAAAAAAAATTATCAATAGACGTGAAAAATTTTCGGATCTCCATACATTTTTCGTAAATATCTCGATAACGGTTGGGTAATCGTGCGAAGTGGAAGGTGACGATTCGAATGATTACTAAATTCTCTACAAAAAAGTTTCTGAAGCAATATTGGATGGGGCAACGTCAATCAGAGATATAAGCGCTTAAAACTTAAAAAATGTTTGTTTTGTTGTTTTGAAAGGGGGTTTCTCTTTGTTTATCTCACTTTTTAATTGTTTTTTTCTTGTTTTAAATTACATTTATCAGGAAAATTAGTATAGTAGTAAAACAAGCTAAGAAACGGTGAAAGGTGTAGGCAATAATAAGTCTGGAGTGGCTGTGGTAATCAAGATGGCTGTGGCTAATCATGATGACGTAGTTTGTTTTGAATTCTGCTGTTTATATAACCTTCCTCATAGCCTCCAACTAAAATTATCGTTATTTCTTATTTTATAGAAAGATTTAACCCACGACAGAATGGAATTTTATTCGCCATGAAGCACATATTTACAGTTGATTATAACAGTAAGACGAATTTGCTAGTAAAACAATATACTTAAAATGACAACGAATTTTTGGTTGTTAAGAAGAGCCTTCTCAGCAGTAGTCAAAGAGTAAGTAAGTTTTCAGTACATAATTGTATTGACTTATACAGATTAAGAATTATCCACTTCTGTGTAAGTTGGCTACTGTCAGTTTCCTGTGATTTGTGATGCTAATTTATTCCATTTCTTCGAGATGTACGTAACCCGCTAAGATGACGCAGTTCCTGCGAGTCGGACTTTTTGTTTTATTTAATTGATGTATAGAGCTTTACTTTAGAATGAGAGCTAGATTGTGTAATTTCCGCTTCTGTGTAAGTTATTACTGCCGGTTTTCCTGACGCCTTAATATCACTTTTATTCAAGATGTTCGAGAGGATGTTGACTATTTTCACGATATATATATATATATATATATATATATATATATATATATATATATATATATAAAGAAGTTTATTTCTATTCTAAGATTTTCAAATGACATTAGGGTTAAGAACGGAACCGCGCTAAGATGATGAAGTTCCTGCGAGTCGGACTTTTTCGGTTTGGGTACTTAGAATCAAGGGATTCAGTTGAAACATTTTCTGTATGTTCTAATTTTATCAAAACTAGTATGTTGAAAATTCGTTAGGTTTGGAGTTAAGGAAGGGTTAGATTAAAATATTTTATTAATAGAGATGAAAAGCTTTGGAAACTTCGTATACTTTCCTTAATATCTCGAAAAAGGTTGACAATCTTGGTAAACGGAAGGTTACCATTCGAAAGCGTACTAAATGCTCTAGAAAAAAAAGTCCGTCTCGCAGGACTGCATCATCTTAGCGCGGTTCCGTTCATATCCCTAGTCTAATTTGGAAAGATTAAAATAGAAGCAGTTATTATTTTGGTTCCACCAGTCTTTTTTTTTTAATTAATTATTATAATGGCGTGTCAACCCTTAAGGTCACTAACGCCATTCCTGTGAGTAGTAAAGTCTTGAAAGGTGACATACATGATTTACAATCTTACCTGGAAGGGTCCGCTACACTAGAAACAGACCCGCTAGTGACAAGGTCTTGGAATCTTGGAAATCTATATTTCTAACAATAAATTGTTTTTGTTATTTTACTTAACCAGTTTTATTGTCAAATACATTATCCAACTATAAGCAATTAAAAAATAACAAGAAATAAAACAGACAAAAAGAACCATTGGAATAAACTAAATCAATTAATTTAAAGCTTTAAGCACTTTTTTCTCCGATTGACATCGCCTGATTAAAACTTTCTTCAGAACCTTTTTTGTAGAGCATTTAGTAAGCTTCCGAATGGTAATCTTCCGCTTCACAAGATTGTCAACGGTTTTCGAGATACTAACGAAATTATACAAAGTTACCAAAACTTTTTTTGTCTGTTAATAAAATATTTTATTCTAACCCTTCCTTTACTCTAAACGTAACAAAAATTTCAACATATTAGTGTTGATGAAACTCCAACATGCAGAAAATGTTTCAACTGTATCCCATAATTCTAAGTACCAAAATCAAAGACAAAGAACCCTCCCTAGGAAGGACGCTAGGCAGTTGAAAAGCTATATATCTTGGAAATCCATGTCTCTAACATTAAATTGTTTTTCTTATTTTTCTTAACCTGTTTTATTTTCAAATACATTATCCAACAATAAGCAATTAAAAAATAACAGGAATAAAAAACAGACAAAAAGAACAGTTCGAATAAGCGAAATCAATTACTTTAAAGTGTTAAGCTCTTATTTCTCCGATTGACATCGCCTAATCAAAACTTTCATTAGAACCTTTTTTTTAGAGCATTTAATAAACTTTCTAATGGTATTCTTCCGTTTACCAAGATTCTCAACCTTTTTCGAGATATTAAGGAAAGTAAACAAAGTTACTAAAACTTTTTATGTCTGTTAATAAAATATTTTATTCTAACCCTTCCTTAACTCCAAACGTAACCAAAATTTCAACATATAAATTTTGATGAAAGTAGAACATGCAGAAAATGTTTCAACTGAATCCCATGATTCTAAGTACCCAAACCAAAAACGGTATTCAAAAAATATTTTTCCAATTTTCTGGAAAACGGTTAAAGCTATCGCCTTGAAAATGGTTTCATTCGTTTTCCTAGCCCAGGAATCATATAAAACGAGTACTTAGAAGCTTATGAACTCAAAAACGTAAGCGTTACGATTTTTTTGCGCGAATTTCGCCCCAAACGCCATCTTCCAGTAGGCGGATTTTGCTGGTTAACGAACTTGACCTTTCAAATTGGACGATGGATTTTTGTACCAAATTTCATCGAAATCGGACCATTCGTCTTCTATCTAGAGAGCGAACAGACAAATATATATATATATATATATATATATATATATATATATATATATATAAATATATACATATATATATATATATATATATATATACAAATTTGAACCACAGTTATTTTCGGTCTCTAGGGGTTCTGAAACGCGAAATTTTCTAGTCGGCACTTCCGGATTGTTTCATTGTATCAACCCTATAAGCGGGGTTCCTCCCTATGGGGGAGGGAGGAACCGCGCTAAAAGGTTCTGAAGAAAGTTGTGATTAGGCGATGTCAAACGGAGAAATAAGTACCTAAAACTTAGAAGTTTGATAAACGATAATTGATTTCGTTTATTTAAACGGTTCTTTTTGTCTGTTTTTATTTCTTGTTATTTGTTATTGCTTCTAGTAGGAGGATGTATTTCTCAATAAAACAGGGGAATAAATACAAATTCTCTGAACATGTAACAGAAATGAAAACGTAAATATTCTCCGTATAGAGTCAGACATCTGTTCGGGTCGAGGTAGTAGGCAGGCTTCAGGTAGGCTTTTATTGCACTTCATATATCAATATTCATTGTTCTCATCAAGCATTCTAGGACAGGTGACAGTTACCTTTACCTGTAGGAAGTCATGCAGCTAAATGCTATACTAGAAATATAATTATATTTTGTGCTTGCATGTGCCGTAGTTCATTAAAAAATAACACTACTTTCTCATTTTCTTGTACAATTTTATTTTGTTTAATTGCTTTTAAAAATTGCATTCGTAGAAGAGTCTTCGTAGACCGAAACTTGGGACGGCGGAAAGAGTAATTTCCGGTTAGGATAGTTTCATCACTCATCGACAATCTTGTTTTTTTTTTTTTTTTTTTTTTTTTTTTAATATTTGTTTACATTAGGAATGATCTAAACAAAGTAATAACTGTTTCTATTCTAAGTCTACAAAATGACACTAGGGATATGAATGGATCCGCGCTAAGATGACGCAGTTCCTGCGAGTCGGACTTTTATTCTCTGTTTACCTCAGTTACTAATTTTTTTTTCACACTTTCCCTTAGTTTTTAATTGGTTGTTATTATTTAGATTGCATTTTTTTAAAATAAAACATGATAAGTAAATGAGAAGCGTGTTTTTATTTTTTATTGACTAGTAGAGCCTTGCTTTAGAATAGGAAGAGCCGCATTGTGTGATTTCCGCTTCTGTGTAAGTTGACTACTGTCAGTTTCCTATTTAGAGGGGATGTTCGAGTGGATGTTGACAATTTTCACTATATATATATATATACATAATGTTTATTTATATTCTAAGCTTTCCAAATAGGGATAAGAACGGAACCGTGCTTAGATAATGCAGTTTCTGGGAGTCGGACTTTTCAAGGGTCTATTTGGTGGATGAAATTGCTTTATGCTTAAGGGAGATATTCAACAATACATCAGCTACCACTGAGTCGCTCTTCATAAACGAGAAACACTTTAAAAACTCTAGTTTTGCGGAGCTGTATAAAACGCTGTGACATAGGTTTCACCAAGGACACTTCTACCATACTTCCAATATAGAGACGCAATTTATACACTTAAGAATTGAGGAGTCAAGGGTAGTCCACACTCATCGATGATAGCAGACATTTTTAAGTTAAAATTTTTAAAAGCAAATTTTTGAGAAGCCCCGGTGCAAACGGGCTTTCGTACGAGAATACTCACAGTTAGGCAGCAATGTCCCTGGAAATTGATTAAGGCCCTAGAACGTGGCTTTTGGCGCAGGGCAGTCTAAAAGTTGCCAACACTTTCTTAATCCTTAATAGGCCATCTATGTTGAACTATACCCCTCAACATAACCCAAAGTATAAATTATTGTATTGAAAGATAATCAATAATAGATTGATACTCATACGATTTTAAACAAATTAAGTCATGAATGTCCAAATGTAGAAATGTGTTTTTTTTAAATGACATATTTAGAGATAGTAGAGGAATGTATAGAAATTTCAATAAATAAACTTGTTACCTTATGTTCCTAATTACCTTAAGGCAATTAGACAGTTTGCCAACAAACCGTCCAATGTTATAATGTAATTCAGAGGTTGGCTCAAAATTATTTAACGTTGTTCCTGGTCGATACAATAGAAGTCTTACAAGATTACCTTAAAATAAAGATTACACAATTAAACTGTAAGGGACTGATTAGCAAGGACGGGATTTAAAGGAATAGATAATGGGGAAATATTTTAGAGAAGCGGAAATTCCTTTCAAAACTATAATTTACACTCACGTTACTATTACATACATAAATATCATAAAACATCGCTAAGATGAGAGAAGAGGTTGAGTGAGAGAGAAACAGCTAGATAAGAGTTATCAAATATCATTTGGGGGGGACAAGAGCATAATTTGGAACTGACCTACCTGTCATCGCCATTTCGGCCAAGACCTCAGGAACGGGCGTGGACTCTGCCCCATCGGAGGTAAGCCAGCTCTTTATACCCTTTTGCCCCACTCCTGCTTTAGCAGGTGGCTGGACGAGAAACTCTTGTCAGGTCTTAAATCTTCCGGGAATCTTACGAATCAGCCACGTGCAGTTCCAACAACCCAGACGCAACGTTTGCGGATTCGTAGTTCTCACATCTCTAGAAATGGACAGCCAACCTTTTCTCTCATCTTTATTCACTTAAAAATGACAAAGGGAAAACGGGGCCTTACAAAACTATTGAAATGATAATTGTTTTTGTTTTAGCTTAGAGAGTACTTTCAATATTTTTCAAATTTACTGAGTTTTTAGATCACTTGTGTTCCAAAACACGAATGTGTGCAAATATTTTCTGACTATAGAGCCCTAGTCAAATCCTTAGCACCTCTAAGCATACTTGATTCCCGTCATCACCTAGTGCTGACCTCTCAAAATACTTTTCCTACAAGCTCTTTAAGGAATAAAGCCGAATTGCCATTAAATGATAACCCTGAGGAAATGAACGGTTCTCTAGGCGGCATAGGCCTGAAAATGGAACTATCATACGAACCTCTCACGAAACTGAAACCTCAGCTACTTTCCAAGTAAATTGTAGGTATTAGTGTGTATAAATCAAATGTCGGACCCTGATTAGCGAAATTCGATTTCTCAGTACAAGACGGTTCATACCGACAACGTCTCCTCAGAAAAACAGTATGACAAAAAGTCAGCTGGAAGAACCAGCGACTAATGTGCAAACATTTGGGAAGTACCAGGTGCTTCTGCATCAGCTGCGGTGCTACGGATTTCCGGCACTGCTCGTCAAGTTTGTTGAGAGCTATTTGTCGGGAAGAACGTTCTCCGTCAGGATTGGTGATACATCTGGCAGTCGACTATCGGCGTGCGGAGTTCCCCAGGAATCGGTGTTGGGTCCAGTGCTGTTCACGATCGACACCGCCCACATCGTGAGGATGAAATTCCCAATGGTCTCCTTAGCTGCCAAGCTGACGACATTGGCGTCCATTCCTCCAGGTCCAACGCCGGAGTTGCCCTCAGAAAGGCCCAGTCCGCCTACGAAACGATCGTAGACGCAGTTGAAGATGTAGGAATAGACGTCAACTCGTTGAAGACAGATGCCGTGATCTGTTCCTTCCAGGGAAACAAAGGAAGCCGACCCCGAGGAGCCCTGACCACGCACTTTGAGGTCAGGGGTCAGCGGATGAAGCTGTCCACTAAAATAGATTTGCATCATCTTAGCGCGGTTCCGTTCATATCCCTAATGTCATTTGAAAAGCTTAGAATAGAAACAGTTATTATTTTGGTTCGACCTTTCTTGAAATGGTTTTATGGCCTTACCTGGATGGGTCGGCCACCCCACAATCCACTTCTTCTACTATACTACTAATTCTACAAATAAATGCAATTTAAAACAAAACAATATGACACCAACAGCATAAAGGCAGTTGAAAATATTCACAAGGCTATATTTCTAACAATACATTTTAGCGCGGTTACTCCCTATCTCCATAGGGAGAACCCGCTTATGAGGTTGACTTCATGACGCAATCCGGAAGTGCCGACTAGAAACTTTTACGTTTCAGACCCTATAGATCACAAAAATATAGGTGGCTCAAATGTATATATATATATATATATATATATATATATATATATATATATATATATATATATATATATATATATGTGTATATGTATATATTTATATATATGCTTGTCTAGTCGCTCTCTAGCAAGCTGAAAAATGGTCCGATTTTGACGAAATTTGGTACAAAAATCTGTCGTCTAATTTGAAAGGTCAAATTCGTTAACCAGCAGAATCCGCCCACTAAAAGATAGCGTTTCGGGCGAAATTCGTGCAAAAAAAATCGTAACGCTTACGTTTTTGAGTTTATATGCTCGCAGGTACTTGTTTCATATGTTTCTCAACATAAGGAAACGAATGAAACCATTTTTAAGGCGATATCTTCAACCGTTTCTGAGAAAAATGGAATCAATGTTTTTGTAAGTCATTATTTTTTTTTTGTTGAGTACTTAGAATCGCGGAATTCAATTGAAATATTTTCTACATCTTGGAAATTAATCCCAACTAAGATGTTTAAATTTTTGTTATATTTGGAGTTAAGGAAGTATGCGAAAAAAATTATTTTATTAATAGGCATGAAACGTTTTCGGATCTTCATACATTTTTCGTAAATATCTCGATAACAGTTGGGAAATCATATGTATTATGTTATTTACATATGTATATAATTTTGTTTATTTACTTTTTTTTTTTATTAGTTTTCGTTTTATTTTTATTTTTATTATTGTCATTTAATTTCAGTATTCATATTAATTGTAAAAGAATTCATTATTTTATGTACATGCCTAATCAAAATACGTGTAGTATCCAGAAAGGATGGCATACGTAGATAAATGAACTCCCACGCTGGAGGGTTACTCCAACGTGGAAAACATGAAAAAAAATTGTGGTAAGTGGAAAATAACAATTCTAATGCTTACTAAATTCTCTACAAAAAAAGGTTCAGAAGCAATTTTCGATGGGGCAACGTCAATCAGAGATATTAGCGCTTAAAACTTAAAAAGTGTTTGTTTTGTTGTTTTGAAAGGGTATTTCTCTTTGCTTATCTCACTTTTTAATTGGTTGTTTTTTGTTTTAAATTGCATTTATCAGTAAAATTAGCATTGTAGTAAAATAAGCTAAGAAACGGTGAAAGGTATTGGTAATAAGTTTGGAGTGGCTGTGGTAATCACGATGGCAGTGGCTAATCATGATGACGTATGTATAGTTTGTTTTGAATTCTCCATCTATATAACCTTCCTCATAGCCTCCAACTAGTTATCGTTATTTCTTATTTTATAGAAAGATTTAACCCACGACAGAATGGAATTTTATTCGCCATGAAGCACATATTAACAGTTTATTATAACAGTAAAACGAATTTGCTAGTAAAAAAAGATACTTAAAATGACAACGAATTTTTGGTTGTTTAAAATAGAGGCTTCTCAGCAGTAGTCAAAGAGTAAGTACATTTACAGTACATAATTGTATTGACTTATACAGATTAAGAATTATCCCTTCTGTGGCTACTTTCAGTTTCCTGTGATTTGTAATTCTAATCTCTTGCAGTTCTTCGAGATGTACGTAACCGCGCTGAGATGACGCAGTTCCTGCGAGTCGGACTTTTTTTTCTTATTTTACTTATTCTGTTTCATTGTCAAATACACTCTCCTGTTATTAAAAAATAATAAGAAATGAAAACAGACAAAAAGAACCGTTCGAATAAACGAAATTTTTTTAAGCACTCATTTCTCCGATTGACATCGCTTAATCAAAACTTTCTTCAGAACCTTTTTTGTAGAGCATTTAGTAAGCTTTGAATGGTAACCTTTCGCTTACCAAGGTTTTCAACCGTTTTCGAGATATTAATGAAAGTATACGAAGTTCCCAAAACTTTTCATGTCTGTGAATGAAATATTTTATTCTAACCCTTCTTTAACTCCAAACGTAACCAACATTTCAACATACTATTTTTGTTGAAATTTGAACATGTAGCAAATGTTTCAACTCAATCCCATGATTCTAAGTACCCAAACTAAAAACTTTATTCAACAACTATTTTTCCAATTTTCTCGGAAACGGTTGCAGGTATCGCCTGTAAGGCTGAAAACCAGGTACTGGTTTCATTAGTTTTCCTACGCGAAGAAACTTATAAAACAAGTACTTGCCAGCATACGATGTAAGCGTAACGATTTTCTTCGCGCGAATGTCACTCCAAAAAACATGTTCCGCTGGACGAATTTTGCTGGTTAACGATAGATTTTTGTACCAAATTTCATCAAAATCGGACCATTATTCACTGAGCTAGAGCGCGAACTTGTGAGTGTGCTTGTTTTTAAGTGATCATTATTTTCGGAGTCCATTCGCCAAGAGAAATGAATATTTAAGGTCACGTATTACAATATTTAGACAACCTTATCGCTGTAGGGAATGTAATCTTAATTTCAAATAGAGTCTTAGATAAAGAAAAAATGAAATTAATAATTATACATATCAAGAGAAAACAGTAAAAGCTTTATATTTCTTTCAGAACATTTCCTTCCCAGTTTTAATAATTTTAATTAAAGATGCAACGTTTAGAACTTATTTTTATTATCTCGATATTTTTGGATCCTAAACAACAAAGACTTTTGGAGAAAATAATATTCTTCGTTTCTAAAATATTAATTATAATTTTTTCAGCTTATGCACAATAATTGATATATAAATAAATATAATTTTTTTCTATCGTATGAAAAATATTCTATTTTACTAAATTATTATCAATATTCTATTATGTGTAAAACAAAGATGATTTGCTTTTACATACAGACAGATTAAAATTATTAATGTACTATAACATAAATCTTATGCAACAGATTCATAATAAATTTCTTTAACGTTATTAAAGATAATTTTAAATAACGTTGGAGTAATTAATTGTTTTTAATTAGTTTTGTGCCATCCAAGAAAGTCAAAACGTCGTGTTATTTGTATGGCTTCATCGCCTAAAACATCATGAATAGAGTCTTCCAGCTGATGCTGCTCTTTTAATTGCACGTAAGCCCTGCAATCTGTAAATATATGTTTAACTGTGAATTATATATTGCACGACCTGCATATTGGAGGAGGATTTTCTTTCTACTCTCCTTCCTATAGGCGATCCATTTTCAAGGCACTCGATAATAATAATTTTAATAAAACAAAATTATAAATTACATCAACTGAAATAAGGCTTAAACCAATGGTGACATTGATATAAATTCCCAGACATTTTTAGATACTTTTTTTTTTCTTTTTTTTCTAATAAAATTTCTTCTGAGAACAGCATCTCCTCCTCTCCTTATTTACACTTCCTCCCCCTTCATCTCCTCATATGGGTCGGAAAGGTGGCCTCCCCGAAGCCCTGACATAACCCCCCCCCCTAATAACGAAGCCCTATAGATTTTTATTTATAGGGAAAATTAAAGGCATTGGTCTATAGTGAGACAGTGGACACCAGGGAGGATGTAGCGAATAAAATCATTCTCAAACGTGATGAGATAATAGAATAGTAGGAGATGCTGTTTGTAGCATAGAAGAGTAGGAGATGCTGTTTGAAGCATAGAAGAGTAGGAGATGCTGTTTGTAGCATAGAATAGTAGGAGATGCTGTTTGTAGCATAGAATAGTAGGAGATGCTGTTTGTAGCATAGAAGAGTAGGAGATGCTGTTTGTAGCATAGAGGAGTAGGAGATTCTGTTTGTAGCATAGAATAGTAGGAGATGCTGTATGTAGCATAGACTAGTAGGAGATGCTGTTTGTAGCATAGAATAGTAGGAGATGCTCTTTGTAGCATAGAAGAGTAGGATTTCGATAGTTCTAGAGTTCATGATGAGTTAAATTAATAGTTCCGGCCTTTAAAGCAAAAAAAAATGGCATAACAAATGATTTGCCAAGTTCACACAGCAAATCATTTTGTTTTTCGACATTTTCCTTATCAACAATTGTCAGAATTCATAAAATCATAGATTTGTAAGAGTTCTGAGATAGTTCTACATTTTAGAAGAAAAAAAAAACGATTAAAAAAGAAAAAAATATACCAAAATTATCCCGATATATACACGGTTTGTGATCAAAAGTCAATCAATAACTAGTTGTTTTGATTATTCTAAACGGGTTCTAATATAGTTAAAGTCACGTACAATGATTTTCCGAACAGTTCTGATACAAGGATTAATCGGAAGTATTTTTAAAAAATTATTATACCTGAAAAATACGTACATATTTGTAAAAATAAAAATTCGACGCCGGTCAAAATTTGAGAGTTCTCATTATTCTAAAAGAGTTCCAATATAGTTAAATACATGGCAAAAGATTATCCCAAGAGTTCTGATACGAGAACTTAGCAGAAGTATTTTTCAACAATTATTATACTTGAAAAATGCATGTGTTAAATTTGAAACTGCGACCACGGTCAATAATAAGGAGTTCTGATTATTCCAAAAGAGTTCTGATATACTTAAAAGGATGGAAAATGATTTTCCCAAGAGTTCTGATACGAGAACTTACCAGAAGTATTTTTAAACAATTATTATACTTGAAAACTGCATGTGGCAAAATTTGAAATTGCGACCACGGTCTATAAGAAGGAGTTCTGATTATTCCAAAAGAGTTCTGGTTATTCCAAAAGAGTTCTGATATACTAAAAAGGATGGAAAATGATTTTCCCAAGAGTTCTGATACGAGAACTTACCAGAAGTATTTTTCAAAAATTATTATACTTGAAAACTGCATTTGGCAAAATTTTATATTGCGACCACGGTCTATAAGAAGGAGTTCTGATTATTCCAAAAGAGTTCTGATTTGGTTAAAGACATGATAAATGACTTTCCCAAGAGTTCTCGTACGAGAAATGATCAGAAGTATTTTTTAACAATTATTATACTTGAAAAATGCATGTGGTAAATTTGAAATTGCGACCACGGCCTATAAGAAGGAGTTCTGATTATTCCAAAAGAGCTCTCATATACTTAAAAGGATGGAAAATGATTTTCCCAAGAGTTCTGATACGAGAACTTACCAGAAGTATTTGTCAAAAATTATTATACTTGAAAACTGCATTTGGCAAAATTTGAAATTGCGACCACGGTCTATAAGAAGGAGTTCTGATTATTCCAAAAGAGTTCTGATTTGGTTAAAGACATGATAAATGACTTTCCCAAGAGTTCTCGTACGAGAAATGATCAGAAGTATTTTTTAACAATTATTATACTTGAAAAATGCATGTGGTAAATTTGAAATTGCGACCACAATCTATAAAAAGGAGTTCTGATTATTCAAAAAGAGTTCTGATATAGTTAAAGAGACGGAAAATCATTTTCCCATGAGTTCTGATACGAGAACTTACCAGAAGTATTTTTCAAAAATTATTATACTTGAAAACTGCATGTGGTAAATTTGAAATTGCAACTACGGCCTATATCATGGAGTTCAGATTATTCCAAAAGAGTTCTGATATACTTAACGGGATAGAACATGATTTTCCCAAGAGTTCTGATACGAGAACTTACCAGAAGTATTTTTAAACAATTATTATACTTGAAAAATGCGTGTGGTAAATTTCAAATTGCAACCACGGCCTATTAGAAGGAGTTCTGATTATTCCAAAAGAGTTCTCATATACTTAAAAGGATGGAAAATGATTTTCCCAAGAGTTCTGATACGAGAACTTACCAGAAGTATTTTTCAAAAATTATTATACTTGAAAACTGCATTTGGCAAAATTTGAAATTGCGACCACGGTCTATAAGAAGGAGTTCTGATTATTCCAAAAGAGTTCTGATTTGGTTAAAGACATGATAAATGACTTTCCCAAGAGTTCTCGTACGAGAAATGATCAGAAGTATTTTTTAACAATTATTATACTTGAAAAATGCATGTGGTAAATTTGAAATTGCGACCACGGCCTATAAGAAGGAGTTCTGATTATTCCAAAAGAGCTCTCATATACTTAAAAGGATGGAAAATGATTTTCCCAACAGTTCTGATACGACAACTTACCAGAAGTATTTTTCAAAAATTATTATACTTGAAAACTGCATTTGGCAAAATTTGAAATTGCGACCACGGTCTATAAGAAGGAGTTCTTATGATTCCAAAAGAGTTCTGATATGGTTAAAGACATGATAAATTACTTTCCCAAGAGTTCTCGTACGAGAAATGATCAGAAGTATTTTTTAACAATTATTATACTTGAAAAATGCATGTGGTAAATTTGAAATTGCGACCACAATCTATAAAAAGGAGTTCTGATTATTCCAAAAGAGCTCTCATATACTTAAAAGGATGGAAAATGATTTTCCCAACAGTTCTGATACGAGAACTTACCAGAAGTATTTTTCAAAAATTATTATACTTGAAAACTGCATTTGGCAAAATTTTAAATTGCGACCACGGTCTATAAGAAGGAGTTCTTATGATTCCAAAAGAGTTCTGATATGGTTAAAGACATGATAAATGACTTTCCCAAGAGTTCTCGTACGAGAAATGATCAGAAGTATTTTTTAACAATTATTATACTTGAAAAATGCATGTGGTAAATTTGAAATTGCGACCACAATCTATAAAAAGGAGTTCTGATTATTCAAAAAGAGTTCTGATATAGTTACAGAGACGGAAAATCATTTTCCCATGAGTTCTGATACGAGAACTAACCAGAAGTATTTTTCAAAAATTATTATACTTGAAAACTGCATGTGGTAAATTTGAAATTGCAACTACGGCCTATAACATGGAGTTCAGATTATTCCAAAAGAGTTCTGATATACTTAACGGGATAGAACATGATTTTTCCAAGAGTTCTGATACGAGAACTTACCAGAAGTATTTTTAAATAATTATTATACTTGAAAAATGCGTGTGGTAAATTTCAAATTGCAACCACGGCCTATTAGAAGGAGTTCTGATTATTCCAAAAGAGTTCTCATATACTTAAAAGGATGGAAAATGATTTTTCCAAGAGTTCTGATACGAGAACTTACCAGAAGTATTTTTCAAAAATTATTATACTTGAAAACTGCATTTGGCAAAATTTGAAATTGCGACCACGGTCTATAAGAAGGAGTTCTGATTATTCCAAAAGAGTTCTGATTTGGTTAAAGACATGATAAATGACTTTCCCAAGAGTTCTCGTACGAGAAATGATCAGAAGTATTTTTTAACAATTATTATACTTGAAAAATGCATGTGGTAAATTTGAAATTGCGACCACAATCTATAAAAAGGAGTTCTGATTATTCAAAAAGAGTTCTGATATAGTTAAAGAGACGGAAAATCATTTTCCCATGAGTTCTGATACGAGAACTTACCAGAAGTATTTTTCAAAAATTATTATACTTGAAAACTGCATGTGGTAAATTTGAAATTGCAACTACGGCCTATAACATGGAGTTCAGATTATTCCAAAAGAGTTCTGATATACTTAACGGGATAGAACATGATTTTCCCAAGAGTTCTGATACGAGAACTTACCAGAAGTATTTTTAAACAATTATTATACTTGAAAACTGCATGTGGCAAAATTTGAAATTGCGACCACGGTCTATAAGAAGGAGTTCTGATTATTCCAAAAGAGTTCTGATATAGTTGAAGAGATGGAAAATGTTTTTCCGAAGAGTTCTGATACAAGAACTTATCAGAAGTATTTTTCAACAATTATTATACTTGAAAAATGCATGTGGTAAATTTGAAATTTCAACCACGGTCTATAAGAAGGAGTTCTGATTATTGTATAAAATATGAGAATTTTCCTGAGCCAAGCAATATTACTGAAGATGAATTATCATTAGGCGATTATGATTCCGAAGAAATTCCATCTTCTTGGCAAAATTGGAGTAATGACATATAATTTAAAGCTCATAATCTAGCGTTAAAATCGCAAAATGGTAATGTTGTCAATGCATTTAGCACTTTCCTCCGAAGGAAAGTATTAGCACCTTCCTCCGAAGGAAAGTAGCTATTGAGGTTGGACTCATGACGGAATTTTTGAAAAATTTCTTCAAATCTTTATCGATCCTACCTAGTAGACACCGAAAATGACCCCCGTAAAAATTTATATATATCTATATATATATATATATATATATATATATATATATATATATATATATGCATATATATATATATATATATATATATATATATATATATATATGTGTCTGTTAACACGATAGCGGCCAGAGTTTTTGTTTTTTCGTCACGAAACTTGGTATATTGTCTTGGAAAGAAGTCTACACTACCCAAATTCTGAGAAAAGGGCTTAGTTATGCAGCTCCTGCGTGACGGACTTTTTATAATCCAGGAGCTGCAAAAAAAATGAAGGATTTAATAAACATTTTGCCATTGTGGACCGGTCTTATGCGTCCTTATTTTAACATTGATATGGAAATTGCGACATCTTCTTCGGTAGTACATCACTATTAGAGTCCACGAGGTATACTAGGACATTCACCACATTAGATGCAATGTGTAACGCTGCCCACTTAGCCGAACATACATTTCTTTCTTTGCCTAGTTTAAAAAGAGTCAAAACCTGCAAAATGTGTGACTGTTTAAAAAATATTAAATTTATATTATTAAGTATAAATGTCAACGTAATTTTGGATAAAGGATTGGAATACGTACAAAACGTTATAGACGAAACAATTTCCAAGCACATATGTGTCAAATGTAAAAGCACATGTGATATAACAGAAACATACGGGCCACAAATAATAATAGATACAAGTATTCTGACGGATACTAATTACGTTAATAATTCCGGATGTATAAAGAAAACCTACAATTTAAATAGTGTTGCAAAACATATTACCCTTAATAATAATAAATGTATACCTCGAGGCGTAATAAATTATATTAATATTATACGCCATTACACATCATTATTATTTACAAACATAGCCTGGTACGAGTATGACGATTTAAAGCCAAAAAGAAAGGAAATATTACCTTTAAAATTTCAAATCACACCATACGTTGTAATATATTCTCAAATAAAATAAATAATAAAACTTACCACTCTATATACAATACTATATATATGTACATATATATACACACACATATATATATATATATATATATAAATAATTACAATATGTTATTATTGTATTATATAATAGTTTAAATTTCATTAATTATTTTAAGTTATTCTCATTACAAAAGATTATTTAAATTTAAGAATAAAAAATTAATAAAATAAAGAATTAAACTCACCATACTATAATATAATTTCTATTATTATACTATACAGTATATATATATATATATATATATATATATATAAATATATATATATATATATATATATATATATATATAAATATATATATACATACATATATATAAATAATTACAATATAATATTATTGTATTATATGGTACTTCATATTTCGTAATTATTTTAAGTTATTAGCGAACTTCCTTAAAGTTATTAAAAACAAGCCAAAAAAAAAAAAAAGAAGAAAAAAAAAAAAAAAAAAAAGACGGACTATAGCCTTTTCACGTCCACGCCGTTAGTTCCGGGTAACCCTAAGAATGAGAAAAAATGTATTTTTTAAATCTTCATCAACCTAAGTTGTTCATTATTAACACTATATTAGGGAAGTTGTATATTTTAGAAAACCATTTATTTTATAAGTTAAAAAAAAAATACATTATTTCAAAGTTATAAGATATTTAGATATACTTATTATAAGACATTTAGATATACTTATTATAAGATATTCTAAAATTAGGTATATGCATAGAAATATACCTTTTGGAAGTAAAATAATTCTTTAAAAATACTTCTAATTCTTTTTCCGATCAGAACTCTTCAGGAAATCATTTTCTATGTCTTTTACTATATTAGAACACTTTTAGAATAATCAGAAATCTTAGTTATCGACCGTGGTCGCTCTTTCAAATTTAAAGAATGCATTTTTCAAGTATAACAATTTTTCAAAAATACTTCTGATAAGTTCTAGTATCAGAACTCTTAGGAAAATCATTGTCCATGACTCTAAGTATATCAGAACTCTTTTGGAATAATCAGAACTCCTTCTTATAGATTGTGGTCGCAATTTCAAATTTACCACATGCATTTTTCAAGTATAATAATGGTTTAAAAATACTTCTCATCATTTCTCGTACCAGAACTCTTGGGAAAATCATTTCACATGTCCTTATCTATATCAGAACTCTTTTGGAATAATCAGAACTCCTTCTTATAGGCCGTAATTGCAATTTCTTTACGACATCCATTTTTCAAGTATAATAATTGTTGAAAAATACTTCTCATTATTTCTTGTACCAGAACGCTTGGTAAAATCATTTTCCAACCTTTTAAGTATATCAGAACTCTTTTGGAATAATCAGAACTCCTTCTTATAGGCCGTATGGCGTAGGGATCTTGGCGTGCCCATCGCCCGGTCTTGGACCGCAATAGCCATCCATCCTCCTGGTTGGAGGAACAAAAATACTGACACCCACACAGTACACATATACAGCACACTACATGCACCCCCACACTTACAGACAAAGGTCACTTACAGTACACACCCTAGGGTCACCTCCCCAAGGATGACATACACCCAAGTCAAGGTTGAGGGAGCTCGTGCCGAGGACTGAATGGTACAGGGTGGTTAAATATATGTGCATCGAACGACCCACTTGGGGCACCGGGCGACACCCCATTGTATCTAGCCTTTCCGTGGCATGCGGGGCTCTGTCACGGATGACTTTTATTTCCCTAGCTTATCGTGGGAACAAAATTAGTTCAAAAATTTTTTTCAATCCTGAGGATGACTCAGTTTACCTCGAACCCGAAAGGGATATCGAGTCCGATAGCGGATCCTTGTCGGATCTGCTTGAGGAATTTCATGGTTTGTTCACTGAACAAACCGTGGTAGAAGAAACGCTGGGTACGATCGCGGAACCGGCTCAGGGGGCGCAGGGTACGTCTACGGAACCTGCGCCTGTTGAGCCGGGTACGGAAACGGAACCAGCGACAACAATTCTGGGTACGGAAACGGAACCAGCGACAACAATTCTGGGTACGGTCTCGGAACTATAATTATCTGAGCGGGGTAATGTAAAGGAACCGGCTCAGTCAGGCTATAAAAGACTATCTGGTGCGCAAAAGAGGAAGCGTGCCAGGCAAAGGGCTAAGGGGGAAGCCCCCGCCGGGGTATCAGGCTCAAATCCTCCCGAGCAGCAGAAACCAGGTATCCATGAGAGGCCTGGCGAAGCTGTTCGTGGGGAAATTCGTACTGGGCCCAGCGGGGATGCAGATCCCGAAACACCCTCTCCCGAGGCTAGGAAAAGGCGGAAAATTGATTCTACCCAACCTAGCTTCGCTCAAACCTTGGCGGAACACAGGATCGCAGTGGTCCCGGTGAACTATCCAAGCATAACACTAAACGCCGGCCATATTGCCGAGTTTGGTGAACGACTATTAACGCTGGTTGACAGTTTTAGTCTTGAGGGGAACTTTGGCCCGAGCTTTCAGGGTTTTACACTCCAAACGGGTGGAATACTCCTGACGTGTCGGGACATTGCAACCAAGAATTGGCTGGCCAGCGTTGTTGACCAATTAAAACTGGGCGGTGCCTCACTTAGGATCGCCGAGCCCAAAGAATTAGTCAGGATAACAAGGCAGGGGGGACGCTTCCCTGGACTTGTTCCCAGTAATCAACAACTCCTTCATAGACTGGCGGTGCAAAATCCGGAGCTGCGTGCGCAGATTCGGCATTGGACCGTCGTGGGCTGTAAGGAAAAGTCCGGGGGTGGTTTCTTTGCTGCCTTTAAAGCCCCGGAGAGTCATCTGGAGAAGCTCCAGTCTAGGAACCTTCGGCTGCACTATGCTATGATCATGGTGCAGCTAATAGTTCTTACGAACAGAAGGAAGAGGAAGACAGAGACACGAGCAAGTGCACCTCGCAGACCTCCAAGGCCTCCGAGGGAGACCTCATTGGCAGCTGGGAGACCCATAGCGATGGAGACATCGGTGAGCACCACTGCGTCTGAGTCTCAACCTTCCACATCCTCCTCCCTTGCCCCTACCCCCCCCTCCCTACCCACTCCAAGCCGAAACCAAAAATAGGAACCAAATCCTAACCAAAATCCCAACCAAAATTACCCATCAAACTTACCATAAAACCCAAATCTACCCCCACCCACACAACCTCTTCCCAAACCACCACACCTGTGGTTCCTGAGGCAAAGGAGGAGACGACAGCTGCAAGGGGACCGGAAACTGGAGGAGCTGCAGTGGCAGACGGCGGAGATTCTTCCTCGTCAGGCGGCTCCTCTGGGAACACCAATCCCAAGTAGTATGCTCCGGCTGCTGTAGATAAACCTCCACCACTGCGTTGCGGCTTCTGGGCTGTTACAGCGGTTTTTGAGAGGTAAGAATATTGATATTGTTCTCATACAAGAGCCATATGTCTTAAATGGCAGGGTGCGGTCTCTGGGCTGTAGGGGATACAGACTTATAGTTCCTCCCCAGTGCAGTCCCAGGGTCTGCATCCTCCATAGGACCAGTATCCCACTAATCCCCTTGTGGCTTTTATGTTCCAGGGATCTGTTAGCAGCCGGGCTTTCAGCCCGAGGGGACGGTGGACGTGAGATTATTTTAATCTCCGCCTACCTACCCTTCGAACAACCTGCCCCCCCCCCACGGAGGACGTAAGGAGAGCGGTGGAGTACTCCAAGGGTAGGAAGGTGCAGATGATTGCGGGATGTGATGCCAACGCCCATAACACCATATGGGGGAGCACAAACACCAACACAAGAGGTGAGTCCCTTCTAGAATATATTATTGCTAATGATCTAGAAGTTATAAATCGTGGAAATGAACCTACCTTTATTAATGTAAGAAGAAGGGAGGTCATTGACGTTACTATAGCATCTGTTGGTATTGCTGGCTTGATCAGGGGCTGGCATGTATCAAAAGAAATATCTGGGTCGGACCATAGATATATTAGGTTCGACATAGTTTTTGATAAACGGGAGGGTAAAATTTGTAGAAACCCGAGGTCAACTGATTGGGCAGGCTATGGGCGTGACCTATCAGATCGTCTACGTTCGTGTCCTAATCGTGCCGGGAACACCTGGCAACTTGAGGTCATGAACGATTCTATTACCGACTCAATTGTTCAATCCTTTCAGAATAATTGCAAACCCGTTCCGAAGGGAAGGGCTAACAACCCACCCTGGTGGAACGAACAACTAGAGAGGAACAACGGATCCCGGGCATCAAATAACTGGGATCAGTATAGTAGACGACTGACGGAATATAACTTAACCATACGGAGAGCCAAAAGAAACTCGTGGAAAGCATTTTGTGCTGACCTTGAGAATACATCTTCCAGTGCACGCTTGCACCGGATCATATAAAAAAAAAACCCTGGATATCTTGGGGGCACTGGGCATGGGCGGGAACCTCGCTCCTTGCGAGGATACCCTCAACATGCTTATGGAAGCCCATTTTCCAGGTTGTGAGAAAATAGACCCGGAGCGAAGGCCGCTCCTGCCAACCTTAAGGGGGAGCAAGGAGGGTTGGGACCTCGCAAAAGGTATTGTTAGGCCTGAAGGTCTTAGATGGGCCCTAAACTCTTTTGGGCCATACAAGACTCCGGGACCTGACGGCATTTTCCCTGTCCTTTTACAAAAGGGACAGGATATACTGCTGCCGTACCTGCTCATACTACTCAGAAGCAGTCTTGCAATGGGCTATCTCCCTGGCAGGTGGAGAGAAGCAAGAGTATGCTTTATCCCAAAGCCAGGGAGGAATACCCATAATGACCCTAAAGCCTTCAGACCCATTTGTCTCTCATCCTTTTTATTGAAGACACTGGAGAAACTGGTGGCTAGGTACATCCATGGGAATGCCTTAAAGGCAAATCCACTTAACAACCTCCAGTTCGCATATAGAGAGGGGAGATCATGCGAACTGGCGTTACACCATCTCACCAACAAGATAGAGAAAACGCTCGAACAGCGGGAGGTCACTCTTGGCGCCTTCATTGACATTGAAGGCGCCTTTGACAGGACCTCAACTCAGGCCATCGTGGAATCGATACAAGGGCTTGGGTTACACAGGGCTCTCGAGGCCTGGATGGAAACATTCCTGGACTCTAGAGTCCTGGAATCATCCCTAGGGGGATCCACGGTAAGAGTGAGACCTGTTGCTGGATGTCCGCAGGGGGGTGTACTTTCGCCCCTATTGTGGAGTCTAGTGATAGACTCATTACTTGCCGATTTACAGGGCCATGGTTTCTATGCGCAGGCTTATGCTGATGACATAGTGATCCTGATTAGTGGTAAATTCCTGAATGTTATATCAGAGTTACTTGGTACAGCACTGTGTAGATCCACACAGTGGTGTGATAGAAGGGGACTTAAAATTAATCCGTCCAAAATGGCGATAGTCCCCTTCACGAACAAGAGGAAACTTGACGGTCTCCTAGAACCAGTCATTTCTGGGTCAAGGATACCTTTTGTCAAGAAAGTCAAACACTTGGGAGTGATATTAGACTCAAAACTCAAGTAGAATGAACACATAACGTATGTCTGTGAAAAGGCCAAACGGGTGCTCTGGTCCTGTCGGGGCGTGGTTGGGAGGTCCTGGGGGATCAGGCCATCGGTGGCGCACTGGATATACACCATGGTGGTAAGACCCATAATCACCTATGCGGCGCTGGTATGGTGGCATAGGTGTAAAGTGGAACTTCACATAAAAGAATTGGATAAAATACAGAGACTAGGTTGCTTACTAGTCACTGGAGCCAGTTGCTTACTAGTCAGATGGAGGTATTACTAGATCTGCGGCCTCTGCACTTAGAAGTGGAGAGGTTGGCCAGAATTTCTGCATATAAGCTTCAAGCGCAGAATCTTTCAAGCATGATACCCTGTGGAAGTTTTAAGCAAATCCTCGCAGGAAATGATGGACTGTGTATGCTACAAATGCCTTCGGACTACATGTTACCCGTTTTTAGACTGGACAAGAGGTTCGAGGTAATCAATGCAGACAGAAATACTGCCCGAACCTGGCAGTCTAATCTCCCGGTTGGGGAAATTCACTGCTTCACCGACGGCTCCAAGACCCCGGAAGGAGTCGGAGCCGGAATATGGGTGGCAAGCAGAAAAGAATTGAGGATATCAATCCCGTTGGGGAAACATCCTACGGTCTTCCAGGCAGAAGTCATTGGCATAGGGACCTGCACAGAGATGCTGCTGAGAAGTGGAATCTCTCGTGCAAGAGTCAATATACATTCTGACAGCCAGGCAGCAATATCAGCCATCGAGAGCACCTGCATTAAATCCAAGATTGTGGATGAATGCAGGAAGATGTTAGATCGTTTGGCTGTCAGTAACCGGGTTAAATGGCACTGGGTGCCAGGACACTCAGATATACTAGGGAATGAGGAAGCTGATAAGCTGGCAAGACAGGGGGCCAAGGAGTCCTTTTGTGGGCCAGAACCAGCTTGTGGAATATCGCTAACCCTAGCAAAAGGTATAATTAATGACTGGGCGAGGCTACAACATCTAGGCGTTTGGCAAAGAGTCCAAACGCAAAGACAGTCAAAGCGTTTCCTAAACCAAATTGACAGGAAACGAACAAAGATGCTTCTGTCCCTACATAGGAAAGCTATGAAGGAGACTGTGGCTCTTTACACAGGTCATGCTAAGATGAATAAACATCTATACAATATGGGCCTGGCTACAACCTCTCTATGTAGGTTATGTGGGATAGAGGAGGAAACACCCGCACACATAATATGTGACTGCGCGGTACTCTCACGCAGGCGCTTTATGTACCTAGGATCTGTTAGAATAACTGACCCAGGAAGAGACTCTGAGCTCACACCTCAGAAGATCAGAGGGTTTGTCAGAGACGCAGGGCTGCTATAAGTGACCCAGCAGAGTGTCAGGGGCACAATAGATCTTTTAGGTCGAGTTGCTTTCCCCTCAGATAGGGGCCCTGAGTATATCTATCTATCTATCTATAGGCCGTAATTGCAATTTCAAATTTACCACATGCATTTTTCATGTATAATAATTGTTGAATAATACTTCTCTTCATTTCTCGTACCAGAACTCTTGGGAAAACCATTTGATATGTCTTTAACTATATCAGAGCTCTTTTGGAATAATCAGAACTCCTTCTTATAGACCGTGGTCGCAATTTCAAATTTTGCCACATGCAGTATTCAAGTATAATAATTGTTGAAAAATACTTCTCATCATTTCTCGTACCAGAACTCTTGGGAAAATCATTTGACATGTCTTTAACTATATCAGAACTCTTTTGGAATAATCAGAACTCCTTCTTATAGACCGTGGTCGCAATTTCAAATCTTGCCACATGCAGTTTTCAAGTATAATAATTGTTTAAAAATACTTCTGGTAAGTTCTCGTAGCAGAACTCTTGGGAAAATCATTTTCCATCCTTTTAAGTATATCAGAACTCTTTTGGAATAATCAGAACTCCTTCTTATAGACCGTGGTCGCAATTTCAAATTTTGCCACATGCAGTTTTCAAGTATAATAATTGTTTAAAAATACTTCTGGTAAGTTCTCGTATCAGAACTCTTGGGAAAATCATTTTCCATCCTTTTAAGTATATCAGAACTCTTTTGGAATAATCAGAACTCCTTATTATTGACCGTGGTCGCAGTTTCAAATTTAACACATGCATTTTTCAAGTATAATAATTGTTGAAAAATACTTCTGCTAAGTTCTCGTATCAGAACTCTTCGGATAATCATTTGCCATGTATTTAACTATATTGGAACTCTTTTAGAATAATCTGAACTCTCAAATTTTGACCGGCGTCGAATTTTTATTTTTACAAATATGTACGTATTTTTCAGGTATAATAATTTTTTAAAAATACTTCCGATTAATCCTTGAATCAGAACTGTTCGGAAAATCATTGTACGTGACTTTAACTATATTAGAACTCGTTTAGAATAATCAAAACAACTAGTTATTGATTGATTGTTTGATTACAAACCGTGTATATATCGGGATAATTTTGGTATATTTTATTCTTTTTTAATCGTTTTTTTTTCTTCTAAAATGTAGAACTATCCTCAGAACTCTTACAAATCTATGATTTTATGAATTCTGACAATTGTTCATAAGGAAAATGTCGAAAAACAAAATGATTTGCTGCGTGAACTTGGCAAATCATTTTTTATGCAATTTGTTTTGCTTTAAAGGCCGGAACTATTAATTTAACTCATCAAGAACTCCAGAACTATTGAAAATAAAGCCAGAACTCTCAAAAAATTTTGAGTTTCCAGGAAATGAGACGCCAGCTTCATACACACGATGCTGTTTGTAGCATAGAAGAGTAGATGCTGTTTGTAGCATAGAAGAAGTAGACTTTGTAGGGCAGAGGGTCGAGGTCAATTTGAGCAGTTACTGTAATTAAGAAATTTAAAATAAATGGGTTTTTTATTTATTGTTTTAAATAAATATTTACATAATATTTAAGTAAATATTTATAAAAATAAATATTTGTTTTATTTTTGTATTAGCTTTTTGAATAAACTGAAGAAGAAAATTTAATTTTCTTTTCACAGATCCATGTTTTTATTTTTTTTAACTTTTGTTCCTAAATATCTTTTAAATACTTCAATAACACAGGGTTGTGATACAGGAATGAAAAGCTAGTTAAATGAGGAAGTTTTTCATAAACCCGGAAATCTCAGATCCTGCCCATTGAGGAGTAACGCTGGTAAGAAATACCAAGAAAAAGTCAGGAAATTTAAAATAGCTTTCTTTTGGTAAGATAGACATACTTAAATTCATTCATTTTGACGTTTCCTCTTACCTAGTCTAAAGTAAATTTACTCAGCTTTCGATTGGTTTCACTCCCAGTCTACCTCGGACAGAGCTAGAACGATTACACTGTTCTGCACGAAAATCCTCCTTCAAACCAAAACATGCTTTCTTACTGTTTTCAAATGTGCTGAACACGAATTTGAAGTCAGATTCTGTTTATCACGCACAGTTTCTTGAGAAATTCTAGTTTTTATTCAAAAATGTGAGTTTTTTGTAAATTTTACGAATTTATTTTGGCATCAAAACATAGTGAAAAAAATTCAAAAGCCCGATGATTTTGAGCGCAATGAAGTATATTTGGACGAAAAAAAATTTGATGTGAATATTACAAGTGGTTGAAGAAATATGGCTAAAAGTGTTTTTTCAGTTTTTGATCTTGAGGCAGGGATTTGGTCTCTACCTGGATCTTTAGGGGAATGACTTTCCTTTCTCTTTTATGGTGGTATCCTTTTACACTAAATTTTGTTGTTTTTTGTGCGAGTGGGACAGCAGAAGAAGAGGAGACCATTATGTCGTAAAAAAATGGCCAGAGCGTAAGGAAAAAGTATGTGAAAAAAACATTACCAATCCTCCATTAGTGGACAAAAACCAAATAATTTTACCCCCACTCCACATAAAATTGGGGCTAATGAAAAACTTCGTAAAAGCGATGGACAAGGAAGGAGAAGGTTTCATGTACTTAAAACAAAAATTTCCGCATCTCAGCGATGCTAAGATAAAAGAGGGAATTTTCGTAGGACCCCAAATTCTACTCAAGGACCTCACTTTTGAAGCTTAGTTAAATACTACTGAGAAAAAGGCTTGGATTGCTTTTCGAGAGGTATGTGCTAAGTTTTTGGGAAACGAAAAATCTAGAGACTACCGAAAAATAGTCCAAGAACTGCTTACTTCATATAAAACATTGGGATGCAATATGTCCTTAAAAATACATTTCCTGCATAGTCACCTAGACTTTTTCGCCCCAAATTTGGGTACAGTTTCGGACGAACATGGAGAACGATTCCACCAAGACATCCAGAATGGAAAAAAGATATACTGGCAAATGGAATGAGATATGCTGGCGGATTACTGCTGGACACTGCAGCGGGAGACAGAGGAGGAAGAGTACAAAAGAAAAAAAAATACTCATGAGTTGTCTAGTATTATACCTGATAGCATGCAGGATTCAATTAATTATATTTTACCGTTGAAAAAGAAAAAAAAAATCTGTTATAATAAAGACAATAATTTTCAAATACAATTTTTCATTTTTTTCCAAGTTTCTCCTCTTTTCTCTCAAAATCAGAGGGTGATAGAATTATTCTGGGTTCAGATTCGGACTCAGCACACCTGAAAACATGAGAAACAGGCAAAATTGTTCAAGACAGGGGAGAAAAGTTTGTTTTTTTTTTGCAGAACAGTGTTATTCTTCTAAAACCACGATTGTCTCGAAAAAACAATAAAACAACGTTTTCTCCCTTATGTATGAGAGTTCGGAAAATCGTGACAACACATTTTTTATTCCTCTAGAGGTCGCCTATCACCTCCCACAATATGACTAAACATTTGATAGATAGATAGATAGATAGATAAAAGCTGTATTTAAGTTTTAACTTTTTACAGGGAGGCCACTTAATGTGCTTAAAATAATATAACTTTACATAAAAATTATAAAATATAATACTAGTTTTATAATAATGAAAAATTTATACCTAAATAAAAAGAAAAGAAGAAGAGAGAGAAACAAATATATACATATATATAATAATAATAATAAATAAATAATAATAATAAATAATAATAATAAGTCACCCAAATTAAATTTAAAATAATTCAGTTTTGCACATTCAGTCCTACATTAAAGAAACAGCCACAAAAGAAATTAATCGAATCTGATAAAAGCACGGATTCTGAGGGCATATAAAACGTAGGCGCAGAGGTTGTTGAGCTTCTCACGGTCTCTTACATCCAGTAATGCAACAAGCCTGTCTTCAGTGGTGTCGTCTGCTTGGAAATAGCTGCAGATGTAGTGGCGTCTAGCTTCCGTGTACATCGGACACCTGAGTAGGAAGTGACCAATATCCTCCTCTTCGTACAGGTTGCATATTGAGCATATCTCGTCACATTTTATCTTGTACAATATTCCATTGGTAAATATTCTCAGCTCCAACCTTCCGGCTAGTCTCAGCTGAGACAAGATTCGAGCTTTGTAGAAGGTAGTTCTGAGTTGGAGGTATTTAGGAGATCCACACATCTTCTCTATATCTGCTTGGACGTGTCTATCAAGATATGCTTTGACCAGATATCCTTCTACATATTCATTTCGGACCAGCTCTTAGGCAGTTGTTCATTTTCAAAAATTTTATTAAATAATGTAAGAATGAAATTAATATGCCTGGTTGGCAGATTTTTGAAGAAACTATTAGGAACTCCATCTGGGCCTGGGGCTTTATTACACTGCAGCTTTCCTATTACGTTATACAGTTCAGATTTTGTGAACGGACAATCAAAAAATGGGTGTCCTGCATCATAGAAATTGAGATTAAATTGAATTCTTGGAGGGTAAAGTGCCTTAAAATATTCATTCCAAGCGTCAGAATTAATTATATCTAGTGGGGGATTTAGGAATTTTGGTTTAAATTTCTTTACAATTTGCCAGAATTTTGATGAATTGTTGCTTTCGTTAATTTCCTTAGTGAGATTATCGAAGTAGAATTTTTTAGCTTGGAGAATAGTTTTCCTGTAGACAGATCTAAAGTGACAGAGCTCCTGTACATTTGTTGTAGAGGCCTGTTTCCTTACTTTTTTTATTGATTGCTTGAGTGCCTTCTTTGCTTCCTGACAATCTTTATTAAACCATGGATTTGCTCTGAAGTGTGTTTTTTTATATTTATAATTTTTTTTAGCGACCATTCCCGTTTTAATTGCAGCCTCTCTAATAATTGTGACGAGATGTTCATACATTTGTGCTGGATCGGCCTCCTCGAAGATAGGTTCTACCAATGTTTGTAAATAAAGGTCAGAGTATTCACTTTTCCAGACTAATTTCATCTTTGGGGTGATTGTTGTTGTACTTGGAGAGTCTCTGCTCATTTTGAAATTTGTTCCTTTATTTCTGATATATAAAGCACAGGGGAAATGGTCCGAGGGAGAGCACCAGTCTAATACCTTAAAGTCAATAACACTCGTTAATCCTAAGGTGTTTACCCAGACAAGGTCAATAATACTAGAACCTCTAGGTCCGCTATATGTTATCTTTGCAGGGCAGTCACTTCTAGACCTACCGTTAAGTATGTACATTCCAGCAGACTCCATGATTTCTAACAATTCTCTTCCTTTCTTATCTATTTTCTTGTCTTCCGTGTTTCTGCTTGAGTATAGTTCAGTGCTTTCAAAAATTTCTGCTTCGCCTTCATTTAGTTCTCCCATTTTACAATTAGTGTCACCACCCAGGAACACTTCGCAAGCAGAATATTCACATATTTGGAGGAGAAGGTCAGAAAGCGCATCAGACAGGTACTGAATTTTTATGTCTGGTTTAAGATATATGTTACCTACAATAAAGACATTGTTTTCGTTTTTGATTTTGCAAATTATCCAGTAAGAAGAATTTTCTATTATTTCAAAAGAAAAGACTTTATTTATCATCATAATTAGTGACGTAAATGACTAAACATTTACGTTACATACTGTATGTATATATACAGGGTGTCCCGATTTTAAATGGCGACACTTCAGGAGCGTGTAGGGGATCAAAGAACTAAGAAAAAAAGTCCTTTAGAGATTTGCTCGTTTTTGCTTCGTTTTAGAAAACATCGCGGAACAAGAAACGAAACAAGTTTTCATTTTTGTACAAACTTATTTAAATTTCCAATGAAATAAATTGTCATTGCAAATTATTTCATGAAACCAATTACTGAAATTCATTCTCTCGATGCTGATATAGTATCGTGAACGTTTTCTGCTTCGGTAATGCTTTAGAAGCGGTGCGAGAGTATGCGCAAATACAAAAGTGCTTAATTGACGAGTCTTTTTGTTAACTTTTAACAGACTACGAGAGACTGAGTCATTTTATTTATTCACATTATTTGTAAGTTATCATCTATTTAGTTTAGTTATTAAATGTTGTCCTCTTGCAGAAACGTAAGCACGACATCTAGCACTGATTTGATAAATTGCAGCTAAACACTGTTCTGGTCATATTCGGTGCATTTCTTCTATGATTCGGTCTCTTAATTGCTCTCTTGAGTTGTTTGACACGGAATAAACTTATTTCTTCAAGGTTCCCCATACGAAGGACCCAATTAGTAAAATTCATTACCTTTGCATAATTTGAAGTAATAAATTCTGCAAAATATTTGCAGATTGTACGGGTGGCGATTATCGCCTTTCCATGTTCGTCACAGTGCCTCCTGCGATATTCCTAATGCAAGCGTTGGACTCAATTTCTTCACCCACGATCTGCTCTTATCCCTTAATTAGTGGCGTGCTTTTTCCTCCATAACTAATGGTGTCGGGGCCCCAGTGAAGCAAACATTAAATTCATTTTTTTTGGGTAAAGTAATTCAAATAAATAATAATAAACAATAATATTTATTGAAATACAAAGATTTCAAAGGGCAAAGGTCCAATAAACAAATACATTCGGGTCAATATGACCCGACGCCACTAATTAAGGGTTAATGCTGCCTGAAATTTGTCGCCTTCATTATAAATTAAGAATAACCCAATCTCTTGTCTTATAATAGTTAACAAAAAGACTCGTCGATTCAGCACTCTTCGATTTGTGAATCGGCGCGCATACTTTCGAACCGCTTCTAAAACATATTGTTGCAGAAACCGTACACGAAAACTATATCAGCATTAAATTTTAGTAATTATTTTCTTGAAAAAATTCCCAATGACAATTTTTTTCCTTTGAAAATTTAAATAAGTATGTACAAAAGTGAAAACTTGTTTCATTTCTTGTTTTGCTATTTTCTCCAAAACGAAGCAAAACGAGCAAATCTCTTAAGGACTTTTTGTCTTAGTTTTTTGGTCCATTACACACTCCTGAAGTTTTGCCATTAAAATCGGGACACCCTGTATATATATATATATATATATATATATATATATATATATATATATATATTTATATATTTATATATTTGTATACACTAGCTGTTACCCGGCGTGCCATGCTACAACTAATTTCTGCATCTAGAAAAGCAAAAATAAAGTAGAACCCAAATAAGCAAAATTAAAATTTAATAACGCAAATCTGTAAATGTTCGGGTTCACAGTTTCAAGTCCGTGGCCTCCGAACTATGAGTCCTAGACGATTTTAACCTAGCCTATGACACTTCCCGGATCAAGATCTACATGTGTGCCAAGTTTGGCATAATTGGTCAAACGGTGAGGAATTTTATAAGGAACAAACAGACAGACAAACAGCCGATAGACGATTTTGACCTAGCCTATGACACTCCCCTTATCAAGACCTACCGGTGTGCCAGGTTTGGTCAAAATCGACCATACGATCAACGGTGTGGATTTGTATAAGGAACAAACAGTCAAACAGGCAGGAACGTGATTTATATATATATATATATATATATATATATATACTAGCTGTTTCCCGGCGTGCCATGCTACACCTTCTTTCTGCCTATGACACAGTATCAAGATCTACCTTTGTACCAAATTACGTCAAAATCAGTCAAACGGTGTGAATGTTTATATATCTGTCAAGTAATTCGTGAAGCAGCCGACAGATGCCAGCACCGCAGCCTGCGATTGTATAGCTCTTATCAAAGAAAGGCCAGCACTCCTTGGTAAAATTGAAATAAACTGCATTACATCATTATATAATGATCTAAATTCTAATTATTAACAACATCAAAAAATAAATTGTTAGACATTATTAATCAATAAATAATGAAGTAGTAGGTACATACGAAAAAAATTGAATGTCCGAATCCTTCTTTGCTCTGTTAGTGGAGCCATAAGTTATGTCATAGCAGTGAGTTAAGCTTACTTTTGAGATTAAATAGACACATTAGATTCAAGAGAAAATTTACTGAAGAATAAAGTAGTGTTGATAACAAAATCTAGAAGGTTTTAATGACCGTCGATCCAAAATGGCCGTCAGAATCTGAAAGGATCAGCGTAGCCAATTTTTCTTCAACAAAACTTTTTACCTTTTGACCAAATTCTGAATTTTGACTATTTTGGCTTAGTCTACGAGACTCGCCATATCTAGACCTACCTGTGTGCCAAGTTTGGTAAAAATCGGTCAAACCGTGTGGATTTTTATAACAGCAAACAGATAAACAGACACGTGATTTATATATATATATATATATATATATATATATATATATATATATATATATATATATATATATATATATATATATATATACACACACACAAATTTGAACCACCGTTATTTTCGAGATCTATGTGTCCTGATACGTGATATGTTTTAGTTGGCAGTCCCGGATTTCTTCATGTGGTCAACCTCGTAAGCGAGGTTTTTCCCTATGGAGGGAGGGAGGAACCGCGCTAAAAGCTGGATTCTCCCTGCGCACTAGGGCGGTTCTTCCCTCCCTCTATAGGGAGGGAACCCTCTTATGAGGTTGACCTCATGAGGCAATCCAGAAGTGCCGACACGAAAATTTCATGTTTGAAACACATCAATAATGTAACGTTGGTTCAAATTTGTGTGTGTATATATATATATATATATATATATATATATATATATATATATATATATATATATATTTGTTTGTTCGCTCTCTAGCTGGCTCAAAAATGGTCTGATTTTGATAAATTTGGCACAAAAATCTTTCGTCTAATTTGAAAGGTCAAGTTCGTTAACCAGCAGAATCCGTACACCAGAAGATTGCTTTTTTGGAGCAACATTTGCGCGAAAAAAATCGTAACGCTTACTTTTTCGAGTTTATATGCTTGCAGGTACTCGTTTTATAGGTTTCTTAACGTAGAAAAACGAATGCAACCATTTTTAAAGCAATATCTGTAACCGTTTTCGTGAAACTTTAAAACACCTACTTTTCGAAACAAATTTACAGTTTGGGATTTGAGAATCAATTAATTCAGTTGAAACTTGTTCCAGACGTTTTATATTTATGTAATCTATGATAGGTAAATTTTGGTTCCGTTTGGAGTTATGGAAGTACTAGAAATAAAATATTTCATTAACGGGCATAAAAAGTTTTGGGATTTTCGAATATTTTCTAAAATATCTCGGAAACAGTTAGAAAATCGTTGTAAGGGAAGGTAGCCATTCGAAAGCTTGCTACATTCTCTACAAAAAAGGTTTTGATGTAATTCTTTATGGGGTGATGTCAACGGGAGAAATAAGGACTTCAAAATTCGCAATTGTTATTTTTGGTCTTTTGAACGCGTTTTTGAATCTGTTTACCTAACGTTTTAACCGGTTGTTGCTTATTTTAATTGGATTTAACAGTAAAACGAGTATGTGACTAAAACAAGGTAAGAAAATGTAAAACGTTGATATAGTGTTGAGCGAACATTGAGAAGGTAGGAGAATTCGTCTTGATACTGTCAGTTTCCTATTGTGGCACATTGAACCTATTTTCTCGAGAATTTAATTTATATTTTTCACGAAAGATCAAACCCCACCAATAACTGCTACTATTCCTTTACCAATAGCACTAGAGATATGAACGGAACCGCGCTAAGATGACGCGGTTCCTGCAAGTCGGACTTTTATGTAACTAGACACCAAGAAGGGGACGGGGTAGGTCGGAAAGATCAAAGAGGAATATGACTATAAGAGGAGAAAGAAGTAAGTGTGTTTAAAGTATTGTTTGTTGTTCGCTTTATTCTTTTTTCCCCAATTATTATCCTCATCACAGGATGTGGAGTCTGAGAGTTGAATTTTGAGGCAATGTTCTCTTGGGATTTTCTTATGTTGTTCCTGCTTATATATCTGGATTTTTTTCTAGCATTAATTTATTGACCACTAATTTAATTCAGCGTTGACGTCCATTGTTGGTGCCTAGTAGCTAGAATGGACTATGATATTCTGAAATTTACTAATACTTTTTATTCATTCATTCCTTCATAATTTGCTAAAATATCATTTACAGCGTAAACTATTTTATCCAATGACTCATTTACTTATCGAAGATAAAGATCCTCTTCAGCATCAACTATTATATCAATAAAAAGTTTAGATTAAAAATCTATATTTACCTTTTTCACAGCCAAATTGTTCATTAAGTATCGTTTCCCCGTTGATATTCTTTACTGGAAGCGGAACCTTAAAACCGCATTTATCTGAAATGATAAAAACAAAAAAAAAAAGTAAAAAGTTAGTTGTATCTTAATTGAATAAATGACAGAATAAATTGCGAATTTTTCGCAAAACTTAGTTTGGAAAGCTCATTTCCGCAATCATGAGGCGTTATTTCCTTTTTAACGCGATTCCTCCCTCCCTTCTTAGGGAAAATCCAGCTTATAAGGTTCCAGAATCCATAGATCACGAAAATAACGGTGGTTCAAATTCGCATATACAGGGTGTCCCACTATATGTGTCCACCCCCTTTTCCTCCTAGAGTTGTTGGAGTTTCGAAATGAAACTTGGTAGGTCTTACTTATGTTGCATGAGGTTACTTTTGAAGGTTTAGTTGACTTTGTAACATTCTCCAGTTTTTCTCCAGCACATCTAACTCTTGATTTTCCAATGGCGGCAGGAATTTTTTATGACGAATTCTGATAGAAAATTTTATTTTAAGACTAATTTATTCCAAAACATCTTTTGATCCAACGCACCGTTTGCGCGTAAAACGCAAAAAAACTGAAAAATATCGCCCTTTTGTAGACAAATTCCTATTTATCACTGAAACCAAGCCTTATACGTAAAAACACCTCAATGTAAACGTTGTAGCCTATTAATTTTCCTTTCAGATGATACCAAGATCAAAGTTGTAGATTAAATATTTAACGGGGTATTATGAATGAAAACGAAGGCAAATTTTAGCGCGGTTACCTCCATAGGGAGAACCCGCTTATGAGGTTGACCTCATGACGCAATCCGGAAGTGCCGACTAGAAACTTTCACGTTTCAGACCCTATAGATCACGAAAATATAGGTAGCCCAAATTTGTATGTATATGTATATATATATATATATATATATATATATATATATATATATATGTATATGTATATATTTATATATATATGCTTGTCTGTTCGCGCTCCAGCAAGCTCAAAAATGGTCCGATTTTAACGAAATTTGGCATAAAAATCTGTCGTCTTATTTGAAAAGTCAAGGTCGTTAACCAGCAGAATCCGCCCACTAGAAGATAGTGTTTGGGCGAAATTCGCGCAAAAAAAATCGTAACGCTTACGTTTTTGAGTTTATATGCTTGCAGGTACTTGTTTTATACGTTTCTTGACATAAGAAAACGAATGAAACCATTTTTAAGGCGATATCTGTAACCATTCCTGAGAAAAGTGGAATCAATATTTTTGTAAGTCATTATATTTTTGTGATCACTTAAAATCGCGGGATTCAATTGAAATATTTTCTACAACTTGGAAATTAATCCCAACTAAGATGTTTAAATATTGGCTATATTTGGTGTTAAGGAAGTATTCGAAAAAAATTATTTTATTAATAGACATGAAAAGTTTTCGGATCTTCATACATTTTTCGTAAATATCTCGATAATGGTTGGGAAATCGTGCTAAGTGGAAGGTGACCATTCGAATGCTTACTAAATTTTCTACAAAAAAGGTTCTAAAGCAATATTCGATGGTGCAACGTCAATCAGAGATATAAGCGCTTAAAACTTAAAAAGAGTTTGTTTTGTTGTTTGAAAGGGGTTTTCTCTTTGTTTATCTCACTTTTTAAATGGTTGTTTCTTGTTTTAAATTGCATTTATCAGTAAAATTACTATAGTAGTAAAATAAGCTAAGAAACGGTGAAAGGTATTGGTAATAATAAGTCTGGAGTGGCTATGGTAATCAAGATGGCTGTGGCTAATCATGATGACGTAGTTTGTTTTGAATTCTCCTGTCTTATAACCTTCCTCATAGCCTCCAACTGAAGTTATTGTTATTTCTTATTTTATAGAAAGATTTAACCCACGACAGAATGGAATTTTATTCGCCATGAAGCACATATTTACAGTTGGTTATAACAGTAAAACGAATTTGCTAATAAAACAAGATACTTAAAATGACAACGAATTTTCGGTTGTTTATAATAGAGCCTTTTCAGCAGTAGTCAAAGAGTAAGTACGTTTTCAGTACATAATTGTATTGACTTATACAGATTAAGATATAACCGCTTCTGTGTAAGTTGGCTACTGTCAGTTTCCTGTGATTTGTGATGCTAATCTATTCCATCTCTTCGATATGTGACCGCGCTAAGATGACGCAGTTCCTGCGAGTCGGACTTTTTTTTTAGTTTTATGATAAAATAATTTCATATGGAAAAATAAATTTATTCTGTTCTGTTTTATAATAATTTTTATATACTTTTTTCATAAAGTAAATAAGTACTTTTTTTTATTGTTTATGTCAGCTACTTTTTTTTCTATTCATATCGATTTTCTGAATTGTTACTTTTTAAAACTTTTAAGGTATATTTTTCATTCATAATATCCCGTTAAATATTAAACCTACAACTTTGATCTTGGTATCACCTGAAAGGAAAATTAATAGGCTACAACGTTTGTATCGAGGTGTTTTTACGTAAAAGGCTTGGTTTCAGTGATAAATAGGAATTTGTCTACAAAAGGGCGATATTTTTCAGTTTTTTGCGTTTTACGCGCAAACTGTGCGTCGGATCAAAAGATGTCTCGGAATAAATTAGTCTTAAAATTAAATTTTCTATCAGAATTTGTCATAAAAAATACCTGCCGCCATTAGAAAATCAAGAGTTAGATGCGCTGGAGAATGTTACAAAGTCAACTAAACCTTTAAAAGAAACCTCATGCAACATAACTAAGACCTACCAAGATTCATTTCGAAATTCCAACAACTCTAGGAGGAAAAGGTGGACACATATACTGGGACACCCTGTATATATATATATATATCGGTATCGAAGTATCGGTAGAAGAGGTTTCTAGGGTCTTGCGGACCCGACCCCAGATATAGCCATAAAACCCTTTAACAACGGCCGAGGAAAATTTTATCTGTTTCTATTCTATGCTTTTCAAATGAGAATAGGGATATGAACAGGAACCGGGGTATCCCGTGGTCTAATGGCTAGCGCCTTGGATTCATAAGCGGGAGATGGTGGGTTCGATTCCCAACCTCCGGCAGAAATTTTATCATCCCACGGGTCGCTGGTAAAATTCCTCGCTAAACCCTGGATGTCGGCGCTAATGACCTAGATGTAGATGAGCCGTAAAAAAAAAAAAAAAAAAAAAAAAAAAAAAAAAAAAAAAAAAAAAAAAAAAAAAAAATGAACTGGAACCGCGCTAAGATGACGCAGTTCCTGTGAGTCGGACTTTTTATTTTTTGAATTTGTTTTCCTATTAAAAATTTCCCGAAATGATTTTTTTTATTTTTAGTTTTCCTTTTAATTAGGTGTGACTTCCTAAGAAAAAAGAATTCATTCAGAAATATCCCATACAATTCAGTAATTATAAAATATTTAGGTGATCCTTTAATTTTGCCCAGCAGTGTATTTGTATAGTGTTTTCCTAGAGCAAACGAAAAGACTAATTTCCGCTTGGGATATGGTTAGTTCCTTTTGTAGCTTGTGTTTCTCTTTGCTATTTCATTTAAAAATCATAGCTTCAAGAATAGATCAACAACATAAGTTTATACGAGAACCACTTTGTGGGTCCACCCAGCTTTTCTTATCAGTAGTTAAACCTGCATAATATTTTACCTAAATGCCAAATGAGTTGGTGCTGGCCTTTCACGAACTCAATGTTTCCTGAATCCAGTGAATTCAAAATCTTCAAGGTGTAACCATGCTCCCACGTCGGGTCTATGTAGGGATTATCACTCTCAGGCAGAACCTGTAACGAACACTGCTTTTATAAAATTCGATATAAAAAAATCACAAAATAATCATCCATAAAAACAAATATACCAACTGCGTCATTATACCGTGTTTCCATACATACAGTGCTTATAGTGTGATTTGGAACACTTTCTTTTAAAAAAATAAATCGGTTTATTAGAAGTTGGGGCACCAACTTCTAGACCATTAGCCTCGGGTTATCGACTGGTAGCAGTTAAAAATATAAAAGAAAATCTACAAGAGTAGGAAGTTTGAGGCGTCACAACAGGAAACTGACAGTATCCTAAGCAGAAATAACTTCCCCGCCTAATTTGAGATGTTTAAATGTGGAGTTACGGAAGTATTCGAAAAACAGTATGTCAATAATAGACATTAAAAGTTTTCGTAATATATCTTAGTATACTTTCGTAAATATCTCGAAAACGATTGGGAAATCGTGGTAAGTTGAGGGTGACCATTCGAAACCTCTCTCCGTAATAGGTTCTAAAGCAATGTTCGACGTGGCGATGTCAATTGGAGAAATAAATGCTTTAAACTTTGAAAGCGTTAGTTTTGTTCTTTTGAACGGGGTTTTGTCTCTGTTTAACTAACTCTTAGTTGTTTTTTTTTTAATTGTATTTATCAGTAAAATTAGTATTTTAGTAAAAGAAGGTAAACCATGTTTCGGTGGATGGATTCTGCTAGTTAAAATTCGACGAAAGAATTTTTGTACCAAATTTTATCAAAATCGGACAACTTTTGAGGATAGATTTTTCCGGCCCCAAGGAGTTTGGACACAAACTGGAGAGTATAAACTAAGGAGTTATTTGAAAAAACTCTTACCTGTACGAAATAGTTCTTGTCATCGTAGCCGTCGAGCTGTATGATAGTTTTCACAGTAAGGTGATATTTATCCTTGACCAGGCCTGGCAAGTGTTCAAGGTGTACTTTCGGTGTAATTTCATGCTTCGGACATAAAAGCGTTGATAATGCCATGATAGAGTAGATAACTCACTCCTGGATGGTGCAGTTCATATGATCCCTCTCCCTTGCTTGCTGCCCCTCCACATACAGAAGCCAGATAACAGCGTCAATATTAACATTTCAATCGAGCTAATATCCTCTCCCACCGTGAAATCTATCCTATAGAGTAGTTAACGACCATGATGTGCATCTTAACTGAAGCACTCACTTTTTCAGTCGCAGGAACTCGATAATGTCTTTTTTTTTTTCTTTTTTTTTTTTTTTCTTAAATCTGTACAAATCATGTAAGTAAAATAATGAAGTTAGTTGATACAGATATATGCTATGTATAAATTGAACAAAAAAAAAAAAAAAAAAAAAAAAAAAAAACAAGATTTGGAAGAAGCCAACCATTTTTGGCACTTCCGGGACTGTCTAAATGATTATGATAAGGTCAGGTGAGTAAAATGTCTCGGGGCCACTGTCTCTTAAGCCGCCTGGGAGGATTGTCTGAGTGGGATTGGGACGATAAGGATAGACCTTCGGGATTGGGATGGTGGGACAGTTTTGAGTGGAACATTTGGAAACGGGTTTTAGCAAGGTCAAGGACAAATGGGATGTTAAGGTCATTGTGGAGGGTTTTGTTGGATACATAAAAAGGGGCGTTAACAATTTTTCGGAGAACTTTGGACTGGAATGCCTGTATTCTGTTGATGTTGGATGGTTTTGCGGATCCCCAGAGTTCAAGTCCGTATGTCCATATGGGTCGAATGATTGTTTTGTATATCGTTTGTTTGTTCTGTATCGATAATTTAGATGAAGGTCCAAGGAGTCGTAAGTAGTCCGTATCTTTTGTTCAGCTCTTGTATTTTCAGTCTCGTGTGAGGGTTCCATGTCAGTCGGCTGTCAAGGTATAATCCTAGATATCGAACCTCGTTTAATTCAGGTAGTGGAGTGTCTTTAACCCTTTCTGGACGGTGGGCTTCTCCAGCAGCCAGCACAAAGCCGTGACTGGGTGACGGTGGGCTTCTCTAGCAGCCAGCACAAAGCCGTGACTGGCTGACGGTGGGCTTCTGTAGCAGCCACCTCACTCTATATCGTATAAGGATGGCCGCTTCTTTTCTTTTGTTGTATTTAGTTCTATAAGTTTGTATTTTTGTATAAATCGGTATTTGTTGTATTTTAAAAAGTGCAAATCGCCGTCTTTGCGATGCTCGAAAATTAAATTTAAAAAAAATAAGGACGGCGGGCTTCTCTAGTTCTTTTAGAATATTAGTCAGATTTCTTAGTAGACGCGTTTGAGACTTCTCGGAAGATGATAAATCGCAGCCCAGTCCTTCCTCAGCTCCAGGAAGTAATATTGAAGAGCATTCTAGTGTTTCGACGAAGACGGTAGGCTTTTTCAGAAGCGTAAACAATGTAATTTGCTGAGGAAGCATCGCAGTTTTCAAGGATATAAGTTTTCTATCAGTAGTCCAAAGGTGTTACGTCGAAAGGTTTCTGCACTAATTTAAGAATACATATATATATTACTTATACGAGAACACAAATCTAAAAAAAAAAGAAGATAATTGTCGAGCGCCCGTTGAAGGGAGCTAGCTAGTAGCCGTCAGGAGGGACAGGCAGGTATCGGGAGGGTCCTGTCACCGGGTACCCTCGCTCATAGGACTGCTGCCGTCTCTGTAGGGTTAATGTAGTTAGGAGGGCATGATCTCCGGTTAAGAGCGAATGTCACCTGCTTACAATTTTCTGCGTATTCTCCACCTTTCACTCCAACGTTGTACGGCGGAAAGATGTTCCTGCAGGTGTTGGGGTGCTACCGAAGGATCAGGGGAAGTTGATAGGATGGCTGTGTCATCAGCATATGTGGTTAGTAGGGTTTGAGGGTGGGTGGGAATATCCGCAGTGTAAAGAAGGAAAAGGAGAGGACCAATAATACTCCCTTGAGGGACAGCAGCATATATGGAGCAGGTCGGGGAAAGAGTTGTGCCTGGTTTTACTTGGAAGGATCTGTTTGACAGGTAGGATTTCAGGACAAGGAAATAGGTGTGGGGAAGAATTAGCTTTACTTTGTAAAGTAATCACGGGTGCCAAACGCGATCGAATGTTTGAGCAACGTCGAGAAAGGCACTCGTGCAAAAACTCTTACGTTCAAGCGAGGAGGATATTGCGTCTACGACAAGGAACGATTGTTGAATAGTGGAGTGGTGGAAGTGGAAACCAAATTGATGGTTGGGAATTTTCTTTGATTCTATGATAGGAAGTATTCTTTCGTAAAGGAGTTTTTCGAATATTTTGGACATCAATGGCAGAAGGCTGATAGGTCGATAGGAAGATGGGGAATCGGGAGGTTTGAATGGTTTGGGGATAACGATGACGACTGAATGTTTCCAGGGATTCGGGAAATGGGTTGTTCTTAGGATTGAGTTGTACAGGTATGTAAGGAATATAATGGCCTCCTGGGGGAGGTATTTGAGAATTGTGGAGGTGATAAGGTCATAACCGGGAGATTTCCTAGGGAGGTATTTGATTATGTATTTTACTTCGGACGGATGGAAAGCTTGGAACGGGTGGAGAGAAGGAACGCCTTTTCTTCATCACTTCTGGCCCAGGTCCCGTCGGTGCGTTTGGTGTGAAAGCGGGGACCAAAGGATTGAAATATTGAGAGGAATTCAGGATGTTAAATGGTGTGGTTGTGAGAACAATACACTGCGGACAGTATGATATCGAAGGGTGAAAGGGAAAGGGATATGCATGTTACATGCAGGCTTGCTAATGCGATGCTGGACTCTTGGTGATGCTGGATATTGCTCTTGATTAGAATTAGAGTCCCATGCTGAGCCAGAGATGGATGGTCGGTTCGATAACGGGAGTACCCCTTAACACCGAATGACATGGATTTTTTTAAGTGTGTTTCAGTTATTAGTGCAATGTCAATGTTTTTGTAAGTTAGTAAAAGTGTCAGTTCTTGTCTTCTTGTAGTAAGTCCGTTGGCATTCCACAAAAGAACAGAGAGATGGGTATTATGGAAGCGCTTTTTTGGATTTTGGGATTTAGGAAGGAAGTGGGCTATAAGGGTAGTCATCAGGTTTATAAGTGGAGTGAGAAGGGTTTCGAGTTTGTTTAGGAAGGAGGAGACAAGAAACATTGGATCTTGTCCTTGGTGCTGAGGGATTTGCTTAGATGGGGCAGGAGTAGGTGGGAAGGTAGGCAGGGTTTGGAGTTGCGGAGGAGTAGTAGAAGAGATAGGAAGGGATGATGGTTCTTGTGGTTTTAGTGCGGGGGTCTGAGCTGTTGTTGGGACAGGCGGCTTCTTTTTTTGGATCGGGAGGGAGGGAGGGTGGTTCAAGTTGCGTGTAATATGGACCGCGAGCGAGATTATCTTAAAGAATAATCGGAAATAAATAAGTGCTTGTAATATAATTAATAATAATTGTATTGACTTTTTCTGCAGCCTCTTCTTAAAAGACAACCGGTCGGTCAGGCTAATCTTTCTGCAGCCCTTGTCGTCTTTCTGCGACAATGTCGCACTGTCGCCCGTAGTTAAGCTATGGGGTCTGAAGGGAGAATTTCTTCCCGAGAGGACTGTCATCCTCAAGACTCCCGTAGCTTGGGTCATCCTTTTCAGCCCCATAGTAGGTCTAGATCGGACGAGGGAAATTATTCTATCCTCTTTTCTGGGAGGGGGTCGAGGACTGACTGGTTCATGAAATTCATACATGACCTGTGAAATCCCTAATGAGTAATTTCAGCGATTGGTTGAAAGCTTATGGCAAAGAGCTCTTGATAAGCTTCAAGAATAACCTCATGAAGGCATTCCTGTCAATTGTGAAATGAGACTTATGGTTCTTCAATGAATGCCGCTGAGAGGGCCGTTGTTCAATATACTTTTTTTTCGTAAGGCAATGTTAGTAGAACACGTAAAAAAGAAAATGTCAAAATCTGCCACCATTTGTCGATTGGAATGGAATGCCCCAAGTATACGCCGTTAATGGTCATTTTGACCAAAAGGAGTCTTTTCTCACCTATGGTGCCGTTGACTTTTTTTCCTCATGACTCGAAGATTCGAAATATACAATAAATAAATTTGACTTTGAATAACATTTCAAGGTCAATTTTGCGGAGGTCAATATGGGGGTTATTTTTTCCGATCCCGCATTGGAGAATCATCTGGCCAACGGATGACTATTATTTTTGTGACACCCTGTACCTCCAGTGTTTAGAATACACAACCTATGCCACCCCAACATTAAGGCCTCCGTGCCAAGGGTCGTGGGTTCGATTCCCACTAGGGGTTGTGGCTTTTCTTTGGAAAGAAGGATCAGTCCTATCCTTCCAAGAAAAGGGAGGTGACCTATAGATAACCCGTCCTAAAATTCTGAGTTAATTATAATGCACGTTAAAAAATTATTTAAGTAATTAAAAAATTAAAAAAAAAATTCATAACCTGGGGGTGTAATAAATAGATTAGGCCTCTTAACATTTATACAGAATATAACAACTCTTCCAAATTCAAAAAACAAAGTAAAGCAATGAGGTGGCCTAAATTCATTTATTCGAATTTTAACGTCCATTTATTATTGACTACGAATTTTAGGACGGGTTATATATAGGTTACCACCCTTTTCTAGTCCGGATAGGGTGATGCCTTTTCTTTTTTCTAAAGAATAGCCACCAACCCTAGAGGGTGTCAATACCTAAGCTGGCTTCCACACATCCATTCATAGTTGAACTTCGAACTACCCTAGATAATTTGCAGAAAAATAATACACAAGTTATATTTACATGGATACCAAGTCATTGCGGTATAACAGGGAACGAAATAGCAGATGTTCATGCAAAATAGGCTATTAAAGAAGGTTCAACCATAAATCATGTACCTAGGAAGCATTTAATTTGCTCAATGAAGAAGAAAGTTCGCTCTACCTGGGATAGGGAATGGCGGCAAATTAGAGAAAACAAGCTAAGAGAAATCAAAGCATCTACAGCTACCTGGGACACTTCAATACGTGCGGCTAGAAGGGAAGAGGTAGTTCTTACACGCCTCAGAATCGGACACACGAGGCTTACACACTCACACTTAATGACAAAAGATCCACCAACTTTGTGCATCACCTGTGGAACATTACTAAGTGTTAAGCATATACTGACAGAGTGTAGAAATTATGAACTTGAAAGAAGAACTCACGATATTTCAGGAACATTGGATGATACCAAAACTGCAGTAACCAAATTAATCAATTTTATGAAGGAAACCGGACTATTTAATAAAATATAACAAATTTAATTATTAATTTAGGAGGATATAGATCCTCTCCGGACTTGTCCACAACATATGTAATTGTAACAAAGTATACGAGTAGCCTTGTGAAGCTGGGGTTGCCTCGTATCAGCTGAGAGTGATAATCTTAGTCAATATAAAATACTAATTATTATTTTTTCTAAATTCTCTTAATCCATAATAAACGCATATTTCAATAAATTCAATTCATACTATTCAAATAAAATCCAACCGTAAAGTTTTTTTTTTCTTTCTCCTTTAACGGTGACCATGGCCCATGTGGTTGATTTAACCCCCCAAAAAAGAGAAAAAAAATTAGAATAACAGTAAAAAACAAAACAAAATACAAACATTGCGGTAGGATAAATGTTAATCCTCAGTACTGCCGCAACATTTTGTAGGACAGACAAGGCCATATATATATACAGGGTGTCCCAGTATATGTGTCCACCCCCTTTTCCTCCTAGAGTTGTTGGAATTTCGAAATGAAACTTGGTAGGTCTTAGTAATGTTGCATGAGGTTACTTTTGAAGGTTTAGTTGACTTTGTAACATTCTCCAGTTTTTCTCCAGCGCATCTAACTCTTGATTTTCCAATAGCGGCAGGTATATTTTATGACGAATTCTGATAGAAAATTTAATTTTAAGACTAATTTATTCCGAGACATCTTTTGATCCGACGCACCGTTTGCGCGTAAAACGCAAAAAACTGAAAAATATCGCCCTTTTGTAGACAAATTCCTATTTATCACTGAAACCAAGCCTTTTACGTAAAAACACCTCGATACAAACGATGTAGCCTATTAATTTTCCTTTCAGGTGATACCAAGATCAAAGTTGTAGGTTTAATATTTAACGGGATATTATGAATGAAAAATATACCTTAAAAGTTTTAAAAAGTAACAATTCAGAAAATCGATATGAATAGAAAAAAAGTCCGACTCGCAGGAACTGCATCATCTTAGCGCGGTTCAGTTCTTAACCCTAATGTCATTTGAAAATCTTAGAATAGAAATAATCTTCTTTTATATATATCGTGAAAATTGTCAACATCCGCTCGAACATCTTCAATAAAAGTGATATTAAGGCGTCAGGGAAACCGGCAGTAGTAACTTACACAGAAGCAGAAATTACACAATCTAGCTCTCATTCTAAAGTAAAGCTCTATACATCAATAAAATAAAACAAAAACGTGCATGGGCGTATATAAGGGGGGGGGGGGGCTGAAAGGGCTGCTCCCCCCCCCCCCGCAATCGGTAAAAATGTATCGTAAAAACCTTAAAAATAATAATAAGATCACTTAGTTCAGAAAAAAATGATTTCTTTTGGGCGTAATAGCGTTTTAATTGTCTAACTATTCCATGATATAGATTTTTATTATCCCATACCCCCCAAAATCCTTTCAGGCCCCCCCCCCCGAAATTCTCCCAGTCCCCTCCAAAATTATTTTCTATATTAGCGTGAACATCCTTCTCATTTACTAGCTTTGTTTTATTGAAAAAAAAAGCAATCAAAAAAACAGTACCCATTTAAAAAATAGAGCGTACAACATAAATAAAAATTAATAACTGAAGTAAACAGAGTCACAAAAAGAGGAACTACTTCTCGAGTTTAATATTATCAAATGTCAAGCAGGTCATTTTGCTTATGGCTGGGGCTGTAACGGTACTTATTGTCAGGACCTTAGAAATAGGAGTAGGTAGCCAAAACATTGTTTCCTCGTCAAACTTCTAGCCGAGTCTGGCATATTATGTCTGGCATATTATGTTGAATAAAACTAAAGATAATTTTGGAATCGCCTTTTCTCAGAAATGGTTAATCTAATGAAAAAAAGTGTGAAGACTAGTTTTGTACATAATTGCACAATCTACAATTTTTGTCTGAACTATTTTTACCATAAAACAAAACGTTTCGTTGAAAATTCCTAAAAACCTTTTTTAGCGAACTTTGACCTAGAAAAAATTCTTTGCACTCATGGGATCGATAAGGGCTTTTCCCAACTCCCTTATAATGTTGTCCCTATCTTTCATGCAAATTTTCAGGTTGCTAGGAATTTATGCAAAGGTACTCGTATTTTTCTAACAACAGAAAATTGGTTCTCATTTTAACTGTCCTGTTTTAAACACAAATAAATTTACCTAATATAAGAATTACAAAAATAAAAAGCAATAAAAAACTAAGGGGAAGAGACAAAAATTACAAAAAGAACGACAAAAACCCGTTCATAACAACAAAACAGACGTATTTGAAGTTTTAAGCACTTATTTCTCCGATTGACCTAACCTAATCAAAATTAGAATCTTTTTTGTAGAGAATTTAGTAAGCTTTCAAATAGTTTCTATCCACTTACCACGATTTCCCAACCGTGTTCGAGAGATCAATGAAAGTATACGAAGCTCCCAAAACTTTTCATGACTGTTCATAAAATATTTTATTCTAACCCTTCCTTAACTCCAAACGTAACCAAAAGTTTAACATATTAGTTTTAATGAAATTCAAACATGTAAAAAATTTTTCAACTAAATCCCATGATTCTAAGTACCCAAACCAAAAACGGTATTCAAAAATTATTTTTCCAATTTTCTCAAAAACGGTTAAAGCTATCACCTTGAAAATGGTTTCATTCGTTTTCCTAGCCCAAGAAGCATATAAAACGAGTACTTACAAGCTTATGAACTCAAAAACGTAAGCGTTACGATTTATTATGTGCGAATTTCGCCCCACACGCCATCTTCAAGTGGGCGGATTTTGCTGGTTAACGAACTTGACCTTTCAAATTAGACGAACGATTTTTGTACCAAATTTCATCAAAATCGGACCATTCGTCTGGGAGCTACAGAGCGAAAAAACAAATATATACAAATTTTAACCACTATCATTTTCGGTCTCTAGGGGTTCTGAAACGCAAAATTTTCTAGTCGGCACTTCCGGATTGCGTCATGAGATCAACCTTATAAGCGGGGTTCCTCCCTATGGGGGAGGGAGGAACCGCACTAAAAAAGTAGCTAACATAAACAATAAAAGTCCGACTCGCAGGAACTGCGTCATCTTAGCGCGGTCACATATCGAAGAGATGGAATAGATTAGCATCACAAATCACAGGAAACTGACAGTAGCCAACTTACACAGAAGCGGATAATTCTTAATCTGTATAAGTCATTACAATTACGTAATGAAAACGTACTTACTCTTTGACTACTGCTGAAAAGGCTCTATTATAAACAACCGAAAATTCGTTGTCATTTTAAGTATCTTGTTTTATTAGCAAATTCGTTTTACTGTTATAACCAACTGTAAATATGTGCTTCATGGCGAATAAAATTCCATTCTGTCGTGGGTTAAATCTTTCTATAAAATAAGAAATAACAATAACTTCAGTTGGAGGCTATGAGGAAGGTTATATAGACAGCAGAATTCAAAACAAACTACGTCATCATGATTAGCCACAGCCTTCTTGTTTACCACAGCCACTCCAAACTTATTATTACCAATACCTTTCACCGTTTCTTAGCTTATTTTACAACTATACTAATTTTGCTGATAAATTCAATTTAAAACAAGAAAAAAAAACAATTAAAAAGTGAAGTAACAAAGAGAAAACCCCTTTCAAAACAACAAAACAAACATTTTTTTAAGTTTTAAGCGCTTATATCTCTGATTGACGTTGCCCCATCTAATATTGCTTCAGAACCTTTTTTGTAGAGAATTTAGTAAGCATTCGAATGGTCACCTTACACTTCGCACGATTTCCCAACCGTTATCGAGATATTTACGAAAAATGTATGAAGATCCAAAAACTTTTCATGTCTATTAATAAAATATTTTTTTTCGCATACTTCCTTAACTCCAAAAATAACCAAAATTTAAATTAATTTCCAAGTTGTAGAAAATATTTCAATTGAATCCCGCGATTCTAAGTATCCACAAAAAAATAATGACTTACATAAACATTGATTCCACTTTTCTCAGAAACGGTTAAAGATATCACCTTAAAAAGGGTTTCATTCGTTTTCGTACGTTAAGAAACATATAAAACAAGTACCTGCAAGCATATGAACTCAAAAACGTAAGCGTTACGATTTTTACTGCGCGAATTTCGCCCCAAACACCATCTTCCAGTGGGCGGATTCTGCTGGTTAACGAACTTGACCTTTCAAATCAAAAGACAGATTTTTGTACCAAATTTCATCAAAATTGGACCATTTTTGAGCTTGCTAGAGCGCGAACAGACAAGCATATATATATACAAATTTTAACCACTAACATTTTCGGTCCCTAGGGGTTCTGAAACGCAAAATTTTCTAGTCGGCACTTCCGGATTGCGTCATGAGGTCAACCTCATAAGCGGGTTCTCCCTATGGAGATAGGGAGTAACCGCGCTAATTATTATAAAACAGAACAGAATACATTTATTTTTCCATATGAAATTATTATATCATAAAACTAAAAAAAAAATTTGCCTTTGTTTTCATTCATAATACCCCGTTAAATATTTAATCTACAACTTTGATCTTGGTATTATCTGAAAGAAAAATTAATAGGCTACAACGTTTACATTGAGGTGTTTTTACGTACAAGACCTGGTTTCAGTGATAAATAGGAATTTGCCTACAAAAGAGCGATATTTTTCAGTTCTAGCGCGGTTCCTCCCTCCCCCATAGGGAGGAACCCCGCTTATAAGGTTGATCTCATGACGCAATCCGGAAGTGCCGACTAGAAAATTTTGCGTTTCAGAACCCATAGAGACCGAAAATGATAGTGGTTAAAATTTGTATATATATATATATATATATATATATATATATATATATATATATATATTTGTCTGTTCGCTCTGTAGCTCCCAGACGAATGGTCCGATTTTGATGAAATTTGGTACAAAAATCTTTCGTCTAATTTGAAAGGTCAAGTTCGTTAACCACCAAAATCCGCCTACTGGAAGATGGCGTTTGGGGCGAAATTCGCGGAAAAAAAATCGTAACGCTTACGTTTTTGAGTTCATAAGCTTGTAAGTACTCGTTTTATATGCTTCTTGGGCTAGAAAAACGAATGAAACCATTTTCAAGGCAATAGCTTTAACCGTTTTCGAGAAAATTGGAATAGTAGTTTTTGAATACCGTTTTTGGTTTGGGTACTCATGGGATTCAGTTGAAATATTTTCTGCATGTTCTACTTTCATTAAAACTAATATGTTGAAATTTTTGTTACGTTTGGAGTTAAGAAAGGGTTAGAATAAAATATTTTATTAACAGACAAAAAAAGTTTTGGTATTTTTGTATACTTTCGTTAGTATCTCGAAAACCGTTGGCAATCTTGGGAAGCGGAAGATTACCATTCGAAAGCTTACTAAATGTTCTACAAAAAAAGGTTCTGAAGGATGTTTTAATTAGGCGATGCCATTAGGAGAAATAAGTGCTTAAAACTTTAAATTAATTGATTTCGTTTATTCGAACGGTTCTTTTTGTCTGTTTTATTCCTTGTTATTTTTTAATTGCTTATAGTTGGATGATGAATTTGACAATAAAACTGGTTAAGTAAAATAACAAAAACAATTTATTGTTAGAAATATAGATTTCCAAGATTCCAAGACCTTGTCACTAGCGGGACAGTTTCTAGTGTTAGACAACTCCCGACCCTTCCAAGTAAGATCGTAAATCATGACCTTTCAAGACTTTACTACACACAGGAATGGCGTTAGTGACCTTAAGGGTTGACACACCATTATAATAATTAATTAAAAAAAAAAGACTGGTGGAACCAAAATAATAACTGCTTCTATTGTTGTAATTTTTCCAAATTAGGCTAGGGATATGAACGGAACCGCGCTAAGATGATGCAGTTCCTGCGAGACGAACTTTTTTTTGCGTTTTACGCGCAAACGGTGCGTCGGATCAAAAGATGTCTCGGAATAAATTAGTCTTAAAATTAAATTTTCTATCAGAATTCGTCATAAAAAAATACCTGCCGCTGTTGGAAAATCAAGAGTTAGATGCGCTGGAGAAAAACTGGAGAATGTTACAGTCAAAAAAACCTTCAAAAGTAACCTCATGCAACATAACTAAGACCTACCAAGTTTCATTTCGAAATTCCAACAACTCTAGGAGGAAAAGGGGGTGGACACATATACTGGGACACCCTGTATGTATGTGTATATATATATGTATGTATGTGTATATATATATATATATATATATATATATATATATATATATATATATATGGCCTTGTCTGTCCTACAAAATGTTCGGCAGTACTGAGGATAAACATTTATCCTACCGCAATGTTTGTATTTTTTTTTTTTTACTGTTATTCTAATTTTTTTATTTTCGTTTTTTTTGGGGTGAAATCAACCACATGGGTCATGGTCACCGTTAAAGGAGAAAGAAAAAAAAACTTTATGGTTGGATTTTATTTGAATAGTATGAATTGAATTTATTGAAATATGCGTTTATTATGGATTAAGAGAATTTAGAAAAAATAATAATTAGTATTTTATATTGACTAAGATTATCACTCTCAGCTGATACGAGGCAACCCCAGCTTCACAAGGCTACTCGTATACTTTGTTACAATTACATATGTTGTGGACAAGTCCGGAGAGGATCTATATCCTCCTAAATTAATAATTAAATTTGTTATATTTTATTAAATAGTCCGGTTTCCTTCATAAAATTGATTAATTTGGTTACTGCAGTTTTGGTATCATCCAATGTTTCATCTAATGTTCCTGAAATATCGTGAGTTCTTCTTTCAAGTTCATAATTTCTACACTCTGTCAGTATATGCTTAACACTTAGTAATTTTCCACAGGTGATGCACAAAGTTGGTGGATCTTTTGTCATTAAGTGTGAGTGTGTAAGCCTCGTGTGTCCGATTCTGAGGCGTGTAAGAACTACCTCTTCCCTTCTAGCCGCACGTATTGAAGTGTCCCAGGTAGCTTTAGATGCTTTGATTTCTCTTAGCTTGTTTTCTCTAATTTGCCGCCATTCCCTATCCCAGGTAGAGCGAACTTTCTTCTTCATCGAGCAAATTAAATCCTTCCTAGGTACATGATTTATGGTCGAACCTTCTTTAATAGCCAATTTTGCAAGAACATCTGCTATTTCGTTCCCTGTTATACCGCAATGACTTGGTATCCATGTAAATATAACTTGTGTATTATTTTTCTGCAAATTATCTAGGGTAGTTCGAAGTTCAACTATGAATGGATGTGTGGAAGCCAGCTTAGGTATTGACAATAATGTTGAAAGAGAGTCAGAGAATACATAAAGTTTTGTACCGTTTGGAATAATGATATTTAGTGATTTGAGAATGGCGAGCAGCTCAGCAGTATAGATGGAGCATTCATGGTTTAATGAAAATTTATTAATTCTTGAATGGCAAACTACAGCTGCTCCTACACGATCTTCGGTTTTTGAGCCATCAGTATAAACCTGACTAGCTAGTGGAATTCCTTCCGTAATTTTGTCAAATTCTGAGATAAATATGAGCGGGCTGGTGTCTTTTTTTAAATATTTAGTCAGTTTTATGTTTATGAAAGGAACGGGCAGTGTCCAGGGAGGATTGGTGTAATTAGTCTCTTTAAAAATTAGATTATTGTCTATGCTGTGATCGCTAGAAAGTTCTGTAGCTCTATGATAGAATGATTTCCTACAGTTGTTATGATTTTGTGGAAGAAAGTTGTCCAAAACAATTTTAAGTGGATGGGAATAAGAAGCAAAAAGAGAAATGTAATAACTAAGTGTTAGTTGTTTTCTTCTAAATTGAAGTGGAGGCTCCCCGGACTCGGCGCATATACTCACCACAGGACTTGATCGAAAGGATCCAGTAGTTATTCTAAATTATATACTGTTATTCTAAACTATATGTCCGGTTATCGGACATATAGCTAGTTCGGAGCGGGATAATAGGAGGGAATCAGTAATCCTCTCAAGATTAAGGATAGGCCACACTAGACTGACGCACGGCTATCTCATGGAGAGGGGGGAACCTCCGGAGTGCGAGGTTTGCGGCGTGCCCCTCACTGTAAAGCATATCCTGACGGAATGTAGGGCATATGAAGATGAGCGAGTTCGACTGAGTCTCCCGATACATCTTAGAGAGCTGCTAGGAAATAATTCAGTTCATCTTTCTAATATTTTTTCTTTCCTGGCTAAAACCAATTTAAAAAACAAAATTTAGCGCTGGCTTTAGCGATTCTTCATTGTAAATTAAAATCTTTTCCAATTATCACCTATTATAAGCAGTATTGGCCTCTAGAATATATTTCGACAAAAATTTCATCTAAACTTATTTAATAGCAAACGTAAAACATATTAGTCCCTTTTAAAAAATGTATAACCATCATTAATTGATATAATTTAAATTATTAAGACGTTTACTAACTAAAATTTCGTTACAATTACTTTTTTTACCGTTGGTGGCGTTCGGATCGGAGGTGGGGCGCGTGGGTCGGCGGGAGCGATGGGCTTGGTTAGGGTTGAGGACCCCCCCATGCGGTCTGTGAAGGTTTGGTTGCCCTGGCACCAGCAAGCACACCTTCTATCATAGACCTGGCAGCCAGTCACCAGATGCGGGCCACTAAGGTAGAACTGGCACGGGGGGCTCTACTCGACCTTGGCTGGGTCCGCCTCCCGCTGGCCTCGGGCTCTGTCTCTGCTTTCGATGCTACCAACAGACCGGCCAAGAGGCATAAATGACCCAATAGTGGTTGAATGGCCTTTAAACACCAAGGAAAAAAAAAATAAAAATAAACTATATGTGAAAACATTTCAAATTACAAATGTGTAAAGTTTGGATTACAATTATTCAACTCTCTTGAAATGTTATTGAATACTTCCCCCCAAATGCCTATTCAAACTATTGACTTTTTTTGGGGTATTTGAAAGTAACAAAACTCCATTTTTTGACAAAAGGAAGTCAATCGTTCAACCTATCCCTCGATAATCTTCCACTTTGCAGAGATTTAATGCTTACTAAATGTAGAAGTTTTTCTTTAAGTATCAATCTCTAGTCCGTTGGGGGCTGGGGAATAAATTTGCGAGAAACCTCTGATTCATTCAGAAAAACAGAAGTGCGTTTTTGGACGTCCAGAATGTTACACGGACGTCTATCAATAGGTTTAGTGAATTAAATCACTGTTTTCTTAAAGGAATTTTTGTCTATTTTATAATGGCATCATTAGAATTTAATTATCTTGAGCAATTGTCGGATTTGAGAAGACGCCGGATTAGAGAATTTAGTTAAAAGCGGTCACTTACGTGTTTGAAAACCCGTATTATTTGTGAATATAATATGTAACATTTTTACCAAGGGCTACTGTCACCCCTTTATCGGGCTATCCGGGAGGTCGTAACTTCTGCTTGATCGACAGTTACCTACTTCCTTTTCGTGGCCAGTTAAAAAAAAAAAAAAAAAAAAAAAAAAAAAAAAAAAAAAAAAAAAAAAAAAAAAAAAAAAAAAAAAAAACCCGCTCCGTGAAGCGTCACTCATTTTAGCGCGGTTACTCCCTATCTCCATAAGGAGAACCCGCTTATGAGGTTGACCTCACGACGCAATCCGGAAGTGCCGACTAGAAACTTTCACGTTTCAGACCCTATAGATCACGAAAATATAGGTGGCCCAAATTTGTGTGTGTATATATATATATATATATATATATATATATATATATATATATTTATATATATATATATATATATATATATATATATATATATTTATATATATATATATATATATATATATATATTTATATATATATATATATATATATATATATTTATATATATATATATATATATATATATATATATATTTATATATATATATATTTATATATATATATTTATATATATATATATATATTTATATATATATATATATATATTTATATATATGCTTGTCTGTTCGCGCTCTAGCAAACTCAAAAATGGTCCGATTTTAACGAAATTTGGTACAAAAATCTGTCGTCTAATTTGAAAGGTCAAGTTCGTTATCCAGCAGAATCCGCCCACTAGAAAATAGTGTTTGGGGCGAAATTCGCGCAAAAAAATTCGTAACGCTTACGTTTTTGAGTTTATATGCTTGCAGGTACTTATTTTGTCTGCCCAATGTACGCACTATTGCAGTTGGGTGTGATGATGTTTTTTACAGCCCTGATGAAGGCTTGAAGTTCAAGCCGAAACGTCGGCACAATAAAACCATTTTTATGATAAAATGTAGTTTTATTAAGTAGCAGTGACCGAACCCCGACAATCCCTACCTTGCACCATCTACGGTCAACGATCTCCTCTCAATGAATTACACGAAGAAAAGGGGCAACAACAACAAAATGGACACTACTACAGCGAGAATGACTACCAGACTCCAAGCCCGACTAGCCATGCAGGACCTCGCTCCAAGCTCAACACAGTAGAACCTCCAGCTCTCCTTCCAACTCCTCCGCAGATTCTTTCACTACATCCACCGCTTCAGAACCTGACCCCACCTTACAACGGAGGAATCTTCAAGCTTCTCAACAAACCGAGGTAGATCATTCCTTTAGCTCCATCAAAGCGAAATTCCCTACCTATAAATTTCTCATCAACAAAATATCCCGGCTTACCCAGGCAAACACGATTGCTCGGGAACAGAGAATTTTCCTTCTCAAATGCCGCAGAAAAAATGTTTTCCCCAGATTTATCGAACATTGTTTGAACAAAATCTCCCTCCCGCCACGCTACTCTGAAAAATTAGATGAGGCCAAATATCAATTTAAAAAATCAATTTTGAATTTAAAAATAAAAGAAATTAATAGTAACATTCACTTTTCGGACTTAAAATTAGAAAACCTCCACCACTCACTCCGGGAAAATATCGATGAAGGAGATTATAGCTCGTTTGTTTCCATCATGGAAACAACCAAAGATTGTACAAAAAAAAAACAAAAAAAGCTCACCCTTAAATCCAAATTTGATGCAATCCTACTCAAGAAACATAACCATAATTCATTCCCCTCTGGGAAACCAGAATGGGTCCATAACATCTCCTCCATCGATATACCCCCCGAAGTGAACAATATTCTATCACTTGGGCCCAATTTTGCCACCCCTGTCACGAACCTCGGCAAATTGGTCCCGAAACTTATCACCGATTTAGAATACATTCATAGAGATAAGACACTTATTGTAAATGATGAAGAGAGAGAACTATCCCGAATACGAATTTCCAACGTTATTACAAACCACCTACACCTTCCTTCCCTCAAATCCCCCAAAATTTCTCCCCTACTCTACAAAGACATAAGAACCACCCGCTCCTTCCTTAAATCCCATAACGAATTAATCGTTACCCGGGCTGACAAAGGGAACAAAACCGTTATCATGGACAGGACTGAATACACGGGAAAAATGATCACACTCCTTTCTGACAACACCACTTACTTACCGACCCCCCATAACAGAAATCCCACCCCCTCCCTCACACAATCCTTTAACAAACATGACAACAAAGAGATTGACCAACGGACCCGCTCACACCTCATCTCACATAACTCCCAAGCCCCCATATGCTATGGCCTCCCGAAAATCCATAAAGAAAATAATCCCTTACGTCCCATCATTTCTAATATAAACTCCCCCTCCTCAAAACTAAGCAAATTTCTCCTTACTTCCCTCCAGACCTTAAGTCACAATAACCCCTATGACGTACAGAATGCACACGACCTCAAAAAACAACTACACTCCCTTCTCATCCCCCCTAATTTCATTTTAGCCTCTCTAGATGCCCAGTCCCTCTTCACAAACATTCCCATAGATATTACCCTAGAAATTATTGACAAGAATTGGACCACCCTCGAACCACACACCAAGCTATCTCGATCTTCCTATCTTGAATCCCTATCCCTCTGCTGCAAATCCGGATACCTCCTATTCCAAGATAAATTCTTCAACCAGATCTCTGGCCTCGCCATGGGTAACTGCCTCACTCCTGACCTTTCCAATATTACCCTTAATGACCTCCTTGACCAAATCCTCCCCATGTTCCCCCACGATATTATTTTCCTTAAAAAATATGTTGACGACCTCTTCCTCATAATTAATCCTGATAAGATTCCAGAAATTCTAACAGCCTTTAACTCCTACCACCCCCGGTTAATATTCACCATCGAGACCGAAACTAACAACTCCCTTCCTTTCCTTGACATACTCCTTATAAGAAATACAGACGGCTCTATATCCACTGATTGGTATACCAAACCCACTTACTCGGGACGACTTCTCCATTACCTTTCCTCACACCCCAAACACCAAATCCTCAATACTGCCAGCAACCTAATAAATCGAGCCCTCTCCCTACCCGACACCAAATTTCACCCTGCCAACAAATCCCGACTCCTTGATATTCTTACTACCAATGGATTTCCTACCAACATTATCGCCCGTCTCATAAATTCTTTTAATAACCCTAAACCCATCCCCACTACCCAAGACAATATTGTCCCTCAATTCAGAGGCCTCCCATATATCCCAAACCTCACAGAAAAAATCCAAAAATCCCTACGCGATACATTCCCCACTCTAAAACTAGGACTATCGACACAGAACAAACTGAAAAACTTACATACGACTCTTAAAGACCCATCCCAAAAAAGACAGGACCAATGTAGTCTACAGAATCCCCTGCATCACACCCAACTGCAATAGTGCGTACATTGGACAGACTAAAAACCCAGTAAGAAAACGTATCAACAACCACAAAAACGTACGGAATAAAGACAGCTTTAACTAGACATGCCATCACAGACGGACATGACTTTGGTTTTGACCAATACTCCATCCTTTCCACTGAATCCAACGAAGACAAACGCCTTCTTTCCGAATCAATTTTTATCCACTTAGAAAATAACCCAGTTAATGACAAAATTGACAAAGAAGTCATCTCCTCTACCTACTCCAACATCTTCCATTTATTAAAAACTCCATCCTAATCCCCTATACCGCCTGCAATATAGCCCTTTATACCTGTCTCCCTTTCCATTAACACAACATTTGATGACTTTATGACCCCTTACTGTACTTCGCCGCTCTTTCTTTCATCTTCTATGTTCTCTGTCCATTGGGTGGTCCAGAACCCCCCCCCCTCACCAACTCCTTTCTTCCTATGTTTCCCTGTATTAACTGTCAGAAATGATCCCGCATTTGTGAGGAATAGTTCTCTATCTTCCCATCGGTAAGCCCATATTGTTATTCTTATATCTAATCTAATATGTAATCTGTTATTCTTATATCTGTTTTCCTAATAATCCAAACACTTCTAGAGCACATTGTTCTTCTATATATTATGTTCTAGTATTTTATGTTTTTGACTTTTTTCATATATGTATGTATGTGTATTTGTGTATGTAGGCATATATATATATATATATATATATATATATATATATATATATATATATGTATATTTCAGTATTACATCCGTCCTACTTGTTTTTTACAGCCCTGATGAAGGCTTGAAGTTCAAGCCGAAACGTCGGCACAATAAAACCATTTTTATGATAAAATGTAGTTTTATTAAGTAGCAGTGACCGAACCCCGACAATCCCTCCCTTGCATCATCTACGGTCAACGATCTCCTCTCAATGAATTTTTGATTAGGTGATGTCAATCGGAGAAATAAGTGCTTAAACTTTGAAGTAATTGATTTCGTTTATTCGAACAGTTCTGTCTGTTTTTATTCCTTGTTATTAGCGCGGTTCCTCCCTATCTCCATAGGTAGAACCCGCTTATGAGGTTGACCTCATGACGCGATCCGGACGTTCCGACCAGAAACTTTCTCGTTTCAGACCCCATAGATCACGAAAATATAGGTGGTTCAAATTTGTGTGTATATATATATATATATACATATATATATATATGTATATATATATATATATATATATATATATATATATATATATATATACATATATATATATATATATATATATATATATATATATATATATATATGCTTGTCTGTTCGCGCTCCTGACGGCTGAAAAATGGTCCGATTTTGATGAAATTTGGTACAAAAATCGGTCTTCTAATTTGAAAGGTCAAGTTCGTTAACCAACAGAATCCGCCTAATGGAAGATGGCGTTTGTGGCGAAATTCGCGCAAAAAAAATCGTAACGCGTACGTTTTTGAGTTCGTATGCTTGCAGGTACTTCTTTTATAGGTTTCTTAACATCGGAAAACGAATGAAACCATTTTTAAGGCGACATCTGTAACCGTTTTTGAGAAAAGTGGAATTAATGTTTTCGCATGTCATTATTTTTTTGTGGGTACTTAGAATCGCAGGATTTAATTGAAATTTTTTCTACATCTTAGAAATTAATCCCATCTAAGATGCATAAATTTTGGTTATAGTGAGAGTTAAAGAAGTATGCGAAAAAAAATGTTATTAAGACATGAAAAGTTTTCGGATCTTCATACATTTTTCGTAAATATCTCGATAACGGTTGGGAAAAGTGGAAGGTGACCATTCGAATGCTTACTAAATTCTCTACAAAAAAGGTTCTGAAGCAATATTCGATGGGGCAACGTCAATCAGAGATATAAGCGCATAAAACTTAAAAAGTGTTTATTTTGTTGTTTTGAAAGGGATATTCTCTTTGTTTATTTCACTTTTTAATTGTTTGTTTTTTGTTGTCAATTGCATTTATCAGTAAAATTAGTATTCTAGTAAAATAAGCTAAGAAACGGTGAAAGGTATTGGTAATACGTTTGGAATGGCTGTGGCTAACCATGATGGCGAATACATAGTTTTGTTTTGAATTCTCATATCTATATAACCTTCCTCCTGGTACAACTGAAGTTATCATTATTTCCTATTTTATAGAAAAATTTAACCCACGAGAGAATGGACTTTTATTTGCCATGAAGCACATATTTACAGTTGATTATTACAGTGAAACGAATTTTCTAGTAAAACAAAGAACTTAAAATGACAACGAATTTTCGGTTGTTTGGAATAGAGCCTTCTGAGCAGTAGTCGTAGAGTGAGTACGTTTTCAGTACATAATTGTATTGACCTATTCAGCATTCCTCAAGAATGAGGATTAAGAATTATCCGCTTCTGTGGAAGTCGGCTACTGTCAGTTTCCTGTGATGCCTAATCTACTCCACTTCTTCGAGATTTACGGAACCGCGCTAAGATGACGCAGTTCCTGCGAGTCGGACTTTTTTTTAATTGCTTATAGTTGGATAATGTATTTGACAATAAAGCAGATTAGGCAAAATAAGAAAAACAATTCATTGTTAGAAATATGGCTTGCCAAGAGAAAGAGATCCGATGACGTCTTTTGAATATTTTCAATTGCCTTCATGCTGTTAGTTATTTTATTTTATTTTTTAATTGATTTTATTTGTAGAATTATTACTATAGTAAAAGAACACAGGAATATGTAAAAAATGTTGATATTTTCCAATTCATTGAAACGTATGAAATGAAGTATCGGAAGAAGAGGATTCTAGGGTCTGGCGGACCCGACCAGGTAAAGTCATAAAGCCCTTTGAACAAAGGCCGAGGAAAATATTATCTGTTTCTATTCTAAGCTTGACAATAGGGATATGAACAGGAACCGCGCTAAGATGATGCAGTTCCTGCAAGTCGGACTTTTTTTTTTTCATTTTCCTCTTATGCCTATGTGAACTCACTAATTTCGGAAAAATAATAAATTACAAAGAAAAATAATGTTTTAAGTATGAGAATACAAATTATTTTGTTTCCATTGCTTAATCATGAAATTTTATATAATTATTTTTTGCGGGTAAGAGATCTGTCAGCTGTTCAAGAGGTTGTTTACTCATATCTTGACAGATCCTTAATTCAGCTTTTGAGGTACAGTGGTACCCAGGTGGATATACCATCTACATCTCTCTGAATTCTTGGCACTTCAGCATTTCTCAGGTTGATGAGCCTGCTCAAATTGTGAAAAAGTATATGTGATTCGATCTCCCCTCGGTAGGCTGGATAGCGTGTCCGATTCCTACTTAAGGAGGCATGGGATTGAGTCTCACTGATAACAGGTTGAGTATTTTAACAATAGAATTTATATAAAAAATAACTTTAGTATTGTTTAAATTTTCTTTTTTATATAAACTATCCTGAGACTCCCTTTTAGCGCGGTTCGTCCCTCCCTCATAGGGAGGAACCCCGCTTATAGGGTTGATACAATGAAACAATCCGGAAGTGCCGACTAGAAAATTTTGCGTTTCAGAACCTCTGGAAACCGAAAATGATGGTAGTTCAAATTTGTATATATATATATATATATATATATATATATATATATATATATATATATATATATATGTATATATTTATATATATATATATATATATATATATATATATATATATATATATATATTTATTTGTCTGTTCGCTCATTTCTGGCTTCCCTGATGGTCCGATTTTGATGAAATTTGGTACAAAAATCCGCCGTCCAATTTGAAAGGTCAAGTTCGTTAACCAGCAAAATCCGCCCACTGGAAGATGGCATTTGGGGCGAAATTCGCGCAAAAAAAATCGTAACGCTTACGTTTTTGAGTTCATAAGCTTGTAAGTACTCTTTTTATAGGCTTCTTGGGCTAGGAAAACGAATGGAACCATGGGATTGAGTCTCACTGATAACAGGTTGAGTATTTTAACAATAGAATTTATATAAAAAATAACTTTAGTATTGTTTAAATTTTCTTTTTTATATAAACTATCCTGAGACTCCCTTTTAGCGCGGTTCGTCCCTCCCTCATAGGGAGGAACCCCGCTTATAGGGTTGATACAATGAAACAATCCGGAAGTGCCGACTAGAAAATTTTGCGTTTCAGAACCTCTGGAAACCGAAAATGATGGTAGTTCAAATTTGTATATATATATATATATATATATATATATATATATATATATATATGTATATATTTATATATATATATATATATATATATATATATATTTGTCTGTTCGCTCATTTCTGGCTTCCCTGATGGTCCGATTTTGATGAAATTTGGTACAAAAATCCGCCGTCCAATTTGAAAGGTCAAGTTCGTTAACCAGCAAAATCCGCCCACTGGAAGATGGCATTTGGGGCGAAATTCGCGCAAAAAAAATCGTAACGCTTACGTTTTTGAGTTCATAAGCTTGTAAGTACTCTTTTTATAGGCTTCTTGGGCTAGGAAAACGAATGGAACCATTTTCAAGGCGATAGCTTTAACCGTTTTCGAGAAAATTGGAAAAATAATTTTTGAATACCGTTTTTGGTTTGGGTACTTAGAATTACGGGATTCAGTTGAAACATTATCTGCATGTTCTACTTTCATTAAAACTAATATATTGAAAGTTTTGTTACGTTTGGAGTTAAGGAAGGGTTAGAATAAAATATTTTATGAACAGACAAGAAAAGTTTTGGGAACTTCGTATACTTTCATTAATATCTCGAACACGGTTGGGAAATCGTGGTAAGTGGATAGAAACTATTTGAAAGCTTTCTAAATTCTCTACAAAAAATATTCTAAAACTATTTTTGATTAGGTTATGTCAATCGGAGAAATAAGTGCTTAAAACTTCAAATACGTCTGTTTTGTTCTTAAGAACGGGTTTTTGTCGTTCTTTTTGTAATTTTTGTCTCTTTCCCTTTGTTTTTTATTGCTTTTTATTTTTGTAATTTCTTATGTTGGGAAAATTTTGTGTGTAAAACAGGATATGAAAAATGAGACCAATTTTCTGTTGCTAGAAATAATGTAAATTTTGGGAACTTTCATTAATATCTCGAAAACGGTTGAAAATCTTGGTAAACGGAAGATTACCATTAGAAAGCTTATTAAATGCTCTACATAAAAGGTTCTAATAAAAGTTTTGATTAGGCGATGACAATCGGAGAAATAAGAGCTTAAAGCTTTAAAGTAATTGATTTCGCTTATTCGAACTGTTCTTTTTGTCTGTTTTTTATTCCTTGTTATTTTTTAATTGCTTATAGTTGGATAATGTATTCGAAAATAAAACAGGTTTAGTAAAATAACAAAAACAATTTATTGTTAGAAATATAGAGTTCCAAGATTCCAAGACCTTGTAACTAGCGGGAAAGTTTCTAGTGATGCCGACCCTTCCAGGTAAGATTGTAAATCCTACCTTTCAAGACTGTTGGAAACAAAACAATAACTGTCGGGGTTCGGTCACTGCTACTTTTATCGTAAAAATGGTTTTCTTGTGCCGACGTTTCGGCTTGAACTTCAAGCCTTCATCAGGGCTGTAAATGCAAGTAGGACATATTTAACACTAATATATGCACATATCTATGTAAATATACCTAACATATATATATATATATATATATATATATATATATATATATATACATATAATATATATATATATATATATATTTATATATATGCATATACACATACACATATACACGCACACATATGTACATATATATGCCCACATACATACACATATGGGGTATGTATTATTAAGTAGCAGTGACCGAACCCGGACAATCCCTACCTTGCATCATCAACGGTCAACGATCTCCTCTCAACAAAATAATAACTGCTTCTATTTTAATCTTTCGAAATTAGACTAGGGATAAGAACGGAACCGCGCTAAGATGAGGCAGTTCCTGCGAGTCGGACTTTTTTTATGTGAGCTTGTTTCTAAAATTCTTTTGTAGTGAATTGTATAGTAACATAATTTTTTAATGTCTTTGAACGGTTTTGGGGGTTCAGTCTGGATTAATTATTACAAATATAATCATGTTTAATGATGTGTTTTGGCCTGAATTATATTTATTTAAAAATAAAACTAGGCAGAACCCTCCATCAATTGTCATTGTAAGACCAACGGTCAACAATATTATCATATTTCTCAATTGATTCTTTGGAATGATTAAGTTTGTAATTGAAAGAGATAAATGTTTATAGCCCAGAATTATAAAATGTGTGTTGGAATTTATACTAAAAAAGGTTACTGCTGAATACGCTGGAAAAAAATATAGAACAGAAAATTATCCTAGAACATCCTAACTGGATAACTTAATCTTTACCAGATGTGGAGAGGAAAATATGGAATTTGGTGAATTATGGGGAAGGTAAAGTATGCAGAAATAGGGAATAATATCCAGTATGCACTTAGGCTGCTGTTTGGAGAGTATAAGATTTCCCAAGTATGTGGAAATTAAGTGGGGGTTGCCGAATGGGCGACAAGAGTGCCACAAATTTCAAATGTATCTAGAGTCAGCTCAGATCGATTTAGATTTAAATGCCTTTGCCGTTTATTTAATTTAATCGTTACAGAGAAGCAGGTTAACATTCTCATATTACAAATAATTTTAAAATAAAGACAATACAAAAAAGAAAATAGCTAAAAATATTTGTGCAACTATAAAGATTAAGGACAGCTAAGGCATTAAACTAAAAGTGAACTTAAAACTAAAAAATATAAAGTCCGGCTCGCAGGAACTGCCTCATCTTAGCGCGGTTCCGTTCTTATCCCTAGTCTAATTTCGAAAGATTAAAATAGAAGCAGTTATTATTTTGTTGAGAGGAGATCGTTGACCGTTGATGATGCAAGGTAGGGATTGTCGGGGTTCCGTCACTGCTACTTAATAATATATACCCCATATGTGTATGTATGTGGGCATATATATGTACATATGTGTGCGTGTATATGTGTATGTGTATATGCTTATATATAAATATATAAATATATATATATATATATATATATATATATATATATATATATATATATATATTATATATGTATATATATATGTTAGGTATATTTACATAGATATGTGCATATATTAGTGTTAAATATGTCCTACTTGTATTTACAGCCCTGATGAAGGCTTGAAGTTCAAGCCGAAACGTCGGCACAATAATAAAACCATTTTTACGATAAAATGTAGTTTTATTAAGTAGCAGTGACCGAACCCCGACAGTTATTATTTTGGTCCCACCAGGCTTGAAAGGTAGGATTTACAATCTTACCTGGAAGGGTCAGCAACACTAGAAACCGTCCCGCTAGTTACAAGGTCTTGGAATCTTGGAACTCTATGTTTCTAACAATAAATTGTTTTTGTTATTTTACTTAACCTGCTTTATTTTCGAATACATTATCCAACTATAAGCAATTAAAAAATAACAAGGAATAAAAAACAGACAAAAAAAACAGTTCGAATAAACGAAATCAATTACTTTAAAGCTTTAAGCTCTTATTTCTCCGATTGACATCGCCTAATCAAAACTTTCATTAGAACCTTTTATGTAGAGCATTTAATAAGCTTTCTAATGGTATTCTTCCCTTTACCAAGATTTTCAACCGTTTTCGAGATATTAATGAAAGTTTCCAAAATTTACATTATTTCTAGCAACAGAAAATTGGTCTCATTTTTCATATCCTGTTTTACACACAAACTTTTCCCAACATAAGAAATTAAAAAAATAAAAAGCAATAAAAAACCAAGGGAAAGAGACAAAAATTACAAAAAGAACGACAAAAACCCGTTCATAAGAACAAAACTGACGTATTTGAAGTTTTAAGGACTTATTTCTCCGATTGACATAACCTAATCAAAAATAGTTTTAGAATCATTGTTGTAGAGAATTTAGTAAGCTTTCAAATAGTTTCTATCCACCTACCACGATTTCCCAACCGTGTTCGAGATATTAATGAAAGTATACGAAGTTCCCAAAACTTTTCATGTCTGTTCATAAAATATTTTATTCTAACCCTTCCTTAACTCCAAACGTAACATAACTTTTAACATATTAGTTTTAATGAAAGTAGAACATGCAGATAATGTTTCAAGTGAATCCCGTGATTCTAAGTACCCAAACCGAAAACGGTATTCAAAAACTATTTTTCCAATTTTCTCGAAAACGGTTAAAGCTATCGCTTTGAAAATGGTCTCATTCGTTTTCCTAGCCCAAGAAGCCTATAAAAAGAGTACTTACAAGCTTATGAACTCAAAACCGTAAGCGTTACGATTTTTTCTGCGCGAATTTTGCCCCAAACGCCATCTTCCAGTGGGCGGATTTTGCTGGTTAACGAACTTGACCTTTCAAATTGGACAAGGGATTTTTGTACCAAATTTCATCAAAATCGGACCATCAGGGAAGCCAGAAATGAGCGAACAGACAAATATATATATATATATACATATATATATATATATATATATATATATATATATATATATATATATACAAATTTGAACCACCGTTATTTTCGGTCTCTAGGGGTTCTGAAACGCGAAATTTTCTTGTCGGCACTTCCGGATTGTTTCATTGTATCAACCTTATAAGCGGGGTTCCTCCCTATGGGGGAGGGAGGAACCGCGCTAAAATGATTTTACTAAAAATGAGTAAACGAAGAGGCTACTACATCCTACGTACACAGTGACTATGAAAAGAATTAGCTTCATCTATGAGAATAATAAAACTACAAGTAGTTTCGTACACATTACATAGGAATGAATGAAAATGTGCATCTGAAAGATTTTTATTAAACGCCATATGAAAATGCAAATAACAAGAAATTTATTTTCAAAGTAAAATTCATTCAATAACAACTATAAAATGTATATTTTGTTTTTTACAACAGAGAAAAATAATTGACAATATGTAAAAATAAAAATTACTGAATGGAATAATTTATAGTATTAAAATTCATCTTTGCTTAAGTCAATTTGTGTAGATTAATTGATTCAACAAAAAGCTAAATCTTTGAGGGATTGTTTAAGTAAAATAGAGAAAATACGCATATTCTTATTTACATCATATAAAATTTGAATGTAAGACATGGCAAAAAAATATATAGAAAAGATGATACACACACATTTATATTGTAAATAAGGACAATCTTAAAAGAATATTTTGGATTTAAATTTTTATATTTATTTATTTTCGGGTCAATGAATTGTTTAAGGGGTATGTGACATAACAAATAAACTTTAGGAGAGGATGATCCTGGTTTAATTAAATAAAAACATATTTCCTCATCATTATTATTAGAGGAAAACAAAATTGTAATACTTATTTTACAAGGTAATACAATTTACATGAATTGGAAAAGAAAAGTCAGACAGGAATTAATTAAAAGGAAAGTGCCAAAAGTAGTCCGCAAATTTGAATTAAAAAAATAATAATTCTTTACTGCTTAAATCGGCATTTTTTCTATTGGCGAATAATCTACTTTGTTTATTTAAAGCGAAATGGCCAAACAGTCCAGCTTACAAAGCTGAAATTTCTGACAAATGTATTTACTGTAAACGGAAAATGTTGATAATCATTTATTGAAAAATTAATTTAACCTTTTCTATATCTTCAGTGGGAGAAAGAGTAATATATCTTTCAATTAAATGTTGTCAAACTAGCATGGCTCTGTATGTTTCATGATCATTAAGTCTATACGTGTACCTGGGTAAATGCTCGTAGATAAAACTGAGATATATATACACAAAAATAAAAATAAGGTACGTATTAATGAAATTCTAAAGTTCCGAAGTTTGCATTGTTCTCAAGAAATGCTTGATTGCTAAAGCCAAATAATGAGGTACAATGACATGAGCTGCAATTGTGCATAACACACAAAAAGTGTGTTATGTACAATACACATAAATTCAGTAACATATTCAAAATAGATGACTTCAAAAATTTCACATGAGTGAAATAAGCCCAGACTCATGTGACTACAATAAAATAATTTTAAGAGATTTGCATAATATTGAAAAATGAATTAATTTTCTTAAAGACTCCTAAAATAAAATTAGTAGATTTATTTCCTCTCTATTGGCATATCAACTGCCACAAAGTTAGCTGATAAAAAAGGATTTCCTACAAGTTAAACTGACGGTTTAAGCAAGAAAGTCAACTTCTTGAAACTGAGTTTAAAATTATTACAAAGCCCGAATAAAAAAATATGATGTAACTAAGAAAATGCAATTAGAAAACAATAATAAATGGGAGATAAAAACAGTTCAAATTAAACCATATTAGCATAAATCAAATTTAAAAAAATTAAATAGCAACCAAAATGCTCCTTTTGGTAGAATAAAAATCCCAAGTAAAAAAAAAAAAAAAAAAACTGACAAAGGAGGAATAAAGCTTATGTGCTAAAATATTAAAATCATAGTGTAAGTGCCTAAGAACAGAGAGGCAATCATTTCTTTGTATACAATGCAAATTAAATTCTAAATCTCTCCTACAGTTTTACAAACAACTTTTACAAAAGATTTGGCTGGCTAATTTTCTTAAGAGTGAGAAGGAGGAAACTAAAAATTTTCCTGCATGCATTTCGTTTATTGCAATCTCGCACAAAAATGCCTTCTCCCCAAGTAGCCCCAGACCTCTGGCGAATGACCATTTTTCTGCGGTGCATATCTGCCAAAGTTGCATTGGAGAATGCACTAGATCCTTACCAATCACATCATTTATAGAAATTATGCTGTCAAATACCACATGTATTTACTTTCAGATAGTTGTAAATTACGGAAGAGTCAAGGAACTCATTTAATTCCAGAGGATTTGAAGTAAAATTAATTAGAATCAGTTACATGAAAGTAGGTATAAATAAATATTGTAATGAGGTAGTTGACTTAAGGATAATAATTTCCACAAATTTATCTGTCAAATTAGTGAAAAAGAAACAATATTAAATTTTGGATAAAAATCTAAAAAAAAAGTATCACTTTGATAATATACAAAATATATTTATATATATACACATTTATATTACATTAAAAATAAATAATTTCCTCCATTGAAACTAGTATCAATAATACCAAAAATGTATACAAAGAGGACTAGACAGTTCTTATTGTCTAAAGAACATGACCACCGTTTCACTGGTTCATTGAAATCAGACAGTCAATTGTCAATTGTTGAACTGCTGAGCTGTCATTTTAATCAGCAATTCCAGCTGCCAATTTGATAATTGTACTCCAAGACATGCTGCAGTACTTCTCAAACAACATTTTGACAACTGTTTCTGGAAAAAATACATCATATTAGAATACTTTTTTTTTCTCTTTCTTTTTGAAAAAGATTATCACTCAAGATAGTAGATAAAAGCATACTTATTAATTCAAGATGTCATCGACATTTGCAAATGCACAGGAGCCAAGCCCAGATCTTGACATAAGTTGAATCAATTCTTTACCATGAGCAACTGCAACTTCTAATGGAGGCCTTCTTGCCATATTACTAGAATCTGAAGAAAATTGAATATCAAATGATATATAAAAAAGAGGGGAAAAAATGAGAACGGCAAATGAAATAAAAAAAAGTTCGACTCGCAGGAACTGCGCCACCTTAGTGTGGTTTCGTTCATAACCCTAGTGTCATTAGTAAAGGAATAGAAGCATTTAGTGGTAGGTTTTTATCTTTCGTGAAAAATACACTCAGCGTCAAAATGTTAGACACACTATGCACAATATTATTTTTGACTTTTCATTTGACTAGATCAACCAAAAAATACGAATTCAATTATTTTTAACTTATCTGGCAATCCCATTTAGTATTATAACCGATTACAAAATATTTATAAAATAAAAATGTTTAAAAACAGATTCTAGATGCGTCAAAATGTTAGACACACTGGAAGAAAAAATAATAAAAGAGGAATTTAAAGTTCTGTGGCTTTTCCATCACCTTTTTTTAATTCAAAACTTATTTTTGGAATTGAATAAAATAATCTTTTTAATGTTTCTTGAGGTTTGTCATCCCCTGAAACTAGATTTTCACTTTTTAGCTCATCGATAGTGGAATATTGTCTTGACTCTTTATATACTCTCCTTTCAATAATTTTAAGGTCTGGACAATATGTGGCAAATCTAGTTTGTCTATATTCTTTCCGATGAACCATTCCTTAATAATTCTTTCCTAATGGATTGTAGCGTTGTCTTGCTGAAATGCAGATGAACCTTCTGCCATGTCATTAAAAGTGTTTTTTGTCGTTCTAATAAGTTTTGATACTCATGTGAATATATTCTCTTAGAAAGGAACACCAAGTAGCATTTCTTGTTGAACCTAATATTTGCCAAAACCATAACATTTCCTCCGCATATTTGCCGCTGGGATAATATAAGTTCTACTTTTCTTAAATCATGAAAATGAAAAGGAAAACCATCAAGTCCATCCAAATCAAATGTTTTCTCATCACAAAAAATAACTTTCCTCCATTAATCGGTCCTCAACATAACGTTTTCTGCAAAAGCCATCTTATGATGAAAGAGGTTTTCGCGTTACTTTTTTTCTCACTATGTTTTTTTATCTTTCCAGGAATCCATGCACATTCCTAGACTTGGTGTGAACACTGGCTTCCTCTGCAATTGCTTTGGGTGTTTTGCATGACTGGGATGCGATTCTTAGATCAATTGTTTCTGCCTAATTGATAGAGCTGGTCGTCTTCCAGTTGAGCAATGGATACCGTACGTCTCTCCAAACAGAATGAACTGGGCTAGATTCAATAAACTTAGTTTTATGTTACTTTGAATCTCCGAACAACCCATCTTATCCTTGTGTAGCAAAGAAATTAAACGGCGCTCTTCTCGAGACAATCACTTCTTTTTTTTATTCTTTAACTGGAAAATTCACAACTGTTGTCACTGAAATTGACCACAGGAGAAATGGAAAATGTCAAATCTTAATGCTTTTCAAGGGTTAAGGTCTAAAAATGTTTATCAACCAGTAGAAAATTAAAGGACTGTAAATAACGACAAGTGTGTCCAACATTTTGACGCACCATAATAAAGACATTATCAGTTATTTATTTATCTCTTGATATAGCAAAAAGGTAAACTATAAATTACATTTTTTACAATTATATACATTTCAAATAACTTCTAAAAAAAGAATACCACTTTTCTCGAAAAAGGTTAAAGCTATTGCCATAAAAATGGTTTCAACTGTTTTTCTACGCCAAGAAACCTATAAAAACAGTAGAAGCATATAAAGTAAGCATAACGATTTTTTTTTCGCGCAAATTTCGCTCCAAAAACCACGTTCCGGTGGACGGATTCTGCTGGTTAACGAACTTGATCTTTCAAATTAGAGGAAAGATTTTTGTACCAAATTTCATCAAAATTGGACCATTATTCACTGAACTAGAGAGCGAAGAGAAAAAAAAAAAAAAAAATATATATATATATATATATATATATATATATATATATATATACATATTGTAATGATTTTATTTTTATAAAAAGATTCGCCACGTTGTGCATCATTAAATGTAAAGATTAATTTTTATAAAATTAGTGCGCCACGTTGGGTCGCCATTAAATGTTATGATTATTTTTTATTTAAAATAAAACTATTTTAATTACTTTAATAAGTTTTATTATATTAAATTGATTTAATCTCAGGGTAAAAGTTCCGAGTGAATGAATAATATAAGATTTATTTTTAGACAATCTTGAGATACAAACACCAATATTAAAATAAATACAAATGACAATAAAAGAATTAACAATTACAAAAAAATAATTTTACCTCTGAATTAATTTACTTCCAATAAAACTTCAATATACTGCGCTTCAGTAATTTCTTCTTCAATGTGATACGCTTTCTTGCCAGGTCTCGTGCATAGAATGGATATCTTGAATTCTGGATTCTGTTGTCTTCTCACTCCGTCTTCTATGAATAATAACAATAGACTGCACTCTGTATTCTCTGTGGCTAGCTATATACTCTAGCACCGCAATCGACAACTGCTGGGAATAGACTTCAGCTCTTCTCTCTACGACTGCTGGGAATAGACTGACTTGACTTGACTCCGTACTCCTCAGAGGATAGCTATGGACTGACTCCTTTTTAGCGGGAAAGTTGGCGTCCTTTATTTCCAACTTCCCCATTTTTGCTGGTTTATATATGAAATAATCATTATATTTTTGTAATACCAAAAAATTAATTTATTATCATCTGAATGTGCATTTAATATGTATATATTGTACATCAGTATTGTCCAAAAATATTATTAATTTAAAGCGTATATAATACGATGTTATTTGTATATATGGTTTGTGATTTGCGCGGGCTTTTCAAACTATCGATGGTTATTTGAATTTAAAAATATTTTCGAGAATGTAATATATCATTACATTTGCACTCCTGTCTAAAAAAAAAATTAAAAAAAATGATTTATGCTCGGTTTCAAAATAAAAAATAGAATTCAAAATTTAAATTTGGTTATCGAGATTAGATCTATTGGTCAGCCTGTTATTATTTATTCAAATTTTCAAAAACTTATTTCGTTACATAATTTTTATTCATTATCATTTCTCAATTTAAATTATCATTTTTCATTGTTCATTTGTAAACATTATCATTATCAAAACTATCTTATCCTAAACTAATATGATTATTAAATTTTTAAATGTTATTATTATCAATTAAATCTTATACTGAACTAATTTTTGTAACAGATATAAATTCTAAACTAGTACTACATTTAAAAATTGTCCTGGATCCACTATTTATCATTAAAATCTTTTTTGCATCTATCCGAACTATTTCTAAGGATTTGTTTTATTCTCTTTCGTGGTGGCCGATTTAATTTTGCAATTTTTTCTATCCCATTTTGACATTGATACACAAAAATAATTTTTACTTTATTACCAAATTTGATGTTCAAATTTTTCAGATGATTATTGTTGTTAACATTTTTATTCATTATATTATTTTGATTATTACCATTATTATTATTATAACTCATTATTTTTAAATTAATTATATGATCATCAACTAATTTTTTAATGTTATTTTGTTTCAAATTCTCATCCATAACGTCTGTACTTATTTTATTTTTTAAATTATCATTAGTTATATTATTTTTAATTATTTGATTTATTTTCTCATTATTATTATTTAATTCAGTTAATATTTTTTCTTGAATTGTATTATCTTCGTTTATTAAACAATTATAGTCATTATTATTTTTAATCAATATTTTATCATCTTCAAATATCTGGTCATTACTACCATCATTACTATTTAAATTGTCTTTTATTGATTCATTTAAATCGTCATTATTGAATTGTGTATCGTCATTTTCGGTAATTTTAATTAAAATTTCGCCATTATTTTCCTTAATCTCTATAATTTCTTTACAACTTTTATTATTTTTATTAAAAAGGCTATCATTCGATTTTTCAAACTCTATCGTCTCTTCATTTTGATTTTCACCCATATTATTTAAATTTGCACATAAATCGTCCACTTTTATATTATTTTTAATTAATTCGAACTTTAGTTCTTTATTTTGTTCCATTCTATTCGCGTCTATTTTATTTTCCAATATTTTATTATTTTTTCTTAATTTGAATATTAGTTCTTGTCTTTGTTCGTATAATAGCCTCATCAATTGTAATAGGCCTTGTGAATGCATCTGATTAGTTTTAGTTAAATTGTCATTACTTTTCTCATTTTGTATTATATTTTCCTCCATTTTGTTATTCAATTCTGATATAAACTTATATTTTCCTATATACGCGGATGTATCTCATCCATTTCCTGAGTTCAATTCCTGTTATCTAATACGATATCTTAGTGACGCGTAGCAGATCCTGGAATGAGCTGCCGCCATTTCTATATAATCGATTTTCAATTGCATCATCCATTATTTACTTTTATTATTTTATTTAAAATTTCTTGTTATTGAGATATTTATTTAACGTTTTTAACTTCAATTCACTTGGCCGTCTACGTTGGGCGCCATTAATGTTTTTTTTTTTTTTTTTTTTTTTTTTTTTACGGCGCATCTACATCTAGGTCATTAGCGCCGATTTCCAGGGTACAGCGAGGAATTTTACCAGCGAGCCGTGGGATGATAAAATTCCTGCCGGAGGTTGGGAATCGAACCCACCATCTCCCGCTTATGAATCCAAGGCGCTAGCCATTAGACCACGGGAGACCCCCATTAATGTAATGATTTTATTTTTATAAAAAGATTCGCCACGTTGGGCGTCATTAAATGTAAAGATTAATTTTTATAAAATTAGTGCGCCACGTTGGGTCGCCATTAAATGTTATGATTATTTTTTATTTAAAATAAAACTATTTTAATTACTTTAATAAGTTTTATTATATTAAATTGATTTAATCTCAGGGTAAAAGTTCCGAGTGAATGAATAATATAAGATTTATTTTTAGACAATCTTGAGATACAAACACCAATATTAAAATAAATACAAATGACAATAAAAGAATTAACAATTACAAAAAAATAATTTTACCTCTGAATTAATTTACTTCCAATAAAACTTCAATATACTGCGCTTCAGTAATTTCTTCTTCAATGTGATACGCTTTCTTGCCAGGTCTCGTGCATAGAATGGATATCTTGAATTCTGGATTCTGTTGTCTTCTCACTCAGTCTTCTATGAATAATAACAATAGACTGCACTCTGTATTCTCTGTGGCTAGCTATATACTCTAGCACCGCAATCGACAGCTGCTGGGAATAGACTTCAGCTCTTCTCTCTATGACTGCTGGGAATAGACTGACTTGACTTGACTCCGTACTCCTCGGAGGATAGCTATGGACTGACTCCTTTTTAGCGGGAAAGTTGGCGTCCTTTATTTCCAACTTCCGCATTTTTGCTGGTTTATATATGAAATAATCATTATATTTTTGTAATACCAAATAAATAATTTATTATCATCTGAATGTACATTTAATATGTATATATTGTACATCAGTATTGTCCAAAAATATTATTAATTTAAAGCGTATATAATACAATGTTATTTGTATATATGGTTTGTGATTTGCGCGGGCTTTTCAAACTATCGATGGTTATTTGAATTTAAAAATATTTTCGAAAATGTAATATATCATTACAATATATATATATATAATCATAGAGGGTGTCCCACATTGATATGCCATAACTAGAGGGGTTTAATCTGTACGTCATTTGTTGATCAGTCACGCAAAAATGTGCATCCTATCTCAACGTGTAGCAGAGCTACTCAAACTTTAGTATATTTTCAAATCTATTGATTTTTTTTATTAAAAACTGTGTTTTCGAGATTTTGGTTTAATGTATCCTAAATAAGGAACAAGTTTTTAGAAATTAAATTAAATTTCCAATAAGAAACACCCGTTATTGAAATATTACCATGTAAATGTTAAAAGCCATATAAATGTGAATGTTTGATATTAGTGTTTATTTTCCTAATCTGCTATTTGTAGACTTAGAGATTTGCCTCTGCCTCCAAAGTTGCATTATTGAATAAGCTTTTAAATGGTACCTTGTTGTTCCAAAAAAATCTATTTTTTTTTTATTTTTAAGTCAAAACCATTCAATGTGCTTTAGCGTGAAGGAGCTATTCTGAACACATTCTTTAAATTCACACAGTAATAGCGATGTCCTATCCTTCCCATGCTATATGACGTGTATAACACAATCCCATCTACCAAATTTTAACTCACTCTGGTTTCAAATGGATGGTTGCCCAGCTCTTAATGGAATAGTGGTGATGGAATGTCCTAAATGAATTTCCTAACTGTTGGATCGGCCGCTACAGACCGGTTTGTTAGCCTCCTAGACCCCCTCATCTGACTACTCTAGATTTCCATGTATGGGAATCATTGAAGAGCAGAGTGTACTCAGAGCCAGTGTCGACGAAGGAGGAACTCATCTACAGGGCCCAGGAGCACTGCCAGGTCATGATGGCCCAAAGGCAAGACATCCTCCGTAATGCAGTGGATTCAGTTAGACGTTGAGCTTATATTCGTAAACAACAGGAAGGTGGACAGTTTGAAAATCTACTGGACTTAAAGTTATTAAGCCACAGTAATAATATTTTTTCTCCCACCCATAAATTTTTACAGATTCAAATAGATTTTTTCTAGAAAAACGAGATACATTTTTAAAGCTTATTAAATAAAGCAACTTTTGAGGGGAGCCTTTCATTTAAATTTTTTTTTTTTTTCGCTTTCTATCTGCAGGAAGTTTTTTGTATACAATTCCCAATGATTGTAATGAATAACCCAGTTAACTTATAAGCACAAGTTTTATTAAATAGAATAGAATTAAAATTTGAAATTTAATAAAATAAGACCCTCAAAACAACAATATAATGCATGTATTTATTACGTTTACAATAATTGTAATTATTTCCAATATGTTCTTCTGTCATATACAGAAAATTAATAAAATAAGACCCTCAAGACATAACAATATAATACAGTAGAACCTCTCATATCCGACTCCTCCCGATATCCGACCGTCTTTAATTCACCATACTCAACAACAGTTGAGAAGAAATCGACTCGGATGAAGACGAAACCACCAGTGACGACGTAGTGAGTCATTCTGCTGCTAAGGATGCCTTCGACGAAGCACTGAAATACACCGAGCAACATCCAAATGACACCCCAATGGATGTATTGTGGGCAAAAAAGTGGAGGGACACTTCCGCAAATTCAAATTAACAATATTAAAACAAAAATCCATAGCTGAATTCTTTAAATAAGGTTGGCTTAAATTTTGTTCATCTTTAGAAATGTATTACAGTATGTACTGTACATTATAGCTGTTTTTATAACTTTGAAAGGCGTTTTTTGTTGTTTCTCCCGATATCCGACCTTTTGGCCGTTCCGACCACGGTTCTACTGTACATGTATTTATTATGTTTACAATAATTGTAATTATTTCCAATATGTTCTTCTGTCATATACTTTTGATTCCGAAGTGTCCCCCTACTCTTAATCAGAGCAAAAAAGTGTGAAATCAGAGCTTATCACCATTATCATGTGAAATTAAAGAATATGTTCAGAATGGTTTCTTCACGCTAAAGCACATCTTTATGGCTTTTAATATAGCTCTAATTTACATGGTAATATTTCAATAACGGGTGTTTCTTATCTTATAGATATTGTTTTGAATGTTCAATAGGTCAGTCCTGTATTTTCGGCCCAGTTTCCAAGCGAATGAATCATGTTTTTTTTGTGGTTTCTCTATTGACTGGGATGAGTAGAAAATTAATAGATTATCAAACTGTAAGCCATATTAACCATCAGGAGGTATACATTCTCTTACTGTATAATGCATTGGATTTTTTACTAAGGAAACCATCCAGTATGAGATCTGTAGTGAAATGATTTAGCCTAAAACCATTTTGGGCGATGTCATGGTTGAAGTATTTTTTCAATTAAAGCAAATGCAAAAAGAAAAGAGACATAGCTCATGACCAACTTCTTATTTATGCTGCTCATTTTCTATCAAAGCCTTGTTCAACAGGTATCGAGCCACTTGCGTTTGTCATTATAAAATGGTGGCAACCAGTAGATAGCCCGGCGTTAATAGCCCAATTGTCTATATGCCGGAGAAAAAAAAAAAAAAAAAAAAAAAAAAAAAAAAAAAAAAAAAAAAAAAAGAAGCAGGGATTGCTTGTCTTTCAAAGAGAGTAGGGAATACCATGAGATGTATACCCTGGGTACACCTAAACTTAAGTGGAATTTAATATCATAGGAATCAGATAAAATATTGGATATTGGAGTTTGCCAATATTGAGCTATTAAAAATTGGTAAATTAGGAAGCCCATAATAACATGACTTTAATAGGTGCTAACTCTTTTATATAACTAATATATATTTGTATTATATTTAGATAATAATATAAATTACAGCTTCATTATATGTAGTGGACAGACGCAAAGTCCAATAAAATGGCTAAAACTTAATTTTTGTCAACATAAGTTTTTTATGGACAATGTATAGTCAAAAATAAACAACCCAAAACATTTATAATGAAAACTGAGATGAATTGAAATAGAAATGAGCATAACCCTGAACCTCAGGGAATAAAGTACTAAATTCCAAATTAACACAAGAACCAAATTAACACTTCAGACATAGAACGATAGGTGTGCCAAGTGTAAGCCTAGGCCTAGAGGTGTAGGCCAGCTACTGTTCCACCTGGCTTGTCTAAATCAGCTCCCGACGTTGACCTCACGACTCTTAAGAAACGACCCTGTCATCGACAGATTTAAAAAAATTGTATTTGTTTCTCTATCCAAATTATATCTCCTGCAGTCCAGGAAGTACAGCAGAAGAGAGGTCAATTAACGAGGTAACTTGTCTGCAGGCCATAGGGAACGGGTATCTGCAGACGAGTTAACTTGTCTGGATGCCCTAAAGGGTTAATAATACTAATAATAATATACAGTAGGGGGTCTCCCATGGTCTAGTGGCTAGCGCCTTAGATTCATAAGCAGGAGATCGTGGGTTCGATTCCCACAGGCGGCAGGAATTTTCTCATCCCACAGCTCGTTGGGAAAATTCCTCGCTGCACCTTGGATGTCGGCGCTAATGGCCTAGACGTCGAAGCAATGTAAAAAAAAAAAAAAAAAAAAAATATACAGTACTTTCCATGAGTTTGGCTCCCGCTGAAAATGTCCTCCTACCTCCAGTCTCTTTCCATTGAATTGAATTCTATTGCATTCAAAAATACCACTGACCAGATCACAAAGACCAGTGCAAATTCCTAAGCTAAGTGGCCTAGTCCTTAAATCTTCACCCCTGAAATTTTAGGGCTAGATCACCATTAAAATGCCATAAAAAGTCCGAAGGTGTTTCATGCTTAGTCTTTATTCGAGATAAGATGTAGTAATGCATTAACACTAGGTGTGAGCACAAAGGCCACAAGAGAATAAGGGTTAGCCATTCCATTTAAAATTTGAATAATATTTTATAGTTCTGAAATATTTTAGGTTTTTAAATTTTAATCAACTTAAAAGTAATTCAAACTCAAAATTAATTCAACATTAATAAAATTGAATAACCATTTATAAAAACAACACAAAAATCAAAATTCGGTGTGGAGATCGCTGAAAGTTGAGGAGCGTGACCGAGTCGACGCTCCCCAAGAGTGGCAAAAGTATCCCGTACAGGGGTCCTGAGGCTGGGTGCGAGTATCTTGTAAAGGAGAACCATTCATCATGCCCCTTTCTGCATAAGGAAAGGGCTAACTAAGAGACAGGAAACAGTGATAAACTTTTTTGCAGAGTTTTATGCAGACAACACACCGAAAGCAAACAGAAAGGAAGGACTGGAGCAATCTGGAGAAGTACCTGGCATACTGATCCCTGAAGTTGAAAAGGCTGTTAAGACCCTAAAAACAAGAAAGAGCCCAGGTCCAAATGGAAGAACAAACAAACAATTGCAAGTGGGTGGAGAGACACTTTCAAAAGAACTTTTCCAACTATTTAATCAAATTCTTGAGAACGGAAAACAACCAAATGAGTGGAAAAATTAGAAAATCATTTTACTCCCAAAGAAGGGGGATAAAAGAAACATCAAAAACAATCACCCATTCCTTTGTGTTCCATTGTATCAAAACCTTTGACTAAAATAGTATAGAACAGAAACGCCTACGCCAGAAAGAAGTCTAACTCCTGAACAGGCAAGTGTCCGGAAGAGTTACTTAGTGGTCAACCAATTCATGCTCTCAATCAAATGATCGAAAAGTTGAAGGAGTACAAGCTACCCCAATATTTTTGTTTTATAGAATTACAGAGAGCCTTCGACTCGGTAAAAAAATCCAGAAGTTTTAGAGCCCTGGAAGTAGGGGTTCACACGGCCTACATTGAGATTCTGAGAGATCTATACCAAGGAAATGAAGTCCTTATAGTGACAGACTTTATTGGGCCTACCTTTTCTGCGGAAAAAGGTGTTTGGCAAGGAGATAATGCATTACCACCTCTTTTCACAAATATTTTGGAAAGGTTTGTAGAAGACCCTCCAAGCAGGAAAAGTTGGGCATAAACGGGAGAAAATTAAGCAACCTCAAGTTTGCCGATGATGTTGTCCTCCTGGCAGGAAACCTAAAAAAATTAGTATATCTGTTAGGTGAACTTTTGGATGAGTGCAAGAAAGTGGGCTTAATGCCATCACTTCAAAACAAAAATTATGAGTAACCGGGGAAAACGAGAGGTAAAGCTAGATGGAGACATTTCAGAGTTTATGGACGAATATATATATACCTAGGCCAACTTATTTCCTTTAATAATAGTGCGCCAAAAGAGCTCCAGAGGAGAACATCTCAAGCATGGAAGAAGTTTTGGCCAATTAATAATGAAGGGAAGTTATAGCATGAATTAGGCTTGTCTTTGAACAATGTGACTTACCGGTCATATTTTATAAAAAAGAAGAGATGGGCCGATTTCATGCGGAACACGGGTACTGAGTGGATGAGGTGAGCACGGGACAGGACCAGATGGAAAGAGATTTGGGATAAGAAGAAAAAGGAAGGCACAGTTGACTCCACTTCCCGATAGGACGGGTCACTGTGGGATGTCAGAATATTACCCAAAAAATCTGGGAGGCCCTACAGGAGAAGTCACTTCAAATGTATTTACAAAGCTAAAAACAGAAGCATTATATTATTATTTATTTATTAAAGGCAAAATTATTTATTTATTAATACATTTTATTTAATTATTTATTATTACTAGGGACCGGATTTTTAGGATAAAATAAGCATCTAATTAGGTTTTTGCAACAGGCATTTTAGGTCTTTTTAGGTTTTTGTTTAAAAAATCGATTTTAGGTTTTTTTAGGTGATAAAAATGTTCTAATAGGTTCGAAAATAGGTTCAATATATTATAATTAATCATCAATAATTGTTATTAATTTATCATTGATAAATTAATATGTATATTTTGATCATAGACAAATAAAAATAAACAACAAATAACATTATTTTATAGAATAGTGCCTATATTGAGAAGGGGAAAAAATATGAGGAAATAAAAATAAAATATGAGTTATTTTAAAAAAAGAGAATAAGCAGTCCAAATATTCAACTTAAATCTACATAAATGAAAAAATAAATTTTATTATTAAAGCAATGTCAAAAAAGAGAAAAAAAAAATTAAATTATGAAATAAAATATACATTAATCAAAAAATAACATAAAATATGTTAAAAACAAAATAATGAAATCGTGGAAACATTTAAAGGGGAAAATATGAAGCTAAAATAGGTATTACCCCTTGTAACAGTAAATTACCATATAGGTGCCCAGATTTTCTACAGTGAAATATTTCCTGTTGTCTCTAAGAACAGACTTAAAAGCAGAGAAAGATCTTTCTACGTCACAAGACGTGATCGGGGCGTATTTCATTGCCGCGACTGCTGATGGTCCCCAAGGCAATGCGTCGTCAATGGAACATTGCTGACCGGAGAGTACAGAGGATACATTTCTCATTTTATCAAAACCAGGATTTCTCTTTAGACTTTTGCTCAATTTGGAGTTTACAGCTTCCCCTATCGGACCAGGAATATCTTTTTCTTACAACGGAGTCGATAATGGCGATCGCATCTATTAGCTCCTTTGTTGACAATTCCAATTTTCCAATGAGATTTGGAAGATCTGAGAAATGTGCTTTTAGGAATGCGAGTGCGCCACGAATCTCCTTGCTCTGGAGGACCATCGAGGCCTTAGAAATGGCAGCTGCTTCATTAATGTCCAAAGCGCCCACAACTTTTTTTATTTTTTCGAAGTGCTCGGCGTAATAAAGCGCTGGCAATAACCTTCCTGTAACTCTGTAACCTACCTATACGCTCAAAGAGGTTTAAACAGGACAGGAAACACACTCCTATGAGCGGAAAGAATTAATAAATACAAAAATTCTCACACCAAATTTTCTCTGTATTTTCTATTTTAATGATTAGGTATGTCTAAGTCATTACATCGTCATTTAGGTGATTTTAGGTCTTAACATCCAGATTAGGTTATTTTAGGTTTTTTCAAATTTGCAGGAATGATACTACAAGACTCGAATCATATAAATACCCGATCAGTATCCTGTTTAGATGAAAGGAAAAGAAAAGGTGAAAACCTAAGAATCCGGCCCCTAATTATTACTATTCTGATAAGAAAAGCTACATTCTTACTCCTCTGATTGTTTTTTTTATATCAAATTCAATAAACAGAATAAAACATTATCATAAACTTTAACTAGTGTTTAGTTATTCCTAATGTCAGTAATTAAGCTTTGTGGTGATCAAGTGGTTGCAAAATTTGATTCTGCCACTGGAATCTTTAGAGCTCTAATACGGCCAGGGCGTGGGTTGACCTCTTTAGGCGATAGGCTAATTGGAAGAGATTTCTGATTCACCATAGACGTTGAAAAAAAAGTTATAAGTTTAACCCAGTACTTCCTTTCATATGACTTACATATATAAATGCTTCAATATTCGTTTAATAATACCTAATATAGCAGAATTCAACTGGGCACAAACAGTTTCTCTCTGGACAGGATCAAGCTGCCAGCCAACGGGGCTGTCCCAAGGATTTGAATAAGCCAAAAGACTGAAGGCATCCTAAAACAAATTAACACAATTACACATTTTTAATGAAATAAATCAACATAATAATGGTACAATAAATTGCTCATTTCATATAATAGGGGAAATATCATGGTTACATGGATATTGTGAAAAAGGTTTTTCTTCTCTATTAATTTATATATATAGACACATGCACGCACACACTATGTCCTGTGTCAAATTAAGGAATCAAAATTTGAGGATCTATTCTACATGTGATCCAAATTTAAATATTACAGAAATATGTATCCTGTCTTAAACAGTCACAAATATTTATTCTTATTTATCTTTATTTTTGAAAATTCAAGAATTTTTTAATTTTAAATTTTTTAAATGAAAAACAAGATTGCTAGGTTTATCATGAAAGGATTGCAAATAAACAAAAACACTTTCAGAATTTACACTAAATTCCATAAGTAAAAGGCTATGTTATTTTGAATTGAGCTTGTATTTTATTATAAAAGCAATATTAATTGCCTAAAAATAAATTAAATGTAGGCACTAGTTTTTCTGGAATTATTTGACCTTTTCTCAGTTGAGCATTGGTTAGGATAGAGATTTTCCTTGTAGTGAAAAATCAGGGTGTCTACTACTTTTGTGAAAGCCAATTTCAGGACTTTTTCAAGACATTCTCATGACTTCAAATACAAATGTCATACCCACTAAAAAGAAAATAATTTAAATTAAAAAGAAAAAACCTTAACTATTGACTTAAAATTATTTGTAATCTTACACGGATTACCATGATATCTATAAACTTACAATTTTACATGTATTTAAAACAATTAATAAAACTGTAGAAAATGTACATCATAGGTTAAATAGGATAGTTAAATTAAATTTAAAAGTGAAGAAACGATTATACTACAATTTTTAGAGTGACTATGGAATTAGTGCCCTGAAAAATATTGAACAATGGTAGCAGGATTAAAAATTCCCAAAAATATTACTTACTAAATATTTATTGCCAATATACATAATTTAGTAAATTAAAGTATACATCATTTCAATATTTAAGTCTGCATACATGTAAATAATGCATAATTGATGTGTAAATTCCTCAACAAAGGAATATAACAGAGGAAGGGAGTGGTGGAGGCAGATAGAATTGCATCACCATTCGAAAACAGCGACAATTAAAAATGCGGGGGTCTCCCGTGGTCTAATGGCTAGCGCCTTGGATTCATAAGCGGGAGATGGTGGGTTCGATTCCCAACCTCCGGCAGGAATTTTATCATCCCACGGCTCGCTGGTAAAATTCCTCGCTACACCCTGGATGTCAGCGCTAATGACCTAGATGTAGATGCGCCGTAAAAAAAAGAAAAAAAAAAAAAAAAGAAATTAAAAATGCGCGGAAGTCGTTAGACTCCGGCGAACCTGAAATTTTGTGACATGGTTTAACTTGTGGTTTAAGTACAGCCACGTCTAAACTAATCATGGTCTGAAAGAATCCAACATGGCGAAATATAATGAGATGATCGATAATCGATACGTCATACGTTTAAAATTAATTTCCAGAAGAAATATAGTCTTAAAAATTAAAACCATCTTCCCACCCTCTAATTAAAACATATTTTTTATTTTTTTGTCAAATAAGTTAATAAAAATAGTATTCAAATGTATTATTTCAGGTTTTTTTTTTTTTTTTTTTTTATTAACTCATTTGACAAAAAAATAAAAAATATGTTTTAATTAGTGGGTGGGAAGATGGTTTTAATTTTTAAGACTATATTTATTCTGGAAATTAATTTTAAACATATGACGTATCGATTATCGATCAGCTGATTATATTTCGCCATGTTGGATTCTTTCGGACCATGATCAGTTCAGACGTGGCCTACTGGTGGAAGGTTATCCTCCTCAGGTTGAGGCTGTATGTTTTATATTTGTAAATTTTTCCCCTGAAGAGGCACCAGAAAGGTGTGAAACATGTAGGGACACAATAAAGTTGGTGAAACTGTGTGGTGAAATTTTTATTATTTGACCTTCCGCCTAGCAGGAACATACCAATACTATTTAGGAGAATTTTTGGGGGTGTCCCAAAAATAATGGTCATCCATTGGCCAGATGATTCTCCAATGCGAGTTCGGAAAAAATAACCCCCATATTAACCCCCGCAGAATTGACCTTGAAATGTTATTCAAGGTCAAATTTTTTTATTGCATATTTTGAATCTATGAGTCATTAGGAAGAAAAAAGTCAACGGCACCATAGGTCAGAAATGACTCCTTATGGTCAAAATGACAAGTAACAGCGTATACGTGGGCCATGCCATTCCAATCGACAAATGGTGGCCGATTTTGATAATCATTATTTTTACATGTTCTACTAACACTGTCTTACACAAAATACCTCCTTTGAATTTTTTAAAAAAAGCATCTTCCAGTATAAAAAAATATTAGTATATTGAAAAACAGCCCTCTCAGTGGAATTCATGAGGTTATTCTCGAAGCTTATCAAGAGCTCTTTGCTATAAGTTTCCAATCAGTCGCTGAAATTACTCATTAGGGGTTTCACAGGTCATGTATGATTTTCATGAACCAGCCAATTTTTCCAATCTTCTCGATTTGTTTTCAATGTGAAAGAGGTTTCTCCTTTCCCTGGACTTGTTTTTTTTTTTTTAAGTGAGGACATACTAAGAGGTAGTAGACGAGGAGTAATAATCACCATGATTGAAGACATCCTTCACCATAAACAAAAATGGTGCATTAGTGAAATCATCGAAAATACCCAACTTAGACCTCTAAATATACCAAATGGGGTAGAAGGAAAAATATGGGCAAATTTCACATGATCACAAGCGAAAATGCTTGAATTAAAACCTTCATGCAAGATAATATTCATGAAAACTTCGTCCAGTTATTATACAGTCCTTAGGATCAAAACGTTCAAGACAGTCTTGTTTTTTTTTCTGTAATCATAAAACTTATTAAGATAATGCTATTAACTAATAATTTATTTAATTTTTTAAGGGAGAGAGAGAAGGGGCTGAGACCCTCAGGAATGCAACTTATATTTTTGTTAATAATTGTCGATAAGAAGCTTAGTTATGGATTAGTAGGTTGAGGTAGGAATGAGATAAGGAAGCATGTCCATCCTAAAAGTGAGGATTACCAGGTATATGATTGATTTAGTTCGTCGCCCGCCATGGACAGAAGAAGGAGGCAGCATGTTATTGACAGGAGAAGAGAGCGGAAGATGCTTAGAGCGATCGACCTAGCCTTCGGGAACTACGCTGAGGCTAGGCGGTTATTTCGAAACTGGCTTTTGCGTAGAGCAGGAGGGCGTCGACTGCTGCCTGGAGCTGTTCCAAGACTGCTGGCTTGACCAGTGCTTCCAAGATGTTGGTCCGGATAACCTCGTGACCCGGGGCCGTGGTCGTCCTCGAGTCCCTCTCAGAATAGAGGATAGAATAATTGCCCTCGCCCAATCCGGGCCTACAATGGGGCTAAGAAGAATGGCCCATGCTACGGGAGTCGCGAGGATGATGGTCAGCCGGATCCTGCGGGAAGAAGGTCTCCGGCCCTTCAGATTACAACAAGTTCAGCAGTTGAGGCCCGGGGATCAGGAGAAGAGAGCATTGTAAGAGAGCATCAGGTGCAGAGAGTTATCCAAGGACGCTTTGTGGTCAATGTGTGGGGTGGAATCATCGGAGACACCTTTGCTGGCCCCTTCTTCTTCAGACGGTTTACAGGAGTGGCTTACTTAACGTTCCTTCGAACCAGCCAAACATATCTTCGAGGAACGCACTGACATCTCTGGTGTGGTGAGGTGGGGCTCCGTCGTGCATGAAGTATATTCTCCTCCGACGGTGAGTTGGGATGACTCGCCTTAACTCCCTCAGGAGGCTGGTTCGGAGGAACATTAAGTAAGCCACTCCTGTCAACCGTCAGAAGAAGAAGGGGCCAGCAACAACATTATTAACGAAAATATAAGTTGCATTCCTGAGGGTCTCAGCCCCTTCTCTCTCTCCCTTAAAAAATTAAATAAATTAATAGATAATAGCATTCCCGCAGGATCCGGCTGACCGTCATCATCGCGACTCACATAGCATGGGCCATTCTTCTTAGCCCCATTGTAGGCCTGGATCGGGCGAGGGCAATTATTCTATCCTCTATTCTGAGAGGGACTCGAGGATGACCACGGCCCCGGATCACGCGGTTATCCGGACCAACATCTTGGAAGCGCTGGTTAAGCCACTGGAAGGCCCTTCGCTCTGGAACAGCTCCAGGCAGCAGTCGACGCCCTCCTGCTCTACGCAAAAGCCAGTTTCGAAATAACCGCCTAGCCTCAGCGTAGTTCCCGAAGGCTAGGTCGATTGCTCTTAGCATCTGCCGCTCTCTTCTCCTGTCAATAACATGCTGCCTCCTTCTTCTGTCCATGGGGGGCGACAAACTAAATCAATCATATACCTGGTAATCCTCACTTTTAGGATGGACATGCTTCCTTATCTCATTCCTACCTCAACCTACTAATCCATAACTAAGCTTCTTATCGACAATTATTAACGAAAATATAAGTTGCATTCCTGAGGGTCTCAGCCCCTTCTCTCTCTCCCTTAAAAAATTAAATAAATTAATAGTTAATAGCATTATTTTAATAACTTTTATGATTACAGAAAAAAAAACAAGACTGTCTTGAACGTTTTGATCCTAAGGACTGTATAATAACTGGACGAAGTTTTCATGAATATTATCTTGCATGAAGGTTTTATTAATTCAAGCATTTTCGCTTGTGATCATGTGAAATTTGCCCATATTTTTCCTTCTACCCCATTTGGTATATTTAGAGGTCTAAGTTGGGTATATTCGATGATTTCACTAATGCACCATTTTTGTTTATGGTGAAGGATGTCTTCAATCATGGTGATTATTACTCCTCGTCTACTACCTCTTAGTATGTCCTCACTTAAAAAAAAAAAAAAAACAAGTCCAGGGAAAGGAGAAACCTCTTTCACATTGAAAACAAATCGAGAAGATTGGAAAAATTGGCTGGTTCATGAAAATCATACATGACCTGTGAAACCCCTAATGAGTAATTTCAGCGACTCATTGGAAACTTATAGCAAAGAGCTCTTGATAAGCTTCGAGAATAACCTCATGAATTCTGCTGAGAGGGCTGTTTTTCAATATAATAATATTTTTTTATACTGGAAGATGCTTTTTTTTAAAAAATTCAAAGGAGGTATTTTGTGTAAGGCAGTGTTAGTAGAACATGTAAAAATAATTATTATCAAAATCGGCCACCATTTGTCGATTGGAATGGCATGGCCCACGCATACGCTGTTACTGGTCATTTTGACCATAAGGAGTCATTTCTGACCTATGGTGCCGTTGAATTTTTTCTTCCTAATGACTCACAGATTCAAAATATGCAATAAAAAAATTTGACCTTGAATAACATTTCAAGGTCAATTCTGTGGGGGTTAGTTTTTCTGATCTCGCATTGGAGAATCATCTGGCCAACAGATGACCATTATTTTTGGGACACCCTGAACATACCAAGTAGTATTACTTGGCAAGTATTTAACCCTTTCCGGAGTAGGCCTAGTATGACCTTGTCACTACCACAGACGGCCCAGCCTTCACTCTATCTCTCTTCTCAGACGGTGCGGTATCAGCCCCTAAGCACTCCGATTCTCGCTCTACATTCTGCGCTATTCCTAACTATTTTATTCAGTTTTTTGCTATCGTCTTTAATTTACAAATTGCCCAGTTTTTAAATTAGAAATTATAATTATTGCATTAGCAATAAGAAAATTTTAATTCAAAATAATTTAAACTAAAATTATTAATTACGTAAATGTGTCTGATTTTTTTTTGTTTTTTAGATTTTTGTGTTCTCGTATTAGTAATATATATATATATTCCTTAATTAGTGCAAAAACCTATAAACGTAACCCCTTTGCACTACTGAAAGAAAACATATTCTTTGAAACTGCAATGCTTCCACAGCAAATTACATTGTTTACACTTTGGAAAAAGCCAACTATCTTCTTCGAAATCCTAGAATGCTCTTCAATAACATTTCCTGGAGCTCGTGGAGGACCAAGCTGCGATGTATCTTCTTCCGAGAAGTTTCAAACACATCACTCACTAATACGCTGGGCCTGAAATTGCCAACGCCAATATATTGGTGCTTCGTCGTCTGAGCCAAAGCCACTTACCACCAATATATTGGTGCTTTGTCATGTAAGGGCTAAAAATGATATATGTTTCTGAAAGAAAATAGTTGATTATAGTTGTCCACTTTTGGTGTCATTAACTTAAAATAAGTCCCCAAAGCAAATGCTATATGATAAATATGTTATTTACCTGTAACATCTTTTTGTTTTGTTCATGTGTCCCATTTTCATGGAAGAGCTGTTGACTGTAATTGTATAATTCTCGTCCAAAATCCAACATTCTTTCAATGGCATGCTTACTGCCTCCGCACAACTTCCTAGTTCCTGAGTTGCCTAAATAAATATAAATTATTTAGATGAATAATGTCAATATTTTCTTAATAGATTATATTTATTGGTGATGAATTAAGGACATAAGAAGAAGCGAGTCAAATGAAGTTGAAATTGTATAAATAAGATTTAAAAGAATTTCAGCTATGCCATGAAATTAATGAACTACACAAAAAAATAGAATAGAGAATAAATAAGAACAAATTAAATACTGGCCCATTTACTAGGTGGCATACGTCAAATGGCTGAACAGCCATGGATGGGCATTGGCTGAAAAAGAATGAGTATGCATGACCTTCACCACTCTATCATTTCTTTTTATTTTGTTTACTTAAATTATTTGTGTTTCATTTAGTTTATGTAATATGACTTTTTCTGTAGATATTATTTTAATTTATAATAAAGTAGGGAAGTGAAATAAATATTGTGAAATGTACAGGGTGTCCCAAAAAAAATGGTCATCCGTTGGCCAGATGATTCTCCAATGCGAGATCGGAAAAAATACCCCCCATATTAACCCCCACAGAATTGGCCTTGAAATGTTATTCAAGGTCAAATTTGTTTATTACATATTTAGAATCATTGCTTCATGAGGAAGAAAAAAGTCAACGGCACCATAGGTCAGAAATTACTCCTTATGGTCAAAATTACCAATAACAGCGTATACGTGGGCCATTCTATTCCAATCGACAAATGGTGGACGATTTTAATATATATATATATATATATATATATATATATATTGTGGTGTTTTGGTGGGGGAAGAAAAAGAAAAATTGAATTATATTTAAAAGTTAATATAGAAAAAGTTGATTTAGAAATGTTTTTAGTATAATTTCATTATATCTCAGGGTTCATTTAAAATTACCAAACTCACCACATACGGATTTATGAATAAAACCATTTGAATAATTAAATTAATTTAATAAATTTCCTGAAATAAAAAGCATGAGAAATATATTATTAGAACCATTTCTTACCATCTGTCCTTTTATGTGTTGAGACCATATTATATACCAGGAGAAAGGTTCATTATAAATAAAATAGAGTTTGAAAAAATTGACTTATATTGAATAAAAAATATATAATTTAAGATTTAGCATGGCTGTGATATAAACTTAAATATAAGATAGAAAAATTGCTTGACTCACATATTTGTATCAATGTTGGGTTATTAAGAAATGTTAGAACATATTTAAAATATTAATTTATATATAAAAAGATAAATATTGGCCATTATTAGATTTTAGATAGCTTTTAAATTTTATTTAAAGATTGGCAGTTTAGTGAGTTATACTCAGCTTATTTTACGGATGATGTTCTGGAAGTGGAGAGGCAGACTGCTTGTAGTTATGTTGAGGAGAATGATGGTTGGCTGTTAAATCTTGGAGTGGTGTCTGGCCATCATGTCCAGGTGAAGTGAGCTTGATGTCGGCTGGCCAGCTGGTTCTGCAGCGAGACTCGGTCCTCTGCCTCTGGTGGTTGAATGGGCGAGTGGTGGGAGAAGACCCTTTTTATAGAGGCGTTACTCCCACCACACCAAGGGTGTCTGTCTTCAGCATCGCCACCTCGATGTTCAAAGTGCATTTTTGGAAGCACATCTTTTGTTATCTTCCTGGGAACTTGTATCTCTCGACGCCTTATCGCTCCTAGCCGAGACATTTGGACTCTTCTTTTATTTAACACTGCCTTTTTTTTTAAAAAAAAATAAATACTGCCAAACTAAGCACTGCCAATTGCTATCCCTTTTATTATTCTTTTATTTATTTAATTGGTTGACAAAAGATAATATTTGTGATGGACTTATGGAATATAACTTAGCCTTTATTTTGAATAGGAATGCTACTCTTTGCTATGCCAGAAACTGACCCTTTCTAGAGCACCCCCTTTTATATCATTACAAAATATATATATATATATATATATATATATATATATATATATATATATATATATTTACATGTTCTACTAAAACTGCCTTACGCAAAAATACTTTGAATTTTTTAAAAAAGGATCTGCCAGTATAAACAAATATAAGTATGTTGAAAAACAAGCCTCTCAGCAGCATTCATTGGAGGACCAAAACTCGTATTATACAATTGACAGGAATGCCTTCATGAGGTTATTCTCTAAGCTTATCAAGAGCTCTTTGCCATAAGTGTTCAATCAATCGCTGAAATTACTCAATAGCGATTTCACAGGTCATGTAAGATTTTCATGAACCAGCAAATCTTTCCATTTTTCTCGATTTGTTTTCAGTATGAAGGAGGAGTCTAAATTGTCACTCCCTCGACCACAAAACCGAGCCATCTTCCCCTAGCGCTCGTAGCATTGGGCCTCCTCTCCAGCCTCAACATGTCTGCCTTCGTTCCTGAGGCACGCTTCCAACCTTGCCCTCAAATTCTGTCTCATTCGGGTAAGGACCTGGCGAGAATTTCTCCTCATTCTTTCAAAAGCCCAGGCTATTCTCGCCCAGAGCTGAATAGGATTCCTGAAAGGCTCGGCCATTCCATGGAGCAAGGTCTTCACAGCGCCCCAAAAGAAGAAATCCATGGGGTTGAGGTCCGGGGATCCAGGAGGCAAAACAATGCTCTCTTCTCCTGATCCCCGGGCCTCAACTGCTGAACTTGTTGTAATCTGAACGGCCGGAGACCTTCTTCCCGCAGGATCCGGCTGACCGTCATCATCGCGACTCACATAGCATGGGCCATTCTTCTTAGCCCCATTGTAGGCCTGGATCGGGCGAGGGCAATTATTCTATCCTCTATTCTGAGAGGGACTCGAGGATGACCACGGCCCCAGATCACGCGGTTATCCGGACCAACATCTTGGAAGCGCTGGTTAAGCCACTGGAAGGCCCTTCGCTCTGGAACAGCTCCAGGCAGCAGTCGACGCCCTCCTGCTCTACGCAAAAGCCAGTTTCGAAATAACCGCCTAGCCTCAGCGTAGTTCCCGAAGGCTAGGTCGATTGCTCTTAGCATCTGCCGCTCTCTTCTCCTGTCAATAACATGCTGCCTCCTTCTTCTGTCCATGGGGGGCGACAAACTAAATCAATCATATACCTGGTAATCCTCACTTTTAGGATGGACATGCTTCCTTATCTCATTCCTACCTCAACCTACTAATCCATAACTAAGCTTCTTATCGACAATTATTAACGAAAATATAAGTTGCATTCCTGAGGGTCTCAGCCCCTTCTCTCTCTCCCTTAAAAAATTAAATAAATTAATAGTTAATAGCATTATTTTAATAACTTTTATGATTACAGAAAAAAAAACAAGACTGTCTTGAACGTTTTGATCCTAAGGACTGTATAATAACTGGACGAAGTTTTCATGAATATTATCTTGCATGAAGGTTTTATTAATTCAAGCATTTTCGCTTGTGATCATGTGAAATTTGCCCATATTTTTCCTTCTACCCCATTTGGTATATTTAGAGGTCTAAGTTGGGTATTTTCGATGATTTCACTAATGCACCATTTTTGTTTATGGTGAAGGATGTCTTCAATCATGGTGATTATTACTCCTCGTCTACTACCTCTTAGTATGTCCTCACTTAAAAAAAAAAAAAAAAAAAAAACAAGTCCAGGGAAAGGAGAAACCTCTTTCACATCGAAAACAAATCGAGAAGATTGGAAAAATTGGCTGGTTCATGAAAATCATACATGACCTGTGAAACCCCTAATGAGTAATTTCAGCGACTCATTGGAAACTTATAGCAAAGAGCTCTTGATAAGCTTCGAGAATAACCTCATGAATTCTGCTGAGAGGGCTGTTTTTCAATATAATAATATTTTTTTATACTGGAAGATGCTTTTTTTTAAAAAATTCAAAGGAGGTATTTTGTGTAAGGCAGTGTTAGTAGAACATGTAAAAATAATTATTATCAAAATCGGCCACCATTTGTCGATTGGAATGGCATGGCCCACGCATACGCTGTTACTGGTCATTTTGACCATAAGGAGTCATTTCTGACCTATGGTGCCGTTGAATTTTTTCTTCCTAATGACTCACAGATTCAAAATATGCAATAAAAAAAATTGACCTTGAATAACATTTCAAGGTCAATTCTGTGGGGGTTAGTTTTTCTGATCTCGCATTGGAGAATCATCTGGCCAACAGATGACCATTATTTTTGGGACACCCTGAACATACCAAGTAGTATTACTTGGCAAGTATTTAACCCTTTCCGGAGTAGGCCTAGTATGACCTTGTCACTACCACAGACGGCCCAGCCTTCACTCTATCTCTCTTCTCAGACGGTGCGGTATCAGCCCCTAAGCACTCCGATTCTCGCTCTACATTCTGCGCTATTCCTAACTATTTTATTCAGTTTTTTGCTATCGTCTTTAATTTACAAATTGCCCAGTTTTTAAATTAGAAATTATAATTATTGCATTAGCAATAAGAAAATTTTAATTCAAAATAATTTAAACTAAAATTATTAATTACGTAAATGTGTCTGATTTTTTTTTGTTTTTTAGATTTTTGTGTTCTCGTATTAGTAATATATATATATATTCCTTAATTAGTGCAAAAACCTATAAACGTAACCCCTTTGCACTACTGAAAGAAAACATATTCTTTGAAACTGCAATGCTTCCACAGCAAATTACATTGTTTACACTTTGGAAAAAGCCAACTATCTTCTTCGAAATCCTAGAATGCTCTTCAATAACATTTCCTGGAGCTCGTGGAGGACCAAGCTGCGATGTATCTTCTTCCGAGATGTTTCAAACACATCACTCACTAATACGCTGGGCCTGAAATTGCCAACGCCAATATATTGGTGCTTCGTCGTCTGAGCCAAAGCCACTTACCACCAATATATTGGTGCTTTGTCATGTAAGGGCTAAAAATGATATATGTTTCTGAAAGAAAATAGTTGATTATAGTTGTCCACTTTTGGTGTCATTAACTTAAAATAAGTCCCCAAAGCAAATGCTATATGATAAATATGTTATTTACCTGTAACATCTTTTTGTTTTGTTCATGTGTCCCATTTTCATGGAAGAGCTGTTGACTGTAATTGTATAATTCTCGTCGTCGTGAAACCCCTAATGAGTAATTTCAGCGACTGATTGAAAACTTATAGCAAAGAGCTCTTGATAACCTTCGTCAAAATGAACAAACGAACATGTAAAAATAATTATTATCAAAATCGGCCACCATTTGTCGATTGGAGTGGCATGGCCCACGTATACACTGTTACTGGTCATTTTGACCATAAGGAGTCATTTCTGACCTATGGTGCCGTTGAATTTTTTCTTCCTAATGACTCGTAGATTCAAAATATGCAATAAAAAAATTTGACCTTGAATAACATTTCAAGGTCAATTCTGCGGGGGTTAATATGGGGGGGGGGTATTTTTTCCAATCTTGCATTGGAGAATCATCTGGCCAACGGATGACCATTATTTTTGGGTCACCCTGTATATTGAAGTATTATTGACCGTATGCCTATTTCGATAATTCACTGATTTTAACTTGACTCCATTATATTCACTCTAAACTAGATGACGATTTTTATTTATGTATCTTTTACTAGTTTATTTGTCAACTTTTTGCTATAAGAATTATATTTCTTAACAGCAATATAGTTATTATTATTATATAAGAAACCAAGCTAGTGCTGGATTAGACTTCTATCATCCCTTTAGGGCAAGTGAATGTTACCACCAGCTCACAGAGAAGGTGGGAGACAGGAGTCCCAAGACTGAAAATCAAAGAGAATAATTAATCATTAACTGATCCTTTGCTCAAATTTATAGAATTATTGAAAAAGGTGGAAGGTCCATAACACTACAACACACATTTTCACACTTTTTATTTAACTTCCCTACATGTTTCGCACCATTTTGGCGCCTCTTCAGGAGAATATGGTTCAAAACACAACTTCAGCCTCCATTTGAGGAGGAGAACCTTCTATGAGCAGGGCCACGTCTAGACTGGTCATTGACTGAACGAATCTAATATGGTGTAAAATAGTCGGCTGATCAATAATCGATCTGTAATATCTTTAAAATTAATTTTAGTTTCCAGACGAAATATAGTCATGTAGCCTTTTTAAAAAAAGAAAATCTTTACAAAAACAATCCTTCTTTTTCCCTATTTTTATTTATCACTTTCTTTCTGTTTTTAATTATGTGTATGTTTTCTTTAACCCTTAGCGGCCCTATGCCGAGCAGGGACCGGCATAACCATGTTATGAACCTAGTCTTGTTGATTCTCCCACTGCCTGTCCTACTGCTCCTAACCCGAGCAGGGACCGGCAAGAGTAGTTAGCGCTAGAGGTCCTATGCCGGTCCCTGCTCGGCATAGAATTCCTCCCTCTCTAGTCCTTTTCTTAGAGCTTCTAGGCATATTTTTAATACGGCTTACTATTCTTGACGATCAGTTCATCTTAATTCCAAAGAGAAAGGAATCATTTCGAAAAGAGATAGGCGCCGTGTGAATCACAGATTCTTGAAGTGGCGTTCAGTTGTTTGTGCTAGTCATCGCAACGATTCCGGCTGTTGTTTTGTCCTCATCTATCCTATTCTTCTACCATTTTATGGTACAGATATTAACTAGTGTATTTTGAAATTGAGTGCGAAGATATTTTAAAGATTTTGCCAGAATTACACGAAAAGAAATCCATCTTATTACATTGGGAAAGAGTCATTCCCTCGAAAAGTATAGCTAACTTTCGACATGTTTATCTGAATATTATTATAAATTACTTTTTCTTCTTGTCTTTTTTTAAAAATTATCTTTTTTTTCCCAAAAAAAGGAAAGAATTCTGAGGTCAGTCTTATTTCAAGGTTAAGTTGGTGTGATCTATTCCTCAGACCTTAAATCCTTACTTTTTCTTGTTTTTAAAAGTGAAATTTTGAAAGTAAATACGTATTTATCGTATTTTTATGACAACTAAAACAAAATGTGGGATTCCGTAGAATACTACGTGGACCAGCCTTGAGGTAAACAAAAGGACAGGGAGTAATGTTGGCCGGTGTTTATGCGGGTCCCTGTTCGGGTTAGGACCGTATGGACAGTTTATAGAATAAAGACTGAGACCGGTAAGGGTTAATCTTTATTTTAATTGTATTTCTTTCTTTCCCTATTTTCTGATGTTTTCAAAATCAAAATCATGACCATATTTTATATCATGATAAGATCAACATCAAAAAATATTGTACCCATGTTAGGTAGAGCGCTCAACGAAAATATGTAATCCTTGTGCTCTTAGAGTGATGAATTAGTTTCTGATCGTTATTTACAATTTCTGTTGGTTTTTAGACGTGATTTTTAGATGTAGCAATGTATTTTTTTTTTTTTAAATTATTGTAATAAGCTCTTCCTTTATTATTTACAGTTTAACTAAAACAAAAATGCCCCCGTGCACAGAAAATTTTTACCATGCACAGAACATTCTTACCGTGCACATGTCTTACTGATGCATGTTACTTATACCATTCAAAATTTGTATGTTACCAGTTAAGCTTTCTCCTGCGAGAATACTCTGGTGTCGCCTCTGAAGCACGGCAGTCTCCCACAAGTATTCAAGGGGTTAATTTGATTTATTAATGTTTATCATTAAAGGGGAAAATCAGGTACCTGGAGTAAAGAAGTACTGTCCACGCTATTACCTTAGTGTGCCTAATTCAAATAAATAACCTTTTACATGCTTTGCTGGCAACATTGTCCTTGTCTGGGAGTTACTGCAAACCCGCACAGCGATTTCAGCCTGCAACTGCTGAATGCTTTATTTTCCATCCTTCGTCCAAAAAGGTTGTCGAGAAAAATAGATACAGCTTATTTTCAATAATATAGAATAATAATAATCAATCCAATTCCTTACACGAGATTGAACGTTGATGTTTAATAAATTCATTAAAAATTTATAATATTAATGTGGAGACCCGATGGCCGTGAGGGTTAAGGCGTGAGCCTTAACATTCCGTGCCAAAGGTCGTGGGTTCGATTCCCACTAGGGGTGGTGGCTTTTCTTTCGAAAAAAAGAAAAGGCACCACCCCTATCCTGACTAGAAAAGGGTGGTAACCTATAGATAACCCATCCTAAAATTCGTAGTTAATAATAAATGGAAGTTAAAATTTAAATAAATAAATAAAATTAATGTGTTTCATCACAAATAAACTTCCCAATAGTTGAGTGTAAAAAAAACAAAAAAAACTTAATTTCGTTTATAGCCTGCTGCTCAAATTCAGGTACATAAATATGCTTTAGGTCCACCCGACAAACCTATGTAATCACATAGGCTGTTAGCTGCTATGTTCGTACATGGCCACCGTGCATGCCCGAACGCAGGCACAGCGGACACTTTTTTGTAACACTTTTTATCAGTTTAGTCATTGCTAAAGCATATTTATGCTAAAAAAAAACAGAAAACAACTGTTAGCTTATTCCCATGTATATTTTCCATCAACCTTGAGCTTGATTGTTAGAAAATATGTTTTTTAGGAATCAAGTCTTTCGGCTTCCAAATTAGCTTAGCTTTTCCTGATTCTTCTGAATCTACAACGACCGACTCAAGGCAACACGTTGTTTGAGGCCATGCCAGCCCAGACGTTTGTGGTCTGTTTAGATAATCTATTTTCCAAGAATCCTTATTATCATTAATTGAATCTAATGAGAACTCTTCAAAGTCACTAGCTGCTAGCACCAAACAATGGCTAAATTTGCTGAATGAGGTAGAACTGAAAATATTGTTCCAGAAGTCTGCAGATACATCAGCTTTAGTTATAACTATAAATCTGGATTTTGTAAATAAGCTATTAAAAATATTCACATATTTTCCTTTGTGAGTTAGCTTATAGAAAACGTTAATCACTACTTTCCAATTTCTTAAGTGAGCAAACACTAAGGATAGTGAGATGGAGACATCAGAGTAATGTGATACTGAATGATCAAACTAAGAAGTATGCTCTAAAAGAAATTATTTCATTTGATATAACTATAATAATAATATGTAAAAGAAAATTACTGTTATCAAACATTTTTATCAGTTTATTACTCATTTAAATATATTAGGAATTAAACATACTTGTTTCATCTGTTTGGGAGACATCATCAGACATGTATCCATTCTGTAGTCCATTGCAGTTATTCTTCTCATCAATTTCATGGTCATCATCAGCTGCTTGGCATAAGCCATTGACTCCAGGAACATCACTGAAGTAAAAGTAACAAATTATATTTTATAGATATGAGTAATATTTTATATTTATTTAAATAATCTTCATTCAATTGATATACATGATAAACAAATTTTCAGATTGCATGCTATTAGTGAGTGGTTATAATTATAGAAATCAAATCTCCTTTTTTATGTAAAATAGTAGTAAAATGTTATTTAATTAGTTAATTTTAAAGTCTTATGGATACGATCTTGTTGAATTTGTATTAACCAATGTTTTGCCAGACATTCTGCCAGCTTCCTTCTGGGAATGAAGAGAGGTTTCAGACCGGGTCTTATTTATACTTGGTTGGGGTCAAAGGATTGGGATTGACCAATCAGAGATCTGGAAAGACTGCCTGCATCCCCGGCCAGGTATAAATAAGACTCGGGCTGAAACATTTCTTCTTCCTCAGAAGGACCCCTGAGGAAGCCGGCAGAATTTCTGGCATAATGCCAGTTATAACCAATTCAACATGGTCATATTCAGAAGAATTTAAAACTTTAAATTTTCTTACTCATTAAAAAAGATGATCATGAATTTTTAAACATACAAATGATGTTTATTTAATTTCTGTATATGTCAAGAAATGTGAAAAGCTTTATAAACAGAATTAAAATTAAAATTTGAGCAAAAAACTGTTGAAAAATATAAAAGTAATTATTTCCCTGAGATTTTAAAATCCATAACAGATCGACAATGACTTTGATAAGGAAATACCAGGATGAAATAGTCAGAGTTTGGTTTTAATAATTATTATTAAAATATAGAACTACATGCGTTCATTATAGAGAAAACTCTTAAGGTAATACTTTTTTTTTATTTCATTGTAAATGTATTGGCTTGATCTGCAAGCCTTCACCAGGGAAATAAAATAACCGATAAGACAAGAATAAGGTAATTAACATAAAGCGAATGTCTAAAGTTGTGACAAAAATAAAAAGTGCTATATGAGGGTAAAGTATTTATGATCAAAGTGAAATACAAGATTAGAATATTTCTGCCTGAACAGAGTGTTCATTTAAAAACGATTACGCAGTTCCATTCTATTAGATTTTTATTTTTAAGAAGGTAGTAGATTAGTTTGCTAAATTTTTGGATTAGTTGGGGAGTGGATCTTTATTTTTAGCTTCAGATGTGCACGTTGGGCTGCAGGGAAAAATGTTCCTGTATGAATTCAGATCAATTCATGATAACTGTTTTGTTGAAAATATTGGCCTCTGGGTCACAATTATTTGATTATAGTTTTATAGGTAGGAACAGGTGGTTTTAGGTCTTAAAAGGATTGGGGAGAGAAGAATAGAAGGATTTGGTGGGAGTGTGTTCTCACTCATCATAATTTACGGGGAGATTGTCCTAATTGGCATAATGTCCAAATGTATTTGATGCCTGTTAAAAATGTCATTCAACACATTTTCTGCACAACCCCTAACTAAAACAGTACTTATAGTGGGCAGACAAAAGTATTATAACCAGTGTTTGGTTGTGGGCTATCTTAATAAAACTATATTTTTTATAAGAAAATGCCTTTTATTTTTGTCAACGTTTCTGCTTGAGCTTCAAGCCTTCATCAGGGCATTAAAACAAGGAGGACAGAGTTAATACTAAATTATATACACATGAAATGAAAGGAAAAACATTATACAGAGATGAATATGAATGATACATACAGAGTTTTTTTTGGTAGAGCTTAAACTTAATATTTGCAATTATTTTGTATCTGGTGCTTCAAGGTAAATTTGAGAAAAATAGGGGGGGATGTTTTGACCACCCATTAAAGTGGGGAAACAAAAACCATAAATGCGAATTGACAAAGTTGTTCTAAATTTTATTAGCTTTCATTGAAAAAAAAAAAATCATTGAAATAGATTAAATTTATAAGCTACAGCCTTTTTTGTAGCACGCAAAATATAATGTCTGGGGTGAGGAACGAAAAATTTTGAAGTATGGACTAAGCGATGAGCAACAGGCTGGAACCTGCAAGCCACGTCGGCCGGTCGCTCATGCCTAAAGTAGCCAATCCTCCCTCATTCCTACTGCACTCCAGCTTAACATTAATGTGAGCCACGTTGGTCTTAAGCTTTTCGCTTATCGCTCATCGCTCTTATCGTACCTGAGGGCTAAAAGTGAGGTGATAATAAAATGTTCCGTTTTAGTGATTGAAAGTGAATTTCATGGAGGGGATGTTTTTAACCCATACAAGACGAGCACCTGTATGATCTTAGATGCCCTGGAGTGAATCCCGTTCCACCCTCTTGGTTCCACAGGATGGCATTAAAATATCTGAGCATCCACCGCCCATCTCTTCTCATTTCTCCTAACACACTATGATTATATTTTTCATTAAAAAGTTGTCCGTTACTATTTTCTTATTCTGGGCTTCAGACCAGCCAACAGTAGGTATAACATTTTTTTTTTTTTTTTTTTTTTTTTTTTTTTTTTTTTTTTTTAAATTGTTAAAAGTTTTTGTTTTTATTTTTTAAACTATTTTTGATTTATTTTTAAATAATGTCAAGTCAAATATCTCGGCATTGGTATAATATCTACGGATCGTGATCTCTATCAAGACGTCAACTGGTAAAACACAAATAAGTCCTACTGAGGGACCCGAACTATGCAAAGAGATTGGGTAGCACAGGGAAACCTCGAATCCCAAAAAAAACATAAATGTGAAATAGAGGCCAAGTTCCTCCCCCCACTAAGAAACACTCCCTTCCCCAAAAAGCGAGAAATATCTCCTCCTAAAACCCCCAAAAAACGCCTTACCATCCTACACTCCAAAAAAAGTAGTATGAGTTGGTGTATTAAGTGTACCATATTTTCAACCAAAAATATTTGCCAATACAAGAGATGATACAAGAAAGAAATGTCCAAATTCATTACTTAGAAGACCTCATAGTTACTTACTAAGAACAGTAAAGACACATCAACTGACCTTTAAAAACAAAAATAAAAATACTTATATCCAGTTACTGAAATATCACTTTCCTCAACCAGGTATATTCTTAAACTTGGCAATGTTTAGTTTTCTCTCTAAAGATAATTTCGGCACAAAAAAAAACATCAAAATCGGTCAAAATCTTTGGTCAAAATCGGTCAAATCGTGTGGATTTGTATAAGGAATAAACAGTTTGGCAAACAGCTGACAGAAGATATTGAACTAGCCTATGATTCTCCCCGTATCAAGACCCACCTGTGTCCCAAGTTTGGTCAATATCGGTCAAATGGTTCGGATTAGTATAAGGAACAAACATACAGACAGACAGCTGGTATAAGATTTTGACCGAGGCTATATGCGCCTAAATGTTTCTTAAAACATCAACAGGGTGTCTACTACTTTCATGAAAGCCAATTTCGTGACATTTTCGTGACTTGAAGTGCAAATTTCGTCCCCCATTAAAAAGAAAATAATTTCACTTAAAAAGAGAAAGCCTTAAGTTTTAGCTGAAAATTATTTGTAACTTAAACGGATTACCGTGATATCTATAAACTCACAATTTTACATACTTTAAAACAATAAATAAATAAATGTACATTGAATATGCAAAATCTCGTTTTTAGATTCGGGACTTTACTCTTGGATTGCGGGTGATACAGCTTGTCGCAAATTGTTGCAACTTTAACCAGCAGAATCCACCCACTAGAAGATAGCGTTTGGGGTGAAATTCATGCAAAAAAAATCGTAACACTTACGTTTTTGAGTTTATATGCTTTCAGGTACTTGTTTTATAGGTTTCTCAACATAGGAATACGAATGAAACCATTTTTAAGGCGATATCTGTAACCGTTTCTGAGAAAAGTGGAATACAAGTTTTTGTAAGTCATTATTTTTTTGTGGGTACTTAGAATCGCTGGATTCAATTGAAATATTTTCTACATCTTGGAAATTAATCCCAACTAAGATTTTTAAACGATAACGGTTGGGAAATCATGGTAAGTGGTAGGTGACCATTCGAATGATTACTAAATTCTCTACAAAAAAGGTTCCGAAGAAATATTCGATGGGGCAACGTCAATCAGAGATATAAGCGCTTAAAACTTAAAAAGTGTTTGTTTTGTTGTTTTGAACGGGTTTTTGTCTTTGTTGATCTCACTTTTTAATTGGTTGTTTTTTCGTTTTAAATTGCATTTATCAGTGAAATTAGTATTTTAGTAAAATAAGCCATGAGGGGTCTCCCGTGGTCTAATGGCTAGCGCCTTGGATTCATAAGCGAGAGATGGTGGGTTCGATTCCCAACCTCCGGCAGGAATTTTATCATCACATGGCTCGCTGGTAAAATTCCTCGCTGCACCCTGGATGTCGGCGCTAATGACCTAGATGTAGATGCGCCGTAAAAAAAAAAAAAAAAAAAAAAAAAAAAAAAAAAAAAAAAAAAAAAAATAAGCCATGAAACAGTGAAAGGTATTGGTAATAAGTTTGGAGTGGCTGTGGTAATCATGATAGCAGTGGCTAATCACGATGGCGTATACATAAGTTTGTTTTTAATTCTCCTATCTATATAACCTTCCTCATAGCCTGCAACTGAAGTTATCGTTATTTCTTATTTTATATAAAGATTTTACCCTCAAGAGAATGAAATTTTATTTGCCATGAAGCACATATTTACAGTTGATTATAACAGTAAAATGAATTTGCTAGTAAAACAAAAGAAACTTAAAATGACAACAAATTTTTGGTTCGAAATAGAGCCTTCTGTGCAGTAGTCAAAGAGTGAGTATGTTTTGAGTACACAATTGTATTGACTTATTCAGACTTCCTCAAGAATGAGGATTAAGAATTATTCCCTCATAGTGGGAATCGAACCCATGACCCTTGGCACGGAGTTTTAACTGCTCATGCCTTAACAATCACGACCACCGGGCCTCCAAATATGAATAAAGAACAACAAATTTTATTTTTTAATAAGAACAATAGAAATATATCGTCACTCAAATTTCACAACCGCGTGTCAATTTTCCTAACTTTTCAGGAGAGCAATAAAACTGTAATGATTAGTAACTTGGAAAAATGCAATTCGTCAAAGATGCGATGCATGAAACCAATAATAATAATAACTTGCAACTTATTATTAACTTAATTTGAAACTTGTCTGATTGGCCTAAAATAGATGAGAGAGATCACGTGGTTACGTGGAAGTAATAGTCAATTTTAGCGCTTTCTATTGTTTTTAAAACAACAAAAAAATCTATTACCATTATGTCCGGGAGAAAATAAGGATTCTAAAGATACCAATAAGTCAATTTCGCTAAAAATCGACTTACGGGGTTGTGAAATTTGAAGGACGATATGTAAATAATAGATGTATTCAAAGCAATCATTTTTGGGAGTCTTATTCTTTTCTTCGTAGCATCAGAATTTAGGGGGAGAGGGGTGTCATTGAGCCACGGGGCAATTGAACCAGTCTGCTTAAAAAATTGAAAACGTTAAAAAAATGAATCATCCTCTTAAAATTATACTCTAATATATTAAACCCTGATTCCCAAAATTTGGAACCATTGTGGAAAATACATTTTGGATTTTTTTATTTTTAGGTATGCAAACTTTCTTTTCTACTTGCTACAAATTATTTAATAATGTTTACATTTTTTAATAAAATTATAAAATTCACAATGTAATAGTTTCATATACTCATACTTTATAATTCCCAACTTCATTAATAATAAAATAATATTGTATTATTTTTTCATTTGAAATAATTACAATAAAGTCATAAGGGGTCAATTGAATCATCAATCCCGGAGGCAGTTGAGCCACAGAGAGCATTGGACATGCGCGCCAGTCCTGCTAATTTTTAAGTTAAAAATGTCTTCAAAATAGTATCAACCTATTAAAAAGTCCAACTCGCAGGAACTGCGTCATCAAAGCGCGGTTCCGTTCTTATTCCTAGTCTAATTTGGAAAGATTAAAATAGAAACAGTTATTATTTCGGTTCGACCTTTCTTGAAAAGGTTTTATGATCTTACCTGAATGGGTCGGCCAACACCAGAAAGGCCCCCGCATAAAGGCAGTTGATAAGTCACAAGGTCTTCGAACCTCTCTCTTAGAAAGCTATTTTTCTAACAATAAATTCTTTTTCTTATTTTACTAAACCTGTTTTATTGTCAAATACATTATCCAACTATAAGCAATTAAAAAATAACAAGGAATAAAAACGTACAAAATGAACCGTTCGAATAAACGAAATCAATTACGTCAAAGATTTAAGCACTTATTTCTCCGATTGACACCGCCTAATCAAAACATTCTTCGGAACCTTTTTTGTAGAGCATTTAGTGAGCTTTCGAATGATAACCTTCCGCTTAGTAAGATTTTCAACTGTTTTCGAGATATTAAGGAAAGTAAACAATGTTCCCAAAACTTTTCATTTCTGTTAATAAAATATTTTATTCTAACCCTTCCTTAACTTCAAACGTAACCAACATTTCAAAAAACAGTTTTCAATATCAGTTTTGATGAAATACAAACATGCAGAAAATGTTTCAACTGAATCCCATGATTCTAAGTACCCAAACCAAAAACGTTATTCAACAACTATTTTCCCAATTTTCTCGAAACACGGTTATAGCTATCGCCTTAAAAATGGTTTCATTCGTTTTCCTAGGTCAAGAAGCCTATAAAACGAGTACTTGCAAGCATATAAAGTAAGCGGAACGATTTTTTTTCGCGTGAATTTCGCTCCAAAAACCATGTTCCGGTGGGAGGATTCTGCTGGTTAAGGAACGTGACATGTCAAATTAGACGAAAGATTTTTGTACCAACTTTCATCAAAATCGGGCCATTATTGAGCCCAGGAAAGAGCAAACAGACAAATATATATATATATATATATATATATATATATATATATATTTACAGTAGGGTTCCGATTAACCGAGTCGATGGGGGCCAAGGTTACCTCGGTTAATCGAAATAATTGGTTAATCGGAACCATACCAATAGCAATTGGAAATGGAGGTTGTTTTTGAATAAAAACTATTTATATGCTAACAAAACCTAATATTTAATAACAATAATGCATAATAATAATAATATGTACTAATAACATAACTCGTGACATTATTTAAAAAAAAAAAATCTTTAATTGTGGCTTGCCTAAATGAACTTTTTCTGTCGGTAGCAGCTGTGTCCCTCCATTTTCTTAGGGTGGGTTTACACTTGCTAGTTATTGCAGGAAATTTATATCAGACAGAAATTGCGACTAGTGTAAACCATGAACAATTTGTGTCTGAGATATATATTTCTATCACGAACTATAAGAGTCGACACTTCTATACCACCAGGTGTAAACAAAGATTTTTACGAGAAGAATTTAATTTCAGAGATAAATATCTTGGCTACTAGCTGTATTGTCGACACTTCTATACCAACAGATGTAAACACTGATTATTTGTGCTTTTGGTGAATTTATCGCAAATTAGAACAAATCCAGAACTGTCCTATACATATCTATGACATAAATGTCTAGCTATTTCTGTCAGTATGTAAACCTTCAAGAGAATATCTATCCGACACCTGACATATATATCCTGCGAGAAGTGTCGGATGTGAACGCACCCTTAGAATCATGAGTTCATTTGGCGGTACATCGCTTCTGCTTTCTAAATAGAGAAGGGATCTGTCAAGCAGAATGAAACCCTCTTCATGACATTTGCAGGGAAAAACATCGATTTTATTTCGACCTCGCATAGGACACGCTCGTCAGGGTGCATTATCAATTAGGAGCAGGGCTCGATGAGGAATTTTTTTTTCATCCAGAAATTGTTTTACATGAGGTACAAAATGGTGCTTACGATTTGAGACTCTCAAATTGAGAGTTGTATTTCTTCTGAGAATCGGGATGAAGTTCCCGTCGTGGCCATTGGCTCAACTTCATATATATACACATAGCCACCCCCCCCCCTCAGGCTTGACACCTCGGTTAATCGGGATCTCGGCTGACCGGACCTCGGTTAATCGGAACCCTACTGTGTGTACATATATATATATATATATATATATATATATATATATATATATATATATATATATTGTAATGATCTAAAAGGGGGTGCTCTAGAAAAGGTCAGTTTCTGGCATAGCAAAGAGTAGCATTCCTATTCAAAATAAAGGCTAACTTATACTTCATAAGTCCATCACAAATATTCTCCTTTGTCAATCAATTAAATAATTAAAAGAGTAATAAAAGAGATAGCCATTGGCAGTGCTTAGTTTGGCAGTATTTATTTTTTTTTTAAAAAAAGGCAGTGTTAAATAAAAGAAGTGTCCAAATATCTCGGCTAGGAGCGATAAGGTATACAAGTTCTCAAGAAGATAAGAATAAACGTGCTTTCAAAAAACGCACTTTGAACATCCAGGGAGCAATCGCTGAAGTCAGACACCCTTGGCGTGGTGGGAGAAACGCCTCTATAAAAAGGGCCTTCCCCCACCACTCGCCCCCATTCAACCACCAGAGGCTGAGGACCGAGCCTCGCTGCAGAACCAGCTGGCCAGCCGACACCAAGCACTTCACCTGGACAAGATGGCCAGACACAACTCCAAGATCTAGCAGCCGACCATCATTCTCCTCAACACAACTACAAGCAGCCTGCCTCTTCACTTCCAGAACATCATCCGTAAAATAAGCTGAGTATAACTCAATCACTGCCAATCTTTAAATAAATTCTAAAAGCTATCTAAAATCTAATAATGGCCAAATTTTATCTTTTTGTATATATAATAATATTTTAAATATGTTCTAACATTTCTTAATAACCCAACATTGATACAAATATGTGAGTCAAGCAAAATTTCTTTCTTATATTTAAGTTTATATCACAGCCATGCTAAATCTTAAATTATATATTTTTTATTCAATATAAGTCAATTTTTTCAAACTCTATTTTATTTATAATGAACCTTTCTCCTGGTATATAATATGGTCTCAAAACATAAAAGGACAGATGGTAAGAAGTGGTTCTAATAATATATTTCTCATGCTTTTTATTACAGGAAATTTATTAAATTAATTCAATTATTCAAACGGTTTTATTCATAAGCCCGTATGTGGTGAGTTTGGTCATTTTAAATGAACCCTGAGATATAATGAAAATATAATAAAAATAGATCAAATCAACTTTTCCTAGAATAACTTTTAAAATATATTCAATTTTCTTAATCTTCCCCCACCAAAACACCACATCTTGGTGACCCAACGTGGGGCAATCCACTAAACCTGTCTTCGAAATCCTGAACAGGTTGAGTCGCGTAATCTTTCCCGTAGCTTCGTATTGCTGCCCAGCAGCCTAGAGACGAGTTGCAGTAGGCGCGCGCGTGTTTTAAAACCAGAATTAAAATTTTTATTTTTTGTTTTTATGTTTTCAGATTTTAAAATTGAGACCATATATTTAAAAAAGAGTGTTTCAAGGTTCAAAACTTGAATTTTTATTAAAAATAAATTTTTTGAATGATATTAAATTTTTAGCAAATATTTTATTTTTGGCTGTGATGTTTATTAAATTATTTTTTTTTATTTTATTTAAGTTTTTATATACTTGTTTTGTCAGCTTGACAATTTTGCTACGACCACATAATTGGATCAATGTTGGGAAATGTGATGGCAATTAATGAAAGATGCGCTAATGATAGATATAATTCTATATATTTATTTCTGTATCTTTTTATATTTTATTTTTTATTTATTAATTTTTGGATCATATTTATAATTTTTTTATATTAAAATTACTTATTTTAACAAATGGAACATAACGAAGGTAATAGACGTTTCACCCAGAGTAGTAGGGAGGAACTAAATTCCGGTTTCACGAAAATGCAAGAATTGATGAAACAAATGATGGCCCTAATGTTAAGTCAAAAATCAGAATCCGAAAAACATAAATCCGAATTAAAAACAGAATTCCAAAATACAAGAACCGAATTAAAAGCAGAAATGCAAAAGACCAGAACCGAATTAAAATCAGAATCAGAAAAATTAGGGACCATAATGACGCTCCGTGAAATCAAACCATCTCCTCTTATAATCCATAAAATTAAAACAGTTCCTTTAATGATAAATAATCAAAGTAGTCCTAAAATAACTTCCGTGTCCAACGATCTATTTACTTCCGATGAAATTTATATTTTAAATAATTTATTCAAAATAAATAAAACGACAACAAAATTAAACAATAACATATTCACTTCCGCCGAAAATTATATTTTAAACAAATTATTTAAGAAAAATCAAACAAAAAGTTTAAACATAGACTATTTAAAAACTGTTGAAGATTTTATTTTAAACCATTTATTTAAAAACAATATTTTAATAAAAGAAACAGCAAAGGTAAACATACAATTGTATATTAAATGTCCCCATATTAAGATCGACCTGGGATATAAAAATAAAGCTAAAACTGGAATTATTCGGGGAATGTTCCATTCGAGTCTCCTTAAATATTATCATCAACCGACCAAAGATGATGAAATTAAACATTCAACCAGTAAAGTATAACAATAAAACCTCTCTGTTTTGGAGCTCCTCCCGCGTTGGGTACCGGATTTGAGTGGATAGGGACAAATAAATAATAAATTTATTAATATTTAAATTATATTACCTATCAAAATTCTATGGTTTATTGATAAAAACCAATGTTTATCAATTTCTTTTGACACCATTTTCAAAATTACGAGAGGCAAAATCCATATTTTCTTTCATTTTTATTTTATTTTAAAATCGTGTGCACAACCGTACACTAAAAAAAAAAAAAAAAAAAAAAAAAAAAAAAAAAAAAAAAAAAAAAAAAAGAAAAGTTACTAAAAAAGTCATTGTATTATCCTTTTTTAGACGTAGATTCAGTAAAATGATAACCGGTTTATCCGTTAAAAGCAGTAACATTATTAATAAAATGAAATTTTGCACCAATATAAAATTCTAATGTCATTCTAATATCAAATTAAAAATTAAAGAAGAAAAAATTGTTTCATTATCGGTCGTGATAAAATTTTTGACACGCAAGTGTAAAGGAATAGAGAATCGATAAAAAGCAGGAACTCTCCAGTTTCTGTGAAAATCCTATTCCCATCTCGGGAATGCAGATAATAGGATTATTAAACCCATATCTCAAATCCTCTAGGTGCCAGTCCTTGGGAATATCCCTTATCTACCTCGAAAGCAGGAAACTTTGATAATCTCTAACAAACAGTAAACAAAGCAGGCTCATGCTAGTTCAAGTTTTCGACACGCGCACCGCGCTAGTAGTCTACATTGTCAAGAAGTTCCAATAATTGCCACAGCCCCGAGCAGCGCTCGCATCACTCTCCATTCAATGTAACTAGAACCCGCCAACTATAGGATGTTTTTAAATGAGAAATATATCTTTGAAGCCAATAAGGCTATAACGAATTAATGAATAGAATAACTAATGGTTAAACTACGTTTTAAATAAAAAATAAAATAATTAAAACTTAGTAATTGTTTAAATAAATATAAAGACAGACTTTGACAAGGACAGTTAATAAATATTTAAAGGGAAAAAACCTTTTTCAAAAGTTAATAATAAATAAAGAAGAAGTAGGAGTAAATAATTAATTGAAGTAAGGGGTAGGAGAAAAATATTTCATATATTGTTTGATATATTTGAATATTTATTTTATATTGAGGGCTCACAGACCCATGAAGAGGCCGGAGTACCTATTATTTGTTGTGTATTAAAGGCTCACGGACCCATGAAGAGGCCAGAGTACCTTATCTACGTAATGGGAAATATAATATTATATTATAATAAAGGGGGGAAACTTATTAATAATAATTATTGAAGTGGAAGGAGTTTAATATTTAATAATGAGAAGGAAGGAGAATTTTTTAAATGAAATGTAGTAAGAAGGAGTGACTGACAAACAAGTTGACACCGACAAGGACTGATAGACTATTGACAAATTATTTTATTACATTAAAATTTCAATTTTTTAAAATGGGCTAGTGAGGGAACAAATTTTCTTGGACAATCGTTAGAATCGAGTCAAATAAAAGAAAACTTTGAAATTTTTTTTTTACTGAAGATGGACATAATAAACATTGAATGTAAAAAGTATTCCTTGTCTTTTGAAATGATACTTTACATGAATATGGAAATTTCAATTTAATTTCCTGTTGTAAATAAAAAATAATTAAAAAATAAATAAAACTTAATATTTAAATGAGCCCAGGAGGCTCAGCTTTGAGCTATACTTATTCTTTTTTCTGTTTTGTCGTAGTAGATATTTTTTAATTATATTATGTTGTTAATTTGAAATTAAAATTATTAATTATTGGATTCAGCGGAAAATTAAAAAAAAATAAAAAAAAAATATATATATATATATATATGTAAATAGATAAAAATAATTTTTTTAAAAAATGTTATGATATAAGTGACTTTGTATTGGAATAAGAAGTATACAGCCATACAACATGTGTTGTAAATGTAAATGCTATTATTGTATGAAATTTTTTTTTGTTATAAGACATAATTTATAATTTTTATTAAGACTTTTTAGAATATTTATAATTTAATTTAGAGCATATAAGAAAACAAATTTAAATTTTTAAAATGAAACCTGTTAATAGTATCCAGTATTTGAATAGTAATGCTACCCTGAGCCGGAAAACAAAATCATTACACCAAATTAAATTTAAAAAAAAAAAAAAAAAAAAAATTAAAACATGCTAAGCAGTTTTTAATTTTTTTTTTACACCGGAGCCCACCCGAAATGTAATGATCTAAAAGGGGGTGCTCTAGAAAAGGTCAGTTTCTGGCATAGCAAAGAGTAGCATTCCTATTCAAAATAAAGGCTAACTTATACTTCATAAGTCCATCACAAATATTCTCCTTTGTCAATCAATTAAATAATTAAAAGAGTAATAAAAGAGATAGCCATTGGCAGTGCTTAGTTTGGCAGTATTTATTTTTTTTTTAAAAAAAGGCAGTGTTAAATAAAAGAAGTGTCCAAATATCTCGGCTAGGAGCGATAAGGTATACAAGTTCTCAAGAAGATAAGAATAAACGTGCTTTCAAAAAACGCACTTTGAACATCCAGGGAGCAATCGCTGAAGTCAGACACCCTTGGCGTGGTGGGAGTAACGCCTCTATAAAAAGGGCCTTCCCCCACCACTCGCCCCCATTCAACCACCAGAGGCTGAGGACCGAGCCTCGCTGCAGAACCAGCTGGCCAGCCGACACCAAGCACTTCACCTGGACATGATGGCCAGACACAACTCCAAGATCTAGCAGCCGACCATCATTCTCCTCAACACAACTACAAGCAGCCTGCCTCTTCACTTCCAGAACATCATCCGTAAAATAAGCTGAGTATAACTCAATCACTGCCAATCTTTAAATAAATTCTAAAAGCTATCTAAAATCTAATAATGGCCAAATTTTATCTTTTTGTATATATAATAATATTTTAAATATGTTCTAACATTTCTTAATAACCCAACATTGATACAAATATGTGAGTCAAGCAAAATTTCTTTCTTATATTTAAGTTTATATCACAGCCATGCTAAATCTTAAATTATATATTTTTTATTCAATATAAGTCAATTTTTTCAAACTCTATTTTATTTATAATGAACCTTTCTCCTGGTATATAATATGGTCTCAAAACATAAAAGGACAGATGGTAAGAAGTGGTTCTAATAATATATTTCTCATGCTTTTTATTACAGGAAATTTATTAAATTAATTCAATTATTCAAACGGTTTTATTCATAAGCCCGTATGTGGTGAGTTTGGTCATTTTAAATGAACCCTGAGATATAATGAAAATATAATAAAAATAGATCAAATCAACTTTTCCTAGAATAACTTTTAAAATATATTCAATTTTCTTAATCTTCCCCCACCAAAACACCACAATATATATATATATATATATATATATATATATATATATATATATATATATATATATATATATATATATACACAAATTTGAACGACCGTTATTTTCGTTCTCTAGGGGTTATGAAACGTAAAATTTTCTAGTCGGCACTTCCGGATTGCTTCATGAGGTCAACCCTATAAGCGGGGTTTCTCCTTATGGAAGGAGGGAGGAACCGCACTAAAACTAAGGCAAAAGAGAGAAAAAAAACAACCAATTAAGAACTGAGGTAAACAGAGATAAAAGTATTCACACGGCCTCTTCCAATCCCGCTAGGAAAGCTCTATTTATAACAAAAACCTTTTTTTCTAATTTTACTTGTCCGGTAATGTTGAAAACTACATTTTCCTACTATAAGCAATTACAAACATTACAAAAAATGAAAACAGACAAAAAGAACCTTTCAAATAAACGAAACCAGCTACTTCAAAGTTTTAAGGACTTATTTCTCCAAATGAGACCATCCCAACAAAAATTGCTTTATAAAATAATTTATAAGATATATTAGTTAACTTTCGAATAGTTACTTTCCACTTACCACGATTTCCCAACCGTTTTTGGAATATTAAGGAAAATATGCAAAGTTCCAAAAACGTTTCATGTCTGTTAATAAAAATTTTATTTGAATCCTTCCTTAATTAAACACGTACTTAACCAAAATTAAAAAATCTTTGCTTGGATAAATGTCAAACAAACAGAAAATATTTTAACTGTATCCCTTGATTCTAAGTACCCAAACCAAAAACTTTATTCAACAACTATTTTTCCACTTTTCTTGAAAATGATAAAAGATATCGACTTATAAATGGTTTAACTCGTTTTCGTTCATGCGGAACCTACAAAAAGATTCCATGAGTGCAAACAATATTATTCAAGGTCAATGTTCGCAAACAAAGGTTATTCGGATTTTTCAGCGAAGCTGTTAGTTTTATGACACACATTTTAGATCCTGCAATTATCTACAAAACTTGTCTACACTTTTAGCGCGGTTCCTCCCTACCTCCATAGGGAGAACCCGCTCATGAGGTTGACCTCACGACGCAATCCGGAAGTGCCAACTAGAAACTTTCTCGTTTCAGACCCCATAGATCACGAAAATATAGGTGGTTCAAATTTGTATATATATATATATATATATATATATATATACATATATATATATATATATATATATATATATATATATATATACATATATGTATATATTTTTAGATGGAACGGCATTTTTTTCCAGTGGTGGTACTCCTCCTCACTTCTTCCTGGGATATTTCGATGGGTTCATCTCCATCTTCGTCAGCCAGGTACTTGTTTCTTCCTCTGAGGTTGCCAAGGGAATGAAATTTTTCTCGATCTGGGCACCCTTTCTACTCTCTAGCCCCACTATCGGCAGACCAATGGTGTTCCCCTGGTGCTCCCAGGTGTAGTTGGGATTCTATCCGTTAGTAGCGCTGATGGTATGGCGTTTTTTCCCCTGTATTTTCCTCGCTGTAAGGTTTACTATGCTTGATGTTTATTTTTCGTCGCTGGGATGATATTTTTAGATGGAACGGCATTTTTCTCCAGCGGTGGTACTCTATAGCCCCAGTACCTGGCTGACGAAGATGGAGATGAACCCATCGAAATATCCCAGGAAGAAGTCAGGAGGAGTACCACCGCTGGAGAAAAATGCCGTTCCTCCTAAAATATCATCCCAGCGACGAAAAATAAACATCAAGCATGTATATATTTATATATATGCTTGTCTGTTAATGCTCTAGCAAGCTCAAAAATGGCCCGATTTTGATGAAATTTGGTACAAAATCTGTCTTCTAACTTGAAAGGTCAAGTTCGTTAACCAGCAAAATCCGCCTACTGGAAGATGGCGTTTGGGGCGAAATTCGCGCAAAAAAAATTGTAACGCTTACGTTTTTGAGTTCATAAGCTTGTAAGTACTCGTTTTATATGCTTCTTGGGCTAGAAAAACGAATGAAACCATTTTTAAGGCGATATCTGTAACCGTTTTTGAGAAAAGTGGAATCAATGTTTTTGTAAGTCATTATTTTTTTGTGGGTACTTAGAATCGCAGGATTCAATTAAAATATTTTCTACATATTGGAAATTAATCCCAACTAAGGTTTTTAAATTTTGGTTATATTTGGAGTTAAGGAAGTATGCGAAAAAAATATTTTATTAATAGACATGAATAGTTTTTGGATCTTCACACATTTTTCGTAAATATCTCGATAATGGTTGGGAAATCGTGCTAAGTGGAAGGTGACCATTCGAATGCTTACTAAATTTTCTACAAAAAAGGTTCTAAAGCAATATTCGATGGTGCAACGTCAATCAGAGATATAAGCGCTTAAAACTTAAAAAGAGTTTGTTTTGTTGTTTGAAAGGGGTTTTCTCTTTGTTTATCTCACTTTTTAAATGGTTGTTTCTTGTTTTAAATTGCATTTATCAGTAAAATTACTATAGTAGTAAAATAAGCTAAGAAACGGTGAAAGGTATTGGTAATAATAAGTCTGGAGTGGCTATGGTAATCAAGATGGCTGTGGCTAATCATGATGACGTAGTTTGTTTTGAATTCTCCTGTCTTATAACCTTCCTCATAGCCTCCAACTGAAGTTATTGTTATTTCTTATTTTATAGAAAGATTTAACCCACGACAGAATGGAATTTTATTCGCCATGAAGCACATATTTACAGTTGGTTATAACAGTAAAACGAATTTGCTAATAAAACAAGATACTTAAAATGACAACGAATTTTCGGTTGTTTATAATAGAGCCTTTTCAGCAGTAGTCAAAGAGTAAGTACGTTTTCAGTACATAATTGTATTGACTTATACAGATTAAGATATAACCGCTTCTGTGTAAGTTGGCTACTGTCAGTTTCCTGTGATTTGTGATGCTAATCTATTCCATCTCTTCGATATGTGATATTTTTGGTTCGAAATAGAGCCTTGTGTGCAGTAGTCAAAGAGTGAGTATGTTTTGAGTACACAATTGTATTGACTTATTCAGACTTCCTCAAGAATGAGGATTAAGAATTATCCGTATTATTCAGTGTAAGTTGGCTACTGTCAGTTTCCTGTGATTTGTGATGCTAATTTATTCCATTTCTTCGAGATGTAGGGAACCGTGCTAAGATGACGGAGTTCCTGCGAGTCGGACTTTTTTTGATAACATTAACGACTTCTGCAAAAAGGTGATTCCAAAATTTACTTTAGCTGTATTCTCCATAATAAGCATTATGGTAACGTTTCTATGTGATAGGAGATGTTGGGGGGGGGGTCTAGCATTTCTAAAATGTTGGGTCTGACATTTGATAATATTAAACTTGCGCAACTTCTGTTTCTGTGTAACTTGCCTACTGTTGTCTTCCTGTGCCCTGACGCCTAATATCACTTTTATTCCAAATGTTCGAGTGGTTATTCACAATTTTCACCACGAAATTAAAAAAAAAAAAAAAAAAAAAAAAAAATGTTTATTTCTATTAACAAATGACACTAGGAAATAAGAACGGAACCGCACTAAGATGATGCAGTTTCTGGGAATCGGACTTTTAGCACGGTTCCTCCCTCCCTTCATAGGGAGGAACCACGCTTATAAGGTTGATCTCATGAAACAATCCGGAAGTGCCGACTAGAAAATTTTGCGTTTCAGAACCCCTAGAGGCCGAAAATAACGGTGGTTCAAATTTGTGTGTGTGTGTGTGTGTATATATATATATATATATATATATATATATATATATATATATATATATATGTCTGTTCGCTCATTTCCGGCCCCCCTAATGGTCCGGTTTTGATGAAATTTGGTACAAAAATCGTTCGTCTAATTTGAAAGGTCAAGTTCGTTAACCAGCAGAATCCGCCCACCGGAACATGGTTTTTGGAGCGAAATTAGCGCGAAAAAAAATCGTCCCGCTTACTTTATATGCTTGCAAGTACTCGTTTATAGGCTTCTTGAATGAAACCATTTTTAAGGCGATAGCTTTAACCGTTTTCGAGAAAATTGGAAAAATAGTTGCTGAATAACGTTTTTGGTTTGGGCACTTAAAATCATGGGATTCAGTTGAAACATTTTTCGCATGTTCGAATTTCATCAAAACTAATATGTTAAAATTTTGTTTATGTTTGGAGTTAAGGAAGGATTAGAATAAAATATCTCGAAAACGGTTGGGAATATTGGTAAACGGAGGGTTACCATGCGAAAGCTTACTAAATGTTCTAAAAAAAAGATTCTGAAACAATTTTTGATTAGGCGATGTCAATCAAATACCAGTTGAAAAAATGAAACTAACAATTGTGAAGTTTTAAGTACTTTGTTTGGTGTAAACTGTCTCATCTCACCATACCCCAGTAACGTCATTACAAGGACTTGAGTGACTCACCATGGAGGTTGCCTCCATAGATGTGTTGTACCTCCCCCCTTGCTACCTCCATGCAAGTCTGGAGATCGTAAAACATGTGGGACTCCGTTATTCAGATTGCTACTGGAACCATGGGCACATGTTATGCTGTTGGACTTATTTATTATCCCCCAAAAACATAAATGTGAAATAGAGGCCAAGTTCCTGCCCCTACAAAGAAACACTCCCTTCCACAAAAAAAACCCTCCTAAAACCCCCCAAAAACGCCTTACCATTCTATACTCCAAAAAAGTAGTATGAGTTGGTGTATTAATTCAACCAAAAATATTTGCCAATACAAGAGATGATACAAGAAAGAAATGGCCAAGTTCATTACTTGGAAGACCTCATAGTTACTTACTAAGAACAGTAAAGACACTTCAACTGACCTTTAAAAACAACAATAAAAATACTTATATCCAGTTACTAAAATATCACTTTCCTCAACCAGGTATATTCTTAAACTTGGCATTGTTTAGTTTTTCTCTAAAGATAATTTCGGCACAAATAAAACATTGCCAAGATTAAGAATACACCTGGTTGAGGAAAGTGATATTTTAGTAACTGGATATAAGTATTTTTATTGTTGTTTTTAAAGGTCAGTTGAAGTGTCTTTACTGTTCTTAGTAAGTAACTATGAGGTCTTCCAAGTAATGAACTTGGACATTTCTTTCTTGTATCATCTCTTGTATTGGCAAATATTTTTGGTTGAATTAATACACCAACTCATACTACTTTTTTGGAGTATAGAATGGTAAGGAGTTTTTGGGGGGTTTTAGGAGGGGATATTTTTGTGGAAGGGAGTGTTTCTTTGTGGGGGCAGGAACTTGGCCTCTATTTCACATTTATGTTTTTTTGGGGATCTCATTACTTTTTTCTAAGTATTAATTAAAATTTAGTTGCTGCATACCTACTGGCTTTTGTACGTCATATAAAACCAGGGTCTTTGGATTCTGCATAAAGTTCTCCTTACTTCTTGATATTTGATACCAATAATCAACCTACATACATCTAATCACTAACCTAGAAAAGTTAGAAGCTCTTCCAGATGACAGTACTCTAGAGGTCAAATTGATTGCTCTCTTAACTAAACTATTACACTGTAAAACACAGGAACCTTATCCCGAGGATAAAGATCACAATAGGGAAAGTGTAGAAGGCCTTGAAAAAAGATAAGAACAAAGACGATACATTTTGGGTTTGTGATCCTAAACTTTGGAATTTAGATGGCTCGACTTTGAAAAACTTAGTATCTGCTGTCAAGTATATTATGCAGTTAACCCCTAGGACTTTATTTACTGCATTTAAGAAAGAAGTCACAACTGTTGTTGTTAAGATGCGTCGAAATGTTTCTTAAAACATCAAATATTGGTTCTCCTTACCAAGACGATTCATTTGATACCCCACATGATGGGTTTCAGAAGGAATGATGGCTTTCCGATGGAACAAAAAATACAAAACGTCATAGGTAATATGACACTCCCGTATCAAGACCTACCTGCGTGCCAAGTTTGGTCAAAATAGGTCAAACGGTGTGAATTTGTATAAGGAACAAACATACAGACAGACAGCTGAAAGACCTTTTTTACCTAGCCTCGTGCATTCCCCGGACCAAGGCCTACCTGTGTGCCAAGTTTGGTCAAAATCGGTCAAATCGTGTGGATTTGTATAAGGAATAAACAGTTAGGCAAACAACTGATAGACGATTTTGAACTAGCGTATGACACTCCCCAGATCAATACCGACATGTGTGTCAAATTTTGTCAAAATCGGCCAAACGGTGTGTATTTGTATAAGGAACAAACAGACAGCTGATAGACAATTTAACCTAGCCTATGATTCTCCAAAAGTACAAAACGTCATAGGTAATATGACACTCCCGTATCAAGACCCATCTGTGTCCCAAGTTTGGTCAAGATCGGTCAAACGGTACGGATTTGTATAAGGAACAAACATACAGACAGACAGCTGGTATACGATTTTGACCGAGCCTATATGCGTCTAATTGTTTCTTAAAACATCAAATATAGGTCCTTCATACCGAGACGATTCATTTGATACCCCACATCATGGGTTTCGGACGGAATGACGGGTTTGAATGAAGGAAGTACAAAACTGGCACGCCCCCGCCCCGGAAGGGGAGTCAAACACAACTTTTCAGGATTTTTCGATTTTTTCCTTTAATAACACCTCCATATCTATCATCATGCAAAATTTCAAGTCTCTAGCATCATGGGAAGTGCCTAATAATTTTGATGAGTCAGTGAGTGAGTGAATGAATGAGTGAGTGAGTGAGTCCTATAAATCCAGATTTTCGATCGCTTATATCTAAGAAACTATTCGAGGTAGAATTATGAAAATTTCCAATTTTACTCACATCTAGTAGTATAATACCTGTGTCAAATTTCATAACTTTATCTTTACCTGGTTGAAAGTTATGAGAGGGTAAAAATCGGCTCTAAGACCTCCTGTAATATACACACAGTATGCTTAGGCCGGAACTTGGCCTGGCGCACTACCGTGCGCCTAGATATGATGTCTGAGTAAACACCCAGCAACCCGCGAGCATCATGGAGGAAGAGGCGGAGAAGAAATGGCAAGTCTAATATTATACTGGACCGGGAGAGTAAAAACAAGTAGGAGGAGTAAATACTCATGCAGTCTAAAAAAAACAAGTAAACACAAAAATTGAAGTGAAAAAACAAGTATTTACTACTAGCTGAATACCCGTGCTTAGTCACGGCAGATAAGTAGTTATTTTAATGCGTTATTAATGTATCAGCAAAATTAACGCTACTACATAATTTTTTGCAGTTTATTATAGCATGGGCCCCGTCATACTAATATTGTATGTTATACATCAATTGATAAGTAATCAAATTATAATGTTTCTTGACACTGGGGCACTCGGAATCAGTGTCAAGAAACAAATAATCTAGAGGTAAACCGTTATCTAAAAATGTGTCTTAAAACCTTTAAAAATAAATTAAATAAGATCACTTAGTTCATAAAAAGTATTTAATTTTAGTTGTATTAGCGTTTTATTTGCCTAAAACTATTCCAAGTTCTAAATTGTTAGTATTCCATACCCCGGAAATGGATTTTGTCCCTCACAGCGTATGAGGGACAGTTTATTTCTAGGACTGCCATCATACTTGCCAGTCGTACTTGTTTATCGAGATGGCTGCATAGTTATTGGAACAGTTTACAATTACGTATTCAGTGTTTTTTGGGGTCGCTGATTACGAATCCGTTATCAGAATTCAATAAATCAAAACGGCGGCTCTAATATAGCGTCGTGTTATTAAAAGAAAACTTTGTAAAAATGAAATAAAAATTTAGCCATTGATCTTAAACTTACTGTTTTGTGATTATTAGGGTCTGTGATTACAAATTTATCAAAAATTAAAAAAAACAATCGAAATTGCGGAATGCAATATGGCGACGTGTTATACGAAAAAAACTAGGTAAAAATGAAATGAAAATTTAGCCATTGACCTTAAACTTATTGTCTTGTGATTATTAGGGTCTGTGATGCAAAAAATGCAAACCCAATGATAAAAAAAACCTAGAAACTAGAAACTTTTTTTTTTCGAGGCATTCTGTCCCGCCTTGCGTGGTGTCAAACATTACGGTTCGAGAGCGAAAGTGTAAATTTTATTATAACCTACTTTCTGGATGAAGACACCGATGCTCGAGGTTGAGTGTTAACGGCAAAAAGAATGGAACTTTTTCTTAGAAATGTCAGTGATCCAAGACGTCAAGAGGTTAACCTCATAAGCGAGGTTCCTCCCTACGGAAGCAGGAAACGCGCTTATGATGTTGACATCATGACGCAATCCGGAAATGGCGACACGAAAATTTTACGTTTCAGATTCCATAGATCACGAATATGATGGTTGTTGAAATTTGTATGTGTATATATATTTCTCTTTTCCCTCTCCCACCAGCTCAAAAATGGTCTGATTTCGAATGATCAAATAACGGTTCTTCATACCGAGACGATTCATTTGATACCCCACATCATGGGGTTCGGACGGAATGATGGGTTTCCGAAGGAAGTACAAAACTGGCATGCCCCCGCCCCGGAAGTGGCGTCAAACACAACTTTTCAGGATTTTTCGATTTTTTCCTTTAATAACACCCTGATATCTATCATCCTGCAAAATTTCAAGTCTCTAGCATCATGGGAAGTGCCTAATAATTTTGATGAGTCAGTGAGTCCTATAAATCCCGATTTTCGATCGCTTATATCTCAGAAGCTATTCGACGTAGAATTATGAAAATTTCCAGTTTTACACACATCTAGTAGCATAATACCTCTGTAAAATTTCATAACTTTATCTTTACCTGGTTGAAAGTTATGAGGGTAAAAATCGGCTCTAAGACCTCCTGTAATATACACACAGTATGCTTAGGCCGGAACTTGGCCTGGCGCACTACCGTGCGCCTAGATCAATAAGCTCAAACTTCATTGTTATGAACTCTAGTGGATAGAAGAATATCTATTGCTTACAATACTTATCACTATACATCACAAAAAGCTGCCCTAAAGCGAAGAAATGGCATTGTCACAAAAGTGGCTATCAATCTCGAATGGGTTAATAAATAGAAAATGTTGAAATAGACAAGATGGCTTCTTTATCAATTTTATAACTAACTAGGTTACTTTCTAGATAGATTCTGAATCTATATTTATTCTTGATGATCTTATTCAAATATTATCCATTTCTTAAAAATACCCTATCAGAAAAACCCATAAAACTAACACTGCCCACATATATCTTCCATGAGGGCTCCTACTCTCCTAAAACTTTCACGTTGGTATCAAATGTACATTGAACCAACAAGACTCTACCAGCAACCCCATTGATCCAGCCTGCTATTTCCAGTGTGGTGTTGCTCTATTTCATCTTCTGATAAATGCAATTAAAAAAAAAAAAAAAGAAAAAAAAAAAAAAAAAATGAAAAAAATAATTAAAAACCCCGCTCAAAAGAACAAAACAAATACATTCGAACTTTTAAGCACTTTTTTCTCCGATTGACATAGGCTCTTCGAAAATTGCTTTAGAATCTCTTCTGTAGAGAATTTAGTAAGCTTTCAAATGGTTAACTTCCTCTTACCACAATTTTCGAACTGTTTTCGAGATATTTACAAACATATAAAAACCTTATAAACGAGGTTCGCGCTAGGCCATTTTATTCAGGAATCGAGGTCATTTCATCCAGGAATTACAAACCAGGGGAAAGGGTTAACCCTTTCCTTACTGTAGACTGCTGTACAAGTCAAAGCGTTGTGTGCCCCTGGAACGAAAGACTTGACTATAGTCTGCCCACAAACAAAAGAACAAGGTAGGGCGCACGTGCTGCCTTTAGCCAATGTGGGGGAAGACCTAGCTCCCCTCCGGCCATGCCCCTTTTGATTGTTTTGTTTGCGGTCGGACTATAGCAATCGAGAGCCACCGTGCCCTCAGCACGAAGGAGTTGTACAGCAGTCCGTTCCTCCTCTCCGTTTACCAGCTCCTGATGGCTGACTTCCAGGAGTTCCACCTTGGAGTTATTAAGGACTGAGAAATGCTTTAGCTATTTCTTTCAACACTATTTGTCGGAGGAATTAACTCTTTGTGACAAGGGAGCTAGGCATACGGGATAACTGGGTCCGGCTTGAAAAAACTCCACCAGTGTTAGATCCAAAGCACTAAATTGAAAAGGAGGACGTTTTTATGTGTTTTAATAAAAACAAGGTTATTTATTTATTTTGCTTGTTCGCATTAAAAAATATAATCTATAAAATCATTTATTGGAGCATATAATTCCATATTTCAACCTAAATATTTAGAGCTAAAAGAAAAAGTAAATAAATAATAAAACAAAGTTTTCCTAACGCCCTGGATATGTCCCTCCCATAGTGGGCTGTACAACTGTCTTCCCAATTTCTGTACTAAAAGGAATTCCTCCAAGAACGACAATTCATTATCAAGGAAAACTGGGGACCTATTATTGCATTATTCCACACAAAATCAGAGGCATATTTACTTCTATATTTTTGGTGTGTTGGCAGGGGGATTAAAGGAGGCGGGGGAGGGAATGAGAGGGTGAGTGGAGGAGGACAAAACATACTTTTAACAATTTTTATGTATGCCTTTTCATAATTTTGTCTTTTTTTTTGGGGGGGGGGATTTTTACGGAATGAAGCAAAAACGAGGTATTTGCCAAAGGAATTTTTTTCTTCCTTTTTAGCACTTTCCTCTGAAGGAAAGTAGCTATTGAGGTTGCACTCATGACGGAATTTTTGAAAAATTTCTTCAAATCTTTATCGATCCTACCTAGTAGACACCGAAAATGACCCCCGTTAAAATGTATATCTATCTATCTATCTATCTATCTATCTATCTATCTATATATATATATATATATATATATATATATATATATATATATATAAAACTAAATCGGTTCATTAGGAGAGGAGTGGTTTACTCCGGACCCAAATTACTAATATACTCATACCGGTCGTAATTGCTGCTGTATTGTAACGAAACGTGGTATACGTCTTGGGTAACTCATGAGAAAGAAGTGTTGTAAAAATGAGCTGAATCGGTTAATCGGAAAGGGGGGTTTACTTAGTAATATATTTCAATAGAAAAGCCCGCCAGACGTAGGTTCATAAAGCTGCCGCAAGGAGCGCTTTCTACCACTAGAGGGACTGTATCATGTTCCTGCGTTAGATCAAAATACGATAATATAAGGTTTTTGTATTTATTACATAGTGTAGTAGGTACCACGTGTAAACATAACTCTGGAAGCAAATTAATAATTGATCAGTTACTCATTACAAAATTAAAAAAGAACTATTCATGTTTTTATTTTATTTATGTAGGATATTTTAAGCAAATTGTTTTGGAAAGCAGTCTACACTACCCAAATTCTGAGGAAAGCGCTTAGTTATGCAGCTCCTGCATGACGGACTTTTCCATTCTGCATCAATTCCCAAAGTTTGGCCTTTTTTATTTTTTTGGAGACACCCTGTATGTATGTATGTATGTATATATATATATACAGGGTGTCCTGTAAATGTCTAGTCATATTGAGAGGGGTGATAAAGGACCCTTAGGGGAACAAAAAATGTTCTATGATGATTTCCCGAATTCTCACCCATAAGGGAGAAAACGTAGTTTTATTGTTTTTTTTTAAACAAACGTGGCTTTTAGAAACATAATCGTTGTAGCTCCGTCCCAGGTGGTACTACTAGAAAGGGAGCGAAACCAATCGAAAGCTGAGTAAATTTACTATAAGACTAGTTGGAAGTAAACGTAAAAATGAATGAATGTAAGTATGTATATCTTACCAAAAGAAAGCAATTCTAAATTTCCTGACATTTTATTGATATTTCTTTCCAGCGTTACTCCTCAATGGGCAGGATCTGAGATTTCTGGGTTTCAGAAAAACTTCCTGATTTAACCAGCTTTCCATTCATGTATCACAACCCTGTGTTATTGAAGTATTTGAACGGTTTTAGTACAAAAGTTTTAAAAAAAAAACATGGATCTGTGAAAAGAAAATTATATTTTTTTACTTCAGCTTATTCAAAAAGCTGAAGAGAAATATTTATTTTTATATATGTTTACATAAATATTAAGTAAATATTTACTTAAAACAATAAAAAAAAAATTACTTCCACGAATATAAAAAATTTCTTAAAACAGTAAATAAATAAAATACACATTTATTTTGAATTTATTAATTCAGGTAACTAATACTGGGTCCAGGAGGTGGCCATTAATGGACCCCAACCATTCATTAACCTCAAAAGTTACTATTTTTACCTAGATCACGCATTTGAACACATTTTTACAGGTATTTATATTTTGAAAACAAATGCTTTACCTTAAATTGATACTGATGGCTACGCTTGTGAAACTCACTGGGATTCGCAGCCCATGCGTTTTTGTTGTGGTAATTAAAAATTCTATCCCTCATAAATAATATGTACATAGTCCTGTAAAAATATGTTCAAATGCGTGATATAGGTAAAAATAATAATTTTTTAGGTAAATGTATGGTTGGGGTTCCTTAATGGCCGCCTCCTGGACCCAGTATTAGTTACCTGAATTAATAAATTCAAAATAAATGTGTGTTTTATTTATTTACTGTTTTAAGATTTTTTTTATGTCAATGGAAGTTTTTTTTTTTTTATTGTTTTAAGTAAATATTTACTTAATATTTATGCAAACATTTATAAAAAAATATTTCCCTTCAGCTTTTTGAATAAATTGAAGAAAAAAATATCATTTTCTTTTCACAGATCCATGTTTTATTTTTTTAAACTTTTATTCTTAAACCGTTCAAATACTTCAAGAACACAGGGTTGTGATACATAAATGGAAAGCTGGTTTAATGAGGAAGTTTTTCTGAAACCCGGAAATCTGAGATCCTGCCCATTGAGGAGTAACGCTGGAAAGAAATATCAATAAAATGTCAGGAAATTTAGAATTGCCTTCTCTTGGTAAGATATACATACTTACATTCATTCATTTTTACGTTTACTCTCAACTAGTCTTATAGTAAATTTACTCAGCTTTCGATTGGTTTCACACCCTTTCTAGTAGTACCACCTGGGACGGAGATACAACGATTATTCTTCTAAAAACTACGTTTGTCTCGAAAAAACAATAAAACGACGTTTTCTCCCTTATGGGCAAGAATTCAGGAAATCGTCATAGAACATTTTTTGTTTCTCTAAGGGTCCTCTATCACCCCTCACAATATGACTAGACATTTACGGGACACCCTGCGTATGTGTATGTAAATATATATATATATATATATATATATATATACATATATACATATATATATATGTATATATATATATATATATATATATATATATGTGTGTGTTTATATTACAATTTTTTTTAATTTAAATCTGGCTTTCTACTATTACCTGTAGGGTTTAATTGATTGTATTACTGATGTATGAGCGACATGACGGCTATTGAAATCATCACTCCCGTTAACCATTTCAATGAATTGTCTGCACTTCAGAAGAAACAGCAAATTTGGTCGACCTTCTAACAATCCTGGATATAATCTCATAGTTAAGTCAATTGCTTCACCCATTTGGCCAGTAAGAATCATTTTCAAAATTTCTGTAACCAAAAAATAAAATATATATATGTTAACGAACAAGGCATTTTTAACAGTTGAAAAATTCTATATTCTGTTCTTCACAGATTTATTTATTTATTTACAATGATCTAGACAAACAAATCTTAGAAGAAGTATTTTGTTTGTTAGAGGACATTTCAATTTTGTCATCATCATCATGACAGGAATCATAGAAATTATTATTGAGGATTTCTTTCAACCAGCGAATTCAATTATGAATGACATTAGAATAGATGTGACGAGGGAATTATTGCAATGACCTGAAAAAAAAAATAAAAATTAATCAACACATTATTGCCTTGTGGTCCTAGAGTACACAGGACAATACGTTTCCCATTGGATAAAAAAATTCAATTAAAAAATTGATCACTAAAAACAGAAAGGTATTAAATCATAAGTTCACATAACAATGGCTTTCATATTATTCAAATTTGAGGTTGCAAATATATTATGAATAATAACCCTACATTACACAATAGGTAATCTTAAGCAGCTATAGAAGTGTACTACACAGAAATTATCCTGGAAAATTATTCTTATACTCTATTTGAAATAGCATGGATATGAATTGCGATAGAAAGGGTACAGCCTTAGCAGAAATGAAGGAGTTGAATTCCTTTGTTTTACTCAATGGCAGGGCACTTAGTGACGCATGGAAACTTTACATTTATGTCAATTTGGCATTGATTTTATCTCAGATATGACAGGTGAAATAGGAATCACGAATTCGGATAAATTTCTTCTCAAATTCTCTTTAAATTTGTTGAAAACCTATGAATGAAAAGAGTTTCTGCCTTTAGCTTCAGGCGTTCAATTCAAAAAGATCTCTTTGGATCCAAAAACTTGCCGTCAATTCTCTGAAACAATGAAGTTGTCTCCCTTAGTTGGTTTTACAAAGGGTATTCTGACCACGGACCTATGTATGAAACTATCATAGTCCAGATTCAGGAAATCACATCACATTCATGGGCAGTCATAAGCTTTAAAACGTTCAAATCTAACAAAATTAGATATAATAATTCACCTGTAGCTAACACCTTGGATTCTCATGCAGGAGATGCGGGTTCAAGTCCTGCCTGAAGCAGATTGAGTTTTTCCATTATAGGGCCTGTTGAAAAAATTCTATGCTGGACTATGGATGTTTAGGAAGGGTGACAACCTATAGATAGCCCGGCACTAATGGTATAGATGTAGATACATCGTAAAAAAAAAAAAATTCATGGTTCGACCACAAATGTCGTGATAAAAAAATTATAACTCAAAGGGTACTTAGAGAGTGTAGGAAGCTTTTTTTTTCAGAGGAAAATGTTAGGCATTATCTTGTAAAAAAAATGTACCAAGATATGATGTGGCAAAAGAAATTACCTCATCTTGGGGAAAAAAACACAGCAACACTGAAGACCCTAAATCCTTTAGGAGGGTAGTTTGCAGTTTAAGAAGAAAATACCCTAAAATATGTGATATTTCTCCCCATGACTGGCTTGTGTATTTTTTCAAAACACTTTTCTCCTTTGTATTCCTCTATACTTACACTTTTTAGATGTTAATCATCCCCAGTTGGATGCAGAAATCACTCTCTCTGAGCTAGACAGGGCACTATCATCTTGCTAAAATGATTTCTTTGTGAAACATTAAAAAATTTACCTCAAAATTGGAAATTAAATAGCTTAATGGTGTTCAATAAAGTACCAAATACAGAAAATGTTCCTTAAGGATGGTTCCGATTTTTAAATATCATGATTCATGAAAAAGATGGCAAAGAAACTTTAAAGTTATAGAAACATCGTTTTGGCAAATAGTTGTTGAAAATCTTTACCCTGATTTTCCTTAAACGCCTTCTCATATGGCTTGATGAATTGAATAGTATATCCACAAGAGTGTAAATCAGGGTTCGGTTCGAATCATGGTCGCATAGACAACATCTTCATATTCAATAGCCTAATACAACTAGTTTGTTTCAAATATAAGAAATTATATGCCACATTGATCGATTTCAGCAAAGTGTTTGATTCTATTAATCATAATTTGCTGTGGTTTAAGCTCTTTGGCATGGGTATTGGCAGGAAGTTCCTTGGAATAATGAAGATGGTCTCAGAATGGGCCTCATTCATCCCAGATAGAACATCAAAATCGAATGTGGAAATAACTACTGAGAGTCTCTCAGTTCAATGCTATTTAACTGCTTTCTCGTGGATATTGAAAAATATTTAAGATCTAAGGGAAAGCATGGGCTGCAAGTCATCAGAGAACAGATATTCTCCTTTTGCTTTATGCAGATCATGTAATTTTTTGAGCAGACTCCCATCAAGAAATGTATCACAAGTTGCAGATACACAAGTCATACTGTCAGGAGAACAAACTATCAGTACTTGTGACTAAATGTAAAATTATAAACTTTCATTAGGGCTGTGTTAATAATGAGCAGCCTTTGCTTTTTGGTAATGAGAAAGTTGATTTAGTCGAAGGCCAGTGTCCTGTTAAAGGCTGTGACTAGTGCAGTAGCAAAGACAAACCATGCCCGGAGTGTGGTTAGGGATGTATGTTTGCAATCTAAGTTTATTATTGGTAATGGAGTCGAATACCATCAATCTGGGCAGGATTTTTCAAATGAATATTGGGGCTTAATAAGTCTACATCTCATTACTCAGGTAGGCTTGATCCGAATGTTAAACCAATCTCATGGAATGTCCTGAAACAGAACTTAAACTGGATCGACAATGTTATACCATAAGATACCAAGACCAAACCCTGACTAAATCTACCTTTGCAATCCCAACAGTCAAAGAACTCATCTCAAAGAAGATACTTTTCATTTACAAGTCACATACCTCGTCTACAATTCATGTAGGTCGGCTTATCTTGCAAGATTACTATACACTACTTGCAAGAACCTTTAATTGTTTATTAAAAAAACGTGATTCTCACCCAGATTCAAAATTTATAACAATTCCTTAAGCTTAAGAATTTTCGCAACAGAAATTTAATCCTAAAGAATGAAAAAAAAAAAAAAAAAAAAAAAGGAACAGGATCACATAAGCAATTAACCAAAGCAGAGAACTTTTTAACTTGTAAATAATCTTATTTGTTAATTATTATTTTCATGAGTATATGCCCATATCGAGGTTAGCTCAATGGTAGAGCACTGGAGTAATAAGATGGAGGCTTGAGTTCAAATCCCGAGCAAGCACTAAAGATTTTTTCTTCTAGTGTCTTCGCTCATGGGTTGAATTCAGCCTCCCTGACCGTCCCTATGCCAACCCAGCCTTTAATTAATTTAATAATGGGTACCTTGGGTGCTAATGACTCCAGCAGTCGAAGCGGCCAAGGGGAAAATCAGGCGGCCGGAGCATAGTACTGACCACACTATCTCCCTAGTGTGCAGTATGGTCATGAATCAGATACCTCTATAGTATCTGCCCCTCAGAGCCCTCGTTGCCTGTTAAGGGACTGTTTTTTTTTGTTTTTTTTTTTTATAACTATATATATTTATTCATATACTTGGGGCATTATATTTAATATATATAGATATGTACTATGTATGAGTGTGTATGTGAGCGTTTGTATGCATGTTTGTGTATGTGTGTGCGTATATATATATATATATATATATATATATATATATATATATATATGATTTGTTGTTCTGCTTCTTTCATTTGGAAGAAATCATGTAAAATAAGTCACAAAATTATTAATATTTAAAAATTAAAAATGTCTCATCTCAATTAATTGTATTAAATCAATCAAGTGTGTAAATGTAGGATGTAAGATAACCTGACTGCTTCCAGGGATGATTTTTTTAATGCATATTGTCAAATATTGACCTCTTTTTTAGATTTATAACCTGTCAAGTGCAATGCTTTAAAAAAAAATAACTGATATTTTTAATATTCAAGGAGTTTTTTTTTTTTTTTTTTAAAGCATTGCACTTGACAGGTTATAAATCTAAAAAATAACTGATATTTTTAATATTCAAGGACCCCAACCACAGTACCGTACCTTGGTGATGACCCTAATTAGGCGAGCAGGTGTTGGGGCTTGCGTGCTTTGGGGAACCTTGGTGCTATGTCAGCTCAGGTTCAACCATGTTGAACAGGACCTAGGGGAGAAAACAGACTAAAGTGGTACCAGGGGTGGTGGTGGTGTTTTTTTTTTTTTTTTTTTTTTTTTTTTTTTTTCAGACACCCAATCCTAAGGTTGCGGCAGCCTGCGCTGAGAGGATGGATGGCACAGGGTGCATAAATATGACATGCAGCGAGTAGGTAACCCCTTGGAGCACCGGGCGACCCCCCATTGTAAGTAGCCTTCCTGTAGCATGCGGGGCTCTGCTGCAGGCGACAGTTCTATCCCTAGCTTTTCGTGGGAACCAAATGTCCAGTAATAATCCCAATTTAAATACAAAAACTAAACCTTCCATCGGTAGCTTCGGCGACCTTGGAGCCTTTAAATGTACCTGTCGAGGATCCTTTGGGAGTCCGAGAACCCTTTGACCCCGGCCACCGATACCGAGTCCCTTTCGGAACTGGTTAGGGAGGTTGGTGATTTGGTTATGGGATCCCCCATGAAAGCACTTCTCAAGACGATCAACCTTTCACGACCGTCAAGAAGAAACTCACTGGGACCCAAAGGAAAAAGCTGAAGAAGAGCTTCTTGAAAGCTGCGACTGAAGAAGAATCCGAGAGCAGTGGTGGTAAACGGAGGAATGAGGATGGCTCCAACACCCCTTCTCCGGTAGTCAAAAAGAAGCAGAAGGTGATGCCAAAGCCGACGAGTTACGCCAGCGTTGCATCTAACTTCAAGCTGGCGCTTGTTCCTTCCGACTATCCTGAGAGTGGCTTCACAACGGAGCACAACAGGTGTGTTGATGACGTCCTCATAAAGGTGGTTGACGAGCACTACAAAGTCCATGGGAGAGACTTTATAATCACTTGTGATGGGAACTACATGGATGGAGGCGCCATCATTGTGAATTGTCTCGATGAGAACACCAAAAAATGGCTGGCAACAGACATAGCTGGTGTGAAACTCGGGGAGCACACGATCAAGGCGATGGAGCTGGCGGACCTTATCCCTATGGCAAGGGCCGGAATTTTCGTGCCTGGTGTGAAGACGGAGGCACGGAATATTCTCAGGCATATTGGGGATCAAAATTTTCTTCCAACAAACGGGTGGATCATCCTGGAACAGCAGGAGAGGGACACTGGGCACTTTGTCACCCTGAAGATGCCGGAGGGTGAATCTCTTAAAGAGATTCTGGAGAGGAGGGATGAGCGTTTGAATTATGCCATTCGAAGGCTCAAGGTGTTTCCTCTGCAGAAGAAGAAGAAGGAGATCTCTGAGGCTACTTCTCGAACTGAGGGTGAGGTGGCGGCCATGGAGACGGAAGTGGCTGTTGGATCTGGGCACGAAGTAAAGCCGTGGGCACGAAGTCGTCTGTGGAAGGAGATCGGGCCCGTGTGGCGGAACACATAGAAGGACGGTCAGTTTCCGGGCTAGGGGAGGTGGGTCTTGACCCTCCCTCTTCGCAGACCCGAGCTCTTCATGGGAAGCCCGCGGAGCCGGATAACCTTACATAGACGATGATAAGGTTACTGAAGGTCAATCTGCATCACTGTAGGGCGGCTACGGCTCTGCTGGAACAGTATGCTAGAGGTAAGGGTATAGATGTAATTTTAATACAAGAACCTTATCTGTTTAAAGGTCGGGCACGGGGTCTGGGAAAGGTTATAAATGTATAACGTGCCATGAGCAGAATCCCAGGTCCTGTATCCTGTTTAAAACTGGTCTTAGCATTTTTCCTTTATGGCAATTTTGTTGCAGAGACCTGTGTGTAGCGAAGATTACCGCTCGTGTGGGAGATGGCTTGAGAGAAGTGGTGGTGGCCTCGGCCTATCTCCCATACGAGCGGTGCAACCCCCCGGAGCTGAGTTGCGCCTGTTCGTGGACTACTGCAGGGAGGGGGATCTGCAGTGCCTGATTGGCTGTGATGCCAATGCTCATCACACAGTCTGGGGTAGCACAAACTGCAACCAAAGAGGTGAGTCATTACTTGATTATATCTTAAATAATGATCTGGATGTCGTAAATAAGGGCAGCGAGCCTACCTTTGTTATTAGGACAAGAAGAGAGGTCATTGATATTACCCTTGTTTCGAGGCGATTACTACCTGTGGTCAAGAACTGGAGGGTGGAAGATGAAGTTTCGGGACCAGACCATAGGTATATTACATACTGTATAGAGGCATCAGGCCTCACAGCACGCGTTATCAGAAACCCAAGACTCACAGAGTGGTCCCGGTTCAACGAAATCCTTTCGAGTAGGATGGACGATTGTCCACAGAGAGCACATACTGGCAACGACTTAGAAGCCATGAATGATCATATTACCGAGGCCATTAATGTGGCTTTTGAAGGTAGCTGTGCTGGTAAAACTGTGGTGACCAACAGTAGTTCCTCCTGGTGGAACGGGAATCTATCCAGACTCAGGAGTGAAGCAAGGAAGCTCTTCAACAGAGCCAAACGCAAAGGCACCTGGGAGGAATACAGGAAGAAATTGTCACAGTACAACATAGCTGTGAGGAAAGCTAAGAGAGAGTCATGGAGGAAATTCTGCACGGAAGTGAACAGCGTCACGGAATACTCAAGACTCCATAAGGTACTAGCCAACAGCCCCACAAAACTTATTGGGACCATTAAGAAGGCTGATGGCTATACGGAATCGGTGGAAGAAACCATGAACTATATCCTCGCTACTCATTTTCCAACTAGCGAAGAGGCTAACTCAAACGAAGGAGATGACTATCCCATCAAACGAGGTAATCCAGAGGCATGGAGGCATGCAAGGGAGATTGTCAAGGCAGCGCACGTCAGATGGGCCATTGGGACGTTTAAACCATATAAGTCACCGGGCCTAGATGGCATATATCCAGCATTCTTGCAACATGGGGTAGATATACTCTTGCCAACGCTCCTAAAACTCTTCAGGAGTAGTTTGGTTATGGGACACATTCCACAAACCTGGAGAGTGGCCAAACTCTGTTTCATTCCTAAACAGGGTAGAGCGTCACACCTGTATGCAAAGGATTACAGGCCGATCTGTCTATCATCCTTCCTACTGAAGACACTGGAAAAGATCATAGACAGGCACATAAGAGATACTGCGTTAAGACGGAACCCCCTTAACGAATATCAATATGCGTACCAGTCTGGCAAGTCATGTGAATTGGCTCTCCACCATCTAGTGTGCAGACTGGAGTGTGCACTACAGTACAAGGAAATTGCTCTGTGCGCGTTTCTTGATGTGGAGGGAGCCTTCGACTGCACCCCTATTAGGGCAGTTGAAGAAGCCATGATTGAGAAAGATGTCGAAGAATTCGTCACATACTGGACCGCCAATCTTCTGAGGAACCGCATTATTAGGCTGACAGAGGGGAACTACTGCAAGAATATTGTACCTAGGACAGGATGTCCCCAGGGGGGCGTCCTGTCACCCCTCCTGTGGTGTCTAGTGGTGGATACACTGCTGATGAAGCTGAAGAATCAGGGCTTCTCAGCACAAGCATATGCAGATGATCTGGTAATTACGGTGGTTGGCAAGGTGCAGTCAACCGTAAGCGAACTGCTGGACACAGCACTGTCTTCGGTGGACGAGTGGTGCCAGGAGAAACACCTTAGAATTAATCAACAGAAAATTACATTGGTGCCCTTTACTTTGAAGAGGAAACTGGATGGACTGGGCACACCTAGCCTGTCAGGCCACAACCTAAGTTTTTCCAGGACAGTGAAGTACTTGGGTGTTACGCTAGACTCGAAGCTTAACTGGCAGGAGCATATCCGCAAGACAGTAGGAAAAGCCACACAATCCTTGTGGGCCTGCCGGAGAGTGGTGGGGAACAATTGGGGCATTACCCCTAAAGGTATGCACTGGATTTACACTATGATTGTGAGGCCTATCATCTCCTACGGAGCAGTAGTGTGGTGGCATCGATGCGGCACTGACAGTGTTAGGAAGACTCTGTGCTCCCCACAAAGGCTGGCATGCCTGATGATTACGGGAGCAATATGTTCGACACCGACAGGAGCTATGGAGATTCTACTTGACCTCAAACCAGTAGAGATATATATCGAAGAGATAGCTAGGTGTACAGCGTACAGATTCGCCATTTTACGGCACGAACCTTGCCCAACCCTAGGGGGTCACTGTGCAATTATCCGAAGGAACTGGCAGGACCCAATCCTCTGCATGCCATCGGACTTTCAGGACCAGCACTCCTTCACCTCGAACTTTACAGCTGTGATCAAGCCGAGGGAAGCAGTGCTGGAGCACAAGTTAACACCAAGCCGGGTGGATCGGTACTGTTACACAGACGGCTCAAAAACCGAATCTGGCACAGGAGCTGGCGTGTAGATTCAGGGGTCCACACATAATGTTGCCCTGCCTCTGGGGAGGTTTGCTACGGTATTCCAAGCCAAGGTCACTGCCATTGGCACATGCGCAGACCTTATGAACAGCGGCTTTCCAATAGATGGGTGCTTCACTATCTTTTCCGACAGCCAAGCGGCCATAAGAGCTCTATCCACGAATAGGATCAGGTCAAAGGTGGTACAGCAATGCAAGGACAGCCTAAACATACTGGGATGACGTAACAAAGTCAGACTAGAGTGGGTTCCAGGCCACTCTGGTATCCAGGGCAATGAAAGAGCTGATGAGTTGGCCAATATCGGGGCAGCGACAATCCCCCTATCACCAGAACCTCAGTGTGGGATTGCGCCAGCTGTGGCCAGACTAAGCATTAGAAGGTGGGTGGAAGCTGAGCATAGGAGGAAGTGGTGTAGCAGCTCCACCCAGAGAGAGGCGAAGCTGTTCCTTTCCTGTGTGGACAAGAAGAGGAAGGAGACTCTCATTAATCTGTGCAGGTCCAAGGTAAGATAATTAACAGCTCTTCTTACAGGTCACTGTAGAATGCACCGGCACCTCTACTCTATGGGGCTTACCAGTACATCATGGTGCAGACTGTGCCTTGAAGATGACGAGACGCCGTACCATATCATATGCAGATGTCCAGCACTTGTGGCGAAGAGATACCTGCATTTTGGTGCAGACTTCATAGATGACGCTAGAAGGCTACCTGAATTGAACCTTCGGACTCTATTAAGGTTCATCTCGGATACGGTGCTGTTGGTGTAACAGACTGGCTTGTCGGGTGGCACAATAGGCCTTGTTGGCCTCGGTGCTCCTCCCCTTTCTCCGGGCACCCGCCTTAATAATAATAATAATAATATTCAAGGAAATGACAGTTAAATATAAAAATCTCCGACCTCAGAACTTATAAACTGATTGAATAAGAACCTCTAATCTTATAAATATCTTTATACAAATGAATTTCTCTAATTATTTAATATTTTTTAGTAATAAGGCAAATAGTTGTACGATTTTTTAGAGCTTGTAAAAAAAAAAGTACTTGAAGAAGAAAGCATGAATTAATTAAGACAAAATACATATGTATAACTAATAGTCATTTTTTCAATCAGGAATTAAAAAAAAAAAAAGTAAATTTCTTACTTTGCCTATTTTTAATTGAAGTTATTTCTTCATTAAATTCCTGCCCAGTGCTGGCAGCAAAAGCTTCAGCCGTAGCACAGTACCCATGATGCACCAAGTAAGAAGATACCAATCTACAAAATATCAATAGTTCTAAATAAAGGAGAACATAGAAAAACTAAGGAGCTAATGGCCCAGATTTATCAATGCGCCGTTAAAAAAAAACAAAAAAAAAAACTACATGCAGTTCTTTAAGAAAATTAAAATGTTGTTGTGGCATATTCAAACATTGGCTAAACATAATATATTTCTACATAAAAATTGATATTAGTTAAATAACTAAACCTTAACAAAACAATAAACAATCATATTAACAAAAGGAGGCCCAGTGGCCGTGAATATTAAGGCACAAGCACTAACCACTCTGTGCCAAGGGTCAAGGGTTTGATTCCCACTAGGGGTGGTGGCTTTTCTTTAGAAAAAAGTCCAACTCGCAGGAACTGCATCATCTTAGCGGGGTTCCGTTCTTATCCCTAATGTTGGAAAGGTTGACATAGAGACAGGTATAATTTTGATTAGGCCTTTCATGAAATAATTTATGATCACAAAGAGGTCACGGTTGCAAGGGTCCATACATCATACCTGACTCCCTGGCCTTGTCAAGGTTCCCTCAAGAAACACACTACTTACTGTTTATTTTCTTTTATTATAATACTAATTTTACAGAGAAACAATTAAAAAATGATTTAAACAAAGACAAAAACCCGTTCAAAAGAACAAAACAAACACATTTGAAGTTTTAAAAACTTATTTCTCCGATTGACATCACCTAATCGTAAATTGCTTCAGAATCTTTTTTGTAGAGCATTTAGTAAACTTTCGAATGGTAGCCTTCCGCTTACCAAGATTTCCAACCGTTTTCGAGATATTAAGGAAAATATACAAAGTTCCCAAAACTTTTCATGTCTATTAATAAAATATTTTATTCAAATCCTTCCTTAACTCCCAACGTATCCAAAATTTAAAAATCTTTGTTTATATGAATTTAAAACATGCAGAAAATGTTTCCCATGATTCTAAGTAACCTAACCAAAACCTTTTTTCGACAACTATGTATGTATGTATGTATGTATATATATATATATATATATATATATATATATATATATATATATATATATATATATAATAAATTAACAAAAAAAAATTCCCTACAAAACTACAGCTATTTATTCATATATACAGACATCAGTCACATAGATTTTCACAAAAAATACTAGAATAGACAGTTTTACTCTCCTTGGCCCTAATTACAACAGATTCAGGTGATGGATACTGTCCAGGACCATAACAAAGACTTGCATTCTCGTTTACGGCCCAAGACAGTCAGTTCAAATTCTGCTCAGATGTTGAGTGGAGTTATTTGTGCAACATGAATTTAACTAGAGCCATCCATCAATGCTTTTTGCAAGTAACTGAAAACGAAATTTTAAAAATATTTTTGATGGATGATTTTCATCCCAGAACTGAGGATAAAAATTATACTTTTATAAAGGGAACAAAATTGCTGTTTTTTTTTGTTTTTGTTTTTTGTGAAAACGAATGCTTTATTCCAAGGATAAGAATCATTCAACATACTTCTTGTTCTGTCTTTGGAACAGCTATTTATTTATAAAAAAATGCTATTCGATGTCTTGCCTTTAATTTGTAAAGTAGCAGCAATTTCCTTGCTTTGGAATTATTTCAAATGCTCCTATACATTTGGAGTATGATCAATTCCTAATTATTTTGCAAGTTTATTAAGCAAATGACATAGGTCTTCATTGAGTAATGCCTCCAATTCTTTTTCTTTAAGTTCCCCAAAGTATTCTTTATCTTCAACATTAAAATCATTATTTATTGAGCATAAAGTCTACACCATTCTTTGAATGTTGTTTCTGGCAGGTCATTGTCACAATAAGGCCAAAAACAATAAGAGAAAAAAATTATTTCCATAACATTCCTTGCAAAAACTCTTCTTTTTAGCACAAAATTAGAGATCTTCAATCAATGAAAAACGTGTTTCTTGTATGAATGAATCCCAACCTTAAACAAAGTTATTTATTTCTTGGCAGTCTTGCTTTTGCTTTTGTACAGTAATAAAACATGTGAATAAGTTTATTAAAATGTAATTTTGTTATGCAAATAACCATGTTGTGTATTTGTGATTGTTCTATGATTCCATATTATTAGATTTAAGACTGTCAAATCCACAAATGTTAAGAAATAACTGTACCATCATCTGGGGTGAGTTCAGGCAGGTCGTATGAGTTCGGACAATAGTGCATGGCACAGGAAATCATGTGACCTTGAGAAGATTTTTCATTAGGGACATCATTGTGTAGACTAATATGATCGGTATTGCAAATTTTTTCCATACAGTTAAGCCAAAATCACCGTGCCAAGCACTTTGAAGTGAATAACGAATAATTTAATGTGAGTTGTAATTTCTATGATTTTCGAAATGCTAGAAACAAACATCTGTATAAGTAATTGTACCCTAATATTTCATATCGTATAGTAGGTTTATATGTTTTCTAAAGATACATAAATAAATATATTTATTTTTTTTGTTCACAAACTTTTCTTCTCTTTTTAGTAAAAAACTCGCATACCGTGGGGTGACTTCGGACATGCATCAATTACACCCGCGTCCTCTTGGCTTGAAGGAAAAAAGTATTTATTCCAAAGAGGCTTTGAAAAATGTCAAAACCAAGAAGAAGACTCAGAGAGGCAGCGGATCGATCTAGGTATTTTGCTGTACAAAAAATACCTAAATTGACTTTAAATGATAAAGTTAGAGGAGGCACACTAAAAGAAAAGTGGTGGCCAAACAAAATTAAGTCAAGAAGAAAAAAAAAAAATAGCAAAGGGAATTTTAACTGCAGCTGAATGTGACTTTCCATTAACTCAATTAAGATATTCACCAAATCCTAATAACATATTTGGATAGGTCAGGAAGAAAATCGCAGGATTTAGAGACAACAAGCTATTAGAAAAGGAATCAGCCATTAACAAACGCCTTACACAAAACATCAAAAGATGTAGAGCAGAAGTTGAAAAGGAGAAAGTTTTTGTTAATCTAAACAATATTATAGAAAATATTCCTCTTGAGAATATCGTCAATTATGACCAAACTCACTTCAACTATAGTTTAAGTTTAGATTTGTATAGAAATTAAAGGCAGTCCAAACTCAACCCACACGTAGGGGGGAGTTCGGACATATTTTATCAATAAAAAAAAAAATAAAAGTTTTTGAGATATTCAAAAAACAAAATACGCTATTCGATATAGAAAGTATAAGGATTCTTACATTAATTTTTCAAGATTTTTATAAAAATTCTGTCTTTTGTTATTACGAGAAAACCTCAAAAATGTGTCCGAACTCACCCCAGATGACGGTATATGTTTCTTTGGTCAGGGACTGCATTATTTCCAATATTGTAACCAAAGCATCTGACCCTTGGAGAAATTTGTTATTTTCAGAGGGCCCGGTTGCTTTGGGTTCGTTTCTGTAAAGTAATAGTTATCTCTCAAATATAAGTCTCAGTAGAGAGTAGTTAGAGCTTAATCTGTAGGTCATAAATTTCAATCCAAAGCCACCTCTTGAATAATTCCCAAGCTAAATCAAATGTGAAATAAAAAAAAAAAAAAAAAAATGTTTTTGGATCACACAGTAAAAAAGAAAAAAACAAAGAATGGATCAATTTTATAAATAGCTAATAGCTCTGAGTTGAAATTATTCTTGTTTTCAATGTACTGATACAAAATTGAAAAGAAATGCTAGAGAAAAGTTAGAACCTATTATAGTTCCATTTCATTAGAAAAGCAGTACATGGAGTGGACCTGTAACAAAATTCCAAGGGAATGTCTTAGAATCTCTTTAAAGAGTTTCTATATTCATTTTTTACTATTGTCTTTATTTTATACACTTTATTTAGTGCCTTTGTAAGCTTGGACATTTTTGGCAGTTATTCATGTTCTTTGGATTTCATTTATTATGAAACAAACTGAAAGAGTCCTCAACAAAAGTTTTGATTTTAAACTCTTGAACACATTCTTTAACTGAGGAGTATTTATTTTTAGCTTGAGCTTATACCTGTGTAATATAGTTTGTGGTTCTCCATATGTATCTGGAATGGGGAAAGACTCAATAGTTTGCTTTGTCTTAGCTTTCAATTCTTTCATCATGTCTTCTATGTCAAATACAAATGGTAATTGGCCAAAATTAGCATCTACAACTTCTCCAGGAGTCTGAAGTCCCACAGTAGGGTATAAATTGCTCTTTGCAACAGAAAATAAAAATATTACTTGATTATAATGCAAAATGCACCAGTTATTATTTTTTTCTTTCTTTCAGTTTTAAAGTAACATAGAAAGGTTACTTACTGGAAGATCTGTGAAAGCTACACCTAAATTGTGCCCATTCTTAGTATAAAAACAAGTATGGTCTATCAAATTTACACCACATCCAATCACATCACCAGTGGTGAATGTTGGGCCATAGGGTAATCCAGTACCAGAGGAGCAGAATGAATGGCCATCATCACCATGGTATCCATAAGAGTGCTTATCCCAACCTATAGTGTTAAACAATCTATGACATACATGCCAAAAAACTTACATGTGAAAAAATAAAAATAGAATCAAAGAAAACATTACATAGAATATAGAAGAGCATTTATTTAATCACAGAATACCATAGAAAACAGATTGCACAGTCAGTGGGTTAATTCATACATTTTTAACTTTTTAACAGGCTAGGGTTTGAACTGAGTCATTTTTATGAAATGTATAGCAAGTAAAGTCATTATTTGAACTCACAAGAAAAACTACCTTGTATAAACAAACTCAAGTGTAATTTTCTGCAATTTATAAAATAAAAATGAATTAATATCCCCACTATAGTTCCTACAAATTTACATGAATTTTAAAGTAAACAATAATTTTATTTTAAAATTTTCAAAAACAAATTGGTGGCACAGGGCTGCCAAATGGAAACTAGTTTTCTTTCATGATCTTCCCGAGTGACTGCCATCAGTTTGAAATTTTTAATGCAGAACAAATAAAAAAAGTTATTTTCTAAGAAGATGCCAAAACTGAGTTAAGTAGCTTAAGAATTTAGAGAACTATACATTTTTAACAAAATGGTGTTAATATGAAAAAAAACTAATCAATTTCAAAGATAAAAAAAATCCTTCATACTTCACTTTAAAATTTCATAAGAAGTTACAGTTAAAATTTAAAGTTGGTTGGTAGAAAATTTTAAAGTTATAGTTGGACACCAGTCTTAAAAAAATAGTTTTAGTAAAAACATTGCATTAAAATCTTGTTATCTTAATTAGCTATTTACTTCATATGATTCACTTGTTCAATTAAGCCCTAACTTCACTTCATTCTTTTTCTTTATGAAAGGCAAAAAAATGATGACAGAATCTTGGTAATTCCATGGTCAACAATCTCATCTGAATAAAAATACAGTAAACTTCCTTTAATCCGGCCATTCGGGACTTGAAGCATACCAGATTATCAAATATTCCGGATTGTCGGATGTATGTAAAAAAAAAATGGATAGAGGTGAAAATTAAATGAAATGAAGACTATAAGACTAGTATACATTTAATGTAAAATGGTTAAATATAGTCTTTCATCACATGTCAGAGGTAACACAGACATATAAAAGGCATAAAGAAAATATCCACTTATCAAAAGAGAGCGAAGAAACATTGAAATAAATATAATAGACACATAAAATAACAAAAGTACCTGGAAGCCTATTCATGTTTACGCCCTGGGCAGAGAGTCCAATACCCATATATCCATCTCTACCTTTGCTAACAATTTTTACCTCAAAATAATAAAGTCCACAGGAAGCTGGTATAGGATGAGTAGCTCTAACACTTGCAGCATCTTTATGGGTTTTACCATGCCCTAGAACATTATGAAATATCGAACTACTAATGTGCCCCAGAAAAAAATTATAATTACTACATTAATTTTATTAAGTAGAAACTTCTACCTTCTAACACACACACACACACATACATGCATATATATACATATATATATATATATATATATATATATATATATATATATATATATAAAATCATGTGTCTGTCTGTTTGTCCGTATGTTCCTTATACAAATCACTCACTCACACACACACATATATATACATACATATATATACATATATATATATATATATATATATATATATATTATATATATACATATATATATTATATATATATTATATTATATATATATAAAATCATGTGTCTGTCTGTTTGTCCGTATGTCTGTTTGTTCCTTATACAAATCTACACCGTTTGACCGATTTTGACCAAACTTGGCACACAGGTAGGTCTTGATACGGGAAATTTCCTAGACTAGGTCAAAATAGTCAAATTTCAAAATTAGATCAAAAGTTTTGTTCAAGGTGTTTTTTTTACGGCGCATCTACATCTAGGTCATTAGCACCGACATCCAGGGTGCAGCGAGGAATTTTACCAGCGAGCCGTGGGATGATAAAATTCCTGCCGGAGGTTGGGAATCGAACCCACCATCTCCCGCTTATGAATCCAAGGCGCTAGCCATTAGACCACGGGAGACCCTGATACCTACTAATTATATTTCATTTTATTTTTACTTACCTATTCTAAATTAAGTTTCACTTTTATTGTAGTACTTTATGGTACATGATATTTTTTTTTCATTACCTGACGCGTAAACAAACAGAGCAGATGGTTTTCCAACACGGAAACAGGCAACATACAATTAACCATGCGAGAAACATGGGTTTTCTAGATTAATACCACAAACACCTAATGACTGCCCCTGGGATTTGTTAACAGTCCAACTGAGTTCATAGGTCCAATAGAAACAAAGCTGCAGGCACTGTAATGAATTCACAGCAGCTCGATTCCAACTTGCACCATTATTAGTCGAATGTCATGCTTCACGGGTCTGTCTTAACCAAATTCTTTCACGTTCCTCGGCAGTACCATTAGATTGATAATTAATTTTTTTTTTTTTTTGATTCTTTGAATTTCGGGTTGTTCTGCCTAAATTTGTCCGCCAACTTATAGGAGGCATATTTAGTAAGTCACAAACACACAACACTTTAGTAATTTTATAGAAATTTGTGGCTTTTAGATTTAGTAATGTTATAGATGCCCAGCAAAGAGATGTTTAAATTTCAAGTGACATTTTACCACAGACAATTTACATTTTACCAAGGACAATTTGTTTTTGAGTAATGTTACCTTCGTATAAAATTTGAGAAATATTGACATTAATATTTACCTATACGATACTAATGTCACTCAATTGTTTTGCCTTCCCAGAACCCCTCCACTAACACTTAAACTTTCTGGTATGGTATTAAAGTTCTAATTGACCTTTAAGTATTATTACAAATCTTTTGTATGGGAATATAGAAAAGTGGGGTCTTTTTTACTTTGTAAATGCAAATACAAATTAATTTAAATTGCATTATTAACATGTGATTCTAATGACACCTAGTGATTACATGTTCTTATTTATTTAATTTTTTTTTTTGCTTATACACAAATTACCAAATACGTTACCTGTTAAAAATATTATAATTGAGAACATATGTTTTTATTTAAAAATGAATTTGCTTTAAGGAAATGAAAAAGACCCGAAAAGTGTTGTTTTTAGACTTTTTCAGGCATTTTTTTTAAATTTTTCTCTCCATAAGAACCATCCTCGTAGTTCAAGGAATATTATAAAAAAAGAATTAGCGAAATAGGTTCAGTTGTTCTCGAGATTTGGGCTTACCAACACATTTAGCGATTTATTTTTATATAGTAGATGAATTTGTGTTAAGGAAGTGAAAAAGACCCGAAAAGTGTTGTTTTTAGACTTTTTCAGGCAATTTTTTTAAATTTTTCTCTCCGTAAGAACCATCCTCGTAGTTCAAGGAATATTTTAAAAAAATAATTAGCGAAATCGGTTCAGTTGTTCTCGAGATTTGCACTTACCAACACATTTTGCGATTCATTTTTATATAATAGATAATCAGAATAAACTATTATATATATAATTAATAGTTCCAACCTTAATCCTAGTGTCTGAAACACTAGGATTAAGAAGCAAATACACTTTCTGCTCAGGACAATTATCCGAAACGAACAGCGTGTAAGTCAATCTGGTTTGTGAATAATATCCCAAAACGGATGGAAACTCCACCAAAAAGTCTGGGCCTGAACCCAATAGGGGGAAAAATAAGTGCAAGAAAAGTCAGAAATATAAATCAATTAAAAATTTTGATTCAAGAAAAATAGGATGCCATTTTTCCAGATACAAATCATAATTTAGTACCATCAATATCGGGAAGACTTTAACCCACTATAAAACATACAGGTGGCCCTAAAAAATATTAATTTATTCTTTGTTTGGAAAAAAAACATAACATAACATTAATCATCTAATGTAAAAACTAGCAAAATCTATAAGTGTTCCAATACTATTCAGGCATAGAATATTGCAATTTGGTGTTAAAATGTAAATTAATAACACAAATACCATTGTTTCATGTTGATATTTAGGGAATATTTAAAATATAGCCTATCACCTTGTTATTAATGCCTTCTGTTTACCTAAAGCACCACTATTTTAGTCGCTAATGTTTAAAAAGTAAAATATTCATAGGTGTTCCAATACTTTTTACACTAGCTGTATAAAGGCAAGAGGGCTAGGATGCCTGACTGTCAGCAGTGATGATATGAATCCAGAGGTAACGAAAATTTTCAGTAATGGGCTCACCGAAAACATTTTCTATTCAAAAAAACATCTTTAAAATGCAGTAAATAGTCCAACGCTAATGAGTATAGAATAAATAAAAAGAATACAAAATCACATGCATAAAAAATGTTACAAGCTTGGGGTAAGACTAAAAAATGAAAGTACTACAATTCTACTTTGATTGCATAAACATTTTTATATTAAAAAAGAAAAGAAGATACCTTTGGCTAATATCATTCCTAATTATTAAAGAGTAATTATTTCCTTAATCTTGAACATTTTTTCCACATACAAGTTTGCCACAGATAAACAATAGATTTATAAGAAATTATAAATTGTCAATGTGGAAATTGCAGGAATCCTAAGAGGACCTGTCAGTTAAACTTTTATTCTTCTGGCACAAGAAATCTCTCTGATCTAGTACCTGTGCTCATTGCTTTATTTTATTGCATTTTCTCGGACAACAAAATTCAGCTTAGCACAAAACATATGAGGAAAATAAGGTTTTAATTAAAAAAAAAAAAAATATAAGATTATTTACCTTCTACCTATTTCACTGATTTGAATTTTGTTAAACGTTTTAGACTCTTGGTGATTATTCGGCACTTTATTATGGATGTTAAGTGACACCATCTCCATTTAAAAAAAAAAAAAAAAAAAAAAAAAAAAAAAAAAAAAAAAAAAAAACAACTACCAAGTTTACCTTTGTAGTGAACTCTTAAATTCCCATTTGACAATCCAATGTAGTTGAATTTATCTTTAGGGCTCCATGATTTAGGCAAAGGTGTTTCATCTTCATTTACCATTGGATAAAGCCCTTTCAGTCGTTCTTTAAACTCACTTTTCACTTCAGGGACTTCGTTAGTCTCACTCGAAGCCATGTCTGTCTTCTACTAAAGGTTCACAATTGCTGTCAGAAGATGGCAGGCTACAAGATGCAAAAATATTTTGACAAAGAGATATAAATGACTGAAACTGTAAATATGTAACTATGGATGTTTCATTCGCAAGACGTCTCAATAACCTAACAAGAAAATGATGATTTAAAACATTTTTTTTTTTTTTTTTTGTGAAAAGGCTAAATTTCTTTTAAAGATATATCATTATCATAGCATCGCTTTTATCTTTATTTTCAAGTAATTATGTATTCCCGTATATTTTGATCGATGAACATAGTTTTAGTCAAGAAATTCAAAACAAATTCAGTCCTTCCTCAGGCAAAGTTTACGAGGGAAATTCTTGGTGCCACAGGGGCGATTCCGCCTTGACTATTGACATGATCAGAGCACGTCCTCCAGCTGGTCGATTGCTACTCAACAAAAGCATCAAACTCATGGGCGTATATGAGGGGGGAGGGCCGAGTGGGCTGCAGCCCCGCCTCCGAAATTTTTATAATAAATATATATAATATAAATAATCGGGGAAAATGTGCCATAAAAACCTTAAAAATAAATTAAATTAGATCACTTAATTCAGAAAAAAATATTATTAATTTTTTTCTGCAACAAATGTGCGTTCAAGGGGTAGAGGCAGTGGGGGATTGTCCATATTTAAAAAAAAAAAAAAAAAAAAAAAAATTAAAATGTCTGAAACCTTATTATCAAAGGACTGTTTTCTAAGTTCACTTTTTGGATGTACTACATACGACTTTTCTTTTTTAATTTATTGGAAACCAGAAAATGAAAATGACTTTATGTTGCAAGCGATGCAGAATGACTTACTTATTATTGGGCTCTAGGATAGATATCTTACAGACGATCTGATTATTGGGAATTAACATTACCGATGGCGGCGCCACCGTCGTTGTCAAAATGGCTGTTTACAAAGGGAGACATGTGACATTTGTACATAGTGATTGCTGATAACAAGTGTTTTCACAGTTGTTTGTGGTTCTATTTCACGTTAAGGTAATACTGAAGGAGAGTGTCCTCAGCACCGATTTTCTTCAAAATTTGCACTATAACGTATTTTGATGCACTAAACACGAATCCGTTGAAAAAAAAAGTTGCTCGCAACTAGGAAAGAAGTTATTAAGCACTAAAGTTCACTGTTATGGAGGTTATAAAAGACGGGGTAAACAGCTTATATGTAAACACGCGCCTGCGCAATAGTCCTTAATGACGAAGTGTAATTGAAATTTAGACTCACCTGTGGTAGCTGACTTGGTCGTAAACTGTCGCTTTTGGGCATACATGCTATGCGTTTCCGCTCGCTCAAGAAAACATCAAAACCCCTAGTCAATCCAACTCGCAGAAATGAAAAGAATTCTATGGCCCAAAAGTCGTCCAAGGCAGTCTTCCCTAACCTTCATAACAGTGAACTTTTTTTTTAAATAACTTCTTTCCTAGTTGCGAGAAACTTTTTTTTTCAACGGATTCGTGTTTAGTGCATCAAAATACGTTATAGTGCAAACTTTGAAGAAAATCGGTGCTGAGGACACTCTCCTTCAGTTTTACCCACGTTAATATTAGTGTTTTCACCAAGAAACAGGGTTTTTGGAAGCTCTACTTTATTTGTGTACTCAAATATGTAAGAATATTGGACTAAAAGTGAGTTATTGTGAGTTGTTGTAATTGTGATGGATAAGCAAAAGTGATGTAAATATTATTTCATACCATTGTGAATAGCTTTGAATACAATAAATGTATTTTATAATAAATATTGCATATTATTGATCATCAATAAATCATGAACAATTTGAAAATTGAAAAAAAAATACTTCAAAATCTTTATTTTCACATATTACTTGCACCATTATTTTTTTTTTTTTTAGTTTTGAATCGTTTCTGATCACAAATTTTAATTATTGCTTACATTATTTGCAAATTATAACTGATTTAAATATAATTTCATACCATTGTGAACAGATTTGAATACAATAAATTTATTTTATAAAAAATATTGCATATTATTGAACACGAACAAATCATGAACAACTTAAAAATTGAGAAAATATTTCAAAATTTCTTTGAATCTCTATTTCACATATTACATGCACCATTTCATTTACTTATTAAGGTTGTAATTAAATTATATAAATATACTTTATCAAAAGGCACCGTAATATTTATGAAAGGAGTCATATGTATCAAATATGAAGTAGTACACTCATTTAAATTTAATACAGCCATTTCAAATTAGTTGTTCACAGTTCAAGTGCAAACAACTTAATAGAATGGTTGGTCTTCTCCAAAATACCACAGGTATTTAGGTAATGGATGTGCATTCACAATTGCTTCACCTTCAACTATGCACCTGAAACTACTTAAGGCTTCTAGATAGCCAAAGAAGTTCCTTTGTACATACTTTTGTTCATCAATATCTGTACCTTCTGAATTTCTAGAAGTGAATTTCAGAAATTAAATCAAATTCGGGTAAAATGGGTTGCAAGCTGTTTATAGTCACACAAGAGTGAAGGTTGCATAAATGTGAATTATTTCACTACCTCTTACATATATTGTTTAAAAATAATTACTTTGTGAAAGGGAAAGGTTCGTGTTGTCTTTAAAAAGACAAATTTGTCATAAAACAGTTGGGAAATTATTAAATAGCAAGAAAAACACGAACAACACAATAGCTTTACATTTGTAAACAATGCACGTCTCCTAAATCCTACTTCCGAAATTTTCCGCATGACGGCGTATCGCTTAATGTTAATTCCCAATAGGAGGGGACTGGAATGCGAAGCTAGGAAATCTTATTTCCACAGATGATTAATTTCAATCTCACCCTTTTTCCGGAGACCGTTCAGGCACGGACACGAACATGAATAAAAGAGGGCCAAATCTGGCTAAGATTATGGACAATTTGGGCTTTTTGGTTTGCACTGGCCTATCACCTAGTCACACTCTAGCACACTTTACTTATATTTGTCCTAAAGGTGTCAATATTTTAGACTATGTATGGATTACAGCAACATGCCAGGATTTTGTTCAAGACTTCTCTGTGGCTAAGCTGTGTAGTTTATCAGATCATCTCCTCTTCCTTCTGACCCTTTTTCAAAATTGCGATTATAAATCTGGGATGATAGAAGTTTTAGTAAGGAACAAAATTTCTTTGGATATCTTTTCAGCCATACTAAAATCATCGCCCTAAGAATTAATAACAGAAGATGCACTATTACTTTAGACCTATGTCAGGATCTGCAAAGCTCTTTGAAGTTACACATGGCTGGTCTTATAAAGCATGTGAAAGTCAGAATGAGTAATAATAGGAAACCCTTGTTTGACACTCACTGTTTTCAGTGACACAGTTAAGTTCACAAACTTCGGTAGTCACTTTTTAAAAACTAACTTTATTTAAATATCACAAAATAAACTTGTACAATTTTGAATTTGGACGTGTGTACACAATAGTTGGAAGAGGACTGACTGTCTAAGCCGAAGGAGCAGTGGTTGTGATAGGAGATAAGCACCTGCTTATATAGGAGTGGGGATAGATAGGAGGTTCTGGGAAGAGCTAGGGATTTATCTCCTCCCATCCTTAAGTCTGGAGCTCCTGCGACAGGGATGCTCGAAGTGGGTGGGCCCATGGGTCATAAGCAGCAGGGCTGATGATCTGAAGTGGGATGATCTGTGGTGACGTCACTGATGGTGAAGATGTGGTGCAGACACTATACAAATCCTAAAATTAATAGACAAGTACATATACTTGATATGTATAATATGTAATCTTTCACTGAAGGTGAGTATAATTCTAAAGATTCCATTACCACAGGGGGTATATTTGGAATTTCTAATTTATCAAAACTAATATTAAATTTTGAAACTTCAAGAATGGGTGCTTGAAAGGGGTAAACAGTACTATCAATGGTTTGTTTACTGACTCTAGGAATTTCTTTATATCATTCTGTATAATTAAGTTTAATTAATGTTGAAAAGGGTACAAATATTGGGTTAGTTGAAGTAAAAGAATGTAAGATAGTTTTATTATATATAACATAGGAATTTAAAGGTTCAATATATTTAATAAATGAAGTGTTAGTAATAGTTGAAGTTATACAATTATTAATATTACCTTTAAAAATATTATTTACACATTTGTTAGTATTATATACCTTAAAATTAGTACAATAAAAATTACTTAAAATGTAAGTACAGTTGGCAATATATTTGTTGCCGTTTAATACATAAACAAAATTTGTTTCTGAAAGGGTTGTCACCGTTAAATTTTGATGTCGCACAGGAGTGGACAGTAAGTAGTATGTTGAAAAGGTTTCAGATGACAACGGTAATTTTACAATAAAATGAATTACATCTCTATAAATAGAGCAATGGATTTTTCCCAGTAACCATAATACCTCAGTTTCATTTGATACAAAGTTGATAGAGGGGTCTATATAATTTAAAATTTGAGCCAAAAGTGAAGAATGTATTATTCCAAGTTTACAGAATTCTAGTGTCAGTTCAATGTCATTTATCCGGGATGAAATGTAGTTTAAGTGTACGTAAAGGTTGTTTAATTGTATCTCTACTTCGTCTTTGTCCATTTTCTTTGTAAAGTATTTTATTCTTTCAAAATTCGCATTAAGTATCAATATGTCATTTTTGTACGATACAATTAGTTGTCGATTAGCGTCTATTTCTGAGTGTACATTGTGTTGTATGTGATATGAATTCCTTTCTAGTTCTTCTATAATTTTGTCATAGTGTTCTTTGTCGTCTGCGTCCATGTTTCCTGTAATCCATCCTATAGCTGTGCCTAATCCGTTTATTAAACCGCGTTTAGTCCTTCTGTTTGAAATGAGTGACAATTTGTTGGCAATAATCTGTGTTTGGCTAGTAATTAAAGGGTAAATTTTACTTTTGTTAAATAAAGGTAAGATCTCTTGGATGTTTTGAAGTTCGCTTTGTAAAAGAGAAAGATTCATAAAGTGGTACAGAGTGTAGAATTTGTTTATTTCGTAAGCGTCTGGAAGATGAACTGGTGTGATTCCAGGGGTAGTAGTTAAGTCTTTTATCATCAAGGTTTTAGTCGTTGTTTGTAATGTCAGGAAGATGAGAAGTACCTGGTACAGCATCATCTACAACAATTGTAGGATTTTTGTTAAGAATTTTTCGAGGTCGTTGTACATTATCAGAGTGTATTTCAGATATTTTATTTTTTGAATCTTTTACTGTTATTTTAACTGGTTTATAAGGATTTTTATTCTTTCCTGTTTTATGTGTTTTTATATAGACTGTTTCATCATTAAAAGTTGGTTCCTCCTTAGTTTTATTTACTTTTTCTGCCCTGGTTTCTTTTTCTTTGTTTATTGTGTCTGCAATGATTTCATGTAATATTTTGTTTCTTTCGTGATATTGTTCAACTAATTTTTCTAGAATGGTTTGTTGTTGTAATTCTGTCCGTTGTGTGCAACCAAAGGTAATTTCGTTCGGGGTTAATTTTAAGTGAGAATTAATTGTGTTATTCTGTGCTATCATAGCGTATCTGAGTTGGTTCGTCAGTGTTTCGTTGGGAAATTTTTCCTTTGTACATCTAAGAATTTCTATAAGTGTCGAGTGATGTCTATTTAAGAGTCCTAAGGAGTTAGAGTGATTTGGGGTGGTATAATAAGCTTCGATGTTATTAGTTTCTAGAAAATTTTCAATCAACCTATTTTTATATTCTGTTCCATTGTCCATCTTTATTCGTATTGGCGCTGGAAATGTGTCTAAATATTCAATTAGTATTTTTAATATGTTTGTCGCGTTTAATGTATCGATGATTCTGGCAAATATTTTTTTTGAAAAAGAATCTATTATAGTAACTATATATCGTCTTTCATAATGTAAGGTGTCTAACATTAAATCTTGAAACGGTGCTTCTGGAGTTGGTGTTTGACTAAATTTTGTTTTAATAGGATGTCTGTCATACTTAGTTTTTCTACAAATTTCGCATTTATTTATGAAGTCTGAAATTATGTCTCTCATTTTTGGGAAATAATGTGTTCTTCTTATTCTATCATAAGTTTCTATGATTCCTCTGTGTATTGTTTTTCCTACATGATGTTGGTCTATAAGGTCCAATTGTTGTTCTTCATCCGTGACATCTATTATTTTTCTTTTATATCTTTTTAATTTTATAGTTGGGAATTTTTCTTGAATTAATTTTGAAATTGTTGAAAATATACCTTCAAATATTGGTCTAAAATTTTCTGTTTTGGGTTCACAATTTATACCATAGGTAGCGTTGGGTTTAAGGATGTCGCGAAAACTTTCCTCTAAATCTTGTTTCCATGGACATGCTGTATCAATTGTATATCTAAATTTATTAAAGGGTCTTTCTGTATATAAATTACGTTTTCCTCTTTGAATAAAAATCTGATATTTTTCTACATTTATTGCTTTTTCAGAATCCATTATCCAAATTTGTTCATTTGATGATTTTTGAGAATGTACAGTTATCATACTATCGCTGTCTCTAGTTTCTATATTGTCTGTGTTGTCAGTATTATCTGTGTTTAATAAATTTTCTAGGTCGTTTATAAAATCAGAATAATCAGGGGTATCAGTAACGTTGTTTTGGTTATCCAGTAATCTGTCTAATTCTTCTAAAGGATCTATTTCTTCAATTGCATTAATTTCATGATTACTAGGGGGTCTAGAAAGTGCATCAGCTACAACATTTAATTTTCCTACAATATGTTTAATTTCAAAATCAAATTCGGATAATTTCCATATCCATTTCATGAGTCTAGTATTACCATTTTTCATTTTAAAAATCCAAATTAAAGGTTTATGATCAGTTTGTAAATTAAATTTTTTTCCATAAAGGTAAGGTTTAAAATGAGTACAAGACCATACTACCGATAGTAATTCTTTTTCTATAGTGGAATAATTTTGTTCTGCTTTGTTCAAAACTCTAGATGCATATGCAATGGGGTGTTCTTGTCCTTTGTTGTCAGTCTGTGATAATACAGAGCCTAACGCTTTGTCACTAGCGTCTGTGGTTAAAGTAAATGTCTTGTTCCAATCTGGGAATTGTAATATTGGTGCATTCGTCATCATTGTTTTAAGTTCGTCGGTTGCTATTTTTATATCTTTAATTGTATAGTCGTTTGTTTTTAAAGCATTAGTTAAAGGTTTGGTAATTTTGGCATAATTTTGAATAAATTTCCTATAGTAGTTTGACATACCTAAAAATCGTCTAGTTTCTTTTTCATTGGTTGGAGTTGGAAAATCTAAGATAGCTTTAACTTTGTCTGGGTTTGGTTTAAGTCCGTTTTTTGTAACTATATGTCCTAAAAATGGTAATTCTTCTTTAAAAAATTCTGTTTTATCTAATTGAATTGAAAGGGAATGTTTGCAAAGTTGTCTAAAGACATTTTCTAAATGCTGAAGGTGTTCTTCAGGAGTTTTTGAATAAACAATTATGTCATCAACATAAACTAAGGCGTTTGGAATATTACTGATTATACTATTCATAGCTCTTTGAAATGTGGGGGGAGAATTTGATAAGCCAAAGGGGAGTCTTAGGAACACATAATGACCTGTGTCTGTAGAAAAAGCTGTTTTGTCAATAGAGTCGGGATCCATTTCTATTTGATGGAATCCGGAAGCTAAGTCTATGGATGAAAATATTTTTGATCCTTGTAGTTTGTTTAAAAGGTCTTCTGTATTTGGTAAGGGGTATTTGTCAGGTATAGTTTCTTGGTTTAATTTCCTATAGTCAATTACCATGCGTACTTTCCTTTTTCCGCTTGCATCCATTTTCTTAGGTACAATCCAAATGGGAGAGTTATATGGGGAATTACTTTCTTTAATAATGTTTGCTTTTAAGAGCTTATTAATTTCATTATGAACGTCTTCATTAAAGTGTGAAGGATACCTATAATTTCTGGTATAAATTGGTCTGTCTGTTTTTGTTATTATTTTATGTTTTAGTAAATTTGTGGGTTTTAAGGGTTCGTCTTCTTCTTTTAGCATCGAGGGATATTTTTGTAAAAGATTTATTAATTTAATTTTAATTTCTTCATTAATATGATCATGTCTAATTAAATTTTTTATTCTATGTCTATTGTCTATGTAATGAATATGATCTCCGATACTCATATTCATGCTATTTTCCGGTTTATCAGGTTTTCTTGATTTTTTCTTTTTCTTATTGTTTCTAATATATCTTTCCTCTGTGTTAATAATTTTTTTATCCTTATTTACAATTTTTTCTTTTATTTGTTTTTCAACTTTATTCTTAATTATTTTGTTTTTTATTATAGTCAATACATTATTTATAAGACTCATTAAATCATCATTATTATTTATTTTATTATTAATTATTTTATTTATCATCTTATTACCATCAATTAATTTATTTATTAATCCTTTTTTCTTTTCATTTATTACATCAATATAATTCACATCTTTAATTAATTCTTTAATTCTCTTATTTCTTTTACTATCATTCATTTCCTTGTCATTTTTATTTTTTAATACCTTTTTTTTATTTTTCCTTAGCTCTTTATTACTTTTACGTTCTCTTTCATTATTTTTATTTTTACTACTATTTTTACATGTACTACTATTTTTATTTTTACTGCTTAGGGTTTCCTTATGGCTAGCGCTATCATTGTCCTTAATTGTTTGTCCGTCAGTCTTAATGGTTTTATCTTTAACTGCAATTATATTATTGGCACAATCAATTATAGTATCAAACAGTAGCATGGATTCATATCCCAATAAAATATCAAATTTTGTACTAAAAGGGAAAACATAAAATTTTAGTATATGATCTTCAGCTAATCCTAACATAGGGGAAATATTAATATCTACGCTTCCGTTACCTTTTTCATTGCCAGTCGGTGTTGAAATAAAAAATTCTTCGAGTGAAATTTTGATATCGCGAGGAATAGCATTTGGGTTTATATAAATTTTGTAAGAACCAGTGTCAATAAGCCAAGTTTTACCTGTAGTATCTTTAAAATGCGGTAGAGTTTCATAGAATTGTTTTAGGTTTTCGGGACATGCGGGTCGAAGCCGTCTCCTAAAAAAAGATTCTTAAGAGTTTCTCGGAATTCGGTTTGGTCTTCCATAAATTTATTTAATTTTACTTCCTGATCATGTCTAATTTTTTCGTTATCACTTAACTTTTCTTCTAATTTTTCAAGTCGTTCCGTATAATGTAAAGGGTGATTTGGTTTTGCAGTTCTCATGGAAACTGTGTTTTGTGATTCGTACTTAGGTTCAATCGCTAAACCTTTTTGTGGTGAAGTCGGTTGTCTTTGATGATTTTGAGATTCGTAATGGTTATGTCTATATTGGGAATAAGAAGTTGGTTGTCTGTAATTATAAGAGTGATTATATGGTTGTCTATAGCCATGAGAGCGTGAGTTTCTCGATGGGTAATTCTGTTGGTAATGTTGTTTTGGATATGTAGGTGGGTAATTCTGTTGGTAATGCTGTTTTGGATATGTAGGTGTATGGTTTTTGTTTTTGTGCTCTTTATGAGTGTTTTTGGAGTGTATTCTATCTACTATATATGCGCATTCATTCAGAAGGGTGTGTCTTAAGTCTTCAATGTTTTCGTGTTTCATGTGATTTAGAAAATCTGCTAAATCTTTGTGTAACTGATTTTTCACGTGATGGGTAATTATATTATCATACCTTTGCATCTCTGATTTTTTTTCCGTTATGTTTGAGTCGGTAAATATTCGGGAATATAAAATCGTTCGTAAATGTGAAATTCTATCTAAAAATGTAATTGGGTGTTCATTATAATGCGATGTCGTCTGTGTAATATTTATAAGTATCTGTTCGATTGTCCGGGAATCCTGGTAACATTGTTTTAAGTGTTTTACCAATGCTTCTATAGTTTCAAATTCGTGGGTAAGGGTACTGTCTTTGGCCGGTCCTTGTAATTTGGAATTTATTACTGCTAGTAATCTCCTACCATTTCCCTGAGCATGTGTATTGTTTTCATTTAATGTGTAAGCCGCTACTTGTTTTATAGCCTTTAGAAAAAAAATTAATTGGTCTGGGGATCCATCGAAAGTTGGGATAATCCCATAATCTCTATCTGTAATCTGATAGTTAGCCATTGTTAATATATAATTATGGTCCCTAAGTGTATTTATTTGGTCAGGTGATAAGTGCAAAGTGGGTTTATCGTCCTCTGACATATATATATATATATCTATTTATATAATCAAAAAAATTAATACTAAGAATATTGTACACAAAAAAAAAATAATAATTACAAGTGTCTGACCTCTGGTTGTGGAGACATAACAAATTTATTGTTGTTGAGGTCTTCTTCAACAAATCAAAATGTATACGAGTTTTACTGTCCACTCAACGAACAGTTATAGATGGAAATTTTTGGAACAAAATTTTTTACTTCGAAGGCTGGAGGTGAACATATCGAAAGTCCTCGCCCGTAGCCTTTGTGTCGAGGGGGGGGGGGGTTAGAAGGTCCCATTTTTCGGGTTTTCACTTATATCTCGGAAACCCTGCGTCCTAGCGACACGACCATTCTATAACAAATGGATGCTGATGAAATATGCTACAAGATCAACTCAATAAAGTTTTTCGAGATACCTTTAATTTTCGAAATATCCGCTCTTGAATGTCTGTCATTTTGGGAAAACAACACACTTTTTGACCGGATAACTCTTTAACAATAAACCCAAAAAATAAATGCCGTTTATAGGGTTGTAGAGCATTACATTCTCTTCAAGAATATATATAACTTTACTATTTTATGTATTTTCCTTCAAACGTGAAAACAGTTTTAATGTTCATCGTGATATCAGGCGACAACTGACCAATGAACCATTCAATTTCTCACCATTTCCAGTCAATGTATAGTCCAAAATATGATCCATTATGTAAATATAGTGAGTACATACGTCCAGTACTCACTATATATATAATATAGCACAAAATATATAATTTTGGGCCCATTGACCAGTTATTAAAACTCAATTAGATAAGATCTTGTCCATGGTTTTGCTAAGACCATGTGAGTGCGTATATAACGTTTGAAAGAAAATACATAAAATAGTAAAGTAATATATATTATTGAAGCGAATGGAATGCTCTACAACCCTATGGCCGAAATTTATTTTTTGGGTTCATCGTTGAAGAGATATCCGGTCGAGAATAGAAAAAAGTGTGTTTTTTCCCAAAATGACAGACATTCAAGAGCGGATATTTCGAAAACTAAAGATATCTCGAAAAACTTTATTGAATAGAACTTGTAGGAAATTTAATCAGTTTTCATTTGTTGCAGAATAGTCATATCGCTCGGACGCAGGGTTTCCGAGATATAAGTGAAAACCCGAAAAATGGGACCTTCTAACCCCCCCCCCCCCCTCCCCTCGACACAAAGGCTACGGGCGAGGACTTTCGATATGTTCACCTCCAGCCTTCGAAGTAAAAAATTTTGTTCCAAAAATTTCCATCTATAACTGTTCGTTGAGTGGACAGTAAAACTCGTATACATTTTCCTAACAAAGCTTCACGAAGAGATTTTCTTAACAAAGAGAACCACGAAACTTCGTCAAGCAATCTCTGACCCACCATTCCGCCACCCCCCCCCCTTATTATTACTCGTTCTGAACGACAAGTGCGCTCCACTGCTGTCTTTGAACTCCAGGTTTGTTGACTCCACAGGAGAGTTTTCCGAGAATGTGCTGCAGACAGGTATGAGCAAGTTTCTACCTTCCTTCCTGCTTCTTCCTCCGCCTTTGGCTCGTTGATAAGACGGAATATTGGGAATTAACATTACCGATGGCGGCGCCACTGTCGTTGTCAAAATGGCGGTATACAAAGGGAAACCTGTGACATTTGTTCATAGTGATTGCTGATAACAAGTGTTTTCGCAGTTGTTGTGGTTCTATTTCACGTTAATATTAGTGTTTTCAACAAGAAACAGGGTTTGTGGAAGCTCTATTTTATTAGTGTACTCAAATATGTAAGAATATTGGACTAACAGTGAGTTATTGTGAGTTGTTGTTATTGTGATGGATAAGCAAAAGTGAGGTAAATATTATTTCATACCATTGTGAATAGCTTTGAATACAATAAATGTATTTTATAATAAATATTGCACATTATTGATCACCAATAAATCATGAACAATTTGAAAATTGAACAAAAATACTTCAAAATCTTTATTTTCACATATTACATGCACCATTATTTTTTTTAGTTTTGAATCGTTTCTGATCACAAATTTTAATTATTGCTTACATTATTTGCAAATTATAACTGATGTAAATATAATTTCATACCATTGTGAAAAGATTTGAATACAATAAATTTATTTTATAATAAATATTGCATATTATTGAACACCAACAAATCATGAACAACTTAAAAATTGAGAAAATATTTCAAAATTTCTTTGAATCTCTATTTCACATATTACATGCACCATTTCATTTACTTATTAAGGTTGTAATTAAATTATATAAATATACTTTATCAAAAGGCACCGTAATATTTATGAAAGGAGTCATATGTATCAAATATGAAGTAGTACACTCATTTAAATTTAATACAGCCATTTCTAATTAGTTGTTCACAGTTCAAGTGCAAACAACTTAATAGAATGGTTGGTCTTCTCCAAAATACCACAGGTATTTAGGTAATGGATGTGCATTCACAATTGCTTCACCTTCAACTATGCACCTGAAACTACTTGAGGCTTCTAGATAGCCAAAGAAGTTTCTTTGTTCATACTTTTGTTCATCAATATCTATACCTTCTGAATTTCAGAAATTAAATCAAATTCGGGCAAAATGGGTTGCAAGCTGTTTATAGTCACACAAGAGTGAAGGTTGCATAAATGTGAATTATTTCACTACCCCTTACATATATTGTTTAAAAATAATTACTTTGTGAAAGGGAAAGGTTTATGTTGTCTTTAAAAAGACAAATTTGTCATAAAACTGTTGGGAAATTTATTAAATAGCAAAAAAAAAAAAACAACACGAACAACACATGTCATAACTTTACAACTGTCATAGCTTTACATTTGTAAACAATGCACGTTCCCTTTGTCGTTAGTTCCGAAATTTTCCGCATGGCGGCGTATCGCTTAATGTTAATTCCCAATAATAAAAACATTTTTGATCTCTCGTTTGTGTAATAATCTATCAACGAAAAATGATTAGTCCTAGAGATGCCTTTCTAAACAAAAAAATAGTTCTGATTTACATTTCAGTTTTGACTATCATGGAATCATATTGTTAGTGTTAGCAATGCCAATATGAGGGCCTCCCCGTGGTCCTGTCGCTAACGCCTTGGACCCTCATGCGGGATATGCCGACTCAAGTCCTGCCTCCATTCAGCAGGTTGAGGTTTTTCATTTTAGGGCACGTTGAAAAAAATCCATTCTGCGCCATGGATGTTTAGGAAGGGTGGCAACCTATACATAGCCCGGCACTCATGGCCAAAATCCCTATGCGCCATATAAAAAATATTCCAATATGTTTGTTGTAAACTTCATACAAATTTTTCAATACAAATTACTTTAACTACAAATTAAATAAACAAAGATTGTCGTATTGTGTTATTTTCATTTCCAAAGCTACAGGGTTTTAATTTATGGGAGCTTGATTAATTTCAAATAAATTTCATTCGAACTAGGTTTTAGTTTTCAGCCATTATTCAACCACCAAAGCAGACGAATTTGCATTTAATTAATCTAAACAATAGGAAAAATTATTTAAATAATTTATATTTACGAAACACCATATTTAATTTACTTAAAATTAGGTTTTCACGCTTACTACAAAAGTCCGATAAAATACTTAACTAAAACGAAAATAGTTTTCAAATTATTAGAGAATATCATATTTAATAAATAATCTAGACCTATATTAATGGGAGTTTAATCTAAAATATGAAGTAATGTATTATTAGTCACTATTCATCCCAAGCATAAATGTTCTTAAAAGTACAAAACAAAACATAATTTAGATATGAATAAAAGTATGTTGATTAAGATATTAAATGAGTATTTTGTTTCAAAACTATCTTGAAATTCATACTAATGTTTAAGATCGGGTTTGTTTGTTCTATGTTATTATTTTGAGAAAAATAGCATACCTCTCAGTATACAATGCTATCATAGCTCTAAGGTTTAGCCTTCTTTTGATAACAGCTGTGATCATTTGAAATTCCGATATAAATTTTTTTCCAGTATTTAGTAGGACAGAATTTGACAGTTCATATCATGGCTAACAAAATATGCCGATCTTTAACTCCTTTAACAAGCAGTTGCCTCAGACAGTTAAATTTACAAATAAGAAGAGAGGTAATGGATTTTTCACATGGATGAGCAACTATAATTTCTGGGTTTTCATACATTTCTCTATTCATAAAGACTATTTTTTCAGGCTGCTACATTATCAGATTTTGATATTCAACACAAAACTCCGGTTATGAGGAAAGTGGTAAGTACCTATTTATAGAAGGGATTTACTCAATAGGGCTTATAATAGGACTGACTGGTGTTATAATAAATGCAATTTCTTTGCTTACACTTGTGCTTAATGTTGAATACAATTATTTCATTTTACTGTATAATGAAATCATACAGAATTCTGAAAAATAATTTTTCTCTATAATGTTCTGAAATCATTTTTCTAGTAATGTGTAATCTTAGGATGTATATTTCTTTAACAATCTCTGCAATAATTTATGTTCATAAGTTTGTTTGAATTTTGAAAATTTAATAAATTGATGTTTTTAATAATTTTGGGAAATCAATTTTATGCCATCTAAGGGTATCGAATAAGAAGTCTTGTATAATAATTAAAAGTTTTTAAATGTTCCTAAAATAATGAATGCTCAAATGTAAATGGGGAATTATTTAACATTATTTGTTTATTCAATGTATTAGATATTCTTCTAAAAATACTGTCTCTAATTGTTTCTCTTTGAATTTTATCAGATGTATTTAGCTGATGTCAAATCATTTAGTAATGATTAGAATTATAACTTCAATCTATATTTTGAAGAGGGGAAGTTCATTTTAGTGTAATAGATATGTGCATTTTTAAATGTGTGTTTTCGGAATATGGTGCTTTTATTAAGCAAATCTATCTCATTATTTTTCACTGAACTTTCGTTATGTTCATTTAACATTTAGTGTTTTGCGCTTGGCTGCTACAAGCTATTATATCAGTCCTTCTACTATTCACATAGTAGCCAGCGCAGCCTAGCGGAAAAGAAGCGGAACTGATATATCAGTCTGTAGCACACGGAGCACTGCTCCCTCCGGACTGAAATAACAGTCCATAGCTCTCCCAACACTGCAACCACCAGACTGATATATCAGTTCGTAGCAGCGTAAGGGTTAATGATTTGTGATTTATAGAAAAATAGAGATGGAGTTGGGCATCAGCTTAGACATTTCAGAACTTTAGGTTCATCTTTTAATCTCCTAAGTTTATATGGTGCATTTTATGGAAATAAAAATTGATTGTGGCCAACTTGAAATTGGAACCCAATTTAATAACTACATATTTCTCAAGCTACATATTTTTTCTTTGGTTGTCATATTAATAATAACAAAAACTGTTTCAAATTTGTCAGAAACGTTTATATACTTACATATTGTTTACAAGTCACTATCAATCTACAAAATTTAGATATATTGAAAACAAAACATTCCTCATTCTAATATATTGTGTATTTTTTTGGAGTGATTTTTCCTACAATTTAATCTTATTTCAAGAATTAAAAATCTCCAGGTTATTTATTCACCAAAAAGATAGTAAATATGTTTTCACACATATTTTGTGTGCGTATATATATGTATATATATATATATATATATATATATATATACACATACACATATATACATACATACATACATATATACACATACACACACATACATATAAATACATACATATACATATAAAAATATTATTTTTTCAGAACCCTATACCAAAAGCTCAGTATGGAGGAAGGCATACAGTTACTATGCTTCCAGGAGGTGGCATTGGACCTGAATTAATGGATTATGTAAAGGAGATTTTCAGGTATTATAACATACTGTACTGCTTTCCGGATGTCATGTTTAGTGGCCTTATTTTATATTAAAAGTTTTCCTTGTTTTCTCAGTTGAATCAAATGTGAGTTTGATTTCTTCTGGGCATATTGATGTTGTAGGGCTTGACTTTAGCTTTCTAATTACGTCGACCATTTAACATATTTATATGCGCTCGGCGCTAGATGAAATGTTGGGGTTTGCTGAGGACCTCTATTATTATGCACATCCTTTTATAGGGAATTAAAAAACAAAACCTTTGCCGCAAACCGCACTTCGATACCGTCATTTGAAGTGAGTACGGAGAGGTAGTACGAGTTCGGACAGTAGTGCATGGCGCAGGAAATCACGTGACCTGGAGCAAATTTTTTCATTAGGGACATAATTGGCTTGAAAAATACGATCGATATTACATTTTGCTCATGTAGTTAAGCCGAAATTGCCATGAGAACACTTTGAAGTGAGTAACGAATATTTTAATGTAAGTTGTAATTTCCATGATTTTCGAAATGCTAGAAACAAACATCTGTGTAGAGGCTGTGTAAGTTATTCAACCCTAATTTTTCATATTGTATAGTAGGTTTATATGTTGTATAATGATACATAAATAAATATATTTATTTTTTTTGTTCAAAAAGGTTTTTTTCTCGTTTAAGTAAAAATCTCACATACCATGGGGTGAGTTCGGACATGCATCAATTATACCTGCGTCCTCTTGGCTTAAAGGAAAACAGTAGTTATTCCAAAGAGGCTTTGAAAAATGTGATTGACATGTCAAATCCAAGAAGAAGACTCTGAAAGAGGCAGCGGATCGATTTATGTATTTTGTTGTTCAACAAAATACATAAATCGACTTTAAATGATAAATTTGGAGGAATGCACACCAGAAAAAAGTGGAGGCTAAACTAAATTTAGTAAAGAAGAAAAAAAAAATACCAAGGAAAATTTTCCTGCAGCTGAATGTGATTTTCCATTAACTCGATTAAGATATTCCCCAAATCGTTAAAACATATTTGGATAGGTCAGGAAAAAAATCGCAAGATTTTAAGACAACAAGCCCGGACTGGAATGGTTTGACGGCTGTAAAGGAATCAGCCGTTAATGGAACGCACTGCACAAAGCATCAAAAGGTGTAGAGCAGAAGTTGATAAGGAAAAATTTAAAGAATATTTTGTTAATCTAAAAAATATTATAGAAAATATTCCTCTTCAGAATATCGTCAATTATGACCGAGCTCACACCAACTATAGTTTAAGTATAGATTTTTACAGAAATTAAAGGCTCTCCGAACTCACCCCACACGTAGGGGTGAATTCGGACACATTTTAGCAATATAAAAAATTGAAAATTTTTGAGATATTCAAAAAACAAAATACACTATTCTATAGAGGAAGGTTAAGGGTTCATACATTAATTTTTCCAGATTTTTATAAAAATTCTGTCTTTTGTTATTACGAGAAAACCTCGAAAATGTGTCCGAACTCACCCCAAATGACGGTATCTTTAAAATCAAATGAGTTTCGTGCGATTCAAATTTTATTGTTTTAAATTAAAACGATTTTTTGTAGGCATTCACAGAGGTCGTTTATGAATGTGTGATACTTGAATTTGAGGTATTTTTTCCTCATCTTTCTGAAAAAAATATGGCCGATCCTCTAAAAGAATTATTTTTCCTAATAACTTTAATAAGATTTAAAATAAGGCATCTTTTTTAAGTATTTAGTCTGATTTTTCGTTTGAGACATACAATTTAAGTGATAACCCTATTTCATTGATAGATTAAATAATAAATTGTAAAGAAAGCTCTTATCTTGCAGTTTCTATTCTAATCCGCCTAGTGCACAAGACCAAATGCAAGGAAGGATTGCTGAAGCCTGCAGAGCCATATTGGCGGAAGAAGTATTGAGAGTAGTTGACAGCATATTTTCTGGACTTTTTGAATGAATAAAAATACAGTAAAATGGATGCTTTGAAACTGCAAGATAAGAGCTTTCTTTACAATTTATTTTTTTATTTTATTTTTTTATTTATTTTTTTTTACGGCGCATCTACATCTAGGTCATTAGCGCCGGACAATTTATTATTTAATCTATCAAGGAAATAGGGTTATCACTTAAATTGTACGTCTCAAACGAAAAATCAAACTAAATACTTAAAAAAGATGCCTTATTTTAAATCGTATTAAAGTTATTAGGAAAAATAATTTTTTGTCGTAAGGAGTTGATTCCCCACCTGCAGTACTCCTCCCTCACTACCATGTCCCTATTTGAAAGGTCTTGATGCAAAGATATGTGATAAGGGTGGTACTAACTGCGCTGAAGTGTGCGGTGAACAGTTCCTCTTGAAATCCATGTTTCTCTGGCAATCTCCTGACCACTGATGTGGGGATTCCTCCTAACAAGGTCCAAGATGATGTCCTGGTCTCTTCTTCGATGTCTTCCGGTGAAAAAGAAATGTCCTTGTCGGGCGTTTGACACTAGGCGCAAAATCTTTTTCTAAGACGGATGAACTCTGTTTGGGTAATAATGCGCGTAAAGTAGAGCAGCCATCCGAGCTTTACGTCTACACTCCGCGGAAATAATTATCATATCCACAATCTCACAACTTGTGAACTTCATGTTTGAAAGCGAATATTACACTAATAATGAACAAAATCAAAATAATGAACCGTAATCCAATAAGGAATATTGGATCCAAAGGATTAGAATGACAACATGAATGATCAGACTAGATGGCTTTAGCTTAGTTAATCCCTAAAGAAGAATTAGACTAAATACTTAAAAAAGATTTCTAATTTTAAATTTTATTAAAGTTATTAAGAAAAATAATTCTTTTAGAGGATCGGCCATATTTCTTTCAGAAAGATGAGGGAAAAATACCTCAAATTCCTGTATCACACATTCATAACCGACCTCTGTGAGTGCCTACAAAAAATTGTGTTAATTTAAAACAATAAAATTTGAATCGCACAAAATTCATTTGATTTTAAAGATATCGAAGTGCGGTTTGCGGCAATGGTTTTGTTTTTTAATTCCCTTCAAATATGATATGCATAATAATAGGGGTCCTCTGCAAACCCCAACATTTCATCTAGCGCCGAGCGCACATGCATAGTAAATATGTTAAATGGTCGACATAATTAGAAAGCTTAAGTCAAGCCCTACAACTTTTACCACTGACATTTTTTTTTTCAGAACAACCGTTTGGGCGTAAAATTAGTCTGAGCCGTCTTATTTGGGACACCCTGTATATCTGTTGTTGAAAATTGTTTAATCCATCTTTTAATTATGTGATAAACTTCCATTTTCATGTTTGCTTCTTTTATGGGTTTATTTAACCCATTAGCACCGTGTGTTACCATATGGTAACGCCAATATCTAAGCGATGATAGAAAAATAATATTATATACCAAGTTCGTAAAATTCATTTTTATTTGTATTAAGAATTTTTGAAAAAAGGAACTCCGGTGCTAATGGGTTAAGGTATTATCAAAGGTACTCTGTATATCCCTACACATGCAATCTCTTTGATGCTCAGCGTGTCCCTTCTACTTTACCTACTGGATTATATAGGACCATTTCTTTAAATGGTTACATTTGATATGCAAATTGCTGAGCCCAAAGAGGGACCTTTTAGTGAGATACCTCCGCAGGAAACCCGCTTATGAAGTCAACCTTATGACGTAAACCAGAGGATGTCCACGTTTCAGACCCCATAGGTCATAAAAATACCGGTGTTGCAAATTTTAATATATATATATATATATATATATATATATATATATATATATATATATATATATGTGTGTGTGTGTGTATGTGTGTCCAATTTTGATGCAATTTGGTACAAAATCCTTGGTACAAAATTTAAAATGTCAAGTGCGTTAACCAGCAGAATCCGCCCACCGAAACATGTTTTTTGAGGCAAAGTTTAGGTGATATAAATCGTAACGCTTATCTTTTCGTGTAAATATGCTTGCAGGTATGTTTTTTATAGGTTTTCGGGTGCAGGAAAATTAATGAATTCATTTTTAGAGCAATATATTTAACCATTTATGAGAAACATTGATGCAACGTTTACCTAACTAATTTTCGGGTTAGGTATTCAGAAACGATTGATTCAGTTAAAAATTCTTCCTGATGTTCGACATTCATCCAGACTAAGATATATATATTTTCGGTTGCGTTTGGAGTTCAAAAAGAATTAGAAAAAAAAAAAAAAATTAAGACATGAAAAGTTTTGGGATCTTCATATATATTTTCTGAAATATCTCGAAAACGGTTGGGAAATCATGATAAGTGGAAGTTGACTGTTAGAAAACTTAGTAAATTGTCTCTGAAAAAGGTTCTGAAGTAATTTTCGATGAGACAATGTCAATTGGAGAAATGAGTGCTTAAAACTTCGAAAGTGTTTCGTTGCATTGTGTGATTTCCTCAGTTTTTTATTGCTTGTGTTTTTTTTAATGATTTTAGCAGTAATATTAATTTACCAGAAAAACAAGAAACAGTTTTTGGTTGATTGTCATAGATCTTTCCGAGCAAAAGTCGAAGAGAATGTAACTTTTCTTTAAGATTTGATTGGAGTAGGTGTTTTACTTTTTCACAAAATATTAACTATATTTAGTCCAGGCTTTCTAAATGATACAAGGGATAAGAACATTATGGAAACACACTTCCTGTGAGTCGAAGAGGAGGCAGTTCCTGTGAATCGGACTTTTTAAGAATTTTCCCTCCATTATGAGTATTCAAAACTTTCTCCTTTTTCTCGAGCACTTTAAAGGAGATATTTGTTGGTTTATATGACTTGAATAAGTCAAGGGGTGCATTTATACTCCTTTTTTTATGAATATCATGTCTCTTTCCATCCAGAGTTTTGATTTGTATCTGAGGGTATAGCTTGCCTGGAACATTGAGGTTAGGGGGCCTGTCAATATTTCTTTATTATTAGATGAACATGTATGATATCTGCTGCATCTGATAAGACTACCCAAAACTACCTAATACCACTTAAAAATGGAACGAATTGTGTGTGCTGCAATGTGATCAAGTCAGCTCTACTTTAGCTCCAAAAGCTATTTCTTATGGACGATACCAGAATACCCAAATTGTGCTATAATAGGCTTTTAATTCTCGACCTACCTACCTCCAACTCTACAATGTTTAATTGGGCAACTCAAATCAAAAATCTAATTCAGAATTTAAATTTCCCTGATGCCTGGTCAAAACTGGACTAGTAATCAAGCAAAACCTGTCTGCTCTAATAAATAAATTTAAAGAAAATCTACTTACATCAGACATCAATAAACTAGAGACATCAAGATATAGCCTGTTTTCTGAAAATCTAAAGATTGAACCCGGAATACCACAAATCTACCTGTCATTAAATCTACCCTTCCATATTTTAAAGTTCACAGCCTAATTAAGAACCTGCAGCCACTTTAATATTAAATTACTATAAAAAATATTACACATAGTATCAACCCAAAATAGCTGTGTACTCTCTGCAAAGAAACTGCGCCAGAATATTTTCTCAATATATTCCTACAGGCTTATTTAAACCTATGTACAAAATACCTACCAAACATTAATTTACCTTATATAAGCAATTTTCTGTAAAATAATTATTTTTGTAAGCAATAAATAGATTTAAAAAAAAACATATATGATGCAATTCCCTCCTGGTGACTTATAAGGCTTGAAGGGGTTCATTGCTCACTTAGCTCTGTCAGTAATAAATATCCTACTAGCTGTTAACCTATATTTTGGGCTCAAGTTCTTGAGAATCATCCAATACGTCTGTCTCATCTATCATATAATCTAAAACAAGAGGTTCAAGTCGCCCTTTTATTGTTTCTTCCAGATTCCTTCAGGGCCTGTTTATAGTCATCCCAATTTCCATCAAGCTTAATTCTATTGATTAATCATCATTATGAGCTCTTAATGGTCTTTAAGCTATTCAGTTCCTCATTTCTGTTTTTTTGTATTCAGATTGTTGGTGGTGGATGACTTTGGCAGTCGATGCACTGGAAAAAAATTACTAAATTTAGGGTTCAGACCTAGAAATTGATTGCGATTCTAAATTTTTGAGTTTAACCATCTAACAACTGACAGCATCTAAATATAAACTCTTGAATGTCCAACCTATAATCTAAAACTCTCAGGAGTTAAGGGTAATGCTCTTAGAAGCACATAATACTTAAGTACTCACCAAATAACATTCATTTCACTTTAGGGTTGGAGGAATACCAGTTGATTTTGAAGTTGTACAAATTGACCCAAAAAGTGATGGAAATGAAGACATTGAATATGCTATCACATCCATTAAAAGAAATGGAGTTGCTATAAAAGGTAAGCATAAATTTTTGGTTAGCTCGACCAGGTCATTTGCAGTTTTTTTTCTAATTAATTTAATTCTTTATTGACACGCTTCAAGGAAGAGAAACCCATTGCTGACACTTAACTTGGTCACTGCAGCAGATCTCAGGGCCACTGTCTTCTGAGTTGCCTTGGTGGAGAGAGTGGGTGTGTGACGATCGATAGGGAGAGGACTTCAGGATTTTGATGAGCAGAAAGTTTAGCGTGGAAACGGAATATGGATAATATAACATCTTTAACAAGTGGGGGATTGTGGTTGGAAACATAGAACGGAGCAATGAATATGGTTCTTAGGTCGTTGGAATGGAATGTTTAGATACGTCTGATGTTCAATGTTTTCACAGATCCCCTGAGTTCTCAAGCGTACATCCAAATGGGTTGCAGTAGTGGTTTGTAAAGGATCAGTATTTTTTTTGTACTTAACCCTCCGAAAGGCCTACCGTAGCAATCTCAATGTTTATATGCCAGTGACAGGTGAATGCAGGACTTTCCTCTCATAACATATTATCCTTCTCATAGCATATGGTGTTTCAACCCTCAGAATACACCTCATTTTGGCGGTCTTCACAAACAGGTATAAAACCTGCCAAACTCCAGTTGTCAGAATGCTTGGTCGATGTACAGTGTTATCATTTGAAGAATTTAATACTCTTGTTCAATCCTAGAATCATCGTTTATACCTTCTATCCCCTCATCCCCTTGGTGACTAGGGCCTCTTGACCCCCAAGTCATTTCTTGTAGGTCAGCCCTCTGATAGCAGTTCCAGAACCTTCCTTGAAGCCAGTTCATGAACTTCTTGTTAGTCAAGGGACCCCTTACACTGCTGGCATTCCTGGCCGCAAGAGGTGATGAGATGCAGGACAGCTAGCCCCTCGACGACCCCTCCGTGCCGACTTAATTGCGACACATTGGCTTATAATCTTCTTTTTAAAACTGTTTTGTGGGAATAAGTTATAAATAATGATTCAAATTGGGAACAATACTGTTTGATTGATGTCTGAAATTATTTTGTTTACTAAAATGTTGCCTAATTTTTGTTATTTAATTTCTAAAAAACATTACATTAATCTGAATGAAAACATAATTATGAAACTGAAAACACAAGTAATACATAGAGGATACGTCTGCTTAGCAAAGCTGCTAGTCACTAACTGAAGTAAATTACTTTGGATGAGGTAAAAATCTACAAAATACCAGGGAAGGGCCAAAGATACAATACGTAAAAGGGCAAAAACCCTGTAAGGAGCTGGCCTAGTCTCCAAAACTGTATTCAAACACCGTTTTTTGGATTCTATAGTAAGTACTGGTTCTAGTAATCATGGACAGATAGTTCTCATGTGAGCCACGCTGGTAGTCTTTAGTAATGAAGCAGTAGAAAGGTGAAGCCAATATAGTGTCTTTTAGCACAGCAAGCACACCCCTCGCCCTGCCAATATAGTGGATTTTTGTACACCAGGACCACCCACCCCCGAACCAATATAGTGGATTGTAGAAGTGCAAGGTTTAAATCCTTACATGCATTATGAGTTGGTTTTTCTCTCACACAAGACACGTTTTATTTTTGTTTACTTTTTCTGACATGTATCTTTACTATTATTTCAAAAAAGAGTTATATTTTATAGCATTTTTTCATAGAAAGATTCTTTTCCTTTGACTCCTATACTTCCAGCAAATATGTCTTCCATAACAGCCTCCTTGGAAGTGAGGAATTTTGTGTCTCTTTTCTTCCTGCCTCTCCTTTCCTATCTGAGTTATATTCATTAAGATAAATCTTTATTAGACAAATTTCATCATTAAAATTGTATTCTTTGTGTTCTCTTTAACTCTATGATTGCTAGCCAAACGGAGAGGGAGTGTTTGCCTAATGCAACTAGCTTTGCAGGCCGATGCTACCCCTAGTGCTAGCCAATATGAAGCCTATTCTCCTCTCCACCCAGGCTGAGGTCCTGCTGTGGGCCGCTCTTATTACATTGATAGGGAACATGTATAATAATGTTATGTAATAAAATACATTTCTATTTTCATAGTTATTTCAGTCAAAAGTTCTTTACCGTAGGATATGTTTCAAAACACAGAGAAAGAACCTCCTCACATGTTCATACAAGAGGTCTAAATAAATCTAAAAAAACATATTCAAAGTTGAGGAAATTACAGTGTTTATATGAAGAAATTATCGTGTTTCCATGAGTGCTCTGTAAAAACCCAGAATTTTTACTGAAAACTATTTGTTAGGTTCATATTTCCCACTTCTAATTTAGTCTAAAAATGCGAAAACGTTGGCAGATTGTGGTAAAATTGTATGCAAACAATAGCATAAACACTTCAACCCAGGCAACGGCAGGTAACGGCTCTGGGTACAATCTCAGTAGAAACGTAATGGAACCTAAGGGTGGCAAAGGACACTCCGCTTGAGAAAAGTCAGCTTGAACTCATAATAATATGGGAAAAAACACATGTAAGGACATTCTTCTGCAATCTAACGTATAGATGAGTAACTACATTAGTTCCACAAAGTGATACAAGAGATCTCAGGGCTTTCTGGCAGCCAGGACTAGAGAAAAATCGAGGAAACGGATGTATTCGAGCCTAGCACTCAGAGCAATGTACCGGTAGCTTCAATATATTCGCGCATAGCACTCAGAGCAATTTTTTCGGGAATGAATATATTCGTCCATAGCAGTCTAAGGGTTAATAAGAAACTATCATTTCTTGGTGTGTGGTATGTTTAAGTGCTCGACCAGTTTGCCTACAGTGTGGACCAAAGTTCAACCCCCTCCCTAGCTCACTAAATATGCTATCCAATCGAACAGGACAGCACAGTCTTAGCCTCACACTTGTTACAACCACTGTTTTTTACCTCGCAATTATAAAGCCACAGTTTTGCCTCTCACTTGGTACAACCGCTTTCATGAGTGTACCCTCTTCTCTAATTTTCATAATTGACTATCCAAATGATACTGCTTCCCAGGAACCAGCCTATTGTTGCAGGAGCTGCAATCTCTCAGGGCCCAGAGTCTCTGGCGGCTTGCAGTGATTTGGAGTCTAACCTATTTTAGTACATTTACAGTTAAATGATGAGATAATTGTGTGTCATCCTTATTATTAAGTTTTTAATCTTCAGAAGAAAATTGGAAATCCTTAGACTGTCATGGAATATTGACTGTGATTTGAGGTTCTCCTGGGATTACTCGCCAGAAGAAAGAGGAACTAGAAGAGAGCTGTGGCCATATATAACGGAAGCACGAAGCAGAGGAAATGTGGCTTCATACCGAGGAGATAAGGCTATTATCAACGGTAAAATCTTCACCTTGGCCGATCTACGGAGGAATCAAGCAACAGATAGTGGAGCAACGAGCAGTCTACAATCAAACATCGGATCTGATCAATCTAAGGATACTGGCTTGGATACTGATGGAGACAAGCTTTCAAAGAAGATGAAAATCTCGGCACAGACAACTTTAATGCCTTTTTAAAGAGAGAGGGCCGGGTTGGACAGTCAACTGGCAAAGAAAATACCGTAATTGGAAAAAATAGTACAATAAAGCCTGTAGATAACCCCTTATTTAATATAAAACAAATATTACTCTGGAACTGTAACGGACTTCATCGAATTTTGAGCTACAATAATATCAAGCTAGATATTGTATGTCTCACCTCGGTCTCGACCCATCATACATCACAGCCAATCAACCTTCCTTCTTATAGTTCTAAATACACCATAGTCTCAGCATCAGCCGTGAAGGAAAGTAAGTTCGGAAGAGGAAGTGGAGGACTTGCCATAATAATAGATAAGAGTCGCTATACAGTGGAAGTTCTTATCAAAACTAACAACGCTATATTCACAAAAATTAAAGCAGGCAAATTTACTTTTATCCTAGCCTTAATATATTATAAACCTACTAATAACTTAAACACAGCCCTAGACCTACTGGAAGCTAATATAAAAAATATATCAAATAGTGATAAGGATACACCGTTCATCGTGCTCGGAGATTTCAATTGCCACGTCGCTGACGCAAACCAGCTGGATCCGGAGATAACTAACGGAACATATTTGCAGCCGATCAGAAGGAGCATGGATGCAGAATTGAATAACCGAGGAATTCATCTTGTAGAAGTTATGGAACAGAACTCATTCATTTTGCTGAATGGACTAACACCTCGTGATCCAAATGGTAATTATACCTACATAAGTTCTAGTGGCAATAGTATTATTGATTTAGTCTGCTGCAATTTTCCATTTTGTAATATTGTTAAGGATTTGGAGATAAGAGATTAAAACAACTGACTCAGACCACTTTCTACTGGGCGTTTCATTCTATCAACCAACTCATAGCAAAGAATCCCAAAGTCAACCCAGAATTGATTCTATTAGAAATAAAGTTAAATTAGTATGGAAAGTTAACTTAGAAAAGAATTACTATGACATACTGATATAGGGTTGGCAAATAAGTCCTTTCGGTTTTTTAAGTTGAAAGAAAACTATTGTATATTTTGATCATAATTTTTATTTTAATCTACAATGTAATGTCCATTATTTTCTATTACTTTACCCCATCTCTCCATCAGCTGAATAATCCCATGCTCATAGAATGTCTGTGGTTTATTAGCGAAAAAATGATCAAGGTGCTCCCTGACACCCTGTTCGTTTTCAAACCGTTTTCCACCTAAGGAATTTTGTAGAGACCGGAATAAGTGGTAGTCACTAGGAGCAAGGTCCGGTGAATAGGGAGGGTGGGGCAAAAGATCCCATCCAAGGGCTAACAATTTGTTGCGGGTGACTAACGAAGTGTGGGGCCTGGCATTATCAAGATGGAAGACGACACCCTTTCGATTTGCCAGTTCTGGGCGTTTTCGTCGAATTGATTCATTCAATTTTGTTAATTGTGAGCAGTATAGAGTGGAATCGATTGATTTACCTTGTGGCAGCAGGTCATAAAAAATCACACCCTTGAAATCCCACCATACAGAAAGCATTATCTTCTTTGGGTGCAATCCCGCTTTAGATGTGGTTCCAGGTGGTTCGTTGCTAGGTCTCCAAGATTTTTTTCGCACCACATTATCGTAGACAATCCACTTTTCATCCCCTCTCACAAGTCTTTTAAGAAATGGATCGTTTTCTTGACGTTTTCGCAGGGAATCGCAAATGGAAATGCGTTTTGCCAAGTTGGCTTCGGTCAGAGAGTGGGGGACCCAAACATCCAGCCTAGAAACGTAGCCAAGCTTCCGCAAATGATTTTCTACGCTTGCATGTGATATATCTAGGGCCTCAGCAATGTCTCGCACTGATTGGGAAGGATTTTGATCGACTATAGCCTTAACATCAATGCTTTCAATTTCTTGTGGACGACCAGGTCGTGGTGCGTCGTTTATGTCAAAATTCCCTGCCCTAAACTTGGCAAACCAATTTTGGCACGTGCGCTCTGTTAAGGCTTTATCCCCATAGACCCCGCATATTTTTTTATGAGCCTCTGCAGCTCGCTTTCCTTTTTTGAAATAATACAGCAAAATATGCCTATAATGCAATAAATTACCGTCCATCTTCTCAGCTGGATCACAAACGCAATACTGACCTAATCTTAACAAGTGTCGACAGACATAACTGTTTACATATTACAAATAGGATAAACCATCCTCTGTTGGGATTAATTGCATCAGATAAATGTGACATATTGTAAACAAAACATGAATACAAAAACCGAAAGGACTTATTTGCCAACCCTATACATTCAAAACATATTTATCAAAACCAAAATGAAAGCAGCGTGGATAGCCTATACGAGAACTTTATTAATGAAATATATTTTGCAGCTAAATATCTAGGCATGGTTAAATATCTGAAAACTACTCAAGATTTTCACCCTAGAAATAAACTGTGGTTTGACTCGGACTGTCAGGAATTCAAGCAAAGTTTAAATGCACTTCTTAAAATCTGTAAAAACAAGCATTTTCCCTCTGAATTAGTATCCCATTACATCAAGTGCAAAGAACAGTTTAAGTATTTTCTGGAAAAAAAAGGAGGAATTTTTCGAAAATATTAATGAAAACTTGAGAAATACAAGAGACTCAAAGACGTTTTGGTCTTCTATTAGAGCTTTTCGACCTGGAACACGTAGTAAAAACAAAATATCTGCCTCTGAGTGGGAATTATATTTTACAAATATATATCCACCCCGCATTTACTCCAACACAGCTTTCATTACTGTAGCTCATCCACTGTTGGATTCAGAATTTTCATTGGAAGAATTAGACAAATCAATTCACAATGCTAAAAAAGGAAAAGCACCCGGACCAGACCTAATCACATATGAGTACTACAAATGTCTGCCAAAAAAAAACAAAAAAAAAAAACAAGTATTATTAAGTTCAGTAAAGGAAGGCCCAAAGCTGAATGCAAGTTTATGTATAATGGTCAGGAAATCGAAATGGTCACTTATCTAGGTGTGCTGTTCTCTAGGTCTGGGTTATTTTTGAAGGCAACTAAACAAGCAATCAGCAAAACCAACACAGAAATTGGTATTGTAAGAGGGATCTGTGCTCGATCTAAGTCTAAAGAGTGGAATACAAAGGAAAGACTCTGTCAATCCATAGTAAACAGTGTTTTGATGTATGGTGCAAATATATGGTCCCTCAGGTATCTGGAGATGGTGGAGAGCTGCCGCCTTGCCTTTTACAAGAAGATTCTCAACCTGCATCCATCCACACCTCATTATATTCTACGTCTGGAAACAGGGACTACGCATATAGTATACAAAATCCTAGAACGGGGTCTGAACTGGGTTAGAAAAATACTGGACATGCCTAGCCATAGATACCCAAGAATATGTTTCAATGCCCTCAAAAATAATGCAACAAGGTGTCCTAATAATACTAAATATAATTGGATTTTACAGCCTCAGGAGATACTTAAATCCTTTCAATTAGAGGAACTAATAGCAGTTTTAGAAAACACATCGGACAGGAGAAAAAATATAAATATCAGTCTTACCGCTATAAAAAAAAAAACTCCACAATAAAGATTTAGATAGGATGACAAACTCGATGTTTTGCCCAAATTACAAAAGGATTTATAACCCAGAGCATACACCTCAACAACATCAACAGATGAAACTCACTTATTCACAGCAGAATCTTCTATCTCAAAACAGCCAGCATAAAATTTATCAGACTTTCATACCATAGAACTTCTCAGTAATTAATACCACAAGATCCATGCAATATTTGTAAACTTCAGGCAAATGAAACCCTTCAACATTTCTATTGTTGTTGCCCAATCTATTCACCCTACAGGACATATTATCTTCCCAACTTTATCAATAAATCAATAGAAGAGTTTTATCAGATTCTCAATACCACCGATATGTCGACCATCAGGGCTCTACTGCAGTACACTGTCAGGAGTCTTAACATCAGAAAATTTATGCTCGAAGAGTAAATCCCATTAGTGTTTGAACAAACAAATATTAATATATATAAAAAAAAAGCTCTAAGTTTGTTGTTTAAGACAGGTGATCGGCTTGATCCCTCTAACTATCGTGGCATTGCTCTCTTCAACACTTGTGCAAAGCTCTTCACCTCGATTCTCAGAGAAAGGATTAAGTAATGGTCAGAAAAGTGTAACTTAATTCCAATAGAACAATCAGGATTTAGAAAAGGGAGGTCATGCTCGTACAACTTATTTACACTCTATTGTATCATAATTCTGTACATCAAAGTGAAAAAACAAGATTTGTACGTTGTATTCATTTATTTGCATAAAGCATTCTACACCATTGACCACAACCTTCTATGGAACAAACTGAATACTCTGGGCTTAAGTGGGAAGCTCATAAGAATATTAAAAAATCTCTACAACCAAGCTGAGTTCAACCCAAAAATCAATATGAAAATTGTTCTATTTAACATTCTTATCCAATCAGGTGTACTTCAAGGAGAATCTCTTTTGCCTTCTCTCTTTACCTTGTTTCTATCAGACAACATTCAAGAGTTTCATGCTGCGGGCCTCAGTGGATTGAAGGTTGACATGATCGGCCTGCTGTTTGCAGATGATTTTATAATGTTTGGCGATTCAAGAACTGATGCGCAGGCCAAATTAACTGTTCTTGGGAAATATTGTAAAAAGAACAAACTTAAAATTAACAGCAGCAAAACCAAAGTCGTCATCTTCAGAGCAAGCCCAAGATGGAAGAAAAGACCTTCTCTTCTACTAGATAAGGCAGCCATCGAGTATGTCAACACCGCCACATATCTTGGCGTACCCTTTAGCTGTACAGGAAAGTTCAGAAAGACAGCAGAGCATTTTATAAGCTGTGGTACAAAGGCCCTTGGCAAGGTGAAGGACATACTGGTCAGGGGGAAGGTGAAATCCTGGGAGGCTTCTATAAGGTTGTTTGACTCCATTGTTGTGGCAACAGCTTTGCACGCGTCAGAAGTTTGGGCTTTGAGCCATATTGACAGACTAGAGGGTCTCCAAATTAAATACATTAAAAATATTTTCCACTTAAGTCGCACAACTCCAAATCACTTCGTGAGAATGGAATGTGGATGTTCACCTTTAGGAGTGGCAATATTAAGGAGAACCATCAACTGGTGGATCACCCATCAGTCTATGGAGCCCAACGAATTACCAAAGAGATTCTACGATAAAATCTTAAATGGGACCTCTTTTCGTCCTGAGAAACTTCAAGACTCCTGGTTTTCCCCTCTTCAAAGTATTCTAGCCAGCTTGGGGTATTAGGATATATTCCGATCCGCGAACATCAACTGGCTGCTGAAAAATAAGAATGACATCCTGGAGAGATGGAACAACCACCTCATATCTGTTGACGTTGAGCGCGTACTTAACTCTAAGTACAATTCTCTGTACCGTCAGCTGAGCTCTCTTAGTTATGACAAGGAGTACATCAAGTCTAAGACACCAATAGAATGGAAGAAAGCCCTCATGCAGCTCAGACTCTCAAGGGACTCGGAGTCGAGGCTTTATCTTGAAGGCACCTCCTACAGGATCGACACCAAACTAGATTGCGCTATATGCAACCTCTGAAAACCCGAGACACTCGCCCACTTTCTCCTGGAATGCCCAATCTACAGATCTGCCCGCACTACATACATTCAAAATATGCACCCAGAAGTTGATGAAGACAATCTCACATTTATTCTTTCACCTTCGAATAAGGATTCAATGTTCAGGCTCTTCTGCTTCACCATCGAAGCTCTAATGATCATTTGTGCTTTTTGAATAGTAGTGAGTAATTTATACTTTCATAAATTTATCTAATGTACTGTTTTGTTTATTATGATTAAGATTTATATTATGTATATTTATTATGATCCACTGAGAAATGTTTTTTTTTTTTTTTATTTTATTATTATTATCATTTATCTATTATTATTTTTTTGTACCCAGACCCCTGTAACTGTTTTTAAAAAATATATATATATATATATTTAGATATGTCATAAATTTATTTATATAGACATATATTTATTTATTTTTTTTTTTTTTAGCGCAGTTTTAAATTAAATTATATGTTTGTAAAGTCTTTTTTCCCCAATGTTAAGTTATGGAGCTTGTCAATAGTAAAAAATTATAAATTGCTGTATATATATATATATATATTGTATATTTATGAGTAAAATAATGACAGTGGTTCAGGTGTATGCTCCCACTGCAGATTCCAATGAGCAAGAAAAGCAAGATTTCTATAAGAAGCTAGAGGAGATTCTTGGTAGCATGAAAAGAAAGAATAATTATATAATTGTGATGGGCGATTTTAATGGTCGAATCGGTCAGCGCATAAGAGGTGAGGAAGAGGTAATGGGGAAAATGTCATATGGTAAAAGGAATGAAGGAGGTAACAGTGTTATCAATTTTGCATTAGCTCACAAGCTAAAAATAGGTAATTCATATTTTGGTAAAAAATTAAAAAATAAATGGACATGGAAATCTCCTAAGGAAGAGAAGTTCCAAATAGACTATATTTTAGTGAATCACATAAAATTTTTGAGAACAGTTGAAGTGATCAAAAACCTCAATTATAATACTGATCATAGACTGGTCAGGGGAATAATATTTACCAACAAATTTAAAAAAGAAAGACCTTTCAAAATATCAAATAATTTACTCAATTTTAAGGATAAAAATTTGGAAGAATTTAGAGCCATTTTAAAAGAAAATCTTGCTAAAATTGAGGAAGAGGGCTCTCTGCAAACAGTTCAGGAAAAATACAACAGCATTATTAAAGTGTTACAGGAAAGCTATAACCAAACAAGTTATCCAACTGGAAATAGAAAATATAATAAACTTTCAACAGAAACTAAACAGCTTTTGGAGATAAGAAAAGAACTAAAAATTAAAGAAACCATGACACCATTGGAAAAAATAGAACTAACTGAGCTCAACAAACTTATTAGAAGGAAGATTAAGTCAGACATAAAGGTTTACAGAGAGTGTATAATACAGAATATTCTTGAATCAAATAGATCTAGTAGAAAGATTAGAAGGGAACTAATGTCAAATAAGGAATGGTTTTATTCTCTTCAGGACCAGTTAGGAAAGCAAGAAGCCGGAAGAAAAGAGATTATGCATATTGCAACTGATTATTTCAAACAACTTTATTATCATTCTAGCTTAGATGAACAGGCTATAACAAACTACAGATCAGTCGAAGATATTCCATGTATAATGACCTCAGAAGTAACTGCAGGGGTGAAAAAGCTTAAATTTAACAAAACACCTGGCCCAGATGGAGTGAAAAATGAAATGCTTTTGGCAGGAGGGGGGATTCTTGCAGTAGAATTATGTACATTATTCAACCTAATTATGACAGAGGAATCTATACCTGAGGAATGGAAAATTGCCAAAATAATTTTATTACATAAAAAAGGCGAAAAAACTAAAATTGAAAATTATCGTCCCATATCTCTCTGCTCGACAATAGCTAAGCTTTTCACTAGTATTATCAATAGAAGAATAGTCCATTACATCTCTCCAACATTATCAATAGAACAAGCTGGTTTCAGGAAACATTTCTCAGTCACAGACCATCTCCAAGTTATAAATCAATTAATTGAGAAATCTAGAGAATATAATTTTCCTTTATTTTTTTGTTTTGTGGACTTTCAGAAGGCCTTTGATAGTGTGTATCACACAAGCATTTTTGAGGCAATGAATGAAATAGGCCTACCAGGAAAATACATTTCAATTGTAGGGAAACTGTATGCTGGGAATACAGCTTATATTCAGGCAGAGAGAGATGGACCAAAATTTTCTGTAGGTAGAGGAGTAAGGCAGGGCGACCCACTCTCTCCAACTCTCTTTATTATATTATTGGAAAAGGTTTTCCGAGCATTTGATTGGTTCAACATGGGTGTCAAAATTGATGGTAGGAAACTGAGCAATTTGAAGTTTGCTGATGACATCGTGTTGATCTCAGAAAAGGCTGAAGAACTAAGAATAATGGTGAAGGATCTCATAAACCATAGCTCTGAAGTAGGACTAATCCCAAATTACACTAAGACCGTGTTAATGACCAATAGCTTAAAGAAGGAGATAAGCCTCAACGGGATCGCTCTACAGTATGTAGATGAATTTGTTTACTTGGGACAACTCATATCCTTTAATAATCGTGCAGCTAAAGAAGTGCAAAGGAGAATTACTAGAGGTTGGCAGAAGTATTGGTCACTAAAGGAAGTAATGAAGGGTAACTTTAGCCTGAATAACAAGAAGATGGTGTTCGAAAGCTGTGTTCTCCCTTCTGTGAGTTACGGCTGCCAAACATGGGCACTGACCAAGGAGCAAGAATCCAAGCTAGTAGTGTGGCAAAACTCCGTCCTTAGAAGCATGATGAACTACAGGAGACGGGATAAAGTCAGGGGTTCATTTATGCGGCAAGAATCTGGAGTGACAGATATAGGCCTGCATATAAAGAAAATTAAGTGGAAATGGGCTGGTCATCTTGCCAGATTGCAGGATAGCAGGTGGACCCTGAAGGCTACCGAATGGATTCCGCTTAACTTAAGGAGGAGACGAGGAAGACCATGTAGGCGTTGGAGTGATGTCTTTAAGTCCGTTGCTGGTCCGAATTGGATGAACGTTGCCAGGAACAAAGACAAATGGAAAGCAGTGTTGGAAGAAACAGGGAACTCCACTTCCTAGTTGGGTTGGTCGCCAGGGAAGTTAGACCATTACCCCCATCAAGGGGAGGCCTGCATGAGAAACATGTATTTGTAAATATTGTAAATAGTAATTTAAAAAGAAATGAATTTAAATTTTTATTACTTTTTTTTGGTTATTTTTTTTGGAAATAGTTTTTTTTTGTTTGTATTGTTCCTCTTATGCAATAAAGGCTTTATTTATTTATTTATTTATTTTATATTTATGAGTAGTACCCACTGTATTTGCATGGAATACATTCCCAAAAACAAATAAATTATTTGAGTGATTGATTGTTGAGATAATTGACAACCATTATGAAAAATCTGTTTTTATTTGCGGACATTTAGGCTTGTAATGGTATGCCTTCATCTGTGTTGTAGGCCAAAAATTCCAGATATCCCAACCACATTCAATTCTTTCCATCAACATTTTACCTAATTAATGAACTAATTAACTTTCTCGAGAAGAAAGTGAGAATAAAAATAGTTTACTATTTTTATCCTAATGATTGTTTTTTTTTCTCTCTTACATTGGATATCAATTGAATATATTATTTTCTTATTGACATGATATTGTTGGTAAAACAGTACCATGAAAAACTTTTAATTTTAGTTTTATTTTTTAGGTAACATAGAAACAGGTAGTTTAAACACTGAAATAATTTCTAGAAATGTTGCTTTAAGAAATGAGTTAGATTTATACGTAAATGTATTACATTGCAAATCGTATGAAGGAGTTGAAGCCAGGCAAAAAGGGATAGATATTTATGTTATTCGTCAAAATACTGAAGGCGAATATGCAATGCTTGAACACGAGGTAATAATGATTACAATTACATTTAGTTTAATTGTCCCATCTTGTCAATGAATGTCTTAGAAAATTTACTTACACATTGCCACTAAAAAATTAATATTTAATGTTTAGAAACAATTACATTGACTTATCTTTTTGAAATGATATGGAGACCTGAATATCATAGTTTTAAATTTTCTTACTAACTCCATGTAAAGTAGATTCTTATTTATATTATTATTATTGTATTAAATAATTCCTGTTTACTAGTTTGTTGTGTGGCTTCAGTCTGCTCTATATTCTGTAGATTTTTATTTTAACACGTGGATCTTTTGATCTATTCTTTTAATTTTAGAGTGTTAGTGGTGTTGTAGAAAGTATGAAAGTGGTAACCCATGATAACTCAGTCCGAGTTGCAAGGTTTGCATTCGAGTATGCCAAGAGGCATGGAAGGAAAAAAGTTACCACAGTTCATAAAGCTAACATAATGTAAGTATACATTTTTAAAATACCTATAAGCTATTTTAAATGGATGTACTATTATTTGATTTTATACGTCAGGTAGTAGACTTGGTGTAACCATGGTTTTGGGCACTCCCCCTCCCCTCCCCCCTCTCACTCTCCTCGCTCTCCCTCTCTCTCAGGCCTTCAAACCTTCAGAAATTCAAAACTTCATCAGAGCTGCAAAGCAAGGAGGGCAGAGTTAATACTAATTTATATACAGAAGAAATGAAAGGAAAAGCATTATAGGTAAATGTGTTATAGCTAGAGCTTAAATTAAAGGTAGATTAAAATGCATTACTGTACAGTAAAGAGTACTGAGTTGAGGAGGCTAAAGGCTGGATATGCCCTTTTACACTGCCTCAAATACTCACTAGCAAGGTGAATATGAGTTTGCGCTAAAATTCAAGAAAGGAAATGGATGCGAATATGTGAAAAAAAATTAATTGTAACAATCTTCCATTTCCCTGATTCAAAAAGTAACACTCACTAAAAAATTAAAAATAATAAATAAAAAAGTATATAGAACAAAACAGGAGGGAAATTAAAGTAAATTTTTAAATAATATAAATATGTACCTATTGTAGTTTTGTAAATAGCGAAAATATTTTTAACCTTGCCAGTATCAGTCTGGATCAAAAACAAGGATAGGAAAATAAATGCACTGTTAGAGACCATGTAGGCTTAAAAGTGCCCTTTCGAGCACCTTCCTTCAACACCTGCTGCATACCCCTTTTGGAGGTGCATTTTCTATGCCCCATCGAGCCTAATATTCAACTTGGCGTCAGCGGCTAGCAGCGAGGACGCAGAGCCAACTGCCCAGTTAAGAGATAAGCCAGACCACAAACATTTTCAAAACTCTCAGCCGCCACTATTTCCCAAATTTCAACTTTGTCTATTGTTATTTTATTTTTCACAAAAGCTTTTATTTTAATTTCATTGTGACCAACAACTCTAACAAGTATTTGCTCCACAAGGAGACATTTTTTTTTGTTTTATTCGAAAATAAATCAGTCAATTTTTTCTTTCAATATTTTCAATTATTTATCCTCTTTTAAGGCACTTTATGATCGGCACCATTTCCGATACATATTATTCATATTTTCTCATTAGCAATTTGGTGTAGAACATGCACTATGCCCAGAAAAGCAGCCCGCACCCATTGGGAGCTAATCACACCCAGGGATAGGTAGGCCAGGTCAATTTGCCGCAGGTTTTCCAATTTGCGTAGTGATTCTCCTGGCAGTCTGGTTCATTTTTTTTAGTCCTATTGTAGCTCTGTTATGTTGAAATACATATGTGGTGTGTCTAAAACGTTCGGTGAATAGTTGGTGATTACTTATAAGTGAGTATTCATAGAAGTACGCATGTCTGTGTAGATACGACAATTTTTGACTCAGTGTGGTATGACAGTTTTGCAACATCCACTGTACTCTCCAGATCTGGCGCCTGCTAGTTTTTTTTAGTTTTCACGTCTTAAGCAGGCCTTATAGAGATCATAATTTGCGGTCGTCGAGGAGGTTCAGAACCATATGACGGCTACTCTGAGAATGATTCCACATCAACAATTCTCCAACAGTTTTCACCGTACCGGGGTACAGTCGGATTAGAGAAATGCCGGATTAGAGAATTCAGTTAGAAGCAGTCACTAATGCTTTTAATATTGCATATTTAAATAAATTTTAGGTACCAAATTATAAAATAAATTCAAAATATGTAAATCCTTGCTGGTGCATATGCATGTAAGAGTTTTAAAGAACTAAAATTTTTAGACAGTTCAACTAAATAAAAAATATGTAATTACTAACTGAATCACATATGTATGTATATCTTATTACAATGTAAAAAACTCGTTACATGGAAAATCAGGCATTCCAGCTGCAGGTGCCTAAGTAGAAACATTTATTTTATTAGTATGAACACAAGTTCCTGCCTCTAAAACGAAATATATATTGCCTTCTTTGACTTCCATTCAATGAAATATCGCGAAACAAATGTTTGTCTAGCTAGGAAGGGAAGGTCTTCTAGGAACCCTGGAGCAGGTCTAGCTCCGGCGAGTTCTGAGATCCCTCACTCATTCCTCTCTGAGACCACCAGTTTAGAGAGAGCGATGGATAAGAGAACCCCGGAAAACAGAGAGTCTACTGTATTTACAATTAACATTCTCTTTTTATTATACCATTCACCAAACCTTTTCGATGCACCACGTAAATTGCTTGGGTCTCCCAGTAGTCATGCTGGATTCTAACGTGGGAGATGTGAGTTTGTGTCTCACCTGTGGCAGTGGCAGGATGACTTTTTAAAGCGATTGGCTCGCTGGTGGCAGCCTATAGATAGCTCGACACTAATGGGCAAGAAGTTGATGCACCGTAAAAATAAAAAAAATGAAATAAAACAATTGCTCTGATTTTATTAGATCACTAACCAAAATGCCAATTTCCTCAGGGTAATTATTATCTCTAAATATAGTTCTGAGTTTATTTGTTATTTCATTTAAATATTTTGGTGATGTTCGCAGCAGCGCCGTCAGTGTCCTATTATAAAGCAAATTCTTTTTAAAATTTAAAGGGTGACAAGAATAAAAATTAATCATACGACCGAAAAATGTATTTTTAGTCTGCCATTTAAACTCAAGTCTATTGTCATTAGTTCGAATTATTTCCATATCTAAAAACATAATTTTGTTTTCATTTTCAATTTCTAAAGTGAACCCTAAATTCGTCTTATTATTTTAAAACTGGAAGAGTCTATCTATATCGTTTTCATGTACACAAATTAATAAATCATCCACATATTTATAAAGAAATTGGATATGAATGTTACAGTCATTTATGATTTCTTCTAATATGTGGTTCATTACAATTCCACTAATAGAAACAGATAAGTGGTTGCCCATTTGTACTCCAAATTTTTGTTTATAAATTCTATTGTTAAACTTGAAATAGCCATCCTTTGTACATAATTTAATACCATCTATAAACAGGTTTTTGTCTTTTATTTTAGTTAGTTCTACAATTTTATCCCAATTTTTGCCAATAAGTTTGATAGCCAAGTCCACCGGAATATTTGGGAACATATTAACAACATCGAAGGAAACCAACTTATAACCAGAGATTACTGTCATCTTTTCTAATTTATGTTTTAAATCTATAGCATTTTTTACGTCAAATGGATTATTATTAACAAAATGTTTTAATTCCATGTTCAATGATTTAGATAATTTGTGTGTAGGGGATTCGGTTGCGCTGACTATTGGTCTCAGTGGTTGCTCTTCCTTTTGTAATTTTATTAAGCCATAAATCAGAGGAATATTACTATTATAGTTTATATATTTTAAATGATCATTCTTTTCAATGAAATTCATTTTAACTAATTTGTCCGTAAATTTTATTATTCTATTTGTCAGTCCATTGGTGGGATCATAGTCGATTTGTTTAACGCGTTCACTGTCCACGCCCCGGGAGCCGGGGCGAGCTATACCTTTGCCGGGTGCCCTCGCCCCGGCTACCGGGGCCTCCTCCTTCCTCCCGTTTTATTGCTCTAGCATAGGCTATGCACCTCGCAGAGGGTTTAGATTGCTTCTGGGCATTGCTAAGTAAATAAGTATTGAGGGTACGTCATTAGTTCCTGAAGAAATTATTTTTTTTCGACAATTTCTTCAAAAGTTACGTGAGTATCCAATAACATAAATTAAATGTGTAAAACCTTTTTATAATTATTCAGTACAGTTAATTAATGTGGAACGTTGTTCTTTACATCCTAGAATGTCTGGACGTAATGGAAAAAAACAACAGCGGTCATGGATTTTATTTAAGGTTGTAATTTTTTTTAATATGTAAATAACAAAACATTCTCTTCATAACAGTTATAACAGATCCCATTGCTTTAATTCTGATTTAATTAAATGAATAATTATTCGTTTTAATGTCGTGTTTTGCATCTTTATAATATATTTCTCAGTGTACTAAAAATCGATTTACGGAAAGTGAAGCTACGTTGACTAGTCGGCCGAAAAGTGTCTCCTACTTTCGGTAGTACTTTCGATAGAAAGTAGTATCTCCTCTCCTGTTCCTTCAGGTACAAAATTATGAGTATTTGTATTATTAAATTATAAAAATGGAGGAAAGAATTTAGAAAAATACTTATAAAATATTCTGATACGATTTTCTGGCATCACCCTAAAAAGGAAAAGTTCAGAAAAAGATATTTTACATTCTTTTCATAACATTATATAATAACATCTGTTTTCTCTATTTGTTAAATTATGTATAAGTTGATAATTCCTACTGATTTTTAAATTCAATAATTTATATTTGAAAGATGACAAACTATTTAAAAAATTGTTGTACTTACAGAAAATGGATAGGCTGTAACCATATTTTATTTTATTTAGATTAAGTGCTCCTGAAGAGGCGTCACAGCGACGTGAAACATGTAGAGCCTTATAAAAGAGTAAAGAAAAAAGAAAATGTGTTTTTATAAAATTGACCTTCTGCCAAAGACGAATATATTGGAAAAATAGGGTCACTGTCTTATAATATGGAATACTCCATGGCAAATCTGTGGAGTGACGAACGAAACTATCTCGAGATTGTTGCAATGAATGTTGACACCGACGCAATGAAAAAGTGCATCGAGTTACAGCGGTTTCTGAAGGAAAATATCATGTCTACGGAACGAATCGAATTTCTGAAAATGTGCAAGATGAATCATGTATTTCCTAAATTTATTGAAAATAGAACTAAAAAATTTTACTGTATCTTTGACCATCGTTTCTGTAAGTACAACAATTTTTTAAATAGTTTGTCATCTTTCAAATATAAATTATTGAATTTAGAAATCAATAGGAATTATCAACTTATACATAATTTAACAAATAGAGAAAACGGATGTAAAAACCTTCTGCAGGATAAATGTTTTGAGCCGAAAATTTCACAAGTAATTGACACATATTTAAAATGATATTCTTCTAGAATACAAAAATACTTTAAAAACATTTATTTGAAGAAAATCCAAAGCTGTTGCGGAAAGAAAAACTCCCCTCTGACTTTTAACATGGACTGGGTTGTAAATTTGACGAATGTAGATATTCCAGAAGAAGTATTACAATTTTTATCATTAAGTGACAATTTTAATATTTTTAAGCCTATTGATGATCATATGGTAAATAATTATATGGTCGACGTTGAGTATATGCTGAACAAAACCGAGATTAATTTAGAAACAAAAAACAAAATTAGAACATCATTTTTCCATAGTTTAAACAAGACCAAGAGAAATGTAAATTACAATAAAATCCCAGAACATATTAATATATCTGTTGCAGAAAAATTGAGAAAGGCAGAGTATAAAACAAAGAAATTTCTAAAAGATAATCCTGAATTATTGGTAATAAGAGCTGATAAAACTAGTAAAGCAGTCATAATAACTAAAGATGATTACAATAAGAAAATGAATGACATAGTTAATGATTCGAATAATTTTAACAAATTCACTGCCCCTCAAAATTTTAAAACTTCCTCAGGAGCCAACTACTCTTTTTCTTATTTTCATTAATAAATAGCTAATAGTATAAAGTATAATGAGTTGAAATGCATTTCTAATGATGCTAACATCCGGTTTGAAGCACGCCCCGGGAGCCGGGGCGAGGGCACCGTGTGAAGTCTCACCTCGGTAGCCGGGGCGTGGGCACCAACTCTAGTCTCACACAGTTACCTGAAATGGTTCGTATCATTGTCTTTGTTGGGCAATCTAATGTAGAAATACCAATAGAGTGATATTATACTTATGCCCAAGTTAATATAATATGCTTTTATTGTATAAATAAACACGCGATGTAGGTGTAAGTTATTTTGAATTATTACTTTATTTTATTTATTTTCAATTTTCCTAATTTATTAGTGAAACCTATAACTATTATTTGTTATCTACCTTCTGCTCCTAATATCTTACTTACTAACATACTCTTCTAATTATTGATTCCTATATTTATACTAACAATTCTTACTTATAGTTACGAAATTCCCTAAAGCAGAAACCTAAACTAAGTCCTGGTTGATTTGAGCCATGAGTACAGCAATACAGCGTGTTTTCTCTAATTTTCTGTTTTTCCGATCAGTTTTTGCATCCCTTCCTAATTGTTTACCCTTTGTAACCTTTCAGAAAAGGTTCCAGCAAATTCGATGTAATCCGCCGACTACATCGACGGACATGACATGTTTCTATTATCGCCAGCCTGAAGTCTTCGAGGGTCATAGATTTGGCAGGCCCTCTAATACCTTAACAAGACGACTTAATCAATTTTATAAAATGACAAAAACTTCTTTTGGAAAATCGACATTTACCCTAAAACTATCGATTTTAAACAGCTGATACCCAGTAGACATGATTGATCTTATCAGTCCAGACGTGGCCCTACCTGCGGAAGGTTCTCTAATGGATAGGCTGTAACCATATTTTATTTTATTTAGATTAAGTGCTCCTGAAGAGGCGTCGCAGCGACGTGAAACATGTAGAGCCTAATAAAAGAGTACAGAAAAAAGAAAGTGTGTTTTTATAAAATTGATCTTCTGCCACAGACGAATATATTGGAAAAATAGGGTCACTGTCTTATAATATTATAATATATTAAATTTATTCTTGCACAAGTGAGAAGCAGGTTCCTCGTTGCATGGAAAAAACACATCCGCAAAGTATGCTCGGGTGTAACTTGAAAGTTGTTAATTTCTTATTATTTTAAAAGTAATACAATATTATTGACTACAAAGGCTTTTGCAGGAAACTTTCAGATGGCTTATTCCTGGAAACATCAAAGAGAATAGCAAAAGAATATCCTGAAATAGAGCACAACGAAATGATCATTGACAATTGTTGTATGCAACTTGTGTCAAATCCTAATCAATTTGACGTCATGATGCTTGGAAATCTCTATGGCACAATAGTCTCAAATGTAATTTGTGGATTGGTGGGTGGAGCTGGTCTCCTTTCAGGGAAAAATTATGGCGATCATGTAAGTCTTAACTATAGATTTTCTTTTATAAATGTTTACTCCTTATTTTTTTATTATTTTGTCTTAAACAAATAGTTCCATTTATACTGTATTTTGTCTTAAATTTATCTTTACTCTAATCAATTACTGCATAAAAACATCCAAGGAATGCCAAAAATAAATCCACAACACACTTTTGACCAATTTGTGAAAATATGACTTAATTTATAGAAAATTTAAGTTAATTAAATGTAGAAGTTTTCTGATAGTGCAGAACATGGAAAAAAGAAGAGATATATTCTACATTTTTGCAAAACAAAAAAAAACAAAAACAAATAAATAAATAAAAAAAAATTGCTCTAAAAGGCTCTTTAAATGAATTCATTTATTGCTCTGTTTTCTAAAAGGAGTTGGTATCTACTTGACAATGGTGTAATCAACATTCAGATATTAAAAATATTTTTTGAGCAATTACTAACTATTAAATAAAAAAACATGTTTTACTTTAAAAAACTCAGAACTTAAATTTCATTCTTTTCAGTGCAGAATCAGGCCATAGTCCAAATGAACTTTTAGGTTTTGCTTGTTGCTACTATCACATCCTGAAATATTGCAAGTTACAGGCCAATCTGGGTAATTGGCTTATATTTCTTGAGTTCTGAAGCTAAGTTTGTCTTTGTCATACAATGAGAGCTGGAATTATCTTATCTATCTCTGGAAATTTATGGGACCTAAAGGTGCTGTATAGCACTTTTCTCCGAAGGAAAGTAGCTATTGAGGTTGCACTCATGATGGAATTGTTAAAAAATACCTTCAAATCTTTATCGATCCTATCTTGTAGACACCCAAAATAACCCCCGTTAAAATTTATATACATATATATATATATATATATACACACACACACACACACACACACACACACACACACACACACACACACACACACACACACACACACACATACATATACATACATACAGTGGAGTCTCACTTATACAAATGTGAGGGGGAATGAAAAGTGTTTCGTATAAGTGAATATTTCGTATAACTGAATAGCAGAGATGGGCATAATTTTATTTATAAATAAAAATACGAATTTATTCGTACTTCATATATTTGTGAATACGAATATAAATAAATTTGTACTTCATATATTTTTGAATACGAATATAAATAAATTTGTATTCATAAGTGTGAATACGAATTTATTTTTATTCACATATATTAAATATAAAAATACAAATAAAATTTTATTCGCAAATTTTTCTGCGAATAAAAATAAATTCACAGAAAAAATTGTAAATAATCACAAAAAATGTGAATATTTACAAGAAAACGAGTGATTAAAAAAAAATCACATTAAAATATACGAATAAAAATTTATTCACATTATAATTTGTGAATAAAAATTTATTCACAATAAAATTCGCAAATAAATCATGAATTTATTCATATTACGGAAGTTATTGGTGATTTTTTTTTTTTTTTTTTAAGGCGTTTAACGTCTAGGTTATTAGCGCCTAGATTTTTTGTTTACCCCGAGTCCGCAACGGGACCACCAGCCATACTGCAGGGACACAGTCATCTGTACCTCCATAACAAAAAAAAAGTTATTACTTTCGTAATATCATCTTAATACGAATAAATTCATAATGTATTTGCGAATTTTATTGTGAATAAATTTTTATTCACAAATTATAATGTGAATAAATTTTTATTCGTATATTTTAATGTGATTTTTTTTGTAATCGCTTGTTTTTTTTTTGTAAATATTCACATTTTTTGTGATTATTTACAATTTTTTCTGTGAATTTATTTTTATTCGCAGAAAAATTTGCGAATAAAATTTTATTTCTATTTTTATATTTAATATATGTGAATACAAATAAATTCGTATTCACACTTATGAATACGAATTTATTTATATTCGTATTCACAAATATATGAAGTACGAATAAATTCGTATTTTTATTTATAAATAAAATTATGCCCAACTCTGCTGAATAGTACTAAGTTTCGAGGCTATTTTAAAATTTGTCATAAAAAAAGTCACACTTTTATTGTTTGTACATATTTTGTTGTTAGATAACATTGTACATTATTATATTTTCAAGTTTTATATCACAAAATTCTCCTTGATTTCTTTTTTCTTACCGCTAATAGTTGCAATGGTTGACAAAGGTAATTTCACCCGTTTAGCTATTTTTGTTTCGTTGGGGTGGTCATCAATTTCTTTTAGTATTTTTATTTTGTCTTGAAGCGTAAGTTTTGTTCTTGATTTTTACTCATTTTAAAAGATGAAAGCACAATATAACACGGTTACTAGAACGTCTACTGTATAGAGAACTGAAAAAACGAGTGAGTGGAGGGGGGATGAATCACTGGCACGTGCCGTGTTATTAGATCGGAAATCACACAAGGGAGAGTGCATAGAACGCGGCTGGACTACTAGAATAACAAGGAAGAACTGAGATGAGTTAGAGAGAGACTAGTGGGGGTAAGTCACTGGTAAGTCTGTAAACATTTCATGGAAAAGCTGTTTTCTTTTAGTATAAGTGAATAGTATTTACTCCGGGGGAACAAATTATGTTTCGTATATGTGAATATTGAGTATAACTGAATATTGCATAAGTGAATAATTCATTACACAGGATTAAATGGAGTTTTGCTGGGGAACGAGAAATTATTTGTATAACTGAATGTTTCGTATAAGTGAGTATCGTATAAGTGAGACTCCACTGTATATATATATATATATATATATATATATATATATATATATATATATATATATATATATATATATATACACACACACACACACACACACACACACACACACACACACACAAACACACACACACACAGTGTCATAATGTTAGACACTATACAAAATGTTGTTTCTGACCTTTCATTTGACTTTATCAATACAAAAATATATATTGTAAACAGTTTTGATGTTTCACCTTTATTACCTTGATTTCGTTTTCTTTAATTACTTAGAAGGTTAAATAAGATCCATTTTCTAAAGTCCGACTTGCAGGAACTGCATCATCTTAGCGCGGTTCCTGATCATATCCCTATTGTCATTTGAAAAGCTTAGAATAGTAACAGATAATATTTTCCTCGGCCTTTGTTCAAAGGGTTTTATGGCTTTACCTGGTCGGTTCCGTTCATATCCCTAGTCTAATTTGGAAAGATTAAAATAGAAGCAGTTATTATTTTGGTTCCACCAGTCTTTTTTTTAATTAATTAATTATTATAATGGCGTGTAAACCCTTAAGGTCACTAACGCCATTCCTGTGTGTAGTAAAGTCTTGAAAGGTCATGATTTACAATCTTACCTGGAAGGGTCAGCTAACACTAGAAACTGTCCTTCTTGGAAATCCATATCTCTTACATTAAATTCTTTTTTTATTTTTCTTAACCTATTTTATTTTCAAATACATTATCCAACTATAAGCAATTAAAAAATAACAAGGAATAAAAAACAGACAAAAAGAACAGTTCGAATAAGCGAAATCAATTACTTTAAAGTTTTAAGCTCTTATTTCTCCGATTGACATCGCCTAATCAAAACTTTCATTCGGACCTTTTTTTTAGAGCATTTAATAAGCTTTCTAATGGTATTCTTCCGTTTACCAAGATTCTCAGCCTTTTTCGGAAAGTAAACAAAGTTACCAAAACTTTTTCTGTCTGTTAATATAATATTTTATTCTAACCCTTCCTTAACTCCAAAAGTTTAACATGTTAGTTTTGATGAAATTCAAATATTCAAAAAATATTTCAACTGAATCCCATGATTCCAAGTAACCAAACCAAAAACTTGATTTAACAAAGTTTTTTCCGATTTTCTCAGAAACGGTTAAAGCTATCGCCTTAAAAATGGTTTCATTCGTTTTACTAGCCCCAGAAGCCTATAAAACGAGTACTTACAATCATATGAATTAAAAAACATAAGCGTTACGATTTTTTCGCGGGAATTTCGCCCCAAACGCCATCTTCCAGTGGGCGGATTTTGCTGGTTAACGAACTTGACCTTTCAAATTGGACGACGGATTTTTGTACCAAAAATCACCAAAATCGGACCATTAGGGACGCTAGAAATCCGCAAACAGACAAATATATATATATATATATATACAAATTTTAACCACCGTTATTTTCGGTCTCTAGGGGGTTCTGAAACGCGAAATTTTCTAGTCGGCACTTCCGGATTGTTTCATGAGATCAACCTTATAAGCGGGGCTCCTCCCTATGAAGGGAGGGAGGAACCGCGCTAAAAAGCTAAGAGGGATACACACATTCTTAATGTTTTAATCTTCTTTGTTGTGTGATTTCATCTCCTCTTATTCTTGGCATATGCCACCACTGATTTCTATACCACAAATTGTTTCAAGCATTACAGTTGGCTTCCTTTATTAGTCCATGATGCTTGCCTGTTAACACAACTGACGAACCTGGCTTTAATGCTAAAGGAAATTTGTAGTCCAGAAACTGAACCACTGGTGACATTTACTGAAAAGTAAGAAGAGATACATATTCCTATACGTACATATATGTAAAGATACATGTATGTATTTTTAAGCATCAATGTTATCTAAATAAATATGTTTTGAATAATTTAAACTTTTATATCAGCAGTTAATAATATTTCTATTATATTTTTATTTAAAGTATGCTATATTTGAACCTGGCACTCGAAATACTGGAACATCTATTGCTGGAAAAAATATTGCTAATCCTATTGCCATGTTAAATGCAGCTGTTGATATGTTAGAACATCTTGGCCATCAGACTCATGCTAACATACTTTCTGATGCTATTAATGACACTGTAAATGTGAAGAAAATTCACACTCCAGGTAATTTTTATTTTTAACTATTCTCAAACATCTACATACTTCCAATTGTTTAATATTTAATAATTAACAAAAGATTTAAAGTTATACTTAGCAGATTTTATAAAGATAAAAAAAAAAAAAAAAAAATGAAACATATCCACCAGCCTTCTTTACTTAACCTTTAGGCTGCGTAATACTCGTAGGGCTAGATGTTAGAGATTACTTTTTTGCCATTAATATAATTATTTTCTAGATGCATAAATATTGATTCAGAAAGGAAGCCTTTCTTGAGGTTGGATTCAGTGGAGAGAACTGGTCAAAATAAGGCCATTTTTTTATTGAATTTATTTTTTATGGGATTTTTGGCCCTGTTTAAATTGTTAGAGATTTTCTGATGAATATTCTGGCTCCTTATATGTCTGTTTTTCTTTTAGATCTTGGAGGCACAGGAACAAGTACTGATGTTGTGAAAAATATCATGCAGTATGTTTTAGAGGCTACTAAATCTATGAAATGGTATGTACTAATTATTTTATACAAATAGCTCAACACACCATTAAATTTAAGAAAGACTTTGCAAAATTGCAAGAAAATCTTTATTCTCATTAAACTACTAAAAGGAAAACGCTATTCCATGTAGAATGAAAACTAATGTTCATGCTAGTTATGACATGATGCTTGTAGCAGGAGGTTCACCTAGGTGATATGCTTTTTATTCAGGGTTACAGTTTTCAGCTCTTGAAGAAGCATCTTATGAAGTGAAACAAGTAGAGCTGTATTAATAAATTACTTGTTTACAGTTTTATTGACTTTCCTCAGGTATAACCATAAATTGTTTCTTGGCTGGGCTTAAAGATGTTATTGCTTACATTTTTTTTATGTTTATTGTTCAATCATCATTTTACTATAACATACTTTATCAAAAAGACTACTTGTTAGAAAAACATAACAAAACACGGCTACTACTAGAATAGAAAATACACGCTTTTTCATATTACACACACACACACAGGGTGTCTCCAAAATAAATGCCCAAACTTCGGAAATCGATGCAGGATGAAAAAAGAAAGAAAAAAAGTTCTTTAGCATTTTTCTTGTTTTTGCTTTGTTTCCGAGAAAAACGCAAAAAACTAAAAGAATTATGAAAAGGCAATCTTTCATAAGGCATATATATAAATCGTTAAAATGATGTGTTTTATCCCCTACCCCACCTTCTTTAATCCTCCCCACCCCAAAAATATAGAACTGAGTTTGCCTCTGATTTTGTGTGGAATACATGAAATAATAGGTCCCCATTTTTGGCCCCTCGACTTCTTTCCACGCATTCCTCTACAATAAACTGTCGTTGTTCTTGGTGGAAGTCCTTTTGGTACGGAGATTGGGAAGCTGGTTCCAAGTTGACAGTTCTCCAGCCCAATTCGGGAGAGCCGTCCGAAATTGGTTGGACACTATATTGTGTGGGGGAAGGTAGGTGGGTAGAGGGGGTGGAAGATAAAACATACGTTTAATGATTTTTATATAGGCATTATGAACGAATGTCTTTTCACAATTCTGTTTTAGTTTTTCTCAGAAACGAAGTAAAAATGATAAATATGCTAAAGGACTTTTTTTCATTCTTTCTTCATGCTGCATCGATTCCAGAAGTCCGTTTATTTTGGGGACAAAAAAAGTCTTGTATTTTTGTTCGATTGGTAACTTTTCGGACTACCCTCATATATGTATATACATATTAAAGTTCTAGGTGTTGCTAAGATTATTTATATATTATACTACTTTGTTTAGAGTTAAATCTATACCAAAGGTGATCTAGTGCGGTTTTGTGTCTTTTATTACTTTATCAGGAACTACACATAAGACTGGACTCTTTAAGAGCTCTGTTTGATAATGTCGAATTTTATTTTAATTACAGAGATGTTCTTTTCTGATTATAAAGGTTTATTAAAACTACTTGAATTCTGATTTTGGCTTGAAGATGATTCAAAGGTGTTTTCATATTATTTTTAGTTTTGTGGGTAACCCTAAGTAGGTTGTCAAATTTCAGAGCGCAAATTCAACTTGTAGCATGAAACTTAAGGTACTATATCATCAAGGCATACTTGCCCTTCTCTTTTCTCCCCTCTAACACCCATTTAATTAACGACCTAAAATAATTCACTTCTGACATTAGCCTCTTTTTGTTGGTCCGTGTGTATGTATCTAAAAAAAAAAAAAAAGAAAAAAGAAATTTGCCAATTGCTTGAGCGAATCGGTCAGGGCCAGTGATCCCATGCGCCTTGAAATCAACGTAGACGAAAGGTTCTGTGGCCCAGAACACCGTTTAAGCTGGTAGGAGGAGGCAGTACCTGTGGACCACCTAGGCCCCACCCAATAATCCATCGGCAGTACGATAGTACTACTAGGCGCTCAACTAGTTAATTTTGTTGACAACATTGCATTGATTATCAAATTTCAGGCCTAAATTCAAATTATTTTACCATCATAAATAAGATCGTACATTATCAAACCACACTCTTTCATCCCCCTTTCCCCCTCTCTTCTCTCTATCTGTGTGTGTGTGTGTGTGTGTGTGTGTGTGTGTCAGTCAACAAACTACGTGTTGTAATAACATTTTCTAGTACATACTTCTAAAATAACTTAGTCTGGAAACAAATTTTATTCATTATTTGATCCCCCCCCTGTTTTCTTGCTTGGATTTATTTTGAATTACTGATGGTAGTTGTGTATGTGCTCCCTCTAATCAATGTAAAAACACATTACTAATTTGAAAATACTAAACCTGAAAGACTTATTACATCCCAGAACCACCTTTCCATTGATATGGCTTATTAATACTATTAAGTTTTTTGAGGATTGATCTTTTTATTTATTTTGTAGCATTTTGCATTAATATATATATATATTTTTTTTTACTTCAACTGGTATGTATATTGCATATACTTATTTAATGTATGAGTTATAATTTTGTGTTTTTGTTTATGCTTTCTTTTTTAATTTCACAGGGGAAAATTGAGACGTGCTTTTTTTTGATCTACTACTTTAGCTATTGGTCCAGCCTATTATTTCGGACAACATATGTTAATTTATTTAAATCATTACTCTATGAAATTTTTTTATTAAGGAAATACTTAAATGTGATAATTCAATTTTTGGGTTTTATTTATTTAAATGATTAATGTTATTTGTATTTTGGTTATTTTTCCTTGAAAGGATCCTTTTTGTTTTTTAGTTACTCAAAGTATATCTCATTGCTTGAATTCCTTAAGAACTAAATTCAATATATATACAGGGTGTTCAAAACTCGATTGACACCCCCCTTTTTTTCCACAATTTTTGAAACTTTAAAACGAAACTTGGTGGGTCTTAATGTGGTCAAATGAACTTTCATTGGACCTAATGCACGACCCCTCAACTTTCTCCAGTTTTTCTCCAGCGACCCTAACTCTGGAATCTCCAATGGAAAGGGGTTATTTTTATGACGGATTCTTGTAGAGAATTGAATTTCATGTCGATTTTATATCGGTCATTTTTTCGCTAAAGCGCACCAATGAGTAACAAATTGCCAAAAACCGTTAAAACCCTTGTTTTTTGTCACTTTTCTGCCAATAACGTAGAAAGTATGTCCGTAATGAAAAAAGTAGTTGATATAAACGTTGAGATTTGGAGGCTGAAGCCTTTTTGAAACACGAAAAGTAGTTTGGCCACACCGTGCGGCTGCAGGAATTTTTCATCCCACGGCTTGTTGGGAAAATTCCTCGCTGCACCCTGGATGTCGGCACTAATAGCCTAGATGTCAAGACGCCGTAAAAAACAAAATAACCAAAAAAAAAAAAAAAAAATCGTCCAACACAAAAATAATTACTACGAAATTCTAATGATTAGGTGAGTTCTATTGCTTTAAATTTATTATTTTAATGCCTTTATAAAGTAATTGAATTTGATTTTTAGGTGGAGCAAAAAGTTTAGGAAATGTTTATTAAGTTTTACGGAAGCGTAGACCACGTTGTTCATAAACTTTTCTGAAAGCTTCAAAAACAAAAGTGTGTTTTGCTGCATTCCTATTAACATTTTAGGCATTTAAAGGTACTTTTTGGAAAGAAAATTAAATCCTCTACAACGTTTATATCAACTACTTTTTTCATTACGGACATACTTTCTACGTTATTGGCAGAAAAGTGACAAAAAACAAGGGTTTTAACGGATTTTGTCAATTTGTTACTCATTGGTGCGCTTTAGCGAAAAAATGACCGATATAAAATCGACATGAAATTCAATTCTCTACAAGAATCTGTCTTAAAAATAACCCCTTTCCATTGGAGATTCCAGAGTTAGGGTCGCTGGAGAAGAACTGGAGAAAGTTGAGGGGTCGTGCATTAGGTCCAATGAAAGTTCATTTGACCACGTTAAGACCCACCAAGTTTCGTTTTAAAATTTCAAAAATTGTGGAAAAAAAAGGGGGGTGTCAATCGAGTTTTGAACACCCTGTATATATATATATATATATATATATATATATATATATATACATATACATATAAATATACATATATATACATACATACGTACAGGGTGATTCAGGTCTAAGTAGCCATACTCAGGGCGGTGATTTTAGACATAATTTCCTACAAAAAAGTTTATCTGAAGTATGGTCGGATTCTGAAAGGAAAAGGAGCTATGTCCAATCTTCTGTTTTTTTAATGTAGTCATGTTTTTTAATGAAATAGAAAGGATTGGTCAAAAACTATTCAAATAATTAAATTCTTATTATACCATCATAAAATATACAAAATTTCCTTTAAAAAAACAGTAATTTAATTTACTATAACCATTATTAAAAGATACTTTTTGGACACGTAATAACGTTCTTCTGTTTTTATCGATGAATCAGAGTTTTTTCATGAATTTTTTCCTCAGTCCCCTAACGGACTACAGATTCAATACTTACTCGAAAACTTCTACATTTAGTAAGCATTAAATCTATGAAAATTAAATGGAGGTTTATTGAGGGATAAATTGAATGATTGGCTCCCTTTTGTCAAGATAATGTGGAATGTAGTTTTGATACTTTCAAATATCTTGTGTGAAGAAATTAAAAATTATTCATTTTTTATTGGCCAAACTGTGGGAATCCATTGTCCAGTCCGGAAGCAATAAAAAGTAACTGAATGAAACGATTGGAAAAGTTTTTCATTTCAGAGATGTGTCACATTTCGTGTTTTATTATTTTTTTGTTTTTTTTTATGGCACATCAACATCTAGACCATTTGCGTCAACATCCAGGGTACAGCGAGGAACTTTCCCAACGAGCCGTGGGATGAGACAATTCCTGCCGCCGGTAGGAATCGAACCCATCATCTCCTGCTTATGAATCTAAGGTGCTAGCCACGGGAGGCCCCCGCATTTCGTGTTATCCGATTTTTCATGGATTTATCTTTTATATGATGCATTTGGCACCCAGTTTTGACTATAAATTTTGAGGAGAGAATTCTTAAACATTTCAGGGTAGTTGAATAATTATAATTCAAATGTTTACACATAATTTGAAATTGTTTCAATTAAAATTTGAAATAGAACTAAAAATTGTGCAAAACATTGCGGGAGGAAAAATGTGATTATTGTTGTTATTATCCTCAGTTTGGCCGCAACATTTTGTGGACAGACAAAGCCACATTCACATGTAATGGGATATTTAACAGTCCCAATTTCGCATACTTGGTCTCATGTTAATTCTTAAGCCCTGTGAAGATCACACATACTGATTGTGAGCTCCAAGTTAATGTGTGGTGTGGGATTTTGGACGAATATCTTCTTCAGCCAATCCTGATTCCCGACAGGTTCGATTCAACTGCATTTTTAAATCTCCTTCAGCACGATCGACCTATTGCATTTGAAGACGTTCCGCTTGCACAAAGTATAGATTCATGGTTCCAAATGGATTGCTATCCTGCAAACAGCAGCAGTGCTGTTAGACAGTGGATGGATCCACTGTCCGAGTTCATTAAGGTCCAATTGAAATTTTGGCAAATTTCAAATTTTCATATATATTAGCAAATATTTTAGTGCCAACTACATCGTTTAAAAGATAAATCAATTAACATTTGTAAAACAGAAATGTAACATATCTCCCAAATGAGAAACTTTTCCAATCATTTCTTTCAGTTACTTTTTATTGCTTCTGGACTGGGCAATGGATTCCCACAGTTTGGCCAATAAAAAATGAATAATTTCTAAACTTTTTTGTAGGAAATTATGTCTAAAATCACCGCCTAGAGTGTGGCTACTTAGACCTGAATCACCCTGTGCATATATATATATATATATATATATATATATATATATATATATATATATATATATATATAAATACACACATACATACATACTTGCATACATACAGCTGGAGTTGATTGATGTTTTGGGGGAAAATATGGTATTGATATATGTATGGACTTTGTGCATTCCTTAAACCAAAGTCCTAAAGTAATCTCTACTCTGAGCTGCTTGGTTAGTTTTGTTTTATGTAAATGTTAACGCACTTTTATAACTAATAGTTTTTTGAGCAGGTTACTATACTTTTCCTAGCCAGGATAGAGCTGGATGCCTTTAGCTCCACGGTTAGGTCAATCATGATAGTAAAATGAATAGGAATGAGCAGCTCGGATAGGTCATTCCTATTCATATCAAATGTAGTAATGATAAAATATTCCCAAAACAAGAAATTGTTGCAATTATTCTTTCTCAAAATTCAATAATTTCTCTAACTCTATGTAATGCTTCTATGCATGCCCATAAGTCATGATAAAGCATTTCCTCAGATCATGACTCCTAATTTTGTAATGAACGTGATATTTTTCTTTGAAACTTTGATTTTGTGCAGAGGTGTTTTTTCCCTTTACTGAGATCACTCCAGTTGTACCTAAGTCCCTAATACAAAATAAAAAATATCTATTTTTTCATATTTTTAACAAGATTCCCTTAATTTGAATGACTTTCTAGATGTTTGTAAAAGAAAATTATATTTCCGTTCAGTTTTTCTTTTGTTTGAATATTATAAATTTGCTTTATATTTTAGTATTCTGTTATTATTCAATATTTACAAAACTCATAGGGTAAATGATAAGTTAAGAGAAATATTTTTTAACTCGGGTACAAGTAATATATATATATATATATATATATATATATATATATATATATATATATAAAAATTAAAGAGCATTATTTATTTTATTAGGGAGTTTTTTTAATTGTATTTTGGCTTTTAATTTTTTAGTAACATTAGCTTATTTTATTTCTATTGTCTATGAATGTTAACCCTATTTAATGTTGGTTATTTCTGATGCATTATTGAATGTTGTGTATGATATTGATTGATAGATTCTGTATGATCACATTCTTAAACTTAGAATTGCAATCATTTTTCCTTTGCAAAGAATATTTGAATACTATTTTTCATGCTTTAATTTTATTAATTAAATTCTTACCAAAAGTTTAAACATTAATTTTGCAACTATTGCTTTATTCTGCATTAGATGTTTCTATTAGTTTAATAAATTTCATATAACTTTTACTCTAGTGAAAGTTTAATTAATTTAATACTGCTATATTCAATTAAATGTTTTCCCTCTTTAAAGAACATGTTTGTTCTCCTTGTTTAAGGTTTAACTATTTTTAAAAATTGCTTTTAATTGTTACTTTTGAATTGCTGTATTTTTGTCTGTTTAAATAATATTATAATATTTGTGTATGTCCTCCTTTTTTCACAAAATGTCCCTTTCTTTTAGTAGCACATATGGTATGCGTATGGATTAGCTTACATGCTGAATTATTTGTTATGATTTTTTTTCACTAAATTAACTTTTTTTTTAATAATTTCTTTTTATCTTGCATGAGCTTTGCTTTTTGTCAAGTAAGAAATGCTTTTATATTTTATTTTATAAGTGGACTTATTAATTTTTTCATGTAAAGTTGCAGGTGAGTTAATATAAACATTTTCATTTATTATGTCTGTGTTTTTAAAGTTCTATGTATGTTCTCATTGATTATTATTTATATTTTAACCTGAATTATTATTAACTCAAAATTTTAGGATGTGTTATCTATAGGTCACCACCCTTTTCTTGCCAGGATAGGACTGATGCTTTTTCTTTTTTTCGAAAGAAAAGCCACCACCCTTAGTGGGAATCGAACCCATGACCTTTTGCGTGGCATGTTAAGTGCTCACGGCTTAGCACTCATGGCCACCGGGCCACTGTTTCTCATTGAAAGTACCAGGAAATTAAAGTTCCTTGCTCTTTCTTTTTTTCAATTACTTTCAAATAAAATTGATTATTCCTTTTCTTATTAGCCTTTTTTGTAACTGAATATTTGACTTGTTTCTTAGACAAATAGGAATTTAGAATGAACAATTGCCTCCTTATCAAATAATTTAACTGTTAGAGATTTCTGCTCATATAAAGTAATACAAAAGAAAGAGGCAATATTTAATTAATTTATACAGTTATATTCTTGTTTGAGATTGGCGCGATTAGAATTTAGCCTAGCATAGGTGATTTATGATATTTTTTTCTTTTTCTATTCTCTTCAGGTATTAAACGCCTAGTAAGCCAGTAACTTTGTTCACTAGTTTTTTTTTATTTAGTACAATGCATAAATGATTAGCTATATTAAAGATGAGGTTTTCTATCTTTATTGGTTTAATAATGTATTGTATTTTTTAAGTAAAAAAAAATATTAAACTCATACAATATGTATATGATTCACCTGACCTGATTCACAAGTGTTTAAGGGTGAATTAATGATAGATGGGAAAGTAGATTTTTTTTTTTTTTTTTATATTTATTTAATTGATGCCCTGCCATTTGATATTTTTACTAGTATGTTTGCACAGTAAATGCAGTGAATGTTGATTAATCCGTTTTGTATCTCCCTAGATTTAATGTTTTTCTTTTTTTCAGGTCCCGACAGTAGATATGAATTATTATACAAGATTTTGCATTGCTTCTTGAAAACATTTTTATTTCTATTCCAATCCAATTTATAAAAAGTAATGAGTTTATATGCAATCAACCAATTTTGAAATATTAAATTTATAGAAGTGCTTGATTTCATGGTAACCCTTAGTTTACTTTTGCATTTCTTGCTATAAACTTTTGAAAAAGTACTTACTTACTATTTATATCTTCTTTAATAATTACTTACTTAGAAATGTGTTAACCCTATCTAAGTCAGAAGGAATTTAGTTATCCATTTCTTCTGTTATGTCCTCAATGTTAAAGAAAATGTTTCTTCTGGTAAGCTTGGTGTAATAAACAATTTGGAGATAGTCGTGGTTCAGCCTTAATAGTTGTTTAAAACTGCATTTTTTAATGAAAAATGATTTTTTATTTCTTGTAACCTGTCAGCTAGATTTTCAAGCCTGCATCAGGGCCAGTCATGGGAAGAAGAAGAACTGAACCAGTCGAGATCACTGTCTTCAGTGATGTAGCAATTTCCAACTGGATCAGTTCTTCCTCTCCTCATAGAGGACTGACAAAGGCTTGATAATCAAGCAGAAATGTCGGCACAAATATAAACTCATATTATATATATTAAAAAAATGGAGTTATATTCAACTTAATTATTAAATAAAACTGCATTTTTACCTCAACTATCTGCACCTAGGCAATATCCACAGTCAACTGTCTCTTCTGAATTAAATAATATAATATCTTAAACAGAAAATGTCGGTGATAGTAGATACATTTTTCATAGTTGGTTGATTTCATATAGGAATGTTAAGGTGTAATTTATGTCAGCATGTCAATTTCTTATTTAAATAATAATTAAATCATTATTTATTCCTTATTCATTGTTTCCTTGTAATGGCTAATTATGGTTTGATTTTGTTCTAAACAGAAAATCTCCACAAAATATACATCTACACATAAATGCATACTCAAAATCTCTCTTACAACATGCACATGCACTCACACATACAAGATACAGACACATTAGTTACACTTTATTTTCAGGTTTAGAATGAACAATGTGCATTATACCATAGTTGCTTTTAGAAATAAGTAATGTGATATAATGTTAAAGGTTTGTATAGTTAAGTCCTGTTTTATCTTTGAATTATTTAGTAGTCACTTTATTTTCACTAGCAGGTTTAAATTTACATAAGTATGATTTTACTAACTTTGGATCACTTTGCATTAAGCCCTGACTCATGAATGTTCCCTTTATTTAATGTTTTGTTTTTATTGTAAGTTTATGAACCTTACTTATTATTACTGTTTATATTGCATGGTAGTAAGTGCTATTGTGCTGTGCTCTTTGGATCCATCCATTTGAATATTTTTGTTTAAATAAAAGTAGTGTTTACTGTCTTTTTAGTGATGAGTATAATCCTTAAAAATGTCTGTTGATTTATTGTAAATATAAATAATAATTTATTTTCGATCTATTATTTATTTATACCTTAATTTTCCCTGTTGTCTTTATATACTATTCAGTCTGTTTCTTTTCCTGCATGTTTTTTTATTTTGAGTTATTTCTCTTTAGTTGCTGCATTGAAAGTCAGTTTAAGTACATACCAATCGTTTCATATTAAGATTAATCTTAAGATACAGGTGATTAATAATTTAATAGTATTTAAAAAATAATGTTGTTTCTGAAACCATGTAATTTACTTTTTCTCAAGAAAACTTCCACAGATTATTGTTAGAGTTTCCTTGAAATAGATTTGATGGAAAGTCGATTCCTAACTCACAAATCTATCTAGTCGATTCCTAAACATATTGTATTGTTTATAATCTTCTTAGTGTTTTAGCTATGCATGAGCCTCATTTAATTTTTCTATCCTTTAAACACCTGTCTTTATTTATTACATAATATTAAAATTAAAACAAAAGTTGTTGCATCATTGAGCATTGGTTTCAAATGAAGGAATCTGATGGCTGGACTTTAGTCAGTTCTCCTAATTAAAATAAATACTCATTGAACTCATTTATTGAAATTTATTTTACTAGGCATCTTAGTTTTTTTTAGAATATGGCTTGATTTTCAATGTCTAGGGAAAATGAAAAAAAATAAGTACAGAACGGTGCTAATGGCCAAGATGTAGATGCGCCGTTAAAAAAAAAAATTAAGTACAGAAGAGTTGTATGTACTATTCCTTACATCCCATATTTTGTGATAAAAAACAATTTATTTATGCTCTTTATAAGATTTCATTCAAATAGGTAAGTAAATCCGCCAACAATAATAACAGTTAAATCAGTGAAGGAGCAAGCAAGGCTCAGCTACAATACAATAAACACAATTGTGATTGGTTGGCTGGTGAAGGTTCATCATAGTACCTAGGATGAAAAACCAGGTCAAACACCTGCACTTTATATTCCTTTTATTCAACAGAACGTTTTCGAGGCCACAACCTCATCCTCAGTGTCCTCCTATAGCTCAGCAAAGTTCACTCAGGCCTTCTGGCCTTCTTCCAACTGAACTCAAAGTTGGAAGAAGGCCCGAGTGAATTTTGCTGAGCTATAGGAGGGCACTGAGGATGAGGTTGTGAAGTAAAGTAAAGTAAGTTACTTTAAACGTCCTATTGTTCTGCCCGTTGCTGTCTCCCTTCAGAGTGCTACCTCCTTCCAAGGTGGGATAAGGCTCCCTATTGATATTTCTTCTGGCCAAGGTTGGTAACCTTTGAGACTCTAAAGTACCTGAAACGTATATGATCCAGCTGTTCGCAATCACGGATGATGTGTATCAGCGTCTCTTCTTCTGCTCCACACCCCTTACAGGTGGGGGAGTTGACTATATTCATCCTATAAAGGTGTTTGTTCAGGTTACAATGTACTGTAAGTATTCCAATTACTTTCCAACATTCTGCTCTGTTAAGAAGCTTCAGCTCTTTCCCGGGTTACCAAGAGGACTTTTGGGTAATATAAATATTATGCCTTGGAGTTTGAGTTTCCCATAGGCATTGCCGAGACAGTGGGGCCCCGCAAAAAGGAGCAGGGCCTATTGGTGTTGTAGTGGTGCCAATAGGCCGCCACTACAATTCCAATAGGCCCATTCATTGCCTGGGATTCCACTGTGTCCAGGGATAGACACCGTTCCTATTCTTGGCTAATTCATTTAGTTCCATTTTACATTCTCTGAGCAGTGTTTTGGATTAATTAGTGCCTTGAAGGCAGCTAAGCTGTCTTTAAGAAAATTAATAATTTTATTGCTGCATTTCACCTCTGCCTGAAAGATAGACTGTTCCTTTTCTAAGGCGCCAGGGGTGCCCCCCCCCCTCTTTGGCATGCCTTCAGAATGCCTAATTTTGTGGTACTTTCCAAAAAACGTAAGCATTTTAATCACATTCAGGGAGGTCAGCCTACGCCCTGTTATTATGGTCATCCATGTTAGGCTGCTCCTACATTGGGGAAAAATATGAATACTAATGCTTCTCTTATCGTAGTGTAACAGTTAATTTTTCTTCGGGACTGATAAACTTCCAAAAGTTTGATTGGCCACACAACTTCTCCTTTAAACCTCCAACAAGGTCATCGAAGGTTCCTATGCTCATTCAGGGGTATTCTTTAAATTAATCGCTGGTTTTCACTGCACTACAAGTTTATCATTACTGAAGAGCTGTGACTAGATTGGATCGGTCGAGGTCGGTACCAATGTAGGCACTCAAGTCGATCGCCGTAGTGCCTGGTCAGTCAACCTATATCGGATCGGGAGAAATACGGATCCAATGTAGGTGCAGCCTTACAGGTAAAAGAAAGCTATGTCTAAGAGTGTTTCCATGTCTTTTTGTTCTTAGCAGGTGTTGAACCAATTGATCCATCTGTAAGCAGGCATGCTTGTCTATTTATTCCATCAACCACGGCTTGTTTGTATATGCCATAGTATGAGCCACTAGACCAGTACATCATAGGCCATAATTGGCCTGATTACACTCAGGTAAAGCCATCGGGCAATATGCGCTTTAAGCTCCTAGGTTTTACTACACATTCTTTAACATGTCCACAATGCAAGGGTTGACTTATTCTTTATGTGTTCAAGGTCTATCTTCTATGTAATCTTGTCCAATGGTACCCCTAGGTACTTAACTCATTAGAGGAATAATGGTCTTTTGAAGTCATAGAGTGCCATATTCCGGTTGTCACTTTTCGGTGAAAGGGATTATGACCGTTTTATTAGCATTAATGCTGAGTCCTGACCCAATGCACCAATTATTTATCGCTTAAACAAAGCGTTGTACGAAAAAACACCTCAATTCAAAAGTTGTAGCTTATTCATTTATTAATTTTTGTGCATTGGCTGCTAAGGCCATTAGCATAGTTGTAGCTTATTAAATTATTTTTAAGATGAGACCAAGTTCAGCGTCTTAGCTTGAATATTTTACGAAATAATACGAACGTTTTTGAATAACCCATCGGATTGACCATAGAGAGATAGAAATTTTTTGATCCGACGAATTGTCGGCGCGTGGAACACAAAAACTGGAAAAAATGATCTCGTCCACTTTTTTTTTTATTTTTTCAAACGCTGAACTTGGTCTCATCTTAAAGATAATTTAATAAGCTACAACTTTTGTATTGAGGTGTTTTTTGTACAACGCTTCGTTTAAGCGATAAATTGGGATTTGTCAAAAAAAAAAAGAATCACACAGATTCCCCGTCGATATAAGAAGTCTGTCGGTTTAAGACTGGGACACCCTGTATATATATATATATATATATATATATATATATATATATATATATATATATATATATATAGTAGTGACCTTTCTATTACTTATCTTCTCTTTGTAAAGACCTGGTGAAAATATTTCTATAACATTCCTTATTTCCTTTATTCCTTTCTAGCACTTGGCTTCTTTTCGACAGGAGGCTTCTCATTTTGACTGTAAAACAGTAATGTCATATTTTTCAAAAAATAAAATAAATACCAAAAAATATTTTATATTCATATACAGCATCCACAGCCATGGCTGGTGATATACATAAGTAAATGTAGTCTTAGCACTGTACTTTCATATGTAAAGTGTAGCAATCAGTACAATTTCCTGGGAGTTCTAGGTTTAATTCTCATGAGTACTTTAAAAATAAATCAATGTTTAGGATTTCATGCCACCTGGACCTAGCCTGCTCTTTTTAATGTGTGGATAGATAAGGTATGTCTGTTATAAGGTTTAAGGCGTCAAGATCTTCGTACTTTTGGCAATTATGGAACTGATTATATAATGATATTTCTAATATAACTAATTTGGTTTAGAAGGCAGTTCAGACATTAGTGTTTTAAATGGCAACAAGAATATTGGATTTTGGCATTGAATTTAATTTCTTATAATTCGTAGTTAATAATAAATGGACGTTAAAGTTTAAATAAATAAATAATTTCTTATATAAAATAGAATATAAGAAATGAAATTAACTGCTGTGCTGGGTGATTATTTTTGGCATACAATTTAATTTTGATTAAATTTTGGAATTCAACATACTTGTTGAAACATTTCATATATGATTTTAATTATTGGCCAGAAAGACCAACTTTGGTTTTTCTGGCCATAGTGGTTTGTGATTCAGCAAAACCATTTCATTTTTCTTAATAGAAAAAAAGCAAAACACTAATAGTTCTTCAAAATAGATTGTGTAGATATTTTTCACATGAATTAATTTATTTTATTGATATTATGACAGCTTAATCATTTATAGTAAGGACTTAGTTGTCTTTAGAATTAAATATAAGAGTTGCTTCCTTATAATTAGTATTACAATTTCCCGTTGTCGCGGATAAATTCAGAATATTATAAATTATATATATATATATATATATATATATATATATATATATATATATATATATATATATATATAAATAAATAGAACTTCTTCTTTCTCCAGCGGTAGGTCTCCACTCCTAGTTCTTCCTGCTATATTTTGCTGGAATCGTCTCCAACTTTGTCAGTCAGGCCTGCCTAACACAACTGGAGACGATTCAAGTGAAATATAGCAGGAAAAAGTAAGAGTGGGGAATTACCGCTCAAGAAGGAAGCTGTTCCATCTAAAAATATGATTCCCAGTGATGAAAAAACACACAATATATAGACACACAGGGGGCGAGGTTAGCTCAGTGGTAGAGCAATGGGCTCATATGCTGGAGGATCTGAGTTTAAATCCCGAGCAAGCACTAAAGATTTTTTCTTCTAGTGTCTTTGTTCATGGGTTGAATTTGGCCTCCCTGACCGTCCCTAGGCCAACCCAGCCTTTAATTAATTTAATGATGGGTACCTTGGTGCTAATGACTCTAGCAGTCATAGCACAAAGGGGAAAATCAGGTGGTCAGAGCATAGTACTGACTACATTATCTCCCTAGTGTGCTGTATGGTCATGAATCAGATACCTCTACAGTAACTGCCCCTCGTGGCCTGTTATGGGGCTGTTTTTTTTTTTTTTTTTTTTTTTTTTTTTTTTTTTTTTTTTTTTTTTTATATAGACACACACTGTGAGCTTTTCCGATATCACCATGCTATGAGAATGGTTATCTCACCGTTCTAGTAATGGTGTGGCCTCGAAGATGAAATCCGGCACATGTTCTTTGTCAATGCAATCATCTTGATCCCCTCAGATTCTCTCTTCTTGGGAGATAAAAATCAGCCTTAGAAAGTTTTCAAAGGAGTACTCATTTGAGACTCCTACTAGAATATTAAGCCCAAGGACCAATGCAATGCAATATAGGAAAAGAGAAAAAGTTGTAATCATGTTTCACAGTTACAACATTTTAAAAGGTGGATTGGTAAAATTTGTTTTCATTATTGTATTTAAAAGAAATAATTACACACACACACACACACACACACATATATATATATATATATATATATACTCACACACACCGAGTGTAGACCTGGTCTTTCAAATAGCCCCATAAAAAATATCCAAAGGATTTAAATCTGGCGATCTAGGTGACCAGATCATAGGTCCACCTCATCCTCTCCACCATATTCTCAACTGCTCTTATTGAAAAATGGATAAGGCAGCCATCTTGCGGGGACCACATGTACTACCTTTAGTCCAACGATAAATCCTCAAGTAGTGTTAGGAGAATATCTCGTATGAAGTTGGTGTGTTGGTTAACATTAAGGGTCCGGGATATAAACTATGGTCTGATAACATGCTCCCCGATGGGTCCAAGCCCGGCGTTGATTATCCACCGGTGCTGCCAATTGACACTCCAGGTCAATCTGGGGTTTTAACCGCCCATTTAACAACTCTAATAAACTCTGATGAAGAGGAATATGGAAAGGATTAATTCCCATATTCATAAACCTTTGACTTACAGCTCTCGATATCTCTGTTATTAGAGCTAAATTTCTTTGACTGAGATGAGGATAGGCCCTCTGTTCAGTCATGAGCCTTTCCGCATTATTATGCTGCCAAGCATAGACTTACTTCTTCTTCTAGCCATGAATTCACCCCTCCGGAGATTAAAAATACAACTTGAATAAATTAAAGTGCCTTTTTTTTTTTTTTGGAAATTGAGATGAGAAATACATGCAAATCAAAACGTATTTTTACAGACAACTACTTGGTGAATCGAAAAATGTTTTTGCGATTCTTCCTTGTTTTTTTAGTACTTTTTAAAAAAATGTAATGCAATATATGGGAAAAGAGCTAGCCCTTCCCTTCAAAAGTCTATTTAAACTCTTAGAAGGGTTATTTTCTTATTTCCAAGGGCACCATTTTATAGATCTCAACGAGAACTACTTTTCACCTTTAAAAAAGTTTGATATCTTCAACCATTAAGGAGTTATTTCTTTTGTGGCCCTCTTGTCTGAGCCACCCTGTTTGTATATATATATATATATATATATATATATATATATATATATATATATATATATATATATATTTGAATGACATTTTTTTAAAATTCTCTATTTTCATATCAAAACGGCTAAAAAATCTAAGTGGAAGGTGATTACTTGAAAGATGGTGATTTTGAATATGCTTCAGTAGATATCAATCATAATTTTGTTGTGTACAACTTATGTTATAGATGTTAGCGTCTCTCTTTCTACATGTTTATTTTGTAAAATAATTCTTTAAAAAGGTGTTAAGAAATGGCATTAAAAATTTTAAAATATTCGAATAAACTTTTAGCTATTGAGTTCTAAATACCAAGGAATATTAGTGTTACATGTAATAATTGATAGATAGAAATTTATGAAATTTGTCTCATTTCTTTTTTGATGTGTTTGTTTTTAGAATGATCTAGTTTAGTCATAAAAATTGAACCCCTCTTCATTTCCCTCTAAAAAACATGACGTTATGAGGAAAAACAATATCTTTATTATTTGTTCATTTATCAGGCGGAAGGTGAACAAATAAAAATACATACAATTAATAAAACGTAATTTATTAATTCCTGATCAACATGCCTTTAGTGCCCCATCAGGAGCTTAAAATTAAAATATTTACAGCCACAGTGAGCGAGAGAACTTTCTACAGTCTGGTCCACGTCATATCTGAAACTAAGAAGCTCTTTAGCTACTGACGAGGCACTAAAGGTGCAAATCATGTTGAACAGGAATTAATAAATTATTTTATTAATTCGCATATTTTTATTTGTTGACCTACCGCTTGATAAATGAGTAAATGAATAAGTCAATAATTAGTAATAGTAGTTTATTATAAATATATGTAAACTAAATAATTTGTGTAATCCAGGAAGTATTAAAAGGAAAATTGGATGTGTTTCTTTTTGGGTAATTTATTAACTTTATTTTCTTTTTCTTTTTCAGATTCTCATTGTTAAGAAGCACACGACTATTATTAGTTTCTTAAAACATATTTGTTTACAGGACTGTACATTAAGGATTTTTAAAGGTATTAATTGCTGGTAAACTATTTCTTGTACAATTGTTATTAGTTGGTTCACATCAATACTAGTAGAGTTTTGGTTCCCTTCAAAATATTAGAATTTTACACTTCATAAATGATTAGATATGTCTTAATTATACTTATGTATTATTGATTATTATAAATTCATAGAGTTGTATAATTCTGATTTATATTTATAGCGTATTTACAGTGATAAATAAATAGGACTGATTTGATTTATTGTTTCTTTCATCCTGAAATCCAAGACATGTATGATATTTTTAGCAGGGTTCCTCCCTTCCACCATAGGGAGGAACCCTGCTTCTGAGGTTGACCTTACGACGCAATCCGGAAGTGCCGACTAGAAAATTTCCTGCCTGAAAAGAAAAGACCCCATTGATCACGAAAATATAGGTGGTTCAAATTAGTATATATATATATATATATATATATATATATATATATATATATATATGTTTGTCAGTACTCTCTAGATGGGTCAAAAATGGTCCGATTTTGGTGAAATTTGGTACAAAACTCTTTTGTCTAATTTGAAAGATTCGCGAACCTTGGTGAAATTCGCGCGAAAAAAATCGTAACGCTTATGTTTTCGAGTAATATGCTTGCAGGTAACACAGGGAAACGAATGAAACCATTTTTAAGGCGCTATATGCGACCATTTTTGAGAAAAGTGGAAAAAATGTTTTTGTAACTCATTTTCGGTTTGAGTACGTAGAATCGTGGGTTTCAATTGAAATATTTTCTATAAGTTTGAAATTAATCTAAACTATGATGTTTAAATTTCGGTTTCATTTCGAGTTAAGGAATCATTCGGAAAAAAAAAATTGCTTTGTATATTTTCGTGAATATCTCGAAAAGGGTGGATATTGGGAAATCGTGGCAAGTGGAAGGTGACCTTTCGAAAGCTCACTACATTCTCTACAAAAAGGTACTAAAGCATGGGCGTATATAAGGGGGGAGGGCTGCAGCCCCCCCAAATTTTGATTTGATCGGTAAAAATTTCATAAAACCCTTAAAAATAAATTAAATAAGATCATTTAGTTCATAAAACATATTCTATAAGCAGTAGGGATTGTCGGGGTTCGGTCACTGCTTGACCGAACCCAGGTTAGCAGTGACCGAACCCCGACAATCCCTACCTTGCATCATCTACGGTCAACGATCTCCTCTCAATATTCTATAAGCGTTTAAGTTGGCTGAAACTCTTCCAAGATCTCAATTGCTAGTATTCCATGCACCGGAAATGGTGTCAGCCCCCCCCCGAAATTTTCCCAGCCCCCTTCGAAATTATTTTCTATATACGCCCATGTACTAAAGCAATTTTGATGGGACTATGTCAATCGGAGAAATAAATGCTTAAAACTTCAAAAGTGTTAGTTGTGTTGTATAGAACGGAGTTTTGTCTTTGTTTAACTCACTTTTTAATTGGTTGTTTTCGTTTTACATGCCGTAAATCTAAGTTTAGATCTGAAATTGATGTTATTATAATTTCATTTAATGTGTGGGGTTTTTATTTTACTTTTTCAATGTTTTTATTTATGAAAAGGGGGATTCCGTTATTTATACCACATGCTTATGCATATAAAATACAATTGTTATATTTTTTCCCCTCCAAAATTATTAGCCTAAAGAACTGCAGATCTAATTCTTTTATTTATCGCTCATATATTACTTGTATAATAAATTAAACAAAGTCAATCTAAATTAATTATAAAAATATGTAGAGTAAAAAAAAATACATTTAATTATGATTTCTTTAAATTCATTAAGTTAATAAAATTGGAAAACAGGAAAAAAACAAAAAAAAAAAAACAGAATAATGCTTGATTGTACACAAGTAATGACTTAACATAGACTAGAACTGGTATATCTATACATGAATACTAACAATTAGGATTTAATTTAATTTATTTAAACATAATTATTCGGGTTCCTTAAACTTACATCTTCTTAAGCAGATTATATGAAAAAATATATATTTGTAGTTTCAAGACCATGTCCTCGACGAGTAGCGCTCTTATCGGGCTGTATTTTAACTAGATTCTCTATATTGATCGACACTTGATTCAATTCCAAGTCACTAAAGGCTCCACAGTCGGAGCGTAATTTCTTAGATTTTCATAAAATGAATTTATTTTGAAAAATAGACTGATATTATTAGTGGTTAAATTGTTTGTTATTCATTCCCAAAATCCTACTAAGATCCTTGCTCGAAATATGCGAACTCTCGAAGCGTTCAGAGTTTTTAAAAATAAAAATATACAGTATGTTCTCGAGGTAGAGGTAATAAAATGCTTGTAGTATATATAATCCCCCAAAAAACATAAATGTGAAATAGAGGCCATGTTCCTGCCCCCACAAAGAAACACGCCCTTCCTCAAAAATATCCCCTCCTAAAACCCACCAAAAACGCCTTACCATCCTACACTCCAAAAAGTCCGACTCGCAGGAACTGCAGCATCTTAGCGCGGTTCCGTTCATGTCCCTAGTGCCATTTGATAAGCTTAGATAAGAAATAAACTTATTTTTTTTTATATATCTCGTGAAAATTGTCAAAATCCTCTCGAACATCTCGAATAAAAGTGATATTAAGGCGTCAGGGACACCGACAGTAGCTAACTTTTACACAGAAGCGGAAATTACAGAATCTGGCTCTCATTCTAAAGCAAAGCTCTATAAATCAATACAAAATATGCCTAATAAAGCCTTTCCAGAGGATACAGAAGCATAGGCGTATATGAGGGGGGGGGGGCTGAGGGGGCTGCAGCCCCTCCCGAAATTTTGAATTGCTGATAAAAACTTCTCGTAAAACCCTTAAAAATAAATTAAATATGATCACTTAGTTCATAAAACATATTTTATTTTACGTGTAATAGCGTTTTAGTTGCCTAAAACTATTCCAAGCTCTAAATATTTAGTATTCCGTACCCTGGAAATGGTCTCAGCCCCCCCCCGAAATTGTTTTTATATACGCCCATGTACAGAAGGATCTAGAAGAAGTACACAAGATTGAGTAGAATACCCTGCCTAATATAGCCTATATAGAATAATATGCCGAATAAAACATATCTAGTAAATACACAAGGACAAATAAAAGTCTTGACGAATAACAAGTCAAGAAAAAAAACGTTATTTAACAAAATAAAACAAAGTTTAGTTGCCCAACTACAATAGAATAATATACCTAATTAAGTCTATGGAGTAGACACAAATGGACCAAAAACAAGTCTTGTGGAATATTGTTTTTTTTTTCTAATTAAATAATTTTTATCAATATTTAGTATATAACCTTTGTTGAAAACTATTGATTGTTAATTGATGAATCGGTTTACAACAAAGTAGTCTTTATGAATATTTAGTATATAACCTTATGTTTGGATCTTAGTTTTTGGGGTGCTCTCCACCTAGGCTTTGTATTTGTGTCGGCAGATACCTGGGGTATATTTACAGCTCTTGAGGATTAACTCTTAGCAGGTAAATTTCCTGCGGACCTTTTGTTTGTACGGGCAGTGACCCACTCCCTATTCCCTCATAGTATCTAACCATTGTGAAGTTAATTTTTTGGATTTAGGACTTAATATAGATATGTAGACTAAATCATAGCAAGAAGTCAACCTCCGTCGTCGGTTCTTAACTATGTAGACTCGCTAATGTTACCCAATCTTAGACACATCGTAATTAAAATCCACAGCAAAAACACGACATTTCATCAGAATCCCCTGCTAAATAAAACATATATAGAATAATATGCCAAATAAAGCCTATCTAGTGGATAAAAATAGAGGAAAAACGCCGTTCGTGGTGGTAGAAAATCTTTAAAGTATTTCGCTCAGAAATCTCCGAAATATTGTCACTAATTTTACGTATCCTGTTTTATAGCGAAATAGATTTATATTCTATAATCAATAAGAAAAACCTACTAACAATAAAAAACTATGGGTAACAGATGAAAATAGGGAATACCAAGAATAATTCTAAAGAACGAAATCAACACCAGTACTGTCACATCTAGATATTCATACGGCATCTTCGAATTCTAACAAACAAAATATTGATTCTAATTATACGTATCCTGTTTTATTGACAAATACATTTGACTACTATAAGCAATTAAAAACACTAGGGAATATGCCAAAGAACTCGGAGTAGGAGCCTCGGCAGTTTCAAGACATTTGAAGGAAATCGACAAATCCAAAACTGACATTTCATACGGTACAGCCTGATATATTTTTAATAATGAATTGTTTTTCTTATTTTAATTAATCTGTTTTATTGTCAAATACATTATCCAACTTTAAGCAATTAAAAAATAACTAGGAATAAAAACAGACAAAAAGAACAGTTCGAATAAGCGAAATCAACTACTTTAAAGTTTTAAGCTCTTATTTCTCCGATTGACATCGCCTAATCAAAACTTTCATCAGAACCATTTTTGTAGAGCATTTAGTGAGCTTTCTAATGGTCATCTTCCGTTCCCCAAGATTCTCAACCTTTTTCGATATATTAAGGAAAGTATACAAAGTTACCAAAACTTTTTATGTCTGTTAATGAAAGATTTTTTTCTAACCCTTCCTAAACTCCAAACGTAACAAAAATTTCAACATATTAGTTTTAATGAAAGTAGAACATGCAGAAAATGTTTCAACTGAATCCCATGATTCTAAGTACCCAAACCAAAAACGGTATTCAAAAACTATTTTTCAAATTTTCTCGAAAACGGTTAAAGCTATCGCCTTGAAAATGGTTTCATTCGTTTTCCTAGCCCAAGGAGCCTATTAAAAGAGTACTTACAAGCTTATGAACTCAAAAACGTAAGCGCTACGATTTTTTCTGCGCGAATTTCGCCCCAAACGCCATCTTCCAGTGGGCGGATTTTGCTGGTTAACGAACTTGACCTTTCAAATTGGACGACTGATTTTTGTACCAAATTTCATCAAAATCGGACCATCAGGGAAGCCAGAAATGAGCGAACAGACAAATATATATATATATATATATATATATATATATATATATATATATATATATAAATATATACATATATATATATATATATATATATATACAAATTTGAACCACCGTTATTTTCGGTCTATAGGGGTTCTGAAACGCGAAATTTTCTTGTCGGCACTTCCGGATTGTTTCATTGTATCAACCTTATAAGCGGGGTTCCTCCCTATGGGGGAGGGAGGAACCGCGCTAAAAAGTAGTATGAGTTGGTGTATTAATTCAACCAAAAATATTTGCCAATACAAGAGTGATACAAGAAAGAAATGTCCAAGTTCATTACTTGGAAGACCTCATAGTTACTTACTAAGAACAGTAAAGACACTTCAACTGACCTTTAAAAACAACAATAAAAATACTTATATCCAGTTACTAAAATATCACTTTCCTCAACCAGGTATATTCTTAAACTTGGCAATGTTTAGTTTTTCTCTAGAGATAATTTCGGCACAAAAAAAAACATTGCCAAGTTTAAGAATATACCTGGTTGAGAAAAGTGATATTTTAGTAACTGGATATAAGTATTTTTATTGTTGTTTTTAAAGGTCAGATGAAGTGTCTTTACTGTTGTTAGTAAGTAACTATGAGGTCTTACAAGTAATGAACTTGGACATTTCTTTCTTGTATCATCTCTTGTATTGGCAAATATTTTTGGTTGAATTAATACACCAACTCATACTACTTTTTTAGAGGTACAACATCAAATATAGATTCTCCTTACCAAGACGATTCATTTGATACCCCACATGATGGGTCGCAGAAGGAATGATGGCATTTCGATGGAACAAAAAGTAGAAAACGTCATAGGTAATATGACACTCCCGTATCAAGACCTACCTGCGTGCCAAGTTTGGTCAAAATCGGTCAAACGATGCGTATTTGTATAAGGAACAAACAGACAGACAGACAGCTGATAGACAATTTAACCTAGCCTAAGATTCTCCCCGTATCAAGACCCATATGTGTCCCAAGTTTGGTCAAAATCGGTCAAACGGTACGGATTTGTAAGAGGAACAAATATACAGACAGACAGCTGGTATAAGATTTTTACCGAGCCTATATGCGTCTAATTGTTTCTTAAAACATCAAATATAGGTTCTTCATACCGAGACAATTCATTTGATACCCCACATCATGGGTTTCGGACGGAATGATGGGTTTCCGAAGGAAGTACAAAACTGGCACGCCCCCACCCCGGAAGCGGAGTCAAACACAACTTTTCGCGATTTTTCGATTTTTTCCTTTAATAACGTCTTCATATCTATCTTCATGCAAAATTTCAAGTCTCTAGCATCATGGGAAGTGCCTAATAATTTTGATGAGTCAGTGAGTGAGTCCTATAAATCCCGATTTTCGATCGTTTATATCTCATAAACTATTCGATGTAGGATTATGAAAATTTCCAGTTTTACTCACATCTAGCAGTATAATACCTGTGTAAAATTTCATAACTTTATCTTTACCTGGTTGAAAGTTATGAGAGGGTAAAAATCGGCTCTAAGACCGCCTGTAATATACACACAGTATGCTTAGGCCGGAACTTGGCCTGGCCATCTACCCACCGCCTAGATAGACTCGAAATGGTTCGATTCGGGAAGGTCTGGTGTTTCCCTGAGTCCTTTATTAGTTAATTATTAAATAAATAAAATGTTACATGTGGGAACTAGTAGTCGCCTCGGCATGCCTTGGTGGCTCATCTACTCCAGAGGATGCGATCGTGACCTTCCTTTTATTCGTTTAAATAAGGGGGGGGGGTCTCTCCTATTGGGAGGTAAGCTTCGATGCCCATTACTCAATCTAAAAAATATATTTCAACGAGTAAAAGGAAGATCACAACCACACCCTCTGGAGTACATATGCCACCAACGAAAGCCGAGGCGACTGCTAGTTCCCACATGTAACATTCTATATATATTTGTCAAATACCACTCACTCACTCACTCACTCACTCACTGACCTATCATCGCCCAGCCTAAGCCGCTCGACAGAAAATTTTGAAATTTTGCATGGACACTCCCTATATAACGTAGGCACACCTCTGTGAACTTGGCACCCCACTTTCGAAAAAAAATATGACAATAGACTCAAAAAATTGCAAATCGTTTGTAGTTATTTGTAGTGAAAAAAATTTCGTTTGTAGTTGCCCCGTTTTTGAGAACCGGGGGGTCAAAAAATACCCCGCACCCGACTTCAACCGATTGGAACCAAACCACTTTTATTCGACGTAAAATCGTTTGTAGTTGTTTGTAGTGAAGGAATTTTCGTTTGTAGTTGCCTAGAAAAAAAGTTACAGCCGCTTTTTGAATTTTCAAAACGGCGACTTTTTTAGTTTTAGGGGTGCGTGTTTTCTTATGGTCTAAATACGTTCTAAATCGTTTGTAGTTGATAGTTTTGAAAGAATTTTCGTTTGTAGTTGCTTAGAAAAAAAGTTACAGCCCCTTTATGAATTTTCAAAATGGCGACTTTTTTAGTTTTAGGGGTGCGTGTTTTCTTATGGTCTCAATACATTCTAAATCGTTTGTAGTTGATAGTTTTGAAAGAATTTTCGTTTGTAGTTGCATAGAAAAAAAGTTACAGCCGCTTTATGAATTTTCAAAATGGCGACTTTTTTAGTTTTAGGGGTGCGTGTTTTCTTATGGTCTCAATACATTCTAAATCGTTTGTAGTTGATAGTTTTGAAAGAATTTTCGTTTGTAGTTGCCTAGAAAAAAAGTTACAGCCGCTTTATGAATTTCCAAAATGGCCACTTTTTTAGTTTTAGGGGTGCGTGTTTTCTTATGGTCTCAATACATTCTAAATCGTTTGTAGTTAATAGTTTTGAAAGAAATTTCGTTTGTAGTTGCCTAGAAAAAAAGTTACAGCCGCTTTATGAATTTCCAAAATGGCGACTTTTTTAATTTTAGGGGTGCGTGTTTTCTTATGGTCTCAATACGTTCTAAATCGTTTGTAGTTGATAGTTTTGAAAGAATTTTCGTTTGTAGTTGCTTAGAAAAAAAGTTACAGCCCCTTTATGAATTTCCAAAATGGCGAATTTTTAGTTTTAGGGGTGCGTGTTTTCTTATGGTCTCAATTCGTTCTAAATCGTTTGTAGTTGATAGTTTTGAAAGAATTTTCGTTTGTAGTTGCTTAGAAAAAAAGTTACAGCCCCTTTATGAATTTCCAAAATGGCGAATTTTTAGTTTTAGGGGTGCGTGTTTTCTGATGGTCTCAATTCGTTCTAAATCGTTTGTAGTTGATAGTTTTGAAAGAATTTTCGTTTGTAGTTGCCTAGAAAAAAAGTTACAGCCGCTTTATGAATTTCCAAAATGGCGACTTTTTTAATTTTAGGGGTGCGTGTTTTCTTATGGTCTCAATACGTTCTAAATCGTTTGTAGTTGATAGTTTTGAAAGAATTTTCGTTTTTAGTTGCTTGGAAAAAAAGTTACAGCCCCTTTATGAATTTCCAAAATGGCGACTTTTTTAGTTTTAGGGGTGCGTGTTTTCTTATGGTCTCAATTCGTTCTAAATCGTTTGTAGTTGATAGTTTTGAAAGAATTTTCGTTTGTAGTTGCTTAGAAAAAAAGTTACAGCCCCTTTATGAATTTTCAAAATGGCGACTTTTTTAGTTTTAGGGGTGCGTGTTTTCTTATGGTCTCAATACATTCTAAATCGTTTGTAGTTGTTAGTTTTGAAAGAATTTTCGTTTGTAGTTGCCTAGAAAAAAAGTTACAGCCGCTTTATGAATTTCCAAAATGGCGACTTTTTTAATTTTAGGGGTGCGTGTTTTCTTATGGTCTCAATACGTTCTAAATCGTTTTTAGTTGATAGTTTTGAAAGAATTTTCGTTTGTAGTTGCTTAGAAAAAAAGTTACAGCCCCTTTATGAATTTCCAAAATGGCGACTTTTTTAGTTTTAGGGGTGCGTGTTTTCTTATGGTCTCAATTCGTTCTAAATCGTTTGTAGTTGATAGTTTTGAAAGAATTTTCGTTCGTTGAAAGAATGCCACTGTCAGAACGTCTTTACCAAGCTGATTAAACTTGGCATGGATTTTCGTGGTGCTCAATAACCCAACGCATCGGACAGCGTCGTGCTTTTCGGAAACCATTTGAAAAAGTGGCAAAATATTCCCACCGATCCCACAAACAGCCTGGTACAGAAAGATAACATTTTTCGATCCATCAGGTTTAAAAATTGGTTTTATTACTGAACCAGTAGCATCAATACTGATGCTGCCGGTCATGTGGTTTCGATGCAAATGCTGATACAAAAATATCTGCTCAGGTGACCAATACATAAGATAAAACTTATCTAGAGCAAGTTCCTTCAAACAGCCAGCGTATTTTGAATCGTACTTTAGCTAAAAAAGGTACAGCCGCTTGTTAGGACTTTCCTCTGAAGGAATGTAGCTATTGAGGTTGCACTCATGACGGAATTTTTGAAAAATGTCTTTAAATCTTTATCGATCCTACCTAGTAGACACCGAAAACGACCCCCGTTAAAATTAATATATATATATATATATATATATATATATATATATATATATATATATATATATATATATATATATAAACGATAGCGGCCAGAGTTTTTGTTTCTTCTTCACGAATCGTGGTATCTAGCGTTCAATTAGCAACCGATTGAACGAGTTCGTTAACTACTATAATCGGTCTATTTGGTGGGGGGGGGGGGGGGGGTTTACCCCGAGCCCAAAACACTAATTTGACCATGCCAGCCGTAGTTTTTGTTATATTTCAACGAAACTCGGTATTCGTTATGTTGATGTCAAGAGAGGAATACGGTATAAACATAAACTATATCGGTTCATTAGGAGGGGGGGTTTACTCCGGACCCACATTACCAATTTGCCACTGCCAGCCATAATTATTGTTAAATTTCAAAGAAACTCGGTACTCGTGGTGGTAATCAACAGGGAAAAATGGGTTGTAAAAATAAACTAAATCAGGTTATTCAGAGGGGGGATTTACCCCGGACCTAAAGTATTAATATACTCATACCGGTCGTAATTTCTCCCCTATTGTAACGAAACGCGGTATACGTCGTGGGTATCTCATGAGAAAGAAGTGTTGTAAAAATGAAGTAAATCGGTCAATTGGAAAAGAGAGTTTACTTAAAACTCTGTTTCATTAGAAATGTGAACCGCCCGACGTAGGTTCACAAAGCCGCCGCGAGGAGCGCTATCTCCCACTAGGAGGACTGTATCCTGTTCCTGTGTCAGATCAAAAGGCGGAAAATGAAGTCTTTGTGTGTTTATGAAGTTGTAGTATTAATAATTGAACAGTTCTCATAAGAAATGTAAATGAGCAGAACTATTCATGTTTTTATTTTATTTATATAGGCTATTTACGGCAAATTATTCAGTAATGTTTTCTACACTACAAAAATTCTGAGGAAAGTGCTTAGTTATGCAGCTCTTGCGCGACGGAGTTGTTGAATTTTCAATATCGCAACTTTTTCAGTTTTTTTTAACACCCTTAGGAATTTGATATTTTTTTATGGATATAGTGTCTTACCTTTTAATGATCCTGTTTGGCAGGTTGAATCCAAATTACTTGGAGACGGTTTTAGCAAAGATTATGTTTACTTATACATTAGTCAAAACAGAAATAAAATAGGCGACAAAATTAGCGGTCATAGAATCAGTTCAGTCGATAAAAAACGTAATCTGGAAACAGAAGGTAGTTGCGATTCGAATTGGTCAACCGAATTTTGTCACACTGACCTAGCATCCCTGAAATCTCAAATTCATATTCCGTATGATGCGTGGATAAACATTGCTCCCGAAATGAGATTATATCAAGGACGGCCGTATAATGTCTTAAAGCCTGGTTGGGCTTCGATTATTTACGAAATTGTTTGGAATGAATTGAAATTGCCTTGTGCATTCCAATTCAAGAAAGCGGCAATTAACTATCTTCCCGGGGATATTTTTCCTAAAATTACAGGAAAATGATCCGAAAGCCAAACACCTCTTAACCTGTACAGTGTCAGCCCTCCAAATAATAATGGATTAAACATGGTGGTTTCGACGTTTGATACTCACGGTATTGCGCATTCGAAAAAAAGGCAATTGCGGGGAAATCTAAGGCGAGATGTTTGCGAACAATTGCGGGGAAAATCGACATACATGTGGCGCCGAGATGAAGCTGAACGTACGATGGAATTCGGAGACATTGAACCTGCGAATATCTATTCTGAATATGTTTTGCGTAAGGCAAAGCAACAGATCAAAGATGCCGAATTAGGGGTTGGTAATTTTAAAAATCCCATTTTATCACTTCTGCAGCTAAAGTACGATTCAAAATACGCTGGCTGTTTGAAGGAACTTGCTCTAGATAAGTTTTATCTTATGTATTGGTCACCTGAGCAGATATTTTTGTATCAGCATTTGCATCGAAACCACATGACCGGCAGCATCAGTATTGATGCTACTGGTTCAGTAATAAAACCAATTTTTAAACCTGATGGATCGAAAAATGATATCTTTCTGTACCAGGCTGTTTGTGGGATCGGTGGGAAAATTTTGCCACTTTTTCAAATGGTTTCCGAAAAGCACGACGCTGTCCGATGCGTTGGGTTATTGAGCACCACGAAAATCCATGCCAAGTTTAGTCAGCTTGGTAAAGACGTTCTGACAGTGGCATTCTTTCAACGAACGAAAATTCTTTCAAAACCATCAACTACAAACGATTTAGAACGAATTGAGACCATAAGAAAACACGCACCCCTAAAACTAAAAAAGTCGCCATTTTGAAAATTCATAAAGCGGCTGTAACTTTTTTTCTAGGCAACTACAAACGAAAATTCTTTCAAAACTATCAACTACAAACGATTTAGAATGTATTGAGACCATAAGAAAACACGCACCCCTAAAACTAAAAAAGTCGCCATTTTGAAAATTCATAAAGGGGCTGTAACCTTTTTTCTAAGCAACTACAAACGAAAATTCTTTCAAAACTATCAACTACAAACGATTTAGAACGAATTGAGACCATAAGAAAACACGCACCCCTAAAACTAAAAAAGTCGCCATTTTGAAAATTCATAAAGCGGCTGTAACTTTTTTTCTAAGCAACTACAAACGAAAATTCTTTCAAAACTATCAACTACAAACGATTTAGAATGAATTGAGACCATAAGAAAACACGCACCCCTAAAACTAAAAAAGTCGCCATTTTGGAAATTCATAAAGGGGCTGTAATTTTTTTTCTAGGCAACTACAAACGAAAATTCTTTCAAAACTATCAACTACAAACGATTTAGAACGTATTGAGACCATAAGAAAACACGCACCCCTAAAACTAAAAAAGTCGCCATTTTGGAAATTCATAAAGCGGCTGTAACTTTTTTTCTAGGCAACTACAAACGAAAATTCTTTCAAAACTATCAACTACAAACGATTTAGAATGTATTTAGACCATAAGAAAACACGCACCCCTAAAACTAAAAAAGTCGCCATTTTGAAAATTCAAAAAGCGGCTGTAACTTTTTTTCTAGGCAACTACAAACGAAAATTCCTTCACTACAAACAACTACAAACGATTTTACGTCGAATGAAAGTGGTTTGGTTCCAATCGGTTGAAGTCGGGTGCGGGGTATTTTTTGACCCCCCGGTTCTCAAAAACGGGGCAACTACAAACGAAATCTAGGCGCACGGTAGTGCGCCAGGCCAAGTTCCGGCCTAAGCATACTGTGTGTATATTACCGGCGGTCTTAGAGCCGATTTTTACCCTCTCATAACTTTCAACCAGGTGAAGATAAATTTATGAAATTTTACACAGGTATTAAACTAATGGATGTGAGTAAAACTGGAAATTTTCATAATTCTACATCGAATAGTTTCTGAGATATAAGCGATCGAAAATCGGGATTTATAGGACTCACTCACTCACTCACTCACTCACTCACTCACTGACTCATCAAAATTATTAGGCACTTTCCATGATGCTAGAGACTTGAAATTTTGCATGAAGATAGATATGAAAGTGTTATTAAAGGAAAAAATCGAAAAATCGCGAAAAGTTGTGTTTGACTCCGCTTCCGGGGCGGGGGCGTGCCAGTTTTGTACTTCCATCGGAAACCCGTCATTCCGTCCGAAACCCATGATGTGGAGTATCAAATGAATTGTCTCGGTATGAAGAACCTATATTTGATGTTTTAAGAAACAAATAGAGACGCATACAGGCTCGGTAAAAATCTTATACCAGCTGTCTGTCTGTATGTTTGTTCCTCTTACAAATCCGTACCGTTTGACCGATTTTGACCAAACTTGGGACACAGATGGGTCTTGATACGGGGAGAATCATAGGCCAGGAAAAATTGTCTATCAGCTGTCTGTTTGTTCCTTATACAAATACACACCGTTTGACCGGTTTTGACAAAATTTGACACACATGTCGGTCTTTATCCGGGTAGTGCCATAGGCTAGTCAAAATCGTCTATCAGCTGTCTGTCTGCATGTTTGTTCCGTACACAAATTCACACCATTTGACCGATTTTGACCAAACTTGGCACACAGGTAGGCCTTGGTCCGGGGAATGCACTAGGCTAGGTAAAAAACGTCTTTCAGCTGTCTGTCTGTATGTTTGTTCCTTATACCAATTCACACCGTTTGGCCTATTTTGACCAAACTTGGCACGCAGGTAGGTCTTGATACGGTAGTGTCATATTACCTATGACGTTTTCTACTTCTTGTTCCATCGAAATGCCATCATTCCTTCTGAAACCCATCATGTGGGGTATCAAATGAATCGTCTTGGTAAGGAGAACCTATATTTGATGTTTTAAAAAACATTTCGACGCATCTTAAAAACAGTTCTGACTTCTTTCTTAAATGTAGTAAATAAATTCGTAGGGGTTCACTGCATAATATACTTCAAAACAGATACTAAGTTTTTCAAAGTCGAGTCATTTTTGTTCTTATATTTTTCTTGAAGACCTTCTACACTTTCCCTATTGTGATCTTTATCCTCGGGATAAGGTTCCTGTGTTTTACTGTGTAATAGTTTAGTTAAGAGATCAATCAATTTGTCCTCTAAAGTAATGTCATTTGGAAGAGCTTCTAACTTTTCTAGTCTAGTGATTAGATGTATGTAGGTTTATTATTGGTATCAAATATCAAGCAGTATGGAGAACCTTATGCAGAATCCAAAGACCCTGGTTTTATATGAAGTACAAAAGCCAGTAGGTATGCGGCAACTAAATTCTATTTAATACTTAGAAAAAAGCAATGAGATCCCCAAAAAAACATAAATGTGAAATAGAGGCCAAGTTCCTGCCACCACAAAGAAACACTCCCTTCCTCAAAAATATCCCCTCCTAAAACCCCCCAAAAACGCCTTACCATTCTACACTCCAAAAAAGTAGTATGGGTTGGTGTATTAATTCAACCAAAAATATTTGCCAATACAAGAGATGATACAAGAAAGAAATGGCCAAGTTCATTACTTGGAAGACCTCATAGTTACTTACTAAGAACAGTAAAGACACTTCAACTGACCTTTAAAAACAACAATAAAAATACTTATATCCAGTTACTAAAATATCACTTTCCTCAACCAGGTATATTCTTAAACTTGGCAATGTTTTTTTTTTGTGCCGAAATTATCTTTAGATAAAAACTAAACATTGCCAAGTTTAAGAATATACCTGGTTGAGGAAAGTGATATTTTAGTAACTGGATATAAGTATTTTTATTGTTGTTTTTAAAGGTCAGTTGAAGTGTCTTTACTGTTCTTAGTAAGTAACTATGAGGTCTTCCAAGTAATGAACTTGGCCATTTCTTTCTTGTATCATCTCTTGTATTGGCAAATATTTTTGGTTGAATTAATACACCAACCCATACTACTTTTTTGGAGTGTAGAATGGTAAGGCGTTTTTGGGGGGTTTTAGGAGGGGATATTTTTGAGGAAGGGAGTGTTTCTTTGTGGTGGCAGGAACTTGGCCTCTATTTCACATTTATGTTTTTTTGGGGATTTTTTTCACTACAAATAACTACAAACGATTTGCAATTTTTTGAGTCTATTGTCATATTTTTTTTCGAAAGTGGGGTGCCAAGTTCACAGAGGTCGTAGGCACTCACTAAGAAAGGATTTTTTGATATTCGAATTTTTAAGTATTTTTAGAGGGGTTTAAAGTTTGAATTGGTTAGAGCATGCAAGCCTAGGCAGCCTGCGTTGCTAGGACGATAACAGAACAGCTGTTACCGTACATTATCTATTTCATAGTATTATTTTTAATTTAGGTTAATTTCCACTATGATGGCAGTCCTTGAATTACTAGAAATAAACTGTCACTCATAAAGTTATAATTGCGTTTCTTTTCTCCCTGTTCCCGTCAAATAGGCTTCCCATATTTTCGGAGAGTTAAACCGAGACATATTAATATGGGATGGGCATACCAGGGGGGGTTGGGAATAAAACAGTACAAATTATAAGCAAAATGGTGAGTTTTAAGCCTAGCAAGTAACGGGAAGGGTAGGATCCTGAACTGTTAGTCTACCCAAACCTTAAAAATAAGAACGGAACTTTTTTTGCTACTCGATTTTCTTAAAAAAAATCTCTCAGCCAAATAGTAGTGTCTGGCAGCTGGCAGCGCTGTGCAGGTAGTTCCAGCGTTTTACAGTTAGATTACTTCTCATATCTTTGACACTGTGAGCAGTAGTAAAAATGTTGATTGTAGAAAAGTAACCGATTTATAAAAGATTCTTATAAACATGAATTCATTACTTTTTACATCTTACAGCCTTTTCCGGGACATTGATAAAACCGGGCGGGACACCGAAACAATTGCAAAATACCGGGACAGTCCCGGTCAAACCGTGATGTATGGTAAGCCTATCCTTAGAGTTTTCTAGGTGAGGCAATAATATCCGGAACCCTTGCACAGCCTCCTCGCCTATAACCTTGGTAATGCTCCCAAATATAATGGGTGTTTCCAAATAACTTTTTGGAAACATAAACTTTTAAATTTTAACGCCCATTGAATAACATATAGTAACGGGAACCGTGCTATAATAAACTGCACAAAATTGTATAGTAACGTAATTTTAATGAAACATTATTTAACGCAATAAAATAACTACTTATCTGCCGTGACGAAGCACGGGTATTCAGCTAGTATTTAATAATCCTAACAGTTTTTCATTTTCACAATAAGAAATTAAAACGTGTGATTCGTTCGTATATATTGTGTGTGTGTGTGTGTATATATATATATATATATATATATATATATATATATATATATATAAATATATATATATATATTTATATATATATATATATATATATATATATATATATATGTGTGTGTGTGTGTGTGTGTGTGTATGTTTGTGTATTTTACAGTAGTTACATAACATTATCGATTGCAGCTTGAGTTGAAGTCTCATAGTTTTTTCCAATAAAAAAAGAATGAAAAATTGGACGCCTGACGAGCACCCCAGGTAGTTCTAAAATTAACTAGCCGTAATGTATAAAACATCACTAACCATGCAAAACTAAGTGAGATTGTTGTAATTGGTGATTGTATCCGGCAAATACTGGATTGAAAGTTTTTTTAACTTTACTGGAATTTTACTGGAAAAATCACTGTACCTGCAGAACGTGTGGGAAAGCAACAAAAGGCATTTCTCAATTTTGAAATGAAGACTGGTCTTTCCATGACTGTTGTTGACTGCATCAAGGGTCAATAGTTATCTTCAGAGCACCAAAGAGGCGACCTTCAAGTCTACAGAATTTCCTTCATCCTGTACCAGGAGCAGGACTAAAGAACAGGTACCAACTGTTTATCTCACAGTGGAACCATGGGCGTATATAAACCGCCATCCAATGTAATTTAATACGAAATGGCGTGTTTGTCAAATTTTTAAGCAAGGCCTGGTGGTAAGTCTTCTAATCATTTCTGTTCTTGTGTGCGCCGCCAAACGACATTTCGTATTTCAAAAAAGGCCACAGCCTCTAAATGTTAACCGATTTCAATGCATATTTTGTTAATGAAAGCTAATATAATTTAGAACAACATTGTCTCTTCAAATTTTTGTTTTTTGTTTTCCTTGTTTATTAAATTACGTGTAAAGAAGATAAAGTCACGAAGTTTTACAATCCTTATATAAGTAGTCTTCTTAATGAATGGAAGTACATTCCAATTCCGATGTGGAAGGACGAAATTTACTCAAAGAATAATTTATCTTATTTAATTCATTACAATTATTATCTATACTAAATATTATTTCAATTAATTTCATTGTTACATTAAGATAAATTTACGTTTTAGCGCGGTTCCTCCCTCCCCCATAGGGAGGAACCCCGCTTATAAGGTTGATACAATGAAACAATCCGGAAGTGCCGACAAGAAAATTTCGCGTTTCAGAACCCCTAGAGACCGAAAATAACGGTGGTTCAAATTTGTATATATATATATATATATGTATATATTTATTTATATATATATATATATATATATATATATATATATATATATATATATATATATATATATATGTATTTGTCTGTTCGCTCATTTCTGGCTTCCCTGATGGTCCGATTTTGATGAAATTTGGTACAAAAATCTGTCGTCCAATTTGAAAGGTCAAGTTCGTTAACCAGCAAAATCCGCCCACTGGAAGATGGCGTTTGGGGCGAAATTCGCGCAAAAAAAATCGTAACGCTTACGTTTTTGAGTTCATAAGCTTGTAAGTACTCGTTTTATAGCTTCTTGGGCTAGGAAAACGAATGAAACCATTTTCAAGGCGATAGCTTTAACCGTTTTCGAGAAAACTGAAAAAATAATTTTTGAATACCGTTTTTGGTTTGGGTACTTAGAATCATGGGATTCAGTTGAAACATTTACTGCATCTTCTACTTTCATTAAAACTAATCTGTTGAAATTTTGGTTGCGTTTGGAGATAAGGAAGGGTTAGAATAAAATATTTTATTAACAGACATAAAAAAGTTTTGGTAACTTTGTATACTTTCCTTAATATCTCGAAAAAGGTTGAGAATCTTGGGAATCGGAAGAATACCATTGGAAAGCTTACTAAATGCTCTACAAAAAAGGTTCTAATGAAAGTTTTGATTAGGCGATGTCAATCGGAGAAATAAGTGCTTAAAACTTTAAAGTAATTGATATAAGAATAACAATATGGGCTTACCGATGGGAAGATAGAGAACTATTCCTCACAAATGCGGGATCATTTCTGACAGTTAATACAGGGAAACATAGGAAGAAAGGAGTTGGTGAGGGGGGGGGGGGTTCTGGACCACCCAATGGACAGAGAATATAGAAGATGAAAGAAAGAGCGGCAAAAGCGGTGAAGTACAGTAAGGGGTCATAAAGTCATAAAATGTTGTGTTAATGGAAAGGGAGGCAGGTATAAAGGGCTATATTGCAGGCGGTATAGGGCCTGCATATACCCTATACCGCCTGCAATATAGCCCTTTATACCTGCCTCCCTTTCCATTAACACAACATTTTATGACTTTATGACCCCTTACTGTACTTCACCGCTTTTGCCGCTCTTTCTTTCATCTTCTATATTCTCTGTCCATTGGGTGGTCCAGAACCCCCCCCCCCCCCCCCCCCCCCCCCCCTCACCAACTCCTTTCTTCCTATGTTTCCCTGTATTAACTGTCAGAAATGATCCCGCATTTGTGAGGAATAGTTCTCTATCTTCCCATCGGTAAGCCCATATTGTTATTCTTATATCTAATCTAATATGTAATCTGTTATTCTTATATCTGTTTTCCTAATAATCGAAACACATTGGTATCCTAGAGCACATTGTTCTTCTATATATTATGTTCTAGCATTTTATGTTTTGTCTTTTTCCATATATATATATGTATGTGTATTTGTGTATGTAGGCATATATATATATATATATATATATATATATGTATATTTCAGTATTACATCCGTCCTACTTGTTTTTTACAGCCCTGATGAAGGCTTGAAGTTCAAGCCGAAACGTCGGCACAATAAAACCATTTTTATGATAAAATGTAGTTTTATTAAATAGCAGTGACCGAACCCCGACAATCCCTACCTTGCATCATCTACGGTCAACGATCTCCTCTCAATTTAAAGTAATTGATTTCGCTTATTCGAACTGTTCTTTTTGTCTTTGATTTTGATACTTAAAATTATGGGATTCAGTTGAAACATTTTCTGCATGTTTGAATTTCATCAACACTAATATGTTAAAATTTCGGTTACGTTTGGAGCTAAGGAAGGATTAGAATAAAATATTTTATTAACAGACATGAAATGTTTTGGGAACTTCGTATACATTCCCTGATATGTCGAAGACGGTTAGGAATATTGTTAAACGGAGGGTTACCATGCGAAAGCTTACTAAATGTTCTACAAAAAAGATTCTGAAACAATTTTTGATTAGGCTATGTCAATCGGAGAAATAAGTGCTTAAACTTTGAAGTAATTGATTTCGTTTATTCGAACGGTTCTTCTTGTTTGTTTTTATTCCTTTTTGTTTTTTCATTGGTTATAGTAGGATAATGTATTTGACAATAAAACAGATTAATTAAAATAAGAAAAGCAATTCATTGTTAAAAATATATCAGGCTGTACCGTATGAAATGTCAGTTTTGGATTTGTCGATTTCCTTCAAATGTCTTGAAACTGTCGAGGCTCCTATTCCGAGTTCTTTGGCATATTCCCTAGTGTTTTTAATTGCTTATAGTAGTCAAATGTATTTGTCAATAAAACAGGATACGTATAATTAGAATCAATATTTTGTTTGTTAGAATTCGAAGATGCCGTATGAATATCTAGACTACAGTACTGGTGTTGATTTCGTTCTTTAGAATTATTCTTGGTATTCCCTATTTTCATCTGTTACCCATAGTTTTTTATTGTTAGTAGGTTTTTCTTATTGATTATAGAATATAAATCTATTTGGCTATAAAACAGGATACGTAAAATTAGTGACAATATTTCGGAGATTTCTGAGCGAAATACTTTTAAGATTTTCTACCACTACGAACGGCTTTTTTCCTCTATTTTTATCCACTAGATAAGCTTTATTTTGCATATTATTCTATATAAGTTTTATTCAGCAGGGGATTCTGATGAAATGTCGTGTTTTTGTTGTGGATTTTAAATACGATGTATCTAAGATTGGATAACATTAGCGAGTCTACATAGTTAAGAACCGACGACGGAGGATTACTTCTTGGTATGATTTAGTCTACATATGTATATTAAGTCCTAAATCCAAAAAATAAACTTCACAACGGTTAGATACTATGAGCGAATATGGCGGTTCAATGCCCGTAGAAGCAGAAGGTCCGCAGGAAATTTACCTGCTAAGAGTTAATCCTCAAGAGCTGTAAATATACCCCAGGTATCTGCCGACACAAATACAAAGCCTAGGCGGAGAGCACCCCAAAAACACAGATCCAAACATAGGTTATATACTAAATATTCATAAAGACTACTTAGTTGTAAACCGATTCATCAATTAGCAATCAATAGTTTTCAACAAAGGTTATATACTAAATATTGATAAAAAGTATTTAATTAGAAAAAAAACAATATTCCACAAGACTTGTTTTTGGTCCATTTGTATCTACTCCATAGACTTAATTAGGTATATTATTCTATTGTAGTTGGGCAACTAAACTTTGTTTTATTTTGTTAAATAAAGTTTTTTTTCTTGACTTGTTATTCGTCAAGACTTTTATTTGTCCTTGTGTATTTACTAGATAGGTTTTATTCGGCATATTATTCTATATTGGCTATATTAGGCAGGGTATTCTACTCAATCTTGTGTACTTCTTCTTGATCCTTCTGTACATGGGCGTATATAAAAAGAATTTCGGGGGGGGGGGGGGGGCTGAGACCATTTCCAGGGTGTGGAATACTAAATATTTAGAGCTTGGAATAGTTTTAGGCAACTAAAACGCTATTACACGTAAAATAAAATATGTTTTATGAACTAAGTGATCTTATTTAATTTATTTTTAAGGGTTTTACGAGAAGTTTTTATCATCAATTCAAAATTTCGGGAGGGGCTGCAGCCCCCTCAGCCCCCCCCTCATATACGCCCATGCTTCTGTATCCACTAGAAAGGCTTTATTAGGCATATTTTGTATTGATTTATAGAGCTTTGCTTTAGAATGAGAGCCAGATTCTGTAATTTCCGCTTCTGTGTAAAAGTTAGCTACTGTCGGTGTCCCTGACGCCTTAATATCACTTTTATTCGAGATGTTCGAGAGGATTTTGACAATTTTCACGAGATATATAAAAAAAATAAGTTTATTTCTTTTCTAAGCTTATCAAATGGCACTAGGGACATGAACGGAACCGCGCTAAGATGCTGCAGTTCCTGCGAGTCGGACTTTTTATGAAGATGTTTGATTTCAATGATATCAGCGCTGATATTAAGTTAGATGAAAAATAAAATATTATTTTATGTTCAATTATAAAACTTCGTGAATTTAACTTCTTTACGCGTAATTTAATAAACAAAGGACAATTAAAAACAGAAATATTGCAAGCAAAGTTGTTTTAAATTTTATTAGCTTTCATTTTAAAATAATGCATTGGAATCGGTTAAGATTTAGAGGCTTTAGTCTTTTTTGGAAGACGAAATGTTCGGCCCCCCTGTGCGGCGCTACAAGCTATAAGCGACTACACGAGCTACAGATCCAACTATCAGGTCATCCCGTAAGTAATGTCTATAGAATGCAGAATGTGTGGATCCAAGTTTTTCTGCTAGCTCTTCGACTCTTTCAAGTGGATTTTCTTCTAGAGTAGCCTGCGGGAGTAGAGCTCTGTTGGTCGATCTGTACGCTTTGCCTGTACGAAATTTACTTAAATACTATTGAGTCTAATGATATTGGGAAAGATGGTGATGTGACTGTTTAAGGATCCATCGACCTTTGGCGAGGCCCAGCCACAAATCACTAGGATTCTGGATTAGAGATATTTTCTCCTTCAACCTATCCTTCATCCCGTCCACTAAAAGCACATTCTTTGTAATTTGTTTTGGTCTTTATGCATCCGTTTTATTTCGAACATGGATAATTAATGTCAAGATACATTAAACCGTGCAGCCATGACATTTCGAAGTCAAGACTCAAACTCTCTGAAGCCAATTTTTTTGTTTATATGTAAAACTTTCTGCTAATGACTCTCGTAGTTAAATCGCCTGGAATTTGAAAACAAATTTGTGAGGTGATTCGGTTATGGAAATGTATTAATACGTGTTTTGTTTTTAGTAAATTCTAGAGCTATTTGCGAAACAAATTTTGAAATATTTCTTCAAAATCAATACTCAGTTTCTACGTCTTTCAGTTTTCAGGAAAATGCCTTTGAATATTTTTTCCATAAGAGCAAACTCCACTAGAGAACATTCAAAACATTTTTTCGTTGTGAGAGGTCTCATTGCTTCTTAATTAATTTATATTGGTAAACAAATTATATAATAATTGACCAGGAATTAGTGTTGAGTTCGCCCTTCGTATCCGCAACACCTCATGTTCCGAAAGGCGCGTAAAGACTCAAGGAAGAGTTGATCGTCCTCAAAAGATGAATCTAATCTAATCTAATCTAATCCTCATATTCCGTGATTCAGGTCTAAATAGCCAAACTTAAGGCAGTGATTTTAGACATACTTTCCTACAAAAAATAAATTTGAAGTAAGGTCCGATTCCGAAGGGAAAAGCAGTTATATCCTATTAACGTAGCCATACTTTATTATTGAATAAGAAAGGATTGCTCAAAAACTATTCAAGATAATTAAATTCTAATTATACCATCATAAAAGATACAAAAATCTTTAACCTTTAACTTTTTACCTTTAAGAAATCAGTGATTTAATCCTCAGCCCCCCAACGTACTACAGATTCACTACTTACAGGAAAACGTCTGCACTTAGTAAGCATTAAATCTCTGTAAATGAAGTGGAATTCTATTGAGAGATAGGTTGAACGATTGACTCCCGTCAATGGAGTTTTGTTGCTTTCAAAAACCTTGCATGAAGGAATTATGGATTACTCATTTTTTATTGGCCAAACTGAGGGAATCCATTGTCCAGTCCGAAAGATATAAAAGTCCGATTCGCAGGAACTGCGTCATCTTAGCGCGGTTCCGTTCTTATCTCTAGTGTTTATGAAGGCATAGAATAGAAACAGTTATTACTTTGTTTAGATCAATAGCGAAACACCTATCCAAATGAAATCTCAAACAAACCAGTCTTGAAAGGTCTTGATTTACAATCTTACCTGTATGGGTCAGCTATCCCATAAGTCGGCCAGAAAGGCCTCCGCTCAGAGGCATTTGGAAAGCCTTGGGATCTCTCTCTTTGAACGCTACCTTTTTAACAATAAATTGATCTTCTTATTTTACTTAATCTGTTTAATTGTCAAATACATTATACGACTATAAGCAATTTAAAAATAACAAGGAATAAAACAGTCAAAAAGAACCGCTCGAATAAACGAAATCAATTACTTTAAAGTTTTAAGCACTTATTTCTCCGATTGACATCGCCTAATTAAAACTTTCTTTAGAACCTTTTTTGTAGAGCATTTAGTAAGCTTTCGAATGGTAACCTTCTGCTTCCCAAGATTGTCAACGGTTTTCGAGATACTAACGAAAGTATACAAAGTTAAGAAAAAACTTTTCTTGTCTGTTAATAAAATATTTTATTCTAACCCTTTCTTTACTCCAAACATAACCAAAATTTCAACATATTAGTGTTGATGAAATTCGAACATGCAGAAAATGTTTCAACTGAATCCCATAATTCTAAGTACCAAAATCAAAGACAAAAGTCCGATTCGCAGGAACTGCGTCATCTTAGCGCGGTTCCGTTCTTATCTTTAGTGTTTATGAAGGCATAGAATAGAAACAGTTATTACTTTGTTTAGATCAATAGCGAAACACCTATCCAAATGAAATCTCAAACAAACCAGTCTAGAAAGGTCTTGATTTACAATCTTACCTGTATGGGTCAGCTATCCCATAAATCGGGCAGAAAGGCCTCCGCACAGAGGCATTTGGAAAGCCTTGGGGTCTCTTCTCTCTTTGAACGCTACATTTTTAACAATAAATTGATCTTCTTATTTTACTTAATCTGTTTTATTGTCAAATAAATTATCCGACTATAAGCAATTTAAAAATAACAAGGAATAAAACAGACAAAAAGAACCATTCGAATAAACGAAATCAATTACTTTAAAGTTTTAAGCACTTATTTCTCCGATTGACATAGCCTAATCAAAAATTGTTTCAGAATCTTTTTTGTAGAACATTTAGTAAGCTTTCGCATGGTAACCCTCCGTTTACCAATATTCCTAACCGTCTTCGAGATATAAGGGAATGTATACGAAGTTCCCAAAACATTTCATGCCTGCTAATAAAATATTTTATTCTAATCCTTCCTTAGCTCCAAACGTAACCGAAATTTTAACATATTAGTGTTGATGAAATTCAAACATGCAGAAAATGTTTCAACTGAATCCCATAATTTTAAGTATCAAAATCAAAGACAAAAAGAACAGTTCGAATAAGCGAAATCAATTACTTTAAAGTTTTAAGCACTTATTTCTCCGATTGACATCGCCTAATCAAAACTTTGATTAGAACCTTTTTTGTAGAGCATTTAGTAAGCTTTCTAATGGTAACCTTACGTTTTGCAAGATTCTCAACCTTTTTCGAAATATTAAGGAAAGTATACAAAGTTACCAAATTTTTTTATTTCTGTTAATAAAATATTTTATTTTAACCCTTCCTTAACTCCAAACGTAACCAAAAGTTTAACATGTTAGTTTTGATGAAATTCAAACATGCAAAAAATGTTTCAACTGGATCCCATGATTCTAAGTACCCACACCAAAAACGGTATTCAAAAACTATTTTTCCAATTTTCTCGAAAACGGTTAAAGCTATCGCATTGAAAATGGTTTCATTCGTTTTCCTAGCCCAAGAAGCCTATAAAACGAGTACTTACAAGCTTATGAACTCAAAAACGTAAGCGTTACGATTTTTTGCGCGAATTTCGCCCCAAACGCCATCTTCCAGTGGGCGGAGTCTGCTGGTTAACGAACTTGACCTTTCAAATTGGAAGACGGATTTTTGTACCAAATTTCATCACAATCGGACCATTAGGGAAGCCAGAAATGAGCGAACAGACAAATATATATATATATATATATATATATATATATATATATATATACACAAATTTGAACCACCGTTATTTTCGGTCTCTAGGGGTTCTGAATCGCGAAATTTTCTAGTCGGCACTTCCGGATTGTTTCATTGTATCAACCTTATAAGCGGGGTTCCTCCCTATGGGGGAGGGAGGAACCGCGCTAAAACGTTTTTGAAAGGCATTGTTGGAAAAGTTTTTTATTTGAGAGATATGTCACATTTTGTGTTTCAAAAATTTCCATTGATTTATCTTTTGCGTGATGAAGTTGGCACTCGGTAGAATACACTATAATATTTCCTAATGCAATTTAGAATTTGAAATTTGGCGAAATTGCAATTGGACTTTTGTCAACTTGGACAGTCCACTGTCTAACAGGACTGCTGCTATGTGCCGGTCAGGAATCCATCTGAAATGATGTGTGATATTCACTATCAAACATGTGAGGATTGACATGAGACCATGTATTGCCTAAATACAGCAATAAAATATTCCCTCCCATGTCAGCCTGTCCAGAAAGTGTTGTGGCCGAACTGAGGATTAACATTTATTCTCCCGCAATGTTTGTTGGTTTTTGTTTTGGTGTTATTTCATTTAAAAACATTTCAAATTATGTGTAAACTTCGGATTGCAATTATTCTTATAATGGATTAGAATGTATAGTCAAAACATGAGGTATTTGAAAGAAGACTTCATTACACATTTATTGAGAAAAGGGAGCCATTCGTTCAACCTATCCCTCAATAAAGTTCCACCTCTTTTGCAAAGATTTAATGCTTACTAAGTGTAGAAGATCAGCGCATTGGAAGAACTTCCGCTTCCACAAAGGATAGAGTCATGGTTCCAGATGGATTCCTGTCCGGTTCACAGCAGCAGTGCTGTTAGACAGTGGATGGACCCACTGTCCAATTTGACAAAAGTCCAATTGAAATTTCGAATTTTTAATAATTATCATCACGCAAAAGATAAATCAATGAAAATGTGGAAAACACAAAATGTGACATATCTCTCAAATGAAAAACCTTTCCAACAATTTATTTCAGTAAATTTTTATTGCTCCTGGACTGGACAATGGATTCCCACATTTTATCCAATAAAAAATGAGTAAGCCAAAATGGCTCACATTAGGTATTTGAAAGTAACAAAACTCTACTTTATGTAAAAAGTAAGTGGCCACACCTTTTCAGTTCCGCTTATCCAGTTGAAGCATTCAGCTAAGAAACTGGTTATTCCGCACCATACACTCATCGTAGAATTACATATATATTCATCAATATCCCTCCAGGTGTCTAGACTCTATATGTCACCGAAAATACAAGCGGAAAAAAGCACATCCCACATATCTGCCTTCCCCAGGTAGGAGGAATTCTTTATCACACATTTAGTTGGAGTTTATCCCCAATAAACTAAATTTATGTATTTATATGAGAATGTATATATTTTTGTTAGTAGTATTGACTGGATATATTCTTTTAGGCGTGATGCCTCATGTGTGTTTACAGTTTTTAAATGGTTTTATAAAAACACAATATGTTTTTACATATGATAAACAAAAAATTAACATTAACTTAACTAAAACTAACTAAACATTCACAAATAATATCAAGTCTCAAATTGTGGTATATTTTTGTAATACTGTAAGAGGAAAGATGTACATTTTTGAACTTTTACGATATTCATTAACTCCATCTGCAGAAAGAAACCAGAAACAGTTATACAAATTATTTTATAAAAACACAATATTTTTTAACACATGATAAACAAAAAATTGAGATTAATTTAATTAAAACTAACTATACATTAACAAATAATACCAAGTCTTAAATAGTGGTATATTTTTGTAATACTGTAAGAGGAAAGATGTACATTTTTGAACGTTAACGATATTCATTAACTCCATCTACAGAAAGAAACAAGAAACATTTATACAAATTATTTTATAAAACACAATATATTTTTAACGTATGATAAACAAAAAATTAAGATTAACTTAACTAAAACTAACTATACATTTACAAATTATACAAAATGTCTGGAGTTATAGTCCGTCGGCCCGTGTACATTTTATGCAACGATTTTTAAGATTCTTCATTTTTTCACTATTGATTGTACAAGTCTTAACTCGCACTGTTCGAGTTAAGACTTGTACAATCAATAGTGAAAAAATGAAGAATCTTAAAAATCGTTGCATAAAATATTCTTCGAAAAAATATGAAAATGTGAAACGATTTTAAGATTCATGAAATTTCTTGGAGAGACACCTTATATTATACAATAATCATTGGCACTTGTCAGCTGGCCGGCCAGCGGTGGACTGCTTGTCAGCTGGGGGTCTAAACTTGGCAAAAATACGAAATTCTGAAACGATTTTAAGATTGCTGAAATTTTGGTGGTTACTAGTATTTGTAGTGAGATTAACGAAAGACATTGTCAGCTGCTCATATCTTGGTGGAAAACTTGTCAGCTGGGGGGGGGGGGTATAAGCGCTGAGCACATGGCGCGCGCTCCGCTTTATACCGCCAGCTGACAACTTTTCCACCCACATATAAGCAGCTGACAATTTGTTTCGTCAATCTTAGTACGAATACTACCTACTAACAAAATTTCAGGAATCTTAATATAGTTTTTGACTATTTAATAGCGAAAACATGCTTATATTGATTACAACTTCTGAATATATTGATTGTAAATGAATATTTTTATTATCAACGTTAAAATATATTATGTATTTGCATTAAGGTAAGATGAAAAAATATGTCAATTATTTGTATAAAATACTGTATTGGTAATAAAAAAGTATTATACAATTAATCATAATAATAATAATAGTATACTAAAGACACTTAATAATATAATAATAAAAAGAAAGTCAATCGTTTTCTGATTCTGACTCTGCACCTTCAGAATCATCAACCCCCCCCCCCCCCCCCGCAGTAATTGTGCGGTCATCCTCTTCTTGGTGTCTTTGAGCTGAAAATACTAATTATTGTTATTGATGAAATGATTAAACGTTAATAAAGCATAGAAAATAAATAGTTTTAATATCTTCAGTGAATTGCTGATCTCGAATAATCATATCAACTACTCGACGGAATTGTTCGCCGTCAAACCATTTACAGGTTTATATATTATCTTCAATATCCCATCCGTAATCCAGAGGAGTTAAACTTGAAGGTTCTTGTTTGTTTATTTTAGATTTTAAACATCGTCGTATAGGTATTTTTTTTTTCAATCTACTTTACAGTAGATTTATACCTACTCGATATTAGAGGTATAGCCATCGGGGATCAACCATACAGGCTGCTAGGATTGCTAAAAGAAGCTCTAGACCTCTTAAGGATTGTTTAACTGTAGTCTGTATAGAGTGTCTGACACAGCAGACATACAGACGAACAGACAACAATTCTATAAATCATTGTTTTGGGTACAATTGCATTGATAAAGGCCCCCAATAGTATTTTTACTCATATATCTTGCATGTACAAACAGCGATCCGTTAGAATTTTATTATATGTGAAGATAGATTACGGCTAGTAGTGCTAAGTTGGTAAATCTGGTCCAGAATAAACCCCCCTCCTAATAAACCGATTTACTTTATTTTTACAACATATTTTTCTATTAATATTTCCACGAACGAATATCGAGTTTCGTCCGAGCGACTTTGGGTCCGGAGTAAACCCCTCCTCCAGATGAACCAATTTTTCTGGTTAAGGAACTCGTTAAATCATTTGCTAAGGGAATACTATATACAAAGTTTCGTTAAAAAAAATCCTCTGGTGTGTATCGAATTAACGATAGTTCATGAAATGTTGCACGTGATTCTTTACATTGGCATAACTTTTTTATTTATGTACCGATTCGCATGAAACAAACACTAAATATTAAGTGAAACGTACCACAATATATTAGTGAATACTGCAACTAAATCGGATAAGCCGTTTCTGAGATTAGCGCGCACATATAAACAGACAAGCAGGCAAAAATTTTAAAAATCATTGTTTTGGGTACTATTGCATTGATAAAGGTCCCCAATAGTATTTTTCACCATCTTCCAGAAACAGACAGCGATCCGTTAGAATTGTATTATTTGTATAGATTTGTATTAAGGTATGATGAAAAAATATATTATTTATTTGTATAAAATACTGTAAAAATTATTATATAATTTATTTATAATAATAATAGTTACCTAATGAAACTTTTAAATAAAAAGAAAGTCTGACTCTTCACCTTCAGAATCATTACTTTCGATATTTGTAGTGTTTGTGAGGTCATCCTGCTGTCTCTCATGTGAAAATACTAATTATTGGTATTGAAAAAATGATGAAACATTAATAAAGCAAAGAAAATGAATAATTTTAATATCTTCAGTGAATTACTGATCTCGAACAATCATTTCAACTACTGGAGGTAATTGTTTGCCATTAGATGTTAAAATTTGGATGAATATGGGAACGTGAACAAACTTCTTTTAGCAATCCAGCAGCCTGCATGGTTGATCCCCGATGGCTATACCTCTAATATCGAGTAGGTATAAATCTACTGTAAAGTAGATTGAAAAAAAAAATACCTATACGACAGATAGATCTTGCAACGCACGGTAGACTTTAAAAAAACTTTATTTTCAAAATTTACATTTACATCAAGAACTTTAAGAACATGAATCAACTGATATAATGAGGCTACTACAATACTGGCATAAAGACGGAAGGATAATGATCAGGATGGGAAAGGAGGGGATCTTATATACTAGATCTGGGAGAAGCTGCTGAGGATGTGCTGACTTGGCGTCTAGGTACAGGTGTCAGGATGTAAGTCCTCCCTTCCGAAGATCCGAAGTCCCCTGAGGATGAAGAGGTCGAGTGAAGACGTGGTACTGCTCTGATAACTCTAGACCCTTAGAAGTAGGAGTAGGTGCTCTGGAAATGGTAAATGGTCTTCGAGGCGTACCTTTTTGAGTGTACATGGCTTGACATTTATAAAATACAGAATATACATTAAATAATACTAAATACCCTAAAATAGAAAAAATCATAATATTATACATATCTAGAGAGGAGGTTAAGGACAATTGTTCTAACTCTATTTGAGATATATTTACTAAATCTAAGGTTGCAAATGATATATTAAAATCCTTAATAACTAGAGGTTTATAATACAGTGGGAGAATGTTAATATCTAAAGCTACAGTACTTGGAGTCGAACACTCTGGTATGGATTCAGTAGAATTCAAAGAAATTATTGATGATTCAGGCAAAAATACAACCTTATTATTTACATGAATCCTGCTAATATTAAATGATACATAAACATTGGCTACATCATTATATACAATGAATGGTTTAGATGATATAGTAGTTGTAGTACAATTTACTGTTGTTCCTAAAAATAAACTAGTGATACAAGGGTCAATAATACGTTTCACATTAGTACAATAATAATTACGTGAGATTAGTGTACAATTACCAGAATGATATGTTGAGTTAGGAGAAACTAAAACCGTCATGTAAGGAGTGAGTGTTGTGAAGACTTGTGTAGTCCGTACGGGGTAAGAGATCAATGCATAATAGTTAAATGGAGAAGAGTACAGTGGTACCTGTAGAAACACGTGTAGAAGGCCTTTGTGTAACCCACAGTGGACTTTAGAAGTCAGCCATAATATTTCAGGTTCTGAAGATATTAATTTAACATCACTATGTGAGGAAAAGTTCATGTATGTGAGTAAAGTAGAGTGAAGTTTGCCGTTACTACATTCTTCAATTGTTGCTTCTAGAGATATGATTTTATTATACAAATATAGAAGTGTACTGTGTAATTCGAGTAAGAATAATTGATGTTCTTCATGTGTGAGTATAGAGTTCATTGCTTCAAGCTTGTTTATATTTGAGTTTAGTATCGATATGTCTTTTTGGAAAGTCCTGATGAGAGCTTTGTCGGACTTAGCTTGAAATTCAATATTATGTTCAAGCTGAAAATTATTCCTTTCGAGTGTCCTTATAACGTTATCATAATGGTCTTTATCGTCGGCATCCATATTGCCTGTGAGCCAATTAATTGCTTTACCTAATCCATTAATTACACCACGTTTATGTCTACTGTTAAATAATGAAGGTGTGTCAAGAAGGGAAAATTGTGATTTAATTAATTGTAAAAGGTTATATGTAGTCTTATACATTTCTAATCCTGAAAATCTGTACAAATTGTCTTCAAGCCTGAGAAGTTCAGTATAGTAGCTGTGATAGTCAATGTAGAATGTAATGGAGTAGTATTTAGTGATAGTGTGAGCAGGAGGTAACTGGATATGGGTTATCCCTGGTGTTTTGCTGAGATCAGTCACCTTGAGTCCGTGAGCTGTCTGAGTCATGAGAATGAGGGTCAGGAATGTCTGGGTTGACATCTGAAACAGATATGGGATCACTAGGTGTTGGATGATATTCTTTCCTTTTACGCTGAATGTTGTCTGTGTGAACCCGATATGTCCTGTTTTTATCTTTACACAGCACTGAGACTTTATAGGGATTCTGATTCTTCGTCCGCGTGTTTGCTTTTGTATAGAGGGGAGTTTCGTGTTCTTCGGGAGGGTCTTCCCTATTTTTGTTGAGTTTAGCAGTCCGTTGTTCTTTTTCGTTTGTAATTTGGTCACGTAAATGTTTGTGTATCAGTCTTAGTCGATTATGGTATTGTTCTACTAGTCTTTCAGTAATTTGGGTGTTAGCTTCGAGAGTGTCTGTAGTACCAAAAGTTATCTCATTTGGAGAAAGTTTTAGATTGTTGTTTAGAGTATTGTTAAAAGTTATAGTTGCTAGTCTGACTAGTCTGTCCAGACTTAGTGTACTGTCGTCTTCTTTAATTGCTCTAAGAATCTCGATTAGAATCTCGAGTGTGTACGATTAGCCAAGGCAAGGGAATTAGGGTGCATTGGTGTTGTAAAATGGCTTCCTATATTCAAAGATTCTAGGAAATTGATAATTAGATTGTTATCGTATTCTTTGCCATTATCCATTCGGATAAGCTTGGGCTTAGGGAACTGTTCCAGATAGTCTTCTAGAGTGTGTAGTACATTTACAGCATTACATTGAGGTACGAGGCGGGTAAATAATCTTTTAGAAAAGGTGTCGTGTATTGTTATTATATACTTCGATTGGTAGTGGAGTGTGTCCATCATAAGTTCCTCGAAAGGTGAGTCAGGTGTGTAAGTAACGCAATATTTGGTTTTAATTGGTTTTCTTTCATACTTGGTCTTACGACAGGTGGCACATTTATTTACATAGTCCATAATTTTATCTTTCATACGAGGGAAATAATAGCTACGTTTAAGTCTGTTATACGTTTCCATTCCTCCTCTATGGTGGGATTTACTAATGTGATAGTCAGAGATAAGGTCGCGTTGTTCTTCGTCAGAAAGTATGTCAATGCATTTTGTCTTATATCGCTTAATTTTCACGGAGGGGTACTTTTCTTGAACTAAAGCCGAGATTTTATTAAATATTCCATCAAATTCAGCTTTAACTGTTTCCACCCTGGGTTCGCAATATATTCCGTAAGTGGTATTAGGTTTTAAAATTTCCAATAAAATGTCGTCTAAGTCCGATTTAAAAGGATAAGCTGTCTCAATATAGTATCGATTTTTATTAAAAGGCTTCGTCAATTCAATTTTCTTTCCACCACGTTCGATTAGAATTTGGTGTTTTTCTACATTTACAGGTTTATGGGGGTCATCAATAATCCAGACCTGTTGGTTTGAAGATTCCTGGGAATGTATGGTCTCTAAGTCACTGTCGTTTTGTCGATTTTCACGAACGTCCTCTAATTGGTCAAGTAATGCCTCGTAATCCGGGTCAATATTGACCTGTGACGTGGAAGGTTCGTTAAGTATGTCCTCTATGTCGGTGTCGATTGCCATGCATGTGTGTCCATGCTTCCGTGATAATGCGTCAGCTACTACGTTACTTTTACCCTCGATATGTTTAATATCAAATTCAAATTCGGACAATTGAAAGATCCATTTCATAAGACGATTATTTGCATTTTTCATTGTAAAAATCCACGTAAGGGGCTTATGGTCCGTTTGAAGAGTAAAATGCTTTCCAAATAAATAGGGTTTAAAATGAGAGCAGGCCCAAACAACCGCTAACAGCTCTTTTTCAATTGTGGAATATTTTTGTTCGGTTGGGGACAACGTGCGTGAAGCAAACGCAATGGGATGTTCCCTCCCTCCCGATATTTGGGATAAAACGGAGCCAAGAGCGAAGTTGCTTGCATCAGTTGTCAATATAAATGGTAAATTAAAGTCGGGATATCCTAAGATTGGCGCGTTGGTTATAAGGTCTTTTATTGTTTGAACACTGGTTTGAAGTAAATGAGGATGAACAGGTTCGGAAGCTTTTAAAGCCTGAGTGAGCGGTTTAGAAATATCCGCGTAACCTTTGATAAATTTCCTATAATAACCCGAAAGTCCCAAGAATTGTCTTATCTCTTTTTCAGTTTTCGGAACGGGAAAGTCTACAATTGCCTGGATTTTATCGGGATTAGGTCTGAGTCCTTCCTGAGAGACTATATGTCCTAAAAATGCCAAATTAGTTTGAAAAAATTCAGTTTTGTCGAGCTGTATCGTTAAATTGTATTGAGAGAGTCGTTGCAACACGTTTTCTATGTGTGTAAAATGTTCGTCTTCTGTTTTTGAAAATATTATAATGTCATCAATGTAAACCGCACAATTTGGCAAATTAGCTATAGCTGCATTAGCTACTTTCTGGAAAGTCGGGGGGCCATTACAGATGCCGAAGGGCATACGAACAAATTCCAGGTGTGGTTTGTCTGTGCTGAAGGCAGTTTTTGGTATCGAGTCTTCGTCTAGAGGTATTTGGTGAAATCCGCTAGCAAGATCAATCGTTGAAAAAAATTTAGATCCATTAAGTTTGTTTAAAACATCGTCAATATATGGAAGGGGATATTTATCCGGAATTGTTTCAGCATTTAGTTTCCGATAATCGATAACAAGCCGAATTTTTCTCTTCCCACTGGCATCCAATTTCTTCGGGACAACCCAAAGAGGAGCATTGTACGGTGAATTACTTTCCCTTATAATGCCGGTTTTTAAAAGTTTTTCTATCTCTTTGTCCACATCATCTTTAAAATGCGCCGGGAATCTATAATTCCGCGCATAAATTGGCTTTTCTGTTTTAGTAAGAATTTTATGTTTCATCAAGGTAGTCGGTGGTAACGGTTCGGTATCCTTTTTTAAAATTGTAGGGTATTTGGAAATTAAGGTAATTAACCTTTGTTTTGTTTTTTCGGCTAGGTGATTTGTCCGTAGGGCTTCTGTTACTTCGTTTTTATCCATATGGTTAATGTCATGAATGTTACATATTTTATTATTGTTAATTATTACATGACCGTCAAATAGCTTAATAATGCCGTTATGTAAATCTAAAACGCTTTTAGTGTCAGTGAGTGTATTATAACCCAATAAAAAATCATACTTAGAACTAAAAGGAAATATTAGAAATTTCACACAAAGATTATTGTCGAGACCCAGAAATGGCGCAAGGTTAATAATAGCACTTTGGCTGCCCTTTTCGCTGCCTACTGGTGTTTTGACAATAAAATCTTCTGATTGTATTTGAGTGCCATCAGGTAAAGCACTTGGATGTATATAATTTTGGGTGGAGCCTGTGTCAATAAGCCAAGTTCTGTCTTTGTAGTCTGTGAAGGAGGGTAAACTCCCAGTTAGGGCTAGTGTATGTTCGGGGGTGGTTTGGCGTTGGGCCGCCCTAAGTCTAAAAAATGATCCAGTTTGTCCATGATTGAAGTTAAATTGCTTTCCAACCGTGAAATTCGGTCATCTGTACTTATGTGGTTTAGAGGTTGCGTGTTGGATCGAACGGTACGCATGGACACGGTATTCTGTGACTCATGACGTGGTGGTGAGGGAGCTTTTTTAAAAAAATGTTCCTGTTTTTCGGCGTCCCAGTCTCTAGTATGTGGGGCTGTATGTGTATTCGAGTAATGAGGTCTGTCCCATTGGGGTGGTTTCCATTGAAATGACCTCTGTTCTGGGGGGTGTGCGGGATGTCGTGTGTCATATGTATGAGTGGGGCGTTCTCTATAAAAGTCTTCCCGTCGTGTGTCATATGTATGAGTAGGGCGTTCTCTATAAAAGTCTTCCCGTCGTGGGGGGTATCGCTGTGATTTGTGTGGAGTGCTTTGGCGAAAGGTTGTCCTGTGTGAGCGATAGAGTCGTTCGACTATGTGCGAGGCTTCATTGTGTAAAGTGTTCCGAACATCGTCAAGGGTGTTTAGTTTAATGTGTGGGTGTAAGTTTGTAGTGACGTGATGAATAATTTCCGCGTCTTTATATGCAAGGTAAGCGGGCACATCAACCTTCTCTTCCATTTGCAGTCGAGAGTATATGAGTGCTCGTTTACTCGCGACTCTGTCAACGTATTGTATGGGGTGTTCGTTGTAGTAGGGTCGGATGTTAAATAGTTCTGTAGACAGCTGTTCGACAGTTCTCGAGTCGCGAAAGCTGGTTTTTAGGTATGTAAGTAAGTCAGTTATATTTAAAAAAGTGTTTGTGAGTAGGCAGTGTCTTGCATTGCCAGTGAGTCGTGCTTTAACTTTTTCTAATAGACGTGCATGGTTATGTTCAGCTAAGGTGTTGTTCTTTTGACATGTGTTGGTATAGACTGCATTAACAGATTCCGTAAAATAGAGTAAGTCCTCGGGGTTACCATTGTAAGTGGGTATGTGGTCATAGTCCTCTTTGGTGAGGGCGTAAGTAATCATTGTTGCAGGCATGTCAATTTGTCTATGTTGGTCAAGTCGGTCTCTAAGAGTGGACATATAATGAAATGAAAATAATACAATAAAACAATACCTTTGCCAGATATATAACTAAAAATTGTGTATAAGTAAAAAAATTAAAAAAATATATTTTAAATTTGTCAAGCCAGGTAACTCTTACGTTTTTGAAGTTCCCTGATGCTGATGTTGTCCTTAGGTCTTCCGTCCCCCGTGCGCTGCGAAGATAATCAGTTTTGGTGGTTCTGGAACGGTAGGCTGAGTATTGAGATACTCCTGCGAAAAAATGGTGGTGTTCCGGCTTCTCCTGACTGGATCTTGAAGATACAGATGTCTTCCTGTGTCCTTGGTGGAGGCTTTGAAGAACGTAAAAAAAAATTTTTTTCGCAGCACCGGTCCCTGTTGTTCGGGCGCCAGATAGATCTTGCAACGCACGGTAGACTTTAAAAAAACTTTATTTTCAAAATTTACATTTACATCAAGAACTTTAAGAACATGAATCAACTGATATAATGAGGCTAATACAATACTGGCATAAAGACGGAAGGATAATGATCAGGATGGGAAAGGAGGGGATCTTATATACTAGATCTGGGAGAAGCTGCTGAGGATGTGCTGACTTGGCGTCTAGGTACAGGTGTCAGGATGTAAGTGACGATGTTTAAAATCTAAAATAAACAAACAAGAACCTTCAAGTTTAACTCCTCTGGATTACGGATGGGATATTGAAGATAATATATAAACCTGTAAATGGTTTGACGGCGAACAATTCCGTCGAGTAGTTGATATGATTATTCGAGATCAGCAATTCACTGAAGATATTAAAACTATTTATTTTCTATGCTTTATTAACGTTTAATCATTTCATCAATAACAATAATTAGTATTTTCAGCTCAAAGACACCAAGAAGAGGATGACCGCACAATTACTGCGGGGGGGGGGTTGATGATTCTGAAGGTGCAGAGTCAGAATCAGAAAACGATTGACTTTCTTTTTATTATTATATTATTAAGTGTCTTTAGTATACTATTATTATTATTATGATTAATTGTATAATACTTTTTTATTACCAATACAGTATTTTATACAAATAATTGACATATTTTTTCATCTTACCTTAATGCAAATACATAATATATTTTAACGTTGATAATAAAAATATTCATTTACAATCAATATATTCAGAAGTTGTAATCAATATAAGCATGCTTTCGCTATTAAATAGTCAAAAACTATATTAAGATTCCTGAAATTTTGTTAGTAGGTAGTATTCGTAATAAGATTGACAAAACAAATTGTCAGCTGCTTATATGTGGGTGGAAATGTTGTCAGCTGGCGGTATAAAGCGGAGCGCGCCATACGCTCAGCGCTTATACCCCCCCAGCTGACAAGTTTTCCACCAAAATATGAGCAGCTGACAATGTCTTTCGTTAATCTCACTACAAATACTAGTAACCACCAAAATTTCAGCAATCTTAAAATCGTTTCAGAATTTCGTATTTTTGCCAAGTTTAGACCCCCAGCTGACAAGCAGTCCACCGCTGGCCGGCCAGCTGACAAGTGCCAATGATTATTGTATAATATAAGGTGTCTCTCCAAGAAATTTCATGAATCTTAAAATCGTTTCACATTTTCATATTTTTCCGAAGTTTGCAACGCCCCCGCAGCCAAACCCACCGCTACCTAGCCAGCTGACAAGTGGCACTGTTCTAGTTAAGACTTGTACAATCAATAGTGAAAAAATGAAGAATCTTAAAAATCGTTGCATAAAATGTCACGGGCCGACGGACTATTATGATATATATGTGATCTTATACGAAGGTTGGAAATTTTAGAGTTTTCGAAATAAAAAACTCCATCTAATGAAAATAAACGAGAAACAGTTATACAAAGTTAATTAACCATTTTCCGTTAATAAAGTTAACAAACAGCTAGGCTATTAAACATTAACGTAAAGTTAAAAAAACATAATTTTTGGGAATAGACACAGATTTTTTTTTTTTTTTTTTTGAGGATTTAGTAAATTGTATCTAGATGAAAGTATTTAATACTAATGGACGTTAAAATTTAAATTTATATAGAGACTCAAGAGAAGATGCTTTTCTTCTTTTTTTCTAATCATAAGTACTCCTAAGCTTTTTTTTTTTTTTTTTTTTTGTTTTTTGTTTTTTTTTAAATTGTCTATAAGTCTTTTTAGTATCTATATTTTTTATACCTTATTTTAATTAAATTTAGGTCCTTAAAAAAACACACACAAAAATGTTCCTCTTGACCAGTGCCTCGTTTGATCCAATTCCCCTCCATTTTCAAGGAATCGCTTATTTTGTGTTTTATTGTAATTTTCTATTTATCATTAGTATAAGTATTTACTGCTCCTAAAATATTAGGACTGGAGACATTTTGAATACACTATTGTAAAGAGCATTTAATTAATATTGGGAGGTTACATTAAAGATAAGTAGTTACTGCTCCTATAATATTAAGACTGGAGACATTTTGAATACACTATTGTAAAGAGCATTTAATTAATATTGGAAGGTAACATTAAAGATAAGTAGTTACTGCTCCTATAATATTAGGACTGGAGACATTTTGAATACACTATTGTAAAGAGCATTTAGTTAATATTGGAAGGTAACATTAAAGATAAGTAGTTACTGCTCCTAAAATATTAGGACTGGAGACATTTTGAATACACTATTGTAAAGAGCATTTAATTAATATTGGGAGGTAACATTAAAGATAAGTAGTTACTGCTCCTAAAATATTAGGACTGGAGACATTTTGAATACACTATTGTAACGAGCATTTAATTAATATTGGGAGGTAACATTAAAGATAAGTAGTTACTGCTCCTAAAATATTAGGACTGGAGACATTTTGAATACACTATTGTAACGAGCATTTAATTAATATTGGGAGGTAACATTAAAGATAAGTAGTTACTGCTCCTAAAATATTAGGACTGGAGACATTTTGAATACACTATTGTAAAGAGCATTTAATTAATATTGGAAGGTAACATTAAAGATAAGTAGTTACTGCTCCTGATATATTAGGACTGGAGACATTTTGAATACACTATTGTAAAGAGCATTTAATTAATATTGGAATGTAACATTAAAGATAAGTAGTTACTGCTCCTAAAATATTAGGACTGGAGACATTTTGAATACACTATTGTAAAGATCATTTAATTAATATTGGAAGGTAACATTAAAGATAAATACAACTAACAACAATACTTCTTTGAAAAGCTTCAATTATGAATGTAAAAAGTCGAAAAATAATCGCAAAGCTAATAAAGTAAGCTTTAGATGGATTTAACCATATTCAGATTTCTCCCTTAATGGATAATAATAGCTTTTCAATATTTTTTTTCGATTTCCTGTTATCTTGCATACTTAACAGATATGAAAAATACAAAAGATTTATTATTGTGTTCATAATTTAGATTATGTGTGCTCGTGTTACAAGAACGTTAATACTCTTTACAATGTACACTTAACATTTCTCCAGACCACATATTGCATTTACAGTAAGTACTTATTGAATGAGAAATTGGAACGAAAAATGAGCAGTTTCTTCAAAATAACGGAGGGAATCCCTGTTAATGAGTAGTATCACTTGCATATATATATATATATATATATATATATATATATATATATATATATATATATATATATATACATATATATATCCATATATGTGTGTAACAAAATTAAAGATAACAGTGAAACTAGACGATCACGTCTTCAAAAAGAAAACTTATTAACACTAGATAATACTTCTTAAATATAAGAAAATTAAAGAGATAAGGTGATTAAACAAAAGGAAATTTATATTGCTTGATATTATTCAAATTTTTAATTTTCAGAGGATCGACCAAGGTCGATCAAACTTCTTAAACTAGACTGGAATTGAGAAAATACAATAGAATGAATCTCAACTTCAAAAGAGTTAGATTAAAAATTAATATGAAAATTACACTCTGTTATTTATGGAACCTTTGAAAACTGGAATATTTTCATAATGTTTATATTTTAGATTGATCTAGATTTTATATTTGAATTATAATTGGTATAATTTGTTTCTATTTTATGTGTTAAAAAAAAGTAATGTGTGTATTTGGATTGAAGACATCTTAAAATTGTAAACATTATTTTTGACCAAATAATTGTATTTAGTAGTAATTAATCAGTCAATGCAATACAAGTATAGTGTATTTTAGAGTTACAAGTGAAAGTATTATACAAACCTTTTAAATAAAATATGACGTTTTTATAAAAAAATATTTATTTTGCAAAATAAAAATATATACATATATAAATCTTTGATTAACAGCTGTTCTACCTATTAAATATTCCTTATATTTAGACGGTTGGAGGCCGGAGAAGATCTTCCTGAAGTAGGATTTCAGAATTAAATATTACAAGTTGTTTTAGAGTTCTTTTATTTCAGTTTCGGCGAAGAGTTTTAATCCAGTCATCCCTAGAGACAAATAATTTCAAGGTTCTTTTATTTCAGTTTCGGCGAAGAGTTTTAATCCAGACATCCCTAGAGAGAAATAATTTCAAGGTTCTTTTATTTCAGTTTCGGCGAAGAGTTTTAATCCAGACATCCCTAGAGAGAAATAATTTCAAGTTTATATGAAACTTTAAATGTTCCGTATAAAAACAATTGTTTTGGTCCATTGCGAAAGCAACACGTTATAAATATATATATATTTAAATTCGTGATGGACCAAAAAATGTCGTTTTTATAAGTATTTAATTTAATTGTTCCTTGTTAACATTTAAAAAAAATATACTTCATTGTTTTATGATTAACAGCCAGAAATTAAGTCTCAATGACTGTTTTATATATATATATATATATATATATATATATATATATATATATATATATATATATATACAGTGTGTCCCACATTGAGATGTCATAACTTTAAGGGTTTATTCTGCACATCATTTGTAGTTCAGGGACGCAAAAATGAGCGTCCTATCTCAACATGTAGCAGAGCTATTCAAACTTTTGTCTATTTTCAAAACTTTCGGGTTTTCTTATGAAAAACTGTGTTGTACGGATTTCTGGTCTATGTATCGTAAATGACGCCCACATTTTTAGAATCTACATTAAATGTCCAATAAGAAACACCCATTATTGAAATGTTGTCATGTAAATTAGGAGCTACACGAAGAGCCATATAGATGTGAACTATTGTTATTAGGGTTTTCTTAACTCATTCAATATTTTCTTAATCAGCTATTTGTAGACTTAGCGGTTTGCCTCCACCTTAAAAGTTGCCTTATTTAATACGCTTTAAAATGGTACCCTGTTGTTTAAAAAACAAAAATTATTTAAGTCTATTTTTTCTGATTTCTAAGTCAAAACCAATACATTTGCTTTAGTGTGAAGAAGCCATTACGAACACATGATTTAATTTCACGCGAATATGGTGATGTCCCATCCTTCCAACATTAGGTATACACACGTTTTGCTCTGATTAAGGATTAGGGGACAACTTGGAAACAGTGAAATATGACAGAAGAACATTTTGAAAATAATCACAATTATTGTTAACATAATAAATACATATGTTATATTTGTATGCTTTCAGGGACTTGTTTTATGAAATTCTTATTTTTAAAAGTAATATAATAGTCTTTTCATTTAAATATATTGTTTTCGCTTCATATTTGCAGTAGAGAGTTTTTTCAATACAATTTATAATGAACAACCCAGTTACTTAAAAGCAATAACTTATAAGCAGAATTGTAGTGTCTAATTTTATTAAATAGAATAGAATTAAAAATAGAAATTTAATAAAACCCTCAAATTATAAAAATATAAGATCTGTATGTATTGTGTTAAAATAATAACAATAACTGTGATTATTTCAAATAAGTTCTTCAGTCATCTCTCACTCTTTTCAAAGTGAGTGCCCCCTAATCCCCTGTGCCCCCTAATCCCCTGTGCCCCCTAACCCCTGTGCCCCCAATCCCCTGTGCCCCCTAATCCCCTGTGTCCCCTAATCCCCTGTGCCCCCTAATCCCCTGTGCCCCCTAATCCCCTGTGTCCCCTAATCCTTAATCAGAGCAAAAAGTGTGTACCTAATGTTGGAAGGATGGGACATCACCATATTCGCGTGAAATTAAATAATGTGTTCAGATTGGCTCCTTCAGTCTACAAATAGCTGATTAAGAAAATATTGAATGAGTTAAGAAAACCCTAATAACAATAGTTCACATCTATATGGCTCTTAGTGTAGCTCCTAATTTACATGACAACATTTCAATAATGGGTGTTTCTTATTGGAAATTTAATGTAGATTCTGAAAAATGTGGTCGTCATTTACGATACATAGACCAGAAATCCGGAAAACTCTGTTTTTCATAAGAAAACCGAATTGTTTTGAAAATAGACAAAAGTTTGAATAACTCTGCTACATGTTGAGATAGGACGCTCATTTCTGCGTCCCTGAACTACAAATGAGATGCAGAATAAACCCTTAAAATTATGACATCTCAATGTGGGACACCCTGTATATATATATATATATATATATATATATATATATATATATATATATATATTCTAATATAAAAGGTATGAAAAATATGTGAGCCATAATATGAAATATGCCAATTTTTGTAAATGCCAATAAGCGTTGATAAGGGAATGTATAATGCGTTACAATCAATGTTACATTTTAGAATGCTCCTGTGTTTTGTATGGGCCTAGGTTCAATAGAAAATTATTAGTTTTCCGAGGAGAATTCCTTAGAAACATTCTGGAGATTCCAACCTTCGAAATAATAAAAAACATAAATCTAGAAGCGTAATAAGCTACGTAGAATATACAATGGAATATAATTATATAATATAATACAGAATTAATGAAGTTGAGGTGAGGCTCACATTCCTTCAGAAATCCATCACGAATCCGCCTAAAAATTCCGGACATTTTTAAAAAACATTTTTGGTAGTTGTTGGAGGAGAAATGAAAAGGGAAAAGTGTTAGGTTTCCGGATCTTCTCCCGTCACTATGCAAATATAGTGGGTCTGCTTAGGCGTTCCATCATTTTCAACCACTTCGAGAGCAATCGTATGATATTTGTCATCAGGCTTTAATTTTATTTCACGTCTTGTATCTTCGTTAATTACATCTTCATCCGTTTGAAGTACAATTGTATTAGGCTTCACTCCTGGATTTAAATTTAAAACAATAACTTGATCGTTATATTTTTCGTCGTCGAGAAATATTATAGGAAACCGTTCACAGTTGTCTTGGGCATCGTCGATCGGAAATGGATCTTCGTAAGGTTCCAGATCGATGTCGTAAGGTAGACAACCGTAGGTGTGATCTGTGTCATTTATTTCAACATTTTCATAGAGATCTGGGCCTACCAAAAGTGGAGGCTTGTATCCATCCAAGGAGTCCAAATCTTCGATGTAGTGCTTCCTCCTCATATTATGATCCGGTAGAGCTGCGGAACTTCTCTCTACGCTAGGCGGGTAGGCAATGCCGAAGTTTTCTTTGAGGAACCTTGGCCATGGAACATCTCTGAATGTGGAATTATGATCATTTTTCGAAAAGTCAAATTCAATGGAACTAGGAACTTTCTGATTCTTCTTCTTACAACTTTCAAACCCCATCGGCAGAGGTACGTCATTGGAATCTACCCACATGAAGCCAGACTCATCATCACTTGAATCCAAAGAAATATAGTCTCTTATGAGTTGGCAATTATCAGTGGGAACATTATTTTCATTGTAGCTTTTCGTTGTTACGTCGTTATTTACTTCACTATTGATCTCAATTGTATTCTCAACATTTTGTGCAGCTGGAGATTTCTTGTTGCGTTTTGTCTTACCTTTTGCTTTTTGTTGTGGTTCGTCGAGGTGGGCGGAAGATTTTAGAATGCTGACAAGCTTCGTTTCCTGAACTTTATTCCATTTCCCCGTTTTCTTCTTCGACGCCCAGGGGTTTGAGGCGCCTCTTCCGCGACCTCTCCTTCCCCTGAAAAATATTTAAAACATTATTTGACTGTTAATTACGGTGTTTCCAATTTTGGAAAAATGACATACTACCACGTGGGGAATATAGAAAGAAGTTCAATAAGTATAAACTGAAAAAAAAAAAAAAAATATTTCCAGGCAAAGAGTAATGATGGAAGCTTGGATTCCCACTGATTCCCCGCATTCACCGATGACGATTCTCCACAAATGGCTCTAAATGAAATTTTGTACCTGCCACCCATTGGAAGCCTTAAATTCAGAATAGCCCAAATGTCCAGCTAACCTTAGTGCTTTTCCTGGATCATAGGACCTGACATGGGAATGTTTTAAACAAGCACTCTTTTAAGCCATTCCAGTGTAGCGAGATCGATTGTAAATCCGTGTCCAGTTCTTAGTTCTTGGACAACATGTTTGTCACAATTTTCCGTCCATTTCTGCAAAATTTCATCTTTCTTTTTCAATATTTCTGCTGCTTGTGTTTTCCCTATCTTAAAAAACTCGGCACACCACATTTTTCGCGATTAGAAAATGTTATCACGTCAATTGGTTCTTTAAGATTCAGAGATTTCCGATTAGAGATATTGAAGAGAAAGCACGATATTTACTCAACAAGAGCTAAAAACCAACTGAAAATGGAAGAGAGGGAATGTGAACGGAATGAGAGTTTTGGAATATTCTCGGAACCGTGATACCTCGTAGGCAAAACAATAGTAATCTACCAGCGGGAAAATCATCAGCTTCTGCTGAAAAGGAAGAGGTTCATGTTGTGAAATTGAAGATATTATTAGTCACTATTCTCTCTCTCTCTATATATATATATATATATATATATATATATATATATATATATATATATATCTTATTATCACAAGGAGTTTGTTATTGTTAACACATTTTACTGGAAACCTACACCGATAGGAATGCTTCTATAAATAACATTAGCTGTACTTGTCCATAGTAAGGAGGTAAAAAATCAGGTTTCTCTGTCCGTGTCCGTTGTACAGAGGTGTCCGCAATATAGAGGTTTATTTAATCTATAGAAAAATTCGGGACTGCGAGAAAATGTCCGTTAATAGAGGTGTCCGCTGTAGGGAGGTGTCCGTTAAGGGAGGTTTCACTGTATATATATATATATATATATATATATATATATATATATATATATATATATATATACACACACACACATTTGTATGTGTGTGTGAGTTTTTTTGTGTACTCGCAGGACAAAAATCTAACAATGCGACAGTGTTTTAATACCTTAGAATGACGTTAGGAGCTGCAAGGAAGCCGCCCAGTGAACAAGGGCGTCAGGCCCAGGTCCCTTTATATTGTATTGTATTATTGTAAGGCGCTAGCCACTAGACCACGGGGAGACCCCGACTAATTATTCTAATTATTTTACACATTTTTCTTTAATAGTGCGTATTAAATTCTTTAATCATTTCAAATTATTATATAATCGCCCGGTCACTTATGTATATTTCATGTCCACAATTTTAAGTTACACCACCTAAAGGAAAATGTAATATACCGTTACTTTTTATGTCTTTGGGGAAAAATTCACTGGATTTAATCTTTAACGACCACAACCTATTCAAAAGAAGTAAATATATTAAAAAGTATTGTCACAATTAGGAAAAAAGTTATTAAGCAATAAATTCACCGTTATTTAGGTCAACGATATTTGTAAACATGCGCATGCGCAGGGATGTAAAAGTCCGTAATAAAGAAGTCTAATTTAAATTTACCATCAATTATTCATTCAGAAACATTTTTTTTAAATAATGAAACCTTCTCCACATTTTTTATTTCGCTTATGAAAAGTGTTTTGGTACAAAAATATTTCGTCTAATTTGAAAGGTCAAGTTCGTCAACCAGCAGAATCCGTCCACCGGAACATGGTTTGTGGAGCAAAATTCGCGTCCAAAATATCGTAACGCTTACGTTTTCGAGTTCCCACGCTTTAATAGGTTTCTTGGCATAGGTAAAGGAATGAACCCATTTTTAAGGTGCTATATGTAACTGTTTTTAAGAAAAATGGAAACAATGTTTTTGTAACTCATTTTCGGTTTGAGTACCTCGTGAGTAGAATCGTCGGATTCAATTCACATATTTTATACATGTTTGTAATTCCTCTAAACTAAGATATTTAAAATTTGGTTACATTTGGAATTAAGAAAGTATACCAAAAAAAAATATTTTTAATAGACTAAAAATGTAGGGATCTTCGTATATTTTCGTAAATATCTTGAAGCGGTTGGGAAATCGTTGGAAGTGGAAGGTCACCATTCGAAAGCTTACTAAATGTCCTAAAAAATATGTTCTGAAGCAATTTTTGATTAGGCGATGTGAATCGGAGAAATTACTGAAAACTTCAAATGTGTTTGTTTTGTTTTCTTGAAGGAGTTTTAGTACTTGATTAGCTCACTTTTTAATTGGTTGTTTTTGTTTTAAATTGCATTTATTTGTAGAATTAGTATTATAGTTGAAGAACCAAATTTTAAGTCGAACCAAAATAATAACTGTTTCTATTTTAATCTTTCCAAATGAGACTAGGAATGAGAACGGAACCGCGCTAAGATGACGCAGTTCCTGCGGGTCGGAGTTTTTAATAATTGCTATTTGACGTGTAGCTCCAGGCCGAACAAGCATAGGTCAGAATTGGCCTAATGCATAGATTATAAATTAGAGTTTTGTTTTGGTTAGAAAGTGCGGATTTTCTAGAGGTACCTGATAAAAGTCCGACTCGCAGGAACTGCCTCATCTTAGCGCGGTTCCGTTCTTATCCCTAGTCTAATTTCGAAAGATTAAAATAGAAGCAGTTATTATTTTGTTGAGAGGAGATCGTTGACCGTTGATGATGCAAGGTAGGGATTGTCGGGGTTCGGTCACTGCTACTATAATATATACCCCATATGTGTATGTATGTGGGCATATATATGTACATATGTGTGCGTGTATATGTGTATGTGTATATGCTTATATATAAATATATAAATATATATATATATATATATATATATATATATATATGTTAGGTATATTTACATAGATATGTGCATATATTAGTGTTAAATATGTCCTACTTCTATTTACAGCCCTGATGAAGGCTTGAAGTTCAAGCCGAAACGTCGGCACAATAATAAAACCATTTTTACGATAAAATGTAGTTTTATTAAGTAGCAGTGACCGAACCCCGACAGTTATTATTTTGGTTCCACCAGGCTTGAAAGGTAGGATTTACAATCTTACCTGGAAGGGTCAGCAACACTTGAAACGGTCCCGCTAGTTACAAGGTCTTGGAATCTTGGAACTCTATGTTTCTAACAATAAATTGTTTTTGTTATTTTACTTAACCTGTTCTATTTTCGAATACATTATCCAACTATAAGCAATTAAAAAATAACAAGGAATAAAAAACAGACAAAAAGAACAGTTCGAATAAACGAAATCAATTACTTTAAAGCTTTAAGCTCTTATTTCTCCGATTGACATCGCCTAATCAAAACTTTCATTAGAACCTTTTATGTAGAGCATTTAATAAGCTTTCTAATGGTATTCTTCCGTTTACCAACATTTTCAACCGTTTTCGAGATATTAATGAAAGTTTCCAAAATTTACATTATTTCTATCAACACAAAATTGGTCTCATTTTTCATATCCTGTTTTACACACAAACTTTTCCCAACATAAGAAATTAAAAAAATAAAAAGCAATAAAAAACCAAGGGAAAGAGACAAAAATTACAAAAAGAACGACAAAAACCCGTTCATAAGAACAAAACAGACGTATTTGAAGTTTTAAGCACTTATTTCTCCGATTGACATAACCTAATCAAAAATAGTTTTAGAATCATTGTTGTAGAGAATTTAGTAAGCTTTCAAATAGTTTTTATCCACCTACCACGATTTCCCAACCGTGTTCGAGATATTAATGAAAGTATACGAAGTTCCCAAAACTTTTCATGTCTGTTCATAAAATATTTTATTCTAACCCTTCCTTAACTCCAAACGTAACATAACTTTTAACATATTAGTTTTAATGAAAGTAGAACATGCAGATAATGTTTCAACTGAATCCCGTGATTCTAAGTACCCAAACCGAAAACGGTATTCAAAAACTATTTTTCCAATTTTCCCAATTTATTTTTGAAAATGGTCTCATTCGTTTTCCTAGCCCAAGAAGCCTATAAAAAGAGTACTTACAAGCTTATGAACTCAAAAACGTAAGCGTTACGATTTTTTCTGCGCGAATTTCGCCCCAAACGCCATCTTCCAGTGGGCGGATTTTGCTGGTTAACGAACTTGACCTTTCAAATTGGACGAGGGATTTTTGTACCAAATTTCATCAAAATCGGACCATCAGGGAAGCCAGAAATGAGCGAACAGACAAATATATATATATATATATATATATAAATATATACATATATATATATATATATATACAAATTTGAACCACCGTTATTTTTGGTCTCTAGGGGTTCTGAAACGCGAAATTTTCTTGTCGGCACTTCCGGATTGTTTCATTGTATCAACCTTATAAGCGGGGTTCCTCCCTATGGGGGAGGGAGGAACCGCGCTAAAATGGCTTTCATTGCCTTATTACAATTATTGTTTAAATGATCTGTGAAAGCTAATCCTCTATCGAGCTACTTTTATTTATTTTCCATTTTATTAGCGCGGTTCCTCCCTCCCCCATAGGGAGGAACCCCGCTTATAAGGTTGATACAATGAAACAATCCGGAAGTGCCGACAAGAAATTTTCGCGTTTCAGAACCCCTAGAGACCGAAAATAACGGTGGTTCAAATTTGTATATATATATATATATATATATATATATATATGTATGTATATATATATATATATATATATATATATATATATATATATATATATATATATATATGTATATATATTTGTCTGTTCGCTCATTTCTGGCTTCCCTGATGGTCCGATTTTGATGAAATTTGGTACAAAAATCTGTCGTCCAATTTGAAAGGTCAAGTTCGTTAACCAGCAAAATCCGCCCACTGGAAGATGGCGTTTGGGGCGAAATTCGCGCAAAAAAAATCGTAACGCTTACGTTTTTGAGTTCATAAGCTTGTAAGTACTCGTTTTATAGGCTTCTTGGGCTAGGGGTTGGGTTGGGTTGGGTTGGTACTTTAAGGGCAGAAAACTGCTTGGTCATCTCCGCCCTTGTTGTGTTTAATTGTGCAAGATTAATGTTAGGATGGAGCGTGTTTTCAGTATTATGTGTTTGAGATAGAGTTGTGTTACTAACGTTGTATTTGGGAGAATCTAAGTTTGGAAAAAAAGAGAAATTATTGTTGTTATAAAATTGCATGGATATAAGAACCAGATTCACACACACATAAATATATTTGCACTTATATAAATATAGTATACATATATATGTATAGTGCACAGTACATATATAAATACAGTACAAATAATAAAAAATATATATAATGTAAACATATATTTTGTTTTATTTTATTATTTTTTATTCCTTTCATTTTTTTTTCTTGGGCTAGGAAAACGAATGAAACCATTTTCAAGGCGATAGCTTTAACCGTTTTCGAGAAAACTGAAAAAATAATTTTTGAATGCCGTTTTTGGTTTGGGTACTTAGAATCATGGGATTCAGTTGAAACATTTACTGCATGTTCTACTTTCATTAAAACTAATATGTTGAAATTTTGGTTGCGTTTGGAGATAAGGAAGGGTTAGAATAAAATATTTTATTAACAGACATAAAAAAGTTTTGGTAACTTTGTATACTTTCCTTAATATCTCGAAAAAGGTTAGGAATATTGGGAAACGGAAGAATACCATTGGAAAGCTTACTAAATGCTCTACAAAAAAGGTTCTAATCAAAGTTTTGATTAGGCGATGTCAATCGGAGAAATAAGTGCTTAAAACTTTAAAGTATTTGATTTCGCTTATTCGAACTGTTCTTTTTGTCTTTGATTTTGATACTTAAAATTATGGGATTCAGTTGAAACATTTTCTGCATGTTTGAATTTCATCAACACTAATATGTTAAAATTTCGGTTACGTTTGGAGCTAAGGAAGGATTAGAATAAAATATTTTATTAACAGACATGAAATGTTTTGGGAACTTCGTATACATTCCCTGATATCTCGAACACGGTTAGGAATATTGGTAAACTGAGGGTTACCATGCGAAAGCTTACTAAATTTTCTACAAAAAAGATTCTGAAACAATTTTTGATTAGGCTATGTCAATCGGAGAAATAAGTGCTTAAACTTTGAAGTAATTGATTTCGTTTATTGGAACGGTTCTTCTTGTTTGTTTTTATTCCTTTTTGTTTTTTCATTGGTTATAGTAGGATAATGTATTTGACAATAAAACAGATTAATTAAAATAAGAAAAGCAATTCATTGTTAAAAATATATCAGGCTGTACCGTATGAAATGTCAGTTTTGGATTTGTCGATTTCCTTCAAATGTCTTGAAACTGTCGAGGCTCCTATTCCGAGTTCTTTGGCATATTCCCTAGTGTTTTTAATTGCTTATAGTAGTCAAATGTATTTGTCAATAAAACAGGATACGTATAATTAGAATCAATATTTTGTTTGTTAGAATTCGAAGATGCCGTATGAATATCTAGTTTACAGTACTGGTGTTGATTTCGTTCTTTAGAATTATTCTTGGTATTCCCTATTTTCATCTGTTACCCATAGTTTTTTATTGTTAGTAGGTTTTTCTTATTGATTATAGAATATAAATCTATTTGGCTATAAAACAGGATACGTAAAATTAGTGACAATATTTCGGAGATTTCTGAGCGAAATACTTTTAAGATTTTCTATCACCACGAACGGCTTTTTTCCTCTATTTTTATCCACTAGATAGGCTTTATTTTGCATATTATTCTATATAAGTTTTATTCAGCAGGGGATTCTGATGAAATGTCGTGTTTTTGCTGTGGATTTTAAATACGATGTATCTAAGATTGGATAACATTAGCGAGTCTACATAGTTAAGAACCGACGACGGAGGATTACTTCTTGCTATGTTTTAGTCTACATATGTATATTAAGTCCTAAATCCAAAAAATAAACTTCACAACGGTTAGATACTATGAGCGAATATGGCGGTTCAATGCCCGTAGAAGCAGAAGGTCCGCAGGAAATTTACCTGCTAAGAGTTAATCCTCAAGAGCTGTAAATATACCCCAGGTATCTGCCGACACAAATACAAAGCCTAGGCGGAGAGCACCCCAAAAACACAGATCCAAACATAGGTTATATACTAAATATTCATAAAGACTACTTAGTTGTAAACCGATTCATCAATTAGCAATCAATAGTTTTCAACAAAGGTTATATACTAAATATTGATAAAAAGTATTTAATTAGAAAAAAAAACAAATTCCACAAGACTTGTTTTTGGTCCATTTGTGTCTACTCCATAGACTTAATTAGGTATATTATTCTATTGTAGTTGGGCAACTAAACTTTGTTTTATTTTGTTAAATAAAGTTTTTTTTCTTGACTTGTTATTCGTCAAGACTTTTATTTGTCCTTGTGTATTTACTAGATAGGTTTTATTCGGCATATTATTCTATATAGGCTATATTAGGCAGGGTATTCTACTCAATCTTGTGTACTTCTTCTTGATCCTTCTGTACATGGGCGTATATAAAAATAATTTCGGGGGGGGGGGGGGGCTGAGACCATTTCCAGGGTATGGAATACTAAATATTTAGAGCTTGGAATAGTTTTAGGCAACTAAAATGCTATTACACGTAAAATAAAATATGTATTATGAACTAAGTGATCTTATTTAATTTATTTTTAAGGGTTTTACGAGAAGTTTTTATCATCAATTCAAAATTTCGGAAGGGGCTGCAGCCCCTCAGCCCCCCCCCCCCTCATATACGCCCATGCTTCTGTATCCACTAGAAAGGCTTTATTAGGCATATTTTGTATTGATTTATAGAGCTTTGCTTTAGAATGAGAGCCAGATTCTGTAATTTCCGCTTCTGTGTAAATGTTAGCTACTGTCGGTGTCCCTGACGCCTTAATATCACTTTTATTCGAGATGTTCGAGAGGATTTTGACAATTTTCACGAGATATATAAAAAAAATAAGTTTATTTTTTTTCTAAGCTTATCAAATGGCACTAGGGACATGAACGGAACCGCGCTAAGATGCTGCAGTTCCTGCGAGTCGGACTTTTTAGTGTATTGAGAGTTTTTTTAGATTAATTATATCAGGAAAATACTTAATTTAATAATGGGTATATACTATATGCTGGATAAAGTCGTATAAGTCATTTCGAAATTTGACAATGGTCGTAAACGCATTATTATTAGTCATTGTATTATATTTTATGACCGTAAATGACGTTTCGTGCATTTGAAACAGTTACATTTTAACCGTTTCTTATTTATTTTACTATTACTATGTAACTAGTACTATGTAAGGGATTTATAATTACTATGTAACTGAATGAATATGTATTTCCATTTTATATCTGTATTTGGGCGAATCGCCTTCGATGCGGGGTGCTCACAAATAAATTAAAAAAAAATAAGATTAAACGCATTTATTTGTTCCAATATAATACTTATTTTTAAAACATGGAGGCCCGGCGGCCGTGAGCTTTAAGTCTAAGCACTTAACACTCCGTGCCAAAGGTCGTGGGTTCCATTCCCCCTATGGGGTGGTGGCTTTTCTTTAGAAAAAAGAAAAGGCATCAGCCCTATCCTGGCTAGAATAGGGTGGTAGCCTATAGATAACCCGTCCCAAAATTCGTAATTAATAATGATGGACGTTAAAATTAAAAAAAATAAAACAAGGAGCAGACCCAGCTCAGAAATTCCCAGGGATATAAACTTTTAATTTTAGCGAGGGTAATTTTCGGTATCTAGTAGGTAGGTTTACGAACATTTGAAGACATTTTTGAAAATATGTTTCTCGAGTAAAAACTTAGTAACTACATTACTTCAGAATGTGCTGATAAAAAAGCAACGAGGATATGAGGGGATCAACACATACACAAATACACATGGACTATTTAATGAGTGTACATATTATTATCTAGCATGGAGGTTCGATGAAGATATGGATATTATTATCTAGCATGTAGGTTCGTTGAAGATAAGGAAAATTATCCAAATATTTAATAGATACATTATTTCAAAATGTTTGGCTTTTGCTAGCCTTGGGAGTTGTGAAGCCCCCGACCCAGGACAGAAAGACCTGGGGGCCTATGCCCAAATGCCAGGGACGATATAACCAGAAAACCACTACGTCTGTCTTCACTTCATCCTGAATATATGCCCAGTCGTATTATTAAACAGGTTTTATCCAAAACATTGACCAAATCTACATTCTGGTTACTCTTCTTCATTATTCATATAATTGACATGATATATACTCGCCTTGATTTTCGAATTTACCAAACATATAAAAATATATATGGTTTAAAACAATATATGGAGTCTATGAATAAATTATCAAAATAAAATCTCAAAGAAAAGTAATAATAGATTTTAAGTGCCACAACAGAAACAGATTGTATCCTAAGCGCAAATTACTCCATCCTCTTTCATCATCTCTCAACGTTCGCTCTTGGAAACACAATAACAATGAATCTCATTTTCTAACCTTGTTTTACTAAAATACTCATTTTACTTATTTTACTGTTGAATGCAATTAAAAAACAACAACAACTACTTAACAAGTTACATAGGTAAAGAGAGACAAAAACCAGTTGAAAAGAACAAAACTAACAATTTTCAAGTTATATGCGGTTTATTTATCGGATTCATATCGCTCCATCGAAAACTACATCTGAATAATTTTGGTAGGGAATTCAGTAAGTTTTCGAATACTTACCTATCACTTACCACGATTTCCCAAGCGTTTTCAACATATTTTAGAAAATATACTAACAAGAGGAGTATACAGCGATGGGGTCACCGATCTTGACCATTTTTTTTCTGGTGATTCTACATCGAAAAACAGTCAACACGTGTCCGAGCGTTTCGTCCAATGCACCTTAGGAGCCGAGCAATAAAATAAAATTGGTTGAAAGTGCTTTATTTTTTATATCGAGTTTAGAAAATGATATCGACATGATTTTTTCGCCAATTTATTTGTCTATTTGGAAGAGACTAAAAATTTGTAAGCGAAAAAGTAACGTGACGTTTTGAAATTCAATATCCCCCTTTGAGGTAATCCGAATTTTACGTCATTGAAATCTTTCAAAAGAAGAAAGACTCCCTTTTCTAACCATATAAATGACTATCGTATTATCTCAAAAGGTACTTTAAAAAATGGGTTTCAAAATAAAAATAAAATGAAAACGTTCTTTAAAATAACGTCGATCCCAGAACACGTAGAAACACCTCGATTGGAGGGAAATGTGTCATATTAGGCCCTTTATTGACCATCCAAGTTTGGTTTAAATCGGGTAAATATTCTTTGAAATATGCCCGGATTGATGAATCTTTAACAAAATTTGAAGGGTCCCTCCCTTACCAAAATTTAAAATACATTTTGTTTATTTTTGTAATATTCCCAAAATTTGAATTTAGGGGTTTTTCAATGTGCTAAAAACGAATCTGACATCCGTTTTTAAATCAAAATTTTTTGTATAATGGATAACTTTTTAAATGTAGGTATACGGAATATTTTGACCGAATAATGACTTCTCTAGAGTCGAGTATGTAAAACAATTTTTTATTAAAAAACGGACGTCAGATTCGGTTTTAGCACATTGAAAAACCCCTAAATTCAAATTTTGGGGATATTACAAAAATAAAAAAAAATGTATTTTTATTTTCGCTAAGGGGGGACCCTCCAAATTTTGTTAAAGATTCACCAATCCGGCCATATTTCAAAGAATATTTACCCGATTTAAACCAAACTTGAATGGTCAATAAAGGACCTAATATGACACATTTCCCTCCAATCGAGGTGTTTCTACGTGTTCTGGGATTGACGGTATATGCAAAAGCGTTTACATTTTATTTTTACTTTGAGAACCATTTTTTGCAAGTACATTTAGAGATAATACAATAGTCATTCATAAGGTTAGAAAAAGGAGTCTTTCTTCTTTTGAAAGATTTCAATGACATAAATATCCGATTATCTCAAAGGGAGATATTGAATTTCAAAACGTCACGTTACTTTTTCGCTTACAAATTTTTAGTCTCTTCCAGACTGGGAAAAATTATTATTTTTTGTTTTCAATGATATTTACTACATTAGGGTTTCTTGGGGTGCTGATTTGAAATCTGCTATTATTTTTGGTGTAAAAAAATGTATAATAGTAGTTTACTTCAAAACGTAAGCATATTTTTGAATTTATTTGACGAAATATAAATTATTGTTTAACGATTATATTTTTCCTTTAATCTACTCTATAAAACAAATAAATTGGTGAAAAAATCATGTCGATATCATTTTCTAAACTCGATATAAAAAATAAAGCACTTTCAACCTATTTTATTTTATTTCTCGGCTCCTAAGGCGCATTGGACGAAACGCTCGGACACATGTCGACTATTTTTCGATGTAGAATCACCAGAAAAAAAATGGTCAAGATCGGTGACCCCATCGCTGTATCCCCTTGTAAGATCTGAAAACTTTGACCATTATTACTTTTTTCTTTTAATACTTCCTTGACTCCAAATGCAACCAAAATTTAATCTTTTAGCACTTTCCTCAGAAGGAAAGTATTAGCACTTTCCTCCGAAGGAAAGTAGCTATTCAGGTTGGACTCATGACGGAATTTTTGAAAAATTTCTTCAAATCCTTATCTATCATACCTAGTAGACACCGAAAATGACCCTCTTTAAAATTTATATATATCTATACATATATATGCATATATATATATATATATATATATATATATATATATATATATATACATATATATATATATGTGTGTGTGTGTCTGTTAACACGATAGCGGCCAGAGTTTTTGTTTTTTCGTCACGAAACTTGGTATATAGCATTCAATTAGCAAACGATTGAACGAGTTCGTTAACCCCCAAAGTCGGTCCACCGGAAGGGGGGGTTTACCCCGAACCCAAAACACTAATTTGACCATGTCAGCCGTAATATTTGTTATATTTCAACGAAACTTGGCATTCGTAGTGGTAATATAGAGAGAAAAGTGAGATATAAAAATGAACTAAATCGGTTCATTAGGAGGGGGGGGGGGGTTTACTCCCACAATACCAATTCGCCACTACCAGCCGTGATTTTTGGTATATTTCGACGAAACTCGGTATTCGTAGTGGTAATCTACAGGTAAATATGTGTTGTAAAAATAAACTAAATCGGTTCATTAGGAGGGGGGGGGGGGGTATACTCCGGACCCACAATACCAATTCGCCACTACCAGCCGTGATTTTTGGTATATTTCGACGAAACTCGGTATTCGTAGTTGTAATCTACGGGTAAATATGTGTTGTAAAAATAAACTAAATCGGTTCATTAGAAGGGGGGGTTTACTCCGTACCCAAATTACTAATATACTCATACCGGTCGTAATTTCTGCTGTTTTGTAAAGAAATGCGGTATGCGTCGTGGGTATCTCATTAGAAAGAAGTGTTGTAAGAATGACCTGAATCGGTCAATCGGAAAGGGGGGGGGTTTACTTTGTAATATATTTCAATAGAAAAGCCCGCCAGACGTAGGTTCACAAAGCCGCCGCAAGGAGCGCTTTCTACCACTAGAGGGACTGTATCCTGTTCCTGCGTTAGATCAAAATACGATAATATGAGTTTTTTTGTATTTATTACGTAGTGTAGTAGGTACCATGTGTAAACATAACTCTGGAAGCAAATTAATAATTGATCAGTTACTCATTACAAATTTAAAATTGAACTATTCATGTTTTTATTTTATTTATGTAGGATATTTTAAGCAAATTGTTCTGGAAAGCAGCTCCTGCGTGACGGACTTTTTACAGTGACAAGTTTCAACTGAATCAATCGTTTCTGAATACCCAAAATAAAAATTAGTTTGGAAAAGCAGTTGTATCAATTTTGGTTTTCGTAAAAGGTTACAGATATTGATTTAAAAATGGTTTCATTCGTTTTCTTACGTTACGGAACCTATAAAACGAAAACGTGCAAGCATATGAACATGAAACGTAAGCGTTACGATTTTTTCGCGCGATTTCACCCTCAAAGCCGACGAAAGATTTCTGTATCGAATTTCATCGATTTTGAGCTCGTGAGAGAACGAACAGACAAATATATGTATACACACATACATTCATATATATACCCACACATGTATATGTATATATATATATACATATATATATATATATATATATATATATATATATATATATATATATACATACATGAAAAGTGAAATTTTAAAGTCGGCAGTTCCGGATTGCGTCATGCGGGTTACATCAGTATGGTGGGAGGGTGGAACAAAAATCAATAATAATGAACTTATTTTGTAGACTTTGTATTAAGCTGTCAATTGCTAACGTTGCATTTAGCACGATGCACAGTGTCACGAGCAGTGTTCAAAAATAAGAAAAATAAAGGTTCTACATATTTTTTTGATGATTAATATTAAAATTAGAACCTTAAAGCAGAATGAATACATCAAAATTAGAATATAAAAACAAAGGCTAAAAGCTAATAAGGATTAACCTGAATTTTTGATACACATACAATATTAAAAATGATTCGGTTATTAAATATTTACTTTGGCTGTTCCAATCTTATTTATTACTTACTAATACTTATTACTAAAAGTCTGTATTTATTTTTAATAATTTCGTAAATATCATAAATATATGTAAGTTTCTATACTCATTGTATGTATGTTTATAGTATAATAAATTATTTCTTAAGTCAAAACTTCTTTTTTCTCTTATGCTTTTTAAGAACAGAAAAAAATTAATAAACCTTGTCTAGACAAAAATACGATTTTTGATTTCTTACCTAATATACTCGTGACACAGGAGTTACACTGCACAGCAGCCGTTTTCATGAGTGGCTGCAGCCCCCCCCCCGTTAGATCGGTAAAAATGTGTCATAAAAAACTTAAAAATGAATTTAATAAGATCACTTAGTTCAGAAAAAATATTTTTTTTTTTGGGTGTAATGGCGTTTTAGTTGGCTAACTATTGCAAGTTGTGGATTGGTAGTATTCCATACCCTCAGAATCCCCCCAGCCCCTCCTGCAATGCTTCCAGTACACCCTCCCCCCCGTCGAAATTATTTCCTATATACGCCCATGGCCGCTTTCGAAATATTTAAAAAATTATACGAAAAGTTCACAAGGTCTTGTATTTTGATAACACATTTTTTTTGTAGTAATATTTCCTTTACTCTAAAGGTTTCCAAAATTCAGCTAAACTTCTAGTTTCTATATTTTTCTCAAAAAACGATTAATATCGCCTTGAAAGTTGTTTTATTCTATTCACAATATCAAAAACGATTAATATCGCCTTGAAAGTTGTTTTATTCGATTCACAATATCAAAAACGATTAATATCGCCTTGAAAGTTGTTTTATTCGATTCACAATATCAAAAACGATTAATATCGCCTTGAAAGTTGTTTTATTCGATTCACAATATCAAAAAAAAAAAAAAAAGCTTGATACCTACAGAACGCTATTAAAATAAAACTTAAAACGCTGTGATTTATCTTGATCTATAGGGATGAAATGTCAACGATTCTTGTCAGCATTGCCGGTTATCTACAGGGAGGGAGGAAACACGCAAAAAAAAAAAAAAAAAAAAAAAAAAAAAAAAAAAAAAAAAAAAAAAAAAAAAACACACACTGACGTCTTCGCCCAAGTTATCTGTAATTAACAGTTAACTGTAGCCATTAAAAGCAGATTAATGCCAAATAGCAGACCCTTAATTTTACATAACTTTAATACTTAAATAATCTTTAAGATTCAGTTCAAAATTTCGGATCTAAAACCAAAGAGCTGAACTACACTTACCAACTAGACGCCAAAGAGCTGTGGAGTATGTAGAACATAATATTGAGTACATATAGGCCGCACGCGTGGATTCAACTGGATTACTGAGTTCACAGTCTCCAAGACTAAACTTAAGACTGAGGGATTTAAAGGGACAACTTGTAGGATTATGGGCATTTTGCCGGAACCTCTCAGATCCGTTCGTTTATTAGTGCGTGTGCTGTTAATCTATTTTATTTTAAATATGTTTTATCCTGTACAACACCACCTCTTATCCACTGTGTTTAAATAGAAGATTAGGAAATCAAATTTTCAGAATTTGAAAATCCAGTTTTCCAGTAGGTACTTGTAACAATTCACAGAACAAAATTGTATAATTTAAAGAACAAAATCAGTCCTGTAACATGCCACGAAAGCCGAGAGGGGCAGATATTGTAAAGGCATCTGATTCGTGATCATATGGCATATTAAGGTTACCACTATACTTCAACCACATTATTTTACCCATTTACAGGTATTTTACCAATTTAAAGGCTGGTTGAGCCTAGCGATCGTCTGAGACGCCAACTCCTGCCCTCAAACGACGACACATGAAGACAAAATCTTTAATGTGTGCTTCAAACTCAGGTCCTCCAGAACGGGAATCGAGTGCTCAACCACTGAGCCAATCTCGGAATTTACATAATTGAAGGAAAAAGGTAATTTCATTGAAATTTAATTCTCATTAAACATTTTTTATTGTACCATTTTATCAATTTCATTATTGTAAAGCTGACCCTTCACTTAAACCTTCGAATTTTCAATATAGGCGAAACCAGCAGTCTGGACGGTTTCCGTTTAATCATTGAAGTTATGCATCGTTCCATGGCCAGTATGGATGGGTGATCGCTTGGGAATGTCACGTGCCTTATACAAAGTTAATGTTAATAGCATGTAATTGATACACTATGACAAAAATTGTATGATGTACAATAACACAGAAGAAATGTGGAAAAGAAATAAGTCCGACTCGCAGGAACTGCATCATCTTAGCGCGGTTCCGTTCTTATCCGAAGTGCGATTAGTAAAGGAATAGTAGCAGCTATCGGTAGGTTTTGATCTTTCGTTAAAAATACAAGATAAAATCTCAAAGAGAAGGAAGCTTAAAGCGCCATATATGGAAACTGACAGTTTTCTAAACGGATGGGACTCTCCCGTCATCGCGACGCTCACTCTAGGAAAACTCTATTACCAATATGATTCTTATTTTCTCAGCTTTAATGAAATACTCATTCCACTGTTAAATAAAATTAAAAAACAAAAGTGAGGTAAACAGTGACAAAAACCCGTTTAAAATAACAAAACTAACATTTTCGAAGTTTTAAGCACTTAGTTCTCCGACTGACATTGCCCCATCGAAATTTGCTTCAGAATCTTTTTTTTAGAGAATTTAGTAAGTTTTTGAATGGTTATATCGTACTTCCCACGATTTCTTATCTGTTTTGAAGATATTAAGGGGGGTGGAATGGTGCTAATACCTACCGATAGCTGCTATATTCCTTCCCTAATCGCACTTGAGATAAGAACAGAACCGCGCTAAGATGACGCAGTTCCTGCGGGTCGGACTTTTTTTTTTGTCAGACAAATTAATGTATTATGTTTATATTATAATATAAATATTATGTTTATAAGAAGAGCAAGTCACTTTAATTGCGGTGTAAAATATTGTTGCTAGCTAAATCTAAGTATTATATAAGCTCATAAGGAAAAAATGGTGCTAATGACTCAGATTTCGATGCACCATAAATGAAAAAAAAAAAAAAAATCAGGACAATATACGAAGATTCCGAACCATTTCATGTCTGTAGATGGAGATAGTTAGCCGCTGTAGAGATACGAAGACAGGTATAGTTGGGATTCGGCTAGGAGAAAAACGTCAGACTTTCAAAAATAAATCTGTATTTTTGGACGTTTCGACTGCAACAATGGCAGCCTTCTTCAGCTAAAAAATATATACAACTTATAAGTAAAGAAAATGTACAACTAGTAAGTAAAAGACAGGCAGAAATGAGCGGAGTATATATATCAATACAATAAATTTTAACCAATCTTATTTTTAAAAACAATGAAAATACGGTAGTTGGAAAGTAAACAGCATGTAGAAAGTGTTAGTAAAAACAGTACAAAAAAAAAAAAAAATTAAACAGTAAAAACAACGAACATTTTTTATGTAGTGAAAAACAAAATCTATTTTATAAGTGAATACAATTTATAACAATTAATATATAGATACATACCACTAGAGAATGCCTAGGGGGGAGGGAGGAAGACCTCGAGGACAACTTAGGTAACCATGGTTGGAAGTATGAACGACAGCAACTGCACCGGTGGTCTTTATAGTTATGAAAAAGGGTGGGGAGGCGGTAAATCGGTGAAGATGAAAGGTACAATTGCTGGGTTGTAAAAGCGGGTTGTAAAGGAGGTTGTAAAAGGTGTTAAGAGCTTTGGGACACACAAGTAGAAAAATTGTCTGGAGCCTGGGAACAAAGATGAAATAGGAGGAAAAAAAAATTAAACAGTAAAAACAACGAACATTTTTTATGTAGTGAAAAACAAAATCTATTTTATAAGTGAATACAATTTATAACAATTAATATATAGATACATACCACTAGAGAATGCCTAGGGGGGAGGGCATTTCCACTGAACGAAACACCAAAAAGCGACAGATTTCCGAATGCGTCCACATTTACTTAAATCCCAATAACATTAATTACAAAACCGACAAACAAAACATCTCCCCTGCTTACTACTCCGTCTTCCATAAATTGTCCTGACCTCCTATTTTATCTTTGTTCCCAGGCTCCAGACAATTTTTCTACTTGTGTGTCCCAAAGCTCTTAACACCTTTTACAACCTCCTTTACAACCCGCTTTTACAACCCAGCAATTGTACCTTTCATCTTCACCGATTTACCGCCTCCCCACCCTTTTTCATAACTATAAAGACCACCGGTGCAGTTGCTGTCGTTCATACTTCCAACCATGGTTACCTAAGTTGTCCTCGAGGTCTTCCTCCCTCCCCCCTAAGCATTCTCTAGTGGTATGTATCTATATATTAATTGTTATAAATTGTATTCACTTATAAAATAGATTTTGTTTTTCACTACATAAAAAATGTTCGTTGTTTTTACTGTTTATTTTTTTTTTTTTGTACTGTTTTTACTAACACTTTCTACATGCTGTTTACTTAATATGTTAAGAGGGGAAGTTGACCGAACCCTTTTCGATGAAATAGTAATTTTTGTCTCTAACATAACCAACAATTTAAAATCTAAATTAAAAATCAAGTTATTCCAAAAATTTAATAAAACTTACCAAATTAACGTCCATCATCCCAAAGGTAACACAAAATGGGTAAAGAATATATCCTCGGTCAACCTCCCCCCACATGTTAATCATATTCTTAGTCTAGGAGATAAGTTTTCACTGCCCCCTAGTTCTAATAATAATAATATACCTAAAGTTATCACAGACGTAGAGTATATATTAAAAACCCTACCATGTAAGGAGGAAGACTTAACCCGTTCCCAAATAGTTAACTCCATCACTAATTTCCTACAAACTCCGTCCCCTAATCCCACCCACCTTTACACTGACTTCTACAAAGACCTGAAAGCCACCAGAACTTTCCTACACTCACACGACAAACAGATTATTTGCACCAAAGCTGACAAAGGGAACGTGACGGTCATAATGGACAGAACTGACTACGATAACAAAATAAAAAGTCCGACTCGCAGGAACTGCGTCATCTTAGCGCGGTTCCATTCATATCCCTAGTGTTATTTTGTAGACTTAGAATAGAAACAGTTATTACTTTGTTTGGATCATTCCTAATGTAAACAAATATGAAGAAAAAAAAAACAAGATTTTCGGCTAGGGATGAAACTATCCTAAGCAGAAATTACTCTTTCTGCCGTCCCAAGTTTCGGTCTACGAAGACTCTTTTACGAATATATTTCTAATTTACTTAACTTGCAGTGCTAACATATCCATTTTACTTTTAAATGCAATTAAACAAAATAACATTGTACATGAAAATGAGAAAGTAGTGTTATTTTTTATTGAACTAAGGCCACATTCAACCACAAAATATAATTATATTTCTAGTATAGCATTTGGCTGCATGACTTCCTACAGGTAAAGGTAACTGTCAGCTGTCCTAGAATGCTTGATGAGAACAATGAATCTTGATTTATGAAGTGAAATAAAAGCCTACCTGAACCGGCAGACTACCTCGACCCGGACTGACCCTACACGGCGAATATTTACGTTTTCAGTTCTGTTACAGGTTCAAAGAATTTGTATTTATTCCCCTGTTTTATTGAGAAATACATCCTCCTCCTAGAAGCAATAACAAAATAACAAGAAATAAAAACAGACAAAAAGAACCGTATAAATAAACGAAATCAATTATCGTTTATCAAACTTCTAAGTTATATGTACTTATTTCTCCGTTTGACATCGCCTAATCAAAACTTTCTTCAGAACCTGTTTTCTAGAGCATTTAGTAAGCTTTCGAATGGTAACCATCCGTTTACCAAGATTCTCAACCGTTTTCGAGATATTAAGGAAAGTATATGAAGTTTCCAAAGCTTTTCATCTCTATTAATAAATTATTTTCATTTAACCCTTCCTTAACTACAAACGTAAGTAAATTTTCAGCATACTAGTTTTGATGAAATTAGAACATGCAGAAAATGTTTCAACTGAATCCCATAATTCGAAGTACCAAAATCAAAGACAAAAAGAACCGTTCGAATAAACAAAATCAATTACTTCAAAGTTTAAGCACTTATTTATCCGATTGACATCGCTTATTCAAAACATTCTTTAGAACCTTTTTTGTAGACCATTTAGTAAGCTTTCGAATGGTAACCTTTCGCTTCCCAAGATTGTCAACGGTTTTCGAGATACTAACGAAAGTATAAAAGGTTACCAAAACTTTTCTTGTCTGTTAATAAAATATTTTATTCTAACCCTTCCTTTACTCCAAACGTAACCAAAATTTCAACATATTAGTGTTGATAAAATTCGAACTTGCAGAAAATGTTTCAACTGAATCCCATAATTCTAAGTACCAAAATCAAAGACAAAAAGAACAGTTCGAATAAGCGAAATCAATTACTTAAAAGTTTTAAGCACTTATTTCTCCGATTGACATCGCTTATTCAAAACTTTCTTTAGAACCTTTCTTGTAGACCATTTAGTAAGCTTTCGAATGGTAACCTTTCGCTTCCCAAGATTTTCAACCGTTTTCGAGATATTAAGAAATTATACGAAGTTCCCAAAACTTTTTATTATTTCTGACAACAGAAAATTGGTCTCATTTTACCTATCCTGTTTTACACACACATACATTTTCCTTACAAATACAAAATAAGAAATTACAAAAATAAAAAGCAATAAAAAACCAAGGGAAAGAGACAAAAATTACAAAAAGAACGACAAAAACCCGTTCATAAGAACAAAACAGACGTATTTGAAGTTTTAAGCACTTATTTCTCCGATTGACATAACCTAATCAAAAATAGTTTTAGAATCATTTTTGTAGAAAATTTAGTAAGCTTTCAAATAGTTTTAATCCACTTACCACGATTTCCCAACCGTGTTCGAGATATTAATGAAAGTATTCGAAGTTTCCAAAACTTTTCATGTCTGTTCATAAAATATTTTATTCTAACCCTTCCTTAACTCCAAACGTAACATAACTTTCAACATATTAGTTTTAATGAAAGTAGAACATGCAGATAATGTTTCAACTGAATCCCGTTATTCTAAGTACCCAAACCAAAAACGGTATTCAAAAACTATTTTTCCAATTTTCTCGACTACGGTTAAAGCTATCGCCTTGAAAATGGTTTCATTCGTTTTCCTAGCCCAAGAAGCCTATAAAACGAGTACTTACAAGCTTATGAACTCTAAAACGTAAGCGTTACGATTTTTTATGCGCGCATTTCGCCCCAAACGCCATCTTCCAGTGGGCGGATTTTGCTGGTTAACGAACTTGACCTTTCAAATTGGACGACAGATTTTTGTACCAAATTTCATCAAAATCGGACCATTCGTCTTCTACCTAGAGAGCGAACAGACAAATATATATATATATATATATATATATATATATATATATATATATATATATATATATATACAAATTTGACATACCGTTATTTTCGGTTTCTAGGGGTTCTGAAACGCGAAATTTTCTAGTCGGCACTTCCGGATTGTTTCATTGTATCAACCTTATAAGCGGGGTTCCTCCCTATGGGGGAGGGAGGAACCGCGCTAATGAATAACTTACTTAACGACACTAATACGTACACACCTATCCCCAAAGACATCACCCTCAGACTGGAAAGACAATTTAATGAACATACCAAACAACTCCTACAGTTGAAAGAAATAGACAGAAAGACCCACCGCCAATTAATTTCTCACAACTCTCTCCCTCCCCGAGCTTATGGCCTCCCTAAAATTCATAAACCCGGAAACCCCCTCCGACCCATCATTTCGAATATTAATTCTCCCTCTTCCAAATTGAGTAAATTTTTGCTCCCCGCGTTACAAGCCTTAAGCCATAATAACCCGTACGATATAAAAAATTCTTACGATCTTATTTCAAAATTATCTAATTTCATTTACCCCCCGGACATATCCTGATCTCATTTGATGCCACATCCCTTTTTACCAACGTCCCTCTAACAAAAACGTTAGAAATTATCCAAAATAATTGGTCCTCTATAGAACCGCACAGCCCCCTATCTTTTCAATATTTTGTTGACAGCCTCAAATTATGCGTCAACAGTGTTTTTTTCAAATACAACGGACAATTTTACCAACAAATCGAAGGGTTAGCTATGGGAAACTGCCTAGCTCCAGACTTATCCTCGATCTTTCTTACTTACTTACTCAACACTGTCGTCCCACTGTTCCCCCAGGACATATCTTTCATTTGCAAGTATGTAGATGACCTCCTGCTAATTATCAACCCCGATAGACTAACTGACATACTAGACTGCTTCAACTCCTATCATCCCAGACTACAATTTACGGTGGAGACTGAACAAGACCAACAACTCCCCTACTTGGACGTTCTACTTATCAGACAGACTGACGGCACTATCATCACAAACTGGTATACTAAACCTACTTATTCTGGACGTTTACTCAATTTCCACTCTTCCCATCCTTACCACATGAAAATCAATGTAGCACGGAACCTTCTTCGCCGCGCCCTCTCCTTATCCCATGAGTCCTTCCACAATGAAAACTTGAATAGAGCTACCGAAATATTAACACTGAATCAATTCCCCCTCCCCAACCTCATAAACCGGCTTATAAAACAAATAAAATCCCAATCCTTCAATGCCACCTCCCCCAATACCTCCCCCGAATCCTCCCTCCAGATATTTCGTTCCCTGACATACACACCAGGACTGACTGAAAAACTCACAAAGACCTTAAAAAAAGCCCTCCCGTCACTAAACTTTGGGTTAAAAACCACTAACAAACTTACTACATTGTACAACAAACTCAAAGATCCCCTTCCCTATGACTGCGCCACCCACTGTGTTTACCAAATACCCTGCCAAACCCCCTCCTGTAATGCTGTATACATAGGTGAAACCAAAAATTATATTCACTCCCGCATAACACAACACAAACGGACAATAAAAAACAAAGAAATCCACAAATCCGCCCTCGCAAAACACGCCATAACTAAAAAACACACTTTCAACTTTGACGACACTAAAATACTTTCCACTGAACGAAACACCAAAAAGCGACAGATTTCCGAATGCGTCCACATTAACTTAAACCCCAATAACATTAATTACAAAACCGACAAACAAAACATCTCCCCTGCTTACTCCTCCGTCTTCCATAAATTGTCCTGACCTCCTATTTCATCTTTGTTCCCAGGCTCCAGACAATTTTTCTACTTGTGTGTCCCAAAGCTCTTAACACCTTTTACAACCTCCTTTACAACCCGCTTTTACAACCCAGCAATTGTACCTTTCATCTTCACCGATTTACCGCCTCCCCACCCTTTTTCATAACTATAAAGACCACCGGTGCAGTTGCTGTCGTTCATACTTCCAACCATGGTTACCTAAGTTGTCCTCGAGGTCTTCCTCCCTCCCCCCTAGGCATTCTCTAGTGGTATGTATCTATATATTAATTGTTATAAATTGTATTCACTTATAAAATAGATTTTGTTTTTCACTACATAAAAAATGTTCGTTGTTTTTACTGTTTAATTTTTTTTTTTTTTTTGTACTGTTTTTACTAACACTTTCTACATGCTGTTTACTTTCCAACTACCGTATTTTCATTGTTTTTAAAAATAAGATTGGTTAAAATTTATTGTATTGATATATATACTCCGCTCATTTCTGCCTGTCTTTTACTTACTAGTTGTACATTTTCTTTACTTATAAGTTGTATATATTTTTTAGCTGACGAAGGCTGCCATTGTTGCAGTCAAAACGTCCAAAAATACAGATTTCTTTTTGAAAGTCTGACGTTTTTCTCCTAGCCGAATCCCAACTATATCTGTCTTCGCATTTCATGTCTGTTAATAAAATATTTTATTCTAATCCCAATAACGCAACACTTATACACGAATAAACTTTTTTTAGGTACCTATTTACCTATACGTATAAAATAAGATAATAATGAGCGATCCGCTGTGGCATACACCAAGTACTACCACCATGTGGAGTGCAACTAGTATAGACCGGTACGTCAGTACCACTGTGGTATGTAAAGAGCGGCTTTTCTGATACTGGCAAAAATTAGAAATCCTACATTCCTAAAGTTGTATGGAGGCTTATCTTTATGACCCTAGAAAGGAACTTACAGATGACGAGGGTACACTGGGCGCTACCTGTACTGGGAATGCCCTCCACCCTAAGCCTCCTAGCTCCTCACCTTCAAATTCATATGATTTTGTTCAATGAATTTAAAAAAAATAAATTAATAAATAGATAAAAACTTCTGAAAATAAGGAATACCAAAAACAATTCTAAAAAAAGTCCGACTCGCAGGAACTGCGTCATCTTAGCGCGGTTACGTACATCTCGAAGAAATGGAATAGATAGGCATCACAAATCACAGGAAACTGACAGTAGTCAACTTACAGAGAAGCGGATAATTCTTAATCTGTATAAGTCAATACAATTATATACTGAAAACGTACTTACTCTTTGACTACTGCTGAGAAGGCTCTATTCTAAACAACCAAAAATTCGTTGTCATTTTAAGTATCTTGTTTTAATAGCAAATTTGTTTTATTGTTATAATCAACTGGAAATATGTGCATCATGGCGAATAAAATTCCATTCTGTCGTGGGTTAAATCTTTCTATAAAATAAGAAATAACGGTAACTTCAGTTGGAGGCTATGAGGAAGGTTATATAGATAGGAGAATTCAAAACAAACTATGCATACGTCATCATGATTAGCCACTGACATCATGATTACCACAGCCACTCCAAACTTATTACCAATACCTTTCACCGCTTCTTAGCTTATTTTAATACATTACTAATTTTACTGATAATTGCAATTTAAAACTAGAATCAACCAATTAAAAAGTGAGATAAAGAAAGAGAAAAACCATTTTAAAACAACAAAACAAACACTTTTTAAGTTTGAAGCGGTTATATCTCTCATTGACGTTGCCCCATCGAATATTGCTCCAGAACCTTTATTGTAGAGAATTTAGTAAGCATTCGAATGGTCACCTTCCACTTACCACGATTTCCTTACCGTTATCGAGATATTTACGAAAAATGTATGAAGATCCGAAAACTTTTCATGTCTATTAATAAATTTTTTTTCCGCATACTTCTTTAACTCCAAATATAACCAAAATTTAAACATCTTAGTTGGGATTAATTTCCAAGTTGTAGAAAATATTTCAATTGAATCCCGCGATTTTAAGTACTCACAAAAATATAATGACTTACAAAAACATTGATTCCACTTTTCTCAGGAACGGTTGCAGATATCGCCTTCAAACTTGTTTCATTCGTTTTCTTATGTCAAGAAACGTATAAAACAAGTACTTTCAAGCATATAAACTCAAAAACGTAAGCGTTACGATTTTTTTTGCGCGAATTTCGCCCCAAACACTATCTTCTAGTGGGCGGATTCTGCTGGTTAACGAACTTGACCTTTCAAATTAGACGACAGATTTTTGTACCAAATTTCGTCAAAATCGGACCATTTTTGAGCTTGCTAGAGCGCGAACAGACAAGCATCTATATATATATATATATATATATATATATATATATATATACACACACAAATTTGGGCCACCTATATTTTCGTGATCTATAGGGTCTGAAACGTGAAAGTTTCTAGTCGGCACTTCCGGATTGCGTCATGAGGTCATCCTCATAAGCGGGTTCTCCCTATGGAGTCAGGGAGTAACCGCGCTAAAACCAACAGAATAAAGTCAATTGAAAATATTCAAAAGACTTCATCGAATCTCTTTCTCTTGGCAAGCTATATTTTGAACAATGAATTGTTTTTCTTATTTTACTTAATCTGTTTTATTGTCAAACACATTATCCAACTATAAGCAACAATAACTATAATTATTAAAAAATAACAAGGAATAAAAACAGACAAAAAGAACCGTTTAACCAAAAACGAAATGACATCGCTTATTCAAAACTTTCTTCAGAACCTTTTTTTGTAGACCATTTAGTAAGCTTTCGAATGGTAACCTTTCGCTTCCCAAGATTATCAACCGTTTTCGAGATATTAATGAAAGTATACGAAGTTCCCAAAACTTTTCATTATTTCTAGCAACAGAAAATTGGTCTCATTTTACCTATTCTGTTTTACACACAAATACATTTTCCTAACATAAGAAATTACAAAAATAAAAAGCAATAAAAAACTAAGGGAAAGAGACAAAAATTACAAAAGTCCGACTTGCAGGAACTGCATCATCTTAGCGCGGTTCCGTTCATGTCCCTAGTGTCATTTGATAAGCTTAGAAAAGAAATAAAGTTATTTTTTTTATATATCTCGTGAAAATTGTCAAAACCCTCTCGAACATCTCGAATAAAAGTGATATTAAGGCGTAAGGGAGACCGACAGTAGCTAACTTATACACAGAAGCGGAAATTACACAATCCGGCTCTCATTCTAAAGCAAAGCTCTATAAATCAATACAAAATATGCCTAATAAAGCCTTTTTAGTGGATACAGAAGCATGGGCATATATGAGGGGGGGGGGCTGAGGGGGCTGCAGCCCCTCCCGAAATTTTGAATTGATGATAAAAACTTGTCGTAAAACCCTTAAAAATAAATTAAATAAGATCACTTAGTTCATAATACATATTTTATTTTACGTTTAATAGCGTTTTAGTTGCCTAAAACTATTCCAAGCTCTAAATATTTAGTATTCCATACCCTGGAAATGGTCTCAGCCCCCCCCCGAAATTTTCCCAGCCCAACCCGAAATTGTTTTCTATATACGCCCATGTTCAGAAAGATCAAGAAGAAGTACTCGAAATTGAGAAGAATCCCCAAAAAAACATAAATGTGAAATAGAGGCCAAGTTCCTGCCCCCACAAAGAAACACCCCCTTCCCCAAAAATATCCCCTCCTAAAACCCCCCCAAAACGCCTTACCATTCTACACTCCAAAAAAGTAGTATGAGTTGGTGTATTAATTCAACCAAAAATATTTGCCAATACAAGAGATGATACAAGAAAGAAATGTCCAAGTTCATTACTTGGAAGACCTCATAGTTACTTACTAAGAACAGTAAAGACACTTCAACTGACCTTTAAAAACAACAATAAAAATACTTATATCCAGTTACTAAAATATCACTTTCCTCAACCAGGTATATTCTTAAACTTGGCATTGTTTAGTTTTTCTCTAAAGATAATTTTGGCACAAAAAAAAACATTGCCAAGTTTAAGAATATACCTGTTTGAGGAAAGTGATATTTTAGTAACTGGATATTAGTATTTTTATTGTTGTTTTTAAAGGTCAGTTGAAGTGTCTTTACTGTTCTTAGTAAGTAACTATGTGGTCTTCCAAGTAATGAACTTGGACATTTCTTTCTTGCATCATCTCTTGTATTGGCAAATATTTTTAGTTGAATTAATACACCAACTCATACTACTTTTTTGGAGTGTAGAATGGTAAGGCGTTTTTGGGGGGTTTTAGGAGGGGATATTTTTGAGGAAGGGGGTGTTTCTTTGTGGGGGCAGGAACTTGGCCTCTATATCACATTTATGTTTTTTTGGGGATCTCATTACTTTTTTCTAAGTATTAAATAGAATTTAGTTGCCGCATACCTAGTGGCTTTTGTACTTCATATAAAACCAGGGTCCTTGGATTCTGCATAAGGTTCTCCTTACTCCTTGATATTTGATACCAATAATCAACCTACATATATCTAATCACTAGACTAGAAAAGTTAGAAGCTCTTCCAGATGACATTACTCTAGAGGACATATTGATTGCTCTCTTAACTACACTATTACACTGTAAAACACAGGAACCTTATCCCGAGGATAAAGATCACAATAGGGAAAGTGCAGAAGGCCTTCAGGAAAAAGATAAGAACAAAGAGGATACATTTTGGGTTTGTGATCCTAAACTTTGTAATTTAGATGGCTCGACTTTGAAAAACTTAGTATCTGCTTTGAAGTATATTATGCAGTGAACCCTGCAACTTTATTTACTACATTTAAGAAAGAAGTCACAACTGTTTTTGTTAAGATGCGTCGAAATGTTTTTTCAAACATCAAATATAGGTTCTCCTTACCAAGACGATTCATTTGATACTCCACATGATGGGTTTCAGAAGAAATGATGGCATTTCGATGGAACAAAACCTACCTGCGTGCCAAGTTTGGTCAAAATAGGCCAAACGGTGTGAATTTGTATAAGGAACAAACATACAGACAGACAGCTGAAAGACCTTTTTTACCAAGCCTAGTGCATTCCCCGGACCAAGGCCTACCTGTGTGCCAAGTTTGGTCATAATTGGTCAAATGGTGTGAATTTGTGTAAGGAACAAACATGCAGACAGACAGCTGATAGACGATTTTGACTAGCCTATGACGCTACCCGGATAAAGACCGACATGTGTGTCAAATTTTGTCAAAATCGGTCAAACGGTGTGAATTTGTATAAGGAACAAACAGACAGACAGACAGCTGATAGAAAATTTAACCTAGCCTATGATTCTCCCCGTATCAAGGCCCATCTGTGTCCCAAGTTTGGTCAAAATCGGTCAAACGGTACGGATTTGTAAGAGGAACAAACGTACAGACAGACAGCTGGTATAAGATTTCTACCGAGCCTATATGCGCCTTATTGTTTCTTAAAACATATATAGGCTCTTCATACCGAGACAATTCATTTGATACCCCACATCATGGGTTTCGGACGGAATGATGGGTTTCCGAAGGAAGTACAAAACTGGAACGCCCCCGCCCCGGAAGCGGAGTCAAACACAACTTCTCGCGATTTTTCGATTTTTTCCTTTAATAACGTCTTCATATCTATCTTCATGCAAAATTTCAAGTCTCTAGCATCATGGGAAGTGCCTAATAATTTTGATGAGTCAGTGAGTGAGTGAGTCCTATAAATCCCGATTTTATATCTCAGAAACTATTCGATGTAGAATTATGAAAATTTCCAGTTTTACTCACATCTAGTAGTATAATACCTGTGTAAAATTTCATAACTTTATCTTTACCTGGTTGAAAGTTATGAGAGGGTAAAAATCGGCTCTAAGACCGCCTGTAATATACACACAGTATGCTTAGGCCGGAACTTGGCCTGGCGCACTACCGTGCGCCTAGATACCATGCCTAATATAGCCTATATAGAATAATATGGAGAATAAAGCCTATCTAGTAGATACAGAAGGACAAATAACAAGTTTTGACGAATAACAAATCAATATATAGAATAATAAACCTAATTAAGTCTATGGAGTAGATACAAATGGACCAAAAACAAGTCTTGAGGAAGCTTGTTTCTTTTTCTACTTAAATACTTTTTATCAATATTTAGTATATAACCTTTGTTGAAAACTATTGATTGCTAATTGATGAATCGGGTTACAACTAAGTAGTCTTTAGGAATATTTAGTATATAACCTATGTATGGATCTGTGTTTTTGGGGTGCTCTCCGCCTAGGCTTTGTATTTGTGTCGGCAGATACCTGGGGTATATTTACAGCTCTTGAGGATTAACTCTTAGAAGGTAAAGATCCTGCGGACCTTATGTTTGTACGGGAACTGACCCCACTCCCTATTCCCTCATAGTATCTAACCGTTGTGAAGTTTATTTTTTGGATTTAGGACTTAATATAGATATGTAGACTAAATCATAGCAAGATGTCAACCTCCGTCGTCGGTTCTTAACTATGTAGACTCGCTAATGTTTCCCAATCTTAGACACATCGTAATTAAAATCCTCTGCAAAAACACGACATTTCATCAGATTCCCCTGCTAAATAAAGCATATATAGAATAATATGCCAAATAAAGCCTATCTAGTGGATAAAAATAGAGGAAAAACGCCGTTCGTGGTGGTAGAAAATCTTAAAGGCATTTCGCTCAGAAATCTCCGAAATATTGTAACTAATTTTACGTATCCAGTTTTATAGCCAAATAGATTTATATTCTATAATCAATAAGAAAAAAACTACTAACAATAAAAAACTATGGGTAACAGATGAAAATAGGGAATACTTAGAACAATTCAACACCAGTACTGTAATCTAGTCATTCATACGGCATCTTCGAATTCTCACAAACAAAATATTGATTCTAATTATACGTGTCCTGTTTACTGACAAATACATTTGACTGCTATAAGCAAGTACAAAAATAACGAGAAGTGAAAACAAAAACTGCGGGAAACACACAAATAGATCCGTTTAAATAAACAAAACTCCATCAAACATTTCTTCAAAACATTTTTTTGTGGAGAATTCAGTAAGCTTTCGAACTGTTGTATTTCACTTGCCACGATTTCCTAACCCTTTTCGAGATATTAAGGAATATATACGAAGGGGGCCTAATAGATATTCATACGGCATCTGAGAATCCTAAGATTCCGCAAAAATAAAATATCGTTTCTAATTATACGTATCCTGTTTTATTGGCAAGTACATTTGACTACTATAAGCAATTGAAAACACTAGGGAATATGCCAAAGAACTGGGAGTAGGAGCCTCGACAGTTTCAAGACATTTGAAGGAAATCGGCAAATCCAAAACTGACATTTCATACGGTACAGCCTGATATATTTTTAACAATGAATTGTTTTTCTTATTTTAATTAATCTGTTTTATTATCAAATACATTATCCAACTATAAGCAATGAAAAAACAACAAAGAATAAAAACAAACAAAAAGAACCGTTCGAAAAACGAAATCAATTACTTCAAAGTCCCTCCCTCCCTAATGCACATGTCCCGTTCAAGTTAATAGCAGCAGTTAAATATGTTTGGATTTTTGTGAGATATTTTATTTCATGTTTTAACTAATAGATTCTGAAAGATTTCTTTGATTTTTCCTCTATTAGTTATTTCCTATATTTATATTTTTCGGGTATTTTTATTTTATGATGATATGCTCAGGGCTGTCTGAAGTGAGAAATGCATTTATATTTTCCCTATTAATTTTGTATCTTTAAGAAATTTAATTAATTTGTTTATCGGGTCTTGCTTAGAGTTGAGAATTTCTTTGAGGGTTGAGGCTACGTGATATTTTTCTCGATAGTTCTTGTAGATTAAACATTCAGTGAGAATGTGTTTGACTGTCAGTCTTTCATTAAATGGCGGACAGTAAGGAGGTGGGTCTTTGCTCATTAGATATGAGTGCGTGAGGAAGGTATGCCCAATACGGAGTCTTGCCATTACTACTTCCTGTTTCCTTGTTAATGTTTGTGAACATTTCCTTGCTTTTACAGACTCCTTGACTTCCTTTAGTTTGTTGTCAGTAGTGCTATCCCATGTCCTTTGCCATTTTTCCCACACTATGTGTTTAACAGATGCCTTCAGGTCATTTTTGGGTATTTGGGATAAAAGAGTTCCTTCAATCGCAGCTATTTTTGCCAAAACATCTACTTTTTTATTTTCACTTCTCCCGCAATGACTTGGGATCCATGTTAAGACAGTGGATTGTTTGTTACGTTGGTGATCGTATATATTGCCTCCTGTGCGCTAACAATGAGTGGATGTTTAGTGAAGATGTTGGTTAGAGATAGCAGGCAAGATAGAGAGTCAGTGAAAACATTTAGTCTATTGTTTTTTGGTATTATTATTTGCATTGCTTTTAGCGCGGTTCCTCCCTCCCCCATAGCGAGGAACCCCGCTTATAGGGTTGATACAATGAAACAATCCGGAAGTGCCGACTAGAAAATTTCGCGTTTCAGAACCCCTAGAGACCGAAAATAACGGTGGTTCAAATTTGTATATATATATATATAGATATGTATATATATATATATATTTTTTTTTGTCTGTTCGCTCTCTAGATAGAAGACGAATGGTCCGATTTTGATGAAATTTGGTACAAAAATCCTTCGTCCAATTTGAAAGGTCAAGTTCGTTAACCAGCAAAATCCGCCTACTGGAAGATGGCGTTTGGGGCGAAATTCGCGCTAAAAAATCGTAACGCTTACGTTTTTGAGTTTATAAGCTTGTAAGTACTCGTTTTATAAGCTTCTTGGGCTTGGAAAACGAATGAAACCATTTTCAAGGCGATAGCTTTAACCGTTTTCGAGAAAATTGGAAAAATATTTTTTGAATACCGTTTTTGGTTTGAGTACTTAGAATCATGGGATTCAGTTGAAACATTTTCTGCATGTTCTACTTTCATCAAAACTAATATGTTGAAATTTTGGTTACGTTTGGAGTTAAGGAAGGGTTAGAATAAAATATTTTATTAACAGACATAAAAAGTTTTAGTAACTTTGTTTACTTTCATTAATATCTCGAAAAAGGTTGAGAATCTTGGTAAACGGAAGAATACCATTAGAAAGCTCTAAAAAAAATGCTCTAAAAAAAAGGTTCTAATGAAAGTTTTGATTAGGCGATGTCAATCGGAGAAATAAGAGCTTAAAACTTTAAAGTAATTGATTTCGCTTATTCGAACTGTTCTTTTTGTCTGTTTTTTATTCCTTGTTATTTTTTAATTGCTTATTGTTGGATAATGTATTTGAAAATAAAACAGGTTAAGAAAAATAAGAAAAACAATTTAATGTTAGAGATATGGATTTCCAAGATATATAGCTTTTCAACTGCCTAGCGTCCTTCCTAGGGAGGGTTCTTTGTCGTTGATTTTGGTACTTAGAATTATGGGATACAGTTGAAACATTTTCTGCATGTTGGAGTTTCATCAACACTAATATGTTGAAATTTTTGTTACGTTTAGAGTAAAGGAAGGGTTAGAATAAAATATTTTATTAACAGACAAAAAAAGTTTTGGTAACTTTGTATAATTTCGTTAGTATCTCGAAAACCGTTGACAATCTTGTGAAGCGGATGATTACCATTCGGAAGCTTACTAAATGCTCTACAAAAAAGGTTCTGAAGAATGTTTTAATTAGGCGATGTCAATCGGAGAAAAAAGTGCTTAAAGCTTTAAATTAATTGATTTCGTTTATTCCAATGGTTCTTTTTGTCTGTTTTATTTCTTGTTATTTTTTAATTGCTTATAGTTGGATAATGTATTTGACAATAAAACTGGTTAAGTAAAATAACAAAAACAACTTATTGTTAGAAATATAGATTTCCAAGATTCCAAGACCTTGTCACTAGCGGGTCTGTTTCTAGTGTAGCGGACCCTTCCAGGTAAGATTGTAAATCATGACCTTTCAAGACTTTACTACTCACAGGAATGGCGTTAGTGACCTTAAGGGTTGACACGCCATCATAATAATTAATTTAAAAAAAAAGACTGGTGGAACCAAAATATTAACTGCTTCTATTTTAATCTTTCCAAATTAGACTAGGGATATGAACGGAACCGCGCTAAGATGATGCAGTCCTGCGAGACGGACATTTTCTATTGCTGTCATTTCGGCAGTGTAAATAGAGGCTGTAGGGTGTAGTTGGAACTTTTATTGTCGGTCATCAGTAGTTATTGCGGCGCCTACTCCATTATTGCTTTTAGATCCATCGGTGAAAACGTCCTGTCCGGATGGGAGCTGATATCTGAGTTTTTTGAATTCATTCACCAAAATTATTGGACTAGTATTCCTTTTTATGTATTTTGCAAGGGAGATATTGATTTTTAGCTGTGGAACTGTCCAGGGTGGCACTGAAGATATGCTATCTGGGAGAAGCTGGGAAACGTGACTAATATTCAGCTGAGTGATGAGAAGGGAGGCACGCAACGGAAAAGGTTTTAGAGAGAGGCGGTAATTATTATTATTGATGGTAGATATATTGAGGTATTCTTTCAGGGGATGTAGTGGTGATGCTGAAATATTGATATAGTTGTTAAGGGTAAGCTGGTCTCTTCTTAATTGCAGTGGGAGTTCACCAGCTTCTACGCAGAGGCTAATAACAGGACTTGATGGAAAAGCTCCCGTTGCAAGTCTTAAACAAGCGTGATGCACAGAGTCAATAATTTTCAGTGTTCGTGTTGATGCAGATCCGTACACAGTACGCCCATATTCAAGCTTAGACCTTATCAGATTCTTGTACAGCATCAACATTGTTTGACGATCTGATCCCCAGGATGTAGAAGTCATTGATTTAATAATGTTCATGGCTCTTTGGCAGTTACTTTTTAACTGTTTCATGTGTAAGTTAAAATTTAGTGCACGGTCAAGATGGATCCCTAGGTATTTAATACTAGATTTTTGAGAGATTGGGTTATTATTTATGTACAGTGTAGGTTGAAGAAGGGATTGCTTTGGTGTAAACATGATGCTCTCTGTTTTGTCTGGAGATAGAGAGAAGCCATGCTTCCTCAGCCAATTTTATGTTTTATTTATGGCTCTTTGCATGATGTCTTGAAGATTTTCTACAGATCTGCCACTACAGTATATAATGAGATCATCGGCGTAGAACATAGCTTTCACTGGTGGTTCGAGTTGTTCAAGCACACCATCCATGGCAATAGAGAAAAGAAAAGCGCTGATGACACTTCCTTGCGGTATACCATTTTCCTGCTCAAATTCATCTGATAGCTGACCTGCAATGCGAATCCTGAATCTCCTGTTATGTAAGAAGTTTTTAACAAAGTTTAAAATATGTCCATTCACACCATGCTCAAGCAACCGGTCTAGTATGAATCTTCTCCACACGCAATCAAAGGCGGACTTTATATCGATAACCACAGCTAGAAGTTTTTGGCGATTATTAAAGGATGTTCGATGTCCGTTTCTATCCGTATGAGATTGTCCATTGTAGACCTGCCAGGTTTAAAACCACTCTGCCAGTTTGCTGTTAAACCTTTGTTTTCCATGTACCACAGAAGGCGGTTGAGGATCATTTTTTCAAATACCTTGCACAGGGAGCATGTGAGTGATATGATTCGATAGCTATTTGCTTTATCTGGAGGTTTGTTACTTTTTAATATAGGAATGGATATAGCTTGTGTCCATATAGCTGGTATGGAATCTGTAAAAAAAATTTTATTTAATGTCTTTAGAATGACTAGTTTATTTTGGCTTGTCAGGTTTTTGATCATTGAAATGCATACGTTGTCAGGTCCCGGAGGAGTGTCTCTTCTAAATCTCAAAGAGGCCATAAATTCTGTATAGCTGAAAGGTAGGTTTAGTGGATTTAATGGATCAGTATTAACTTGAAGAGGCTTTGATTCTATTCCAGTTTTGATCTGACGGAATTCGGGTGTATGACTGGCGTCAGATGAAATATTTCGAAAGTGTATTCCTAAATGGTTTAATATATCTTTGGTTTGAGTTAGGTATATCGCACCATCTTTTATTACATTTATTGTCGAGGATTTACACGAACCGGTTATTTTCCTTACCATCTCCCAGACCTTTGCTATGGGTGTTTGGCTGTTAATACTGCTGACAAAGTCCCTCCATGATTGGCGTTTCGCTGTGATTATTTTGTTCCTGGCTTCTCTTCTAGCAGCTGAGTATGCCTCTAAGTTCTCTGTGCATGGGTTACGTTTGAACTTACACAAAGCCTTTTTCCTCGCTTTAACAACTTTTTCGCAGTCACTGTTCCACCAAGGGATTTGAACTTTCTTAGCAGATGTCTTGGTTCTTGGTATCGTGGTTTCAGCAGCCAGAATTATCTTGTGGTTAATATTGCACATGATTTCATTGATATCAGGAACGGACTCTCTATTCCCTCATAGTATCTAACCTGTGTGAAGTTGAATATTGTTTCTAATTATACGTATCCTGTTTTCTTGACAAATACATTTGACTACTATAAGCAATTACAAATACTAGGGAACATGCCAAAGAACTCGGAGTGGGAGCCTCGACAGTTTCAAGACATTTGTAGGAAATCGGCAAATCCAAAACTGACATTTCATACGGTACAGCCTGATATATTTCTAACAATGAATTGTTTTTCTTATTTTAATTAATCTGTTTTATTGTCAAATACATTATCTAACTATAAGCAATGAAAAAATAACAAGGAATAAAAACAAACAAAAAGAACCGTTCAAATATACGAAATCAATTACTTCAAAGTTTAAGCACGTATTTCTCCGATTGACATCGCCTGATCAAAAATTGTTTTAGAATCTTTTTTGTAGAACATTTAGTAAGCTTTCGCATGGTAACCCTCCGTTTACCAATATTCCAGACAGTTTTCGAGATATTATGGAAAGTATACGAAGTTCCCAAAACTTTTCATGTCTGTTAATAAAATATTTTATTTTAATCCTTCCTTAACTCCAAACGGAACCAAAATTTCAACATATTAGTTTTAAGGGCGGTCAACCTCTGCTGCGGCTTGAGGGGTGCATTTCCAATTCTTAAAAGGGCCCTTCCGATTTCCTCTTCAGGCCTCTCGATATCATGGTACCTATAGTTGACTCCAAGGTACTTAACCGAGTCTAGGAACTGAAATTGCCTCACCGGGGCTCCACCAATATTGAACAGTGCGTCCTCAACTACCTTGATCCTGATCACACGCCCAGCCGGCACAAGCGAAAGAGCACAGCACTTACCAGGGCTGAGCTCCATCCCCAATTTGGCGATGGCCGCTCCAACCCGCGCAAGGACCCTCCGCATGCCAGCTACCGAGGACGACACCAGGACCAAGTCATCGGCAAAGGCCAGATAGCTAATCCTCGGTCCTTCGAGTGAATATCCCACCTCGCTTGAAACCGCCTGGAGGACCCAATCCATCGCAAGGCTGAAAAGGCACGGAGACAAAGGATCGCCCTGCCTGATCCCCCTCCCGCTTACAATTGGGTCCGTCCACCTACGACCGTCGGTAACTCGGGTAAACCCGCCACCGTAGACCCTTATCACGTATTCAACGAATCCGGATGGTAGGCCTTTATGGACCATGGCGGCTCGTAGAGCTGAGTGACTAATGCTATCAAAGGCCTTAGCAATGTCCAGGAACGTCAAGTGTACCTCGCGGCGACACCGACGAGCCTCCCTGAGCACCGCATCCAGGACTACACTGTTCTCGTGTATGTGAAGCTGGCGTCTCATTTCCTGGAAACTCAAAATTTTTTGAGAGTTCTGGCTTTATTTTCAATAGTTCTAGAGTTCTTGATGAGTTAAATTAATAGTTCCGGCCTTTAAAGCAGAAAAAATTGCATAACAAATGATTTGACAAGTTCACGCAGCAAATCATTTTGTTTTTCGACAGTTTCCTTATCAACAATTGTCAGAATTCATAAAATCATAGATTTGTAAGAGTTCTGAGGATAGTTCTACATTTTAGAAGAAAAAAAAAAACGATTAAAAAAAAATATATACCAAAATTATCCCGATATATACACGGTTTCTGATCAAAAGTCAATCAATAACTAGTTGTTTTGATTATTCTAAACGAGTTCTAATATAGTTAAAGTCACGTACAATGATTTTCCGAACAGTTCTGATACAAGGATTAATCGGAAGTATTTTTAAAAAATTTTTAAACCTGAAAAATACGTACATATTTGTAAAAATAAAAATTAGACGCCGGTCAAAATTTGAGAGTTCTGATTATTCTAAAAGAGTTCCAATGTAGTTAAATGCATGGCAAAAGATTTTCAAAAGAGTTCTGGTACGAGAAATGATGAGAAGTATTTTTCAACAATTATTATACTTGAAAAATGCATGTGGTAAATTTGAAATTGCAACCACGGCGTATAAGAAGGAGTTCTGATTATTCCAAAAGAGTTCTCATATACTTAAAAGGATGGAAAATTATTTTCCCAAGAGTTCTGGTACAAGAAATGATGAGAAGTATTTTTCAACAATTATTATACTTGAAAAATGCATGTGGTAAATTTGAAATTGCGACCACGGTCTATAAGAAGGAGTTCTGATTATTCCAAAAGAGTTCTGATATATAAGTATATCAGAACTCTTTTGGAATAATCAGAACTCCTTGTTATAAACCGTGGTCGCAATTTCAAATTTTGCCACATGCAGTTTTCAAGTATAATAATTGTTTAAAAATACTTCTGGTAAGTTCTCGTATCAGAACTCTTGGGAAAATCATTTTCCATCCTTTTAAGTATATCAGAACTCTTTTGGAATAATCAGAACTCCTTCTTATAGACCGTGGTTGAAATTTCAAATTTACCACATGCATTTTTCAAGTATAATAATTGTTGAAAAATACTTCTCATCATTTCTCGTACCAGAACTCTTGGGAAAATCATTTGACATGTCTTTAACTATATCAGAACTCTTTTGGAATAATCAGAACTCCTTGTTATAGACCGTGGTCGCAATTTCAAATTATGCCACATGCAGTTTTCAACTATAATAATTGTTGAAAAATACTTCTGGTAAGTTCTCGTATCAGAACTCTTGGGAAAATAATTTTTCATCCTTTTAAGTATATCAGAACTCTTTTGGAATAATCAGAACTCCTTCTTATAGACCGTGGTCGCAATTTCAAACTTTGCCACATGCAGTTTTCAAGTATAATAATTGGTTAAAAATACTTCTCATCATTTCTTGTACCAGAGCTCTTGGGAAAATCATTTTCCATCTCTCAACTATATCAGAACTCTTTTGGAATAATCAGAACTCCTTCTTATAGACCGTGGTCGCAATTTCAAATTTTGCCACATGAAGTTTTCAAGTATAATAATTGTTTAAAAATACTTCTGGTAAGTTCTCGTATCAGAACTCTTCGGAAAATCATTTTCCATCCTTTTAAGAATGTCAGAACTTTTTTGGAATAATCAGAACTCCTTATTATTGACGGTGGCCGCACTTTCAAATTTAACACATGCATTCTTGAAGTATAATAATTGTTGAAAAATACTTCTCGTATCAGAACTCTTCGGATAATCTTTTGCCATGTATTTAACTATACTGGAACTCTTTTAGAATAATCAGAACTCTCAAATTTTGACCGGCGTCTAATTTTTATTTTTACAAATATGTACGTATTTTTCAGGTATAATAATTTTTTAAAAATACTTCCGATTAATCCTTGTATCAGAACTGTTCGAAAAATCATTGTACGTCACTTTAACTATATTAGAACTCGTTTAGAATAATCAAAACAAATAGTTATTGATTGACTTTTGATCACAAACCGTGTATATATCGGGATAATTTTTGTATATATATATATTTTTTTGTAATCGTTTTTTTTTTCTTCTAAAATGTAGAACTATCCTCAGAACTCTTACAAATCTATGATTTTATGTATTCTGACCATTTTTGATAAGGAAAATGTCGAAAAAAAAAAAAATGATTTGCTGCGTGAACTTGGCAAATCATTTGTTATTCCATTTTTTTTTTTGCTTTAAAGGCCGGAACTATTAATTTAACTCATCAAGAACTCTAGAACTATTGAAAACAAAGCCAGAACTCTCAAAAAATTTTGAGTTTCCACGAAATGAGACGCCAGCTTCACACACACCAGCCAATATCTTATGAAGTTGTCTGACAGCTACGGACGCCACGGTAATAGGTCTATAATGACCAGGCGTCTCGGGAAATTTCTTTTTCGGAAAAAGACAGTTCTGGCCCCAACCATTAAATGAATACACCTTCCCCCCAATAAATATAAGTTATAAAAAACATCCCGAACCTTAGGGGGAACTGATTCCCAATCGGCAACTCGTAGGCCGTCCGGACCAGGCGCAGAGGATCTGTCTAACTTGTTTTCCTGGATCTCTACTACTTCGACAGGCGTCCATAGTGTGGTGATCTCTATAGCTCCCGGTGGCAAACCAAGCTGTTCAAATGGCCGAGAGGGATTCTCCATAATCGGGCGCCAATAGTTCTCCATTTCGTCCAACGAATTCCTGCGATCTAGGGGACCTCCTTCCAAAATCTCCATAACCGCCCTACTCCTATTAGATTTCCACATTTTTTGTATGCGGTGATATTCTATCTGGCGGCGCTGCCTAGCGATAAATGGCAGGGGTTGTGGGCCACCAGGCTTTCCACTTCCTTCAAATGAGGCATTGCCCCACTCGGGAAAGCGCGCCTGAAGCCACTCATACAGTTGGTCCGTGACATTCAGCCCTGCTTTTTCATCTTCAACTAGAGACGCCAGAATTGTATCTGGGCCACGAAGGCCAATTGTCTGTTCAGCCGCTGCTTCACAGAAAATCTCCCTAAAACCAGGACCAACTACCTCTACCACTTGCGCAGGCTGTCGAAGCTCCTCTCTATTTAACTCATCCATTGCTTGACGAAGGAATGCCCGGTAGCGAGGAGTAAGCCGAATTCGCTGCGTCGCCCCAGCTGTTCTATCAAGTAACCCTTGTACAAGGCTTTCGTTCGTACAGCAAGGCCCCTTGCTCTGCACTCTGCCTCGCGTTTTGATAGAAGACGCAGCTCTTCCTCACTCCAACGGGGCATCCTTGGAATTCTTATTGTACTATTGTGGACCTCCGGGTGGGCACGAGTTATATGCTGTCCTAGACTTCTATTACTTCTGAACCCTCAAGACATGACAAATATATATGTATATATATATTTATATGTATATATATGTATATGTATATGTATATATATATATATATATATATATATATATATATATATACAAATTTTAACCACTATCATTTTCGGTCTCTAGGGGTTCTGAAACGCAAAATTTTCTAGTCGGCACTTCCGGATTGCGTCATGAGATCAACCTTATAAGCGGGGTTCCTCCCTATGGGGGAGGGAGGAACCGCGCTAGAACGTAAGCGTTACGATTTTTTTACGCGAATTTCGCCCCAAACGCCATCTACCATTGGGCGGATTCTGCTGGTTAACGAACTTGACCTTTCAAATTAGAAGACAGATTTTTGTACCAAATTTCATCAAAATCGGACCATTTTTGAGCCGTCACGAGCGCGAACAGACAAGCATATATATAAATACACACACACACACACACACACACACACACACACATATATATATATATATATATATATATATATATATACATACAAATTTGAACCACCTATATTTTCGTGATGCGGGGTCTGAAACGAGAAAGTTTCTGGTCGGCACGTCCGGATCGCGTCATGAGGTCAACCTCATAAGCGGATTTCCCTATGGAGATAGGGAGGATTCGAGCTAAAAATGTAAGTGTTACGATTTTTTTGCGCGAATTTCGCCCCAAACGCCATCTTCCAGTGGGCGGATTTTGCTGGTTAACGAACTTGACCTTTCAAATTGGACGAAGGATTTTTGTACCAAATTTCATCAAAATCGGACCATTAGGGACGCGAGAAATCCGCGAACAGACAAATATATATATATATATATATATATATATATATATATATATATGTTGTTCATTCGGCATCTGTCTCCAGCGGTCTTGCTCCTCCTAACATCGCAATATTTCGCCGGATTCCTCTCCGGCTTCTTCGGGCCTTCACTCATCCTTGCTGGTCGGTAAGGGAATGAGTCCGTCCTTGGTCTGGGCTCCCTTTATACGCCTTGGTCGGAGATTGTGCGAGCCAATAAGCTTGGGGGGCTGTGGGCCAATGGGGAGTCGGCTGTCTCCGTCCGTGTCTTCAGTTGTCCGTTCGGGGCGCTGATGGTCTTGCGTGGGTGGCTTGACTTCTATCCTCTTCATGATTGGCCGCCATGTGTTAGAAAGGATGAGTCCATCTTCTCTATTGAAATTGGCCGGATACTTCTGGATTTCAATCGCCTCCCTGATTTGTCTTCTGGTCAGAGCGTTTTCTTTGGCTAGGGTCTTGGCTTGGTCAAAGAGGATTTGTTTGGGGCACTCTTCTCCGTGTGTTGCCACTGCAGAGTATTTCGTGCGTCCCAGCCTGTAGTCAGCAACACACGGAGAAGAGTGCCCCAAACAAATCCTCTTTGACCAAGCCAAGACCCTAGCCAAAGAAAACGCTCTGACCAGAAGACAAATCAGGGAGGCGATTGAAATCCAGAAGTATCCGGCCAATTTCAATAGAGAAGATGGACTCATCCTTTCTAACACATGGCGGCCCATCATGAAGAGGATAGAAGTCAAGCCACCCACGCAAGACCATCAGCGCCCCGAACGGACAACTGAAGAAACGGATGGAGACAGCCGACTCCCCATTGGCCCACAGCCCCCCAAGCTTATTGGCTCGCACAATCTCCGACCAAGGCGTATAAAGGGAGCCCAGACCAAGGACGGACTCATTCCCTTACCGACCAGCAAGGATGAGTGAAGGCCCGAAGAAGCCGGAGAGGAATCCGGCGAAATATTGCGATGTTAGGAGGAGCAAGACCGCTGGAGACAGATGCCGAATGAACAACACATTTAATTCCCAGCGAAGTAACTTGAAAAACAACATATATATATATATATATATATATATATATATATATATATAAATATATATATATATACAAATTTGAACCACCGTTATTTTCGGTCTCGAGGGGTTCTGAAACGCAAAATTTTCTAGTCGGCACTTCCGGATTGTTTCATGAGATCAACCTTATAAGCGGGGTTCCTCCCTTTGAAGGGAGGGAGGAACCGCGCTAAAAACAACTAAAATGTGAGTAATTTGTATATTTTTCCGGTGTAGCGGTTAAGATAAGCTTTAAAATGATAGCTTATTTATGAAAATTGATGAAGTATTAAGGAAGTTATTGCGTACCGACAAAAAAAACCCTTGAGAAATTATAATGTATATATAGACGATAGAGAATTTTACTGTTGAAAAATTTGATCACATGCTGAAGTGTAATCTCCAAGGAAATCGAGCTATTTTGAGTTACTATATCCCTAATGCTGAGAAGGTTATAGGTGGAATAGAAAGATAATAGGCAGTCAGCTGTTTGGCCCTGGTTCCTAGTGACGCTTGCTAATTTTCAGCGGTTCTTTTTTTCAATTTTAAGTCGTTTTTTCTTTAAATTTCTTTTAATATTTATTAAGAATAGTTTCATTTAAGTGTTTAGATAAAGTTTATGTAGTTTTTTCACCCAGTAATAGCTTATGAGGGAAGATATTTCATATTGAAGTTTGCTAACCTGAAGCTAGAGGAGGCTCCGGCTCCATTCTTGGGACAGGAGGCTGCCTTCAATTGTTTCTTCACTCAGGGAGTAGACTTTACATTATAAACAATTTATTTTCTTTTTGATTTTCATCACTTTTTCTTGTATTTATATTTAATTTATTTTAGTCCTGTTAATATAAAGTACATCTTACTCCATGGATATGTAAAATAATATTATTACAGAACCTAAACCTCCGGATCCCGGGGTTTCTTCAATAAATAGCTTTAAATTTGAGTTACCACCCGGTCGGTGGACAAAAAAATTTCTTGTTATGACCTTAGCCCCTAATAGAGAAAAGAAAACCTTTCGCGATTTCAGTCCTTTTATAATTTGTAGATTCATTAAAAGTTTTGGTCCTCAAATAAATGTGAAATTTTTGAAATCAGGTATAATAATTTTGGAAATTTCAAACGAAAAAGATTTCATTAATCTGGGAAAAATTAAATCCTATGAAAATTATGATATTCAATTTTCATTACATCGATCGCTAAATTTTTCCAAAGGAGTCATCACCTGCGATGAATTTCTTCATTGTACAGAGGATGAGCTTAAGGAAGAATTAGCCAAACAAAATGAAGTCGAAGTTAAGAGAATATTTAAAACGATAAACGGTTCAAAAATTCCAACTCCATCTATCATTCTTACATTTAATCGGTCCGATCTACCTGAAAAAAATAGTTTTCGATTTTTTAAGTGTACGAGTCATTCCGTATTATAGACCTCTTATATGCTTTAACTGTTATGGATATCGGCATGGAAAACGTCAGTGCAGAGAACCAGTTTTCCTGTGCGGTCGATGTGGATTAGCAAAGCACGAGGGAGAATGTGAGGCGAAGTGTCTCCATTGTACGGGTCCCCATCCTGCCTGGTTCTCCTCATGTCCGATATATAAAAAGTCCGACTCGCAGGAACTGCAGCATCTTAGCGCGGTTCCGTTCATGTCCCTAGTGCCATTTACACAGAAGCGGAAATTACAGAATCTGGCTCTCATTCTAAAGCAAAGCTCTATAAATCAATACAAAATATGCCTAATAAAGCCTTTCTAGAGGATACAGAAGCATGGGCGTATATGAGGGGGGCTGAGGGGGCTGCAGCCCCTCCCGAAATTTTGAATTGATGATAAAAACTTTTCGTAAAACCCTTAAAAATAAATTAAATAAGATCACTTAGTTCATAAAACATATTTTATTTTACGTGTAATAGCGTTTTAGTTGCCTAAAACTATTCCAAGCTCTAAATATTTAGTATTCCATACCCTGGAAATGGTCTCAGCCCCCCCCCCGAAATTGTTTTTATATACGCCCATGTACAGAAGGATCAAGAAGAAGTACACAAGATTGAGTAGAATACCCTGCCTAATATAGCCTATATAGAATAATATGCCGAATAAAACCTATCTAGTAAATACACAAGGACAAATAAAAGTCTTGACGAATAACAAGTCAAGAAAAAAAACTTTATTTAACAAAATAAAACAAAGTTTAGTTGCCCAACTACAATAGAATAATATACCTAATTAAGTCTATGGAGTAGACACAAATGGACCAAAAACAAGTCTTGTGGAATGTTGTTTTTTTTTTCTAATTAAATACTTTTTATCAATATTTAGTATATAACCTTTGTTGAAAACTATTGATTGCTAATTGATGAATTGGTTTACAACTAAGTAGTCTTTATGAATATTTAGTATATAACCTTATGTTTGGATCTGAGTTTTTGGGGTGCTCTCCGCCTAGGCTTTGTATTTGTGTCGGCAGATACCTGGGGTATATTTACAGCTCTTGAGGATTAACTCTTAGCAGGTAAATTTCCTGCGGCCCCCTTGTTTCTACGGGCATTGAACCGCCATATTCGCTCATAGTATCTAACCGTTGTGAAGTTTATTTTTTGGATTTAGGACTTAATATACATATGTAGACTAAATCATAGCAAGAAGTAATCCTCCGTCGTCGGTTCTTAACTATGTAGACTCGCTAATGTTATCCAATCTTAGATACATCGTATTTAAAATCCACAGCAAAAACACGACATTTCATCAGAATCCCCTGCTGAATAAAACTTATATAGAATAATATGCAAAATAAAGCCTATCTAGTGGATAAAAATAGAGGAAAAAAGCCGTTCGTGGTGGTAGAAAATCTTAAAAGTATTTCGCTCAGAAATCTCCGAAATATTGTTACTAATTTTACGTATCCTGTTTTATAGCCAAATAGATTTATATTCTATAATTAATAAAAAAACCTACTAACAATAAAAAACTATGGGTAACAGATGAAAATAGGGAATACCAAGAATAATTCTAAAGAACGAAATCAACACCAGTACTGTAATCTAGATATTCATACGGCATCTTCGAATTCTAACAAACAAAATATTGATTCTAATTATACGTATCCTGTTTTGTTGACAAATACATTTGACTACTATAAGCAATTAAAAACACTAGGGAATATGCCAAAGAACTCGGAGTAGGAGCCTCGACAGTTTCAAGACATTTGAAGGAAATCGACAAATCCAAAACTGACATTTCATACGGTACAGCCTGATATATTTTTAACAATGAATTGTTTTTCTTATTTTAATTAATCTGTTTTATTGTCAAATACATTATCCAACTTTAAGCAATTAAAAAATAACAAGGAATAAAAACAAACAAAAAAACTGTTCGAATAAACGAAATCAATTACTTCAAAGTTTAAGCACTTATTTCTCCGATTGACATAGCCTAATCAAAAATTGTTTCAGAATCTTTTTTGTAGAACATTTAGTAAGCTTTCGCATGGTAACCCTCCGTTTACCAATATTCTCAACCTTTTTCGAAATATTAAGGAAAGTATACAAAGTTACCAAAACTTTTTTATGTATGTTAATAAAATATTTTATTCTAACCCTTCCTTAACTCTAAACGCAACATTTCAACATATTAGTTTCAATGAATGTAGAACATGCAGTAAATATTTCAACTGAATCCCATGATTCTAAGTACCGAAACCAAAAACGGCATTCAAAAATTATTTTTTCAGTTTTCTCGAAAACGGTACAGCTATCGCCTTGAAAATTGTTCCATTCGTTTTCCTAGCCCAAGAAGCCTATAAAAAGAGTTCTTACAAGCTTATGAACTCAAAAACGTAAGCGTTACGATTTTTTTTGCGCGAATTTCGCCCCAAACGCCATCTTCCAGTGTGCGGATTTTGCTGGTTAACGAACTTGACCTTTCAAATTGGACGACAGATTTTTGTACCAAATTTCATCAAAATCGGACCATCAGGGAAGCCAGAAATGAGCGAACAGACAAATATATATATATATATATATATATACATATATATATATATATATATATATATATATATATACATATATATATATATACATATATATATATATACATATATATATATATATATATATATATATATATATACAAATTTGAACCACCGTTATATTCGGTCTCTAGGGGTTCTGAAACGCGAAATTTTCTTGTCGCACTTCCGGTTTGTTTCATTGTATCAACCTTATAAGCGGGGTTCCTCCCTATGGGGGAGGGAGGAACCGCGCTAAAAAGAAAAACAGATAGAGGAATACAGAAGAAAGCATAAAGTACATTATTTCCAAGCAGATAAATCCCTCCAGCCTAGAGTACAGGTTAATCCTAGTACCTCTCATAGTTACGCGGAGGTCGCCTCAGCATTACTACTAAAAATGTACTCCTGGAACAATTCGAAAAACTGTCATGTCTCGTGCAATCTCTTGCTGAAAAAATTAATTATTTAGAATCATCAATAGGTAATAAATCTCCCCAATTAGTTAAAGATAAATCTGGAAATAAAAATAAATCTAATATACCTTCTAACCAAAAATTATCAAACACATTGGAAATATCAATAATTCCCGACCCTAAACAGAATATTTCTCAATCAAGCCAACTACCCCTTCCGAAAATAGGAGATAAAAGGACTAGACCTCCTTCCCAGAATTCTACTCCTGCGTCATGTGGCTCTCCAACGTCCTCTCATGTGGATGACGGGGATCTGAATCCAAAAATTCGTAATAGATACAAAAACAAAACAACAAAAAAAAAATGAATTTGATCCGTATTTTATATAATTATTCATTAAATTTTGTACACTTACCCTTAATATGGACACACAAATGCACAGTATTTTTTTTTTCATTGTTGTTCTTTCTTAAAAATCTATTTTTAAATGGAAATCAAATTTCATTACCATTCAAATCTTATTTCATTAACACAAATAGTTTAAAAATATCCTCCGATAATTATTTACTTATATATACAAATGAAGATTTTTGTTTAAATATTACTTTGTTCTACCAACTTTTCAAACTCCAATACTTTGTTAGTTTAAATATTCTACATCTTAATTCTGATCTTCATATTTTCCCACTGTTTCCACATGTTAAACTTGTATTAATTTATTCCAAGCACACACCATGACCATTCTGCAATGGAACATTAATGGTTTACATTTTCACAAAGCAGATCTATTATCAATATCAAGGGAAAAATATTGCCCTTTAATCTGTCTGCAGGAGACGCATCTGAAGGAAACTAGCAATTTCACCCTTAATGGTTATAGTCACTTCTGGAAAGATTATTGTCATGGACTTATTGTTAGTGGTGGTGTTAGTGTGTTAGTCAGTCATGATATTCCTTGCACTGAGGTTCCATTGGTGTCGGATTTGCAAGCTGTTGCTGTCAAAATATACTCACATCAGTCATTTACATTATGCTCCATTTATTTACCTCCAGGACAACCTTTTGATGAGAACCAATTAGTAAATCTTGTTGCTCAACTTCGATCTCCTCTTTTCTTACTTGGAGACTTTAATAGCCATAGTGGTGTTTGGTTCTCAGATACAACAGATACCAGAGGGCGTATTGTTGAGTCTTTTCTTAACTCCTCTCAATTAGGTGTCTTGAATGATTCTTCGCCGACCCATCTTTGCAGCTCCACTGGAACTCTATCCTCCATCGACCTTTCTTTAGTTAGCCCTGCCCTTCTCCCTAGATGCACTTGGTCCACCATGGACGACCTTTATGGGTCGGACCATTTTCCGATTCTAATAAATTTTCTGGAAAGAAATCCTCTCCCGTCACGTTTACCTCGCTGGAAGACGGAAGAAGCCGATTGGGATAAATATAAAACAAATACAGATCTTACTTGTGTAAACATAAATAGCCGCTGTATAAACATTTTGACAAACGAAATTAATAGCGTAATATTATCCTCAGCTGAGATGGCAATTCCAAAAACAAAACCTCGTAGTAATAGAGTCCTAGTTCCATGGTGGAACGAAGATTGTGCTTCTGCTGTTAAGAAAAGGAAAAAATGCCTTAACAAATTTAAGAAACATCCGTGTTCCATGCATTTAGAAGAGTACATTAACAGCAGAAAACAAGCGCGATTTACAATTAGGACACGAAAGAGGGATTGCTGGAGGAATTCTGTCTCTAATATTAATATACACACACCCCCCTCAGATATTTGGAATACAGTCAGAAAAATAATAGGCCGTTACAAAAGTAACAAACATCCTTTTAATATTATTAAAACTCCAAACGAAATTCTAACAGGTCCTCTCCAAATAGCCAACCATCTCGGCCGATTTTATGAAACTATTTCCTCCAATTCAAATTACAGTCCACAGTTCCTTCAGATCAAGCAAGCAAAAGAATCCCAACCAATATATATACACAAAGATCCTCTTGACCCTTTAAATCTCCCCATTACGTACATAGAACTTGAAGAAGCCCTCAAAACTCGCAAAGATACCTCTCCCGGTCCGGATAATATTTGCATCGGAGAGATAAAACATCTAACAGTGGAAAATAAAATCATTATATTAAAATATTTTAATAAAATTTTTCAGACCGGTATAATTCCCGAGCTATGGACCAAATCAACTTCAATTCCCATCCCCAAAAAAAAGCAACCCCCTTTCCATGCATCGAGTTACCCAGTAATTTCATTGACAAGTTCCCTGTGCAAACTATTTGAAAAAATAATAGTCAATCGCCTGCACTGGTATTTGGAAAGTAAAGGTTTGCAGGCTAAGTGGCAGAGTTGATTTCGACGAGGAAGAAGCACGCGGGACAACTTGGTAAAGCTTGAGGTAGAAATTAGAGAGGCTTTTAGGAAGAAGAGAAAACTATTAGCTGTTTTTGTGGACATTAAAAATGCGTTTGACACCATTTGGAGAAGGTATATCTTAGACTGTTTAAATGAAATCGGAATAAGAGGTTATATTCTAATATTTATCCAGAATTTTTTAACAAACCGATCATATAAAATTCGGAACGGAACAGTACTGTCGGAAGAATTTATTCAAGCAAACGGTGTACCGCAGGGAAGCGTCATGAGGCCTCTTCTCTTCTCCGTCGCCATCAATCGTGTCCTGCAGATTATACAACCTCCGGTACAAGGTATGCTCTATGCAGATGATCTCGTTTTATATTCATCTGATCGAAGCACAGAAAATCTTCAGAATAAAATACAGTCTGCCTTAAATGTAATGAATGAATGGTTTAACGAGCATGGGTTTCAGATCTCCTCTACAAAGACTGTATCCGTCCTATTTGCCCCTCGTAAAGTCAAAGATCCACCTTCACTCTACATAAATAACATTTTAATTAAGAATAATCAAAATGCAGAATTTTTGGCCTAACCTTTGACCGCAATCTAAATTGGTGCTCACATCTAAAAACTCTAAAAGATAAATTTTTGCAGTCAATGAATATACTTAAAATGTTAGCAAATACATCTTGGGGAGGAGATCGAACGAGTATGCTCATGCTCTATCGAAGCCTTATCAGATCCAAGTTAGACTATGGATGCATGGCCTATGGGTCTGCCTCTCCGAAAACTACAATTGTTAGACACAGTTCACCACTATGGCATTAGAATTGCTACCGGAGCTTTCCGTTCCAGCCCCGTGCTGAGTCTTTACGCGGAATCTGGAGAACATCCCCTTGAAACACGTAGAAACCAGCTTTCTCTTAATTATTATATATCTATAAAAGCCAATCCTTCCCACCCGCTTAATGAATGTTTTTCGAACCTCAATAATATACAAAACTACAGAAATAGAAGAAAACCTTTCACTATCAAAATTCAGGATCTCCTTCAAAGCCTAAATCTCTTAGAAAACCCACCAATCCTACCGGAAATACCTTATAATGATGCACCCTGGACTCTGCCTTCTGTTAGAATGAATCTTTCTCTAACTAAGTTCATTAAGAAGCAAAAAAAAAAAAAAAAAAAAAAAAAATAATAATAATTAAGAAGCAAACAATTCAACAAAAAACAACAAGAATATAATAAGATCCGTAGCGAAATGCCTTCCTCTTCTGTAGTTTTTACCGACGGTTCTAAAAGCGATGATGGTGTTGGTGCAGTATTTTTGTCCGACAGTGGTTCAGGAATGTTCTCTTTGCCCCCTGAAGCATCCATCTTCACCGCGGAATTAGTTGCCATATCCAAAGCCCTCAATACCGTAACCCCTCAAAAATCTAAATTAACTGTTTTTTTCCGACTCTCTTTCTGCTCTTCTAGCATTACAAAATTCCTATTCTAAGCACCCATTAATTTTAGATATATTCACTTCTCTTGTGTCTCTCATTAAAAATATCTGCAAAGTCACATTCTGCTGGATTCCCAGCCACTCCGGTATAAAGGAAAACGAGGAAGTTGATTGTTTAGCGAAAAGAGCCATTAGAAAAGGGATTCGTGTTCCAACTATCACATCCAATGATTTTGCCTTATCCGTAAAACGGAAGACATGGGAACCATGGGAAGAGAAATGGTTTACAATCACTGATAATAAATTGAGGCAACTTAAATCTAGTGTCCAATCGTGGAGGTCATCGGTGCGCCGGACGAGAGGGAGGAAATTGTTATAACCCGTCTTCGTATAGGCCACACGAAAGTTACTCACTCATATCTAATGTCAAGGGAAGATCCACCGATGTGTGACGTTTGTGGCATAATCATAACAGTCAAGCATATTCTTCTAGACTGCCAATCATACGTCATGGAAAGACAATTAAATCAACTAGGGACAACAATTGTAGGCAATTATAGGAAATTATAGGCAATGATTCAACAAATTTAACAAAATTGATAAAATTCTTAAAATCAAGTGGTTTATTCGATAAATTATAGCTTTAGTAATTTGGATTTTAATATAAAATTAGTTTGAATGAGGAGCGATTCGGGGTGGAGATGTGGTGGCGTCCGGGGGCTTTGCATCGGTCTCTAGACCAGAACGGTCCCAGCCATGGTGGGATGTGGTGGGTACTAAGGAAGCCATGCTATGTAAACCCAGCACATCCCACGACTCATGCCTGTAAGAGTCTCATCATAGACTCCAAGAGAGAGCTAGTGCTGGGTCCTCGGGCTGTCCTCTGCTCCTCTACTTCGGATCGTTCTTCTCACCTCACCTTTATTTATTTTCATTTTCTAATTATTTATTTACTTATTTTTTTTTCTAAACAACAAGTAAAGAAAACTATATATAGAATACTCAATTAACTCCAGCAAAAATACTAACTTTCATAAATAATTTAGTTTTGTAAATGCGAAACAGCAATATTTACAATGTCTCTTCGGTGAGGTGCAGCTTCTCCCCCTATCTGTGGCCTGGGTTCCGCCGGGTTCGGTCCTGCCGTGACATCGCTGTACTCTCTGGACTGTCACAGTCCCGGGCTCTGGAGATTGTGGACGCCCTCCCGGGGGAGGGGGTGAGCACAACTCCCTGTAGAGTCTTGCATGATTAAGTTTCCCCTCATGAAGCATTTTTACTAGGAGAGCAGTGCAGCGGTGTCGCGGTGGTTCTGGGCTCGGACGGAGTCCGTTCCGCGATGTGGGTGGAAGGCTTTTAGATTTTCTTTTTAAATTATTTTTCCCTTCCTGATTTCAATTCTTCATTTTCCATATAATCAACTTTAAAGAGTATATTTACATTGATTTAAGAAACTCCTTCCTTTGTTGGGTGCCCATGACCTCCCACGGTTGAATACACCCTTCCAAACAACAAAAAAAAAAAAAAAAAAAGATAATAGGTGGAAGGAAGTACCTGACTCTGTCTGTTCCTTGACTTCCGCCGGTGAGTAAAGACCGTATTATTTCAAAGAAAGATCCCTTTCAAATTAGAGATGTCAATTATAAAACTGGTTTACTGCTAAAAAGGCAAGAATTGAATAAAAGGAGCCGCAAGAAATTAATTTAAACGTATTTTGATGCAGGAATCGAATAAAGGAGTCCTAATAACTGAATTTAAAATTATTTTGACGCAGGGATCGAATGAACGGAGTCCAGGTATTGAATTTATAAAAATGTTGATGCAGGAATCGAATGAAAGAAGTTAATTAAAACCCTTAAGATAAGGGAGTTTGAGAAAAATCATTTTGTTTCTGTTGAGTAATTGGATGAACGGCAAGTTTACAAACAGTACATTGTTGCTGAACGTTTATCCAATAAGACAGAAAATTGGATATACCACCCCAAATATTCGGCTTCCTTTTACTCACTTATTATCTCCGGAAGGAAAAGAGTTACATTGAGTTATTTTTCTACTCATTTTGCTCATTCATTCTTTCGAAGAGCTTTTCAGTCTTCGACATACTAAACGAGTGAACATCAATTAAACCTCTGCTGTTGATGGGATGAGCCGTCGTTGGAGGGAAGAAAGTGGCGATTAAGGAGTGCCTTACAAAGCCACTTCCGCCGAAGAATCTCACACACAGGACCTTTGAATTCTCCGAAACTGGTGGTGGTGGTGGGGAAGTTAGTGGATTTTTAGATAATGGCTGTTAAGATCCGCCTACGGGGCCATCCGAGGTCTTACATAACTGGTGAACTACGGTCGAGGGGTAACATTTACGCTTCTGCAAATGCCACTCCGTACATCCTTATTGCTCTGTCTTCAGTCTGCTGACTTAAGCGGGCAACCCAGGTTGGCCTGGGTGAGCGGCCCTTCTCTGTTCCAGAAGACGACTTCTTAAGCGTGTCATTTCTCTCTAATCCGAGTCACGTAATTAGTATATTGTGGAGATGATCCCTTTTGCAATTTCAAATAGATCTGTACCTTATATTACTTATTAAAAATCTTCTTATCATTCATTAAAACAGAATTTCAGAGACAAATTTATCCATAGATCCATGAAATTGCTATCAGTTTGAGATTTTGATCTAAGCAAACATCTTAAGTTGGCATACCCTACTTTCAAACCTAAGACTCTTCGCTAAGAGAGTTATCGCTCTTACGAGCGTTCTAGCAAAATTCAATAAAATCAGGCTGGGGTATGTCGGAGCAACGGAAGTATTCGCAGATGGCTCTGAAACTAATGCCGGGATAAAATGTGCAGTAGTATGAAATACCACAAGACGGATGCTATCTCTCCCGACTATTAATTCCATATATACAGGAGAACTATTAGCATTAAGCAATACCACAAGACGGATGCTATCTCTCCCGATTATTAATTCCATATATACAGGAGAACTATTAGCATTAAGCAATACCACAAGACGGATGCTATCTCTCCCGACTATTAATTCCATATATATACAGGAGAACTATTAGCATTAAGCAATACCACAAGACGGATGCTATCTCTCCCGACTATTAATTCCATATATATACAGGAGAACTATTAGCATTAAGCAATACCACAAGACGGATGCTATCTCTCCCGACTATTAATTCCATATATACAGGAGAACTATTAGCATTAAGCAATACCACAAGACGGATGCTATCTCTCCCGACTATTAATTCCATATATACAGGAGAACTATTAGCATTAAGCAATACCACAAGACGGATGCTATCTCTCCCGATTATTAATTCCATATATACAGGAGAACTATTAGCATTAAGCAATACCACAAGACGGATGCTATCTCTCCCGACTATTAATTCCATATATATACAGGAGAACTATTAGCATTAAGCAATACCACAAGACGGATGCTATCTCTCCCGACTATTAATTCCATATATATACAGGAGAACTATTAGCATTAAGCAATACCACAAGACGGATGCTATCTCTCCCGACTATTAATTCCATATATATACAGGAGAACTATTAGCATTAAGCAATACCACAAGACGGATGCTATCTCTCCCGACTATTAATTCCATATATACAGGAGAACTATTAGCATTAAGCAATACCACAAGACGGATGCTATCTCTCCCGATTATTAATTCCATATATACAGGAGAACTATTAGCATTAAGCAATACCACAAGACGGATGCTATCTCTCCCGACTATTAATTCCATATATATACAGGAGAACTATTAGCATTAAGCAATACCACAAGACGGATGCTATCTCTCCCGACTATTAATTCCATATATATACAGGAGAACTATTAGCATTAAGCAATACCACAAGACGGATGCTATCTCTCCCGACTATTAATTCCATATATATACAGGAGAACTATTAGCATTAAGCAATACCACAAGACGGATGTTATCTCTCCCGACTATTAATTCCATATATATACAGGAGAACTATTAGCATTAAGCAATACCACGAGACGGATGTTATCTCTCCCGACTATTAATTCCATATATATACAGGAGAACTATTAGCATTAAGCAATACCACAAGACGGATGTTATCTCTCCCGACTATTAATTCCATATATATACAGGAGAACTATTAGCATTAAGCAATACCACAAGACGGATGTTATCTCTCCCGGCTATTAATTCCATATACACAGGAGAACTATTAGCATTAAGCAATACCACGAGACGGATGTTATCTCTCCCGATTATTAATTCCATATATACAGGAGAACTATTAGCATTAAGCAATACCACGAGACGGATGTTATCTCTCCCGGCTATTAATTCCATATATACAGGAGAACTATTAGCATTAAGCAATACCACGAGACGGATGTTATCTCTCCCGACTATTAATTCCATATATACAGGAGAACTATTAGCATTAAGCAATACCACGAGACGGATGTTATCTCTCCCGATTATTAATTCCATATATACAGGAGAACTATTAGCATTAAGCAATACGAATGGCTTCAAAATAGAGATAGGAGGTTAACATCGCCTCGAGACACTGGAAAAAGTCAGGTGGTTCTGTCGAAAATAAGAATTTGAGGGATATCCCCGTGGTCTAGTGGCTAACGCCTTAGATTCATAAGCGGGACATGGTGGGTCTGATTCCGACCGGCTGCAGGAATTTTCTCATCTCACGGCTTGTTGGGAAATTTCCTTGCTGCAACCTGGATGTCGGCGCTAATGGCCTAGACGTCGATGCGCCGTAAAAAAAAAAATGCTTACTTATTAAAAAGAGGATCTTGGTCTGAAACGCAGACTAGATCGTATGAAGCCGATCAAAACCCACAGGATATTCATGGTTCATGAAAAGTGCTGAGATTCTTGAAATTTCTTGAGCTTGTTTTATAATATACTAGCGGACTCCGCAAACGTTGTTTTGCCATATAAATTATTTCTATTGATCAAATAACTAACTTTCTGTGTGATAAAAACAGGAAACTGGCTTTGTTCTCATCCTTACTTCATGCTGTTTACAGGGTGAGAAGTGACACCTGTAGACGCCTGACGGGAATAACTGATCGAGTGATATTGATCAGTTATGGACCACTAAGTGTTGAAAATAATTAAAGTACTCATAATGCTATTTAAAAATGGGGATTGGTGGTAGGAGGGTGAAAATTTAGGGTTGTATGTAGTTTTTAATGCCAAATCATAGAAAAAATAAAAATTAAATATTTCGTCCAAAAAATAAAAAAATATTTTTTGGGGTGAGCCACCCATATCACTTAGGGGTATGAAAAATAGACTACATCCTATTCTCAGACATACTCAATATACACAAAAAAAAATCATAAAAAGAGTCAAGCCGTTTCGGAGGAGTTCGGTCACAAACATTGTGACACGAGAATTTTATATATTAGATAATCTAAATTAAAACACTTATATCAGTTTTTTAAAATATGTGTATCTGTAAATCTAAATTTATGCTCGTAGGTGAGTATGTGCATGATGAGTGTGTACATGTTTTTTTTATTTATTTTTTTATTTTATGATTTATAAATTCTAGGTCAACTAGTTTTGCATATTTAATGCCTCATCAGGAGCTAACGGCCACTTCATGACTGAAGCTAGGAACAATGGTGCCGACCAGCTAGCTGGTTCTAATCGATAAAGCATGGGCGTATATAGGAAATAATTTCGGGAGGGGCTGGGAAAATTTGGGGGGGGGGCTGAGATCATTTCCGGGGTATGGAATATGAAAAATGTAGAGCTTGGAATAGTTTTAAGCAACTAAAACGCTATTACACGAAAAATAAACTATTTTTTATTAACTAAGTGAACTTATTTAATTTATTTTTAAGGTTTTTATGACCATCAAATGAAAATTTCGGGAGGGGCTGCAGCCCCCTCAGCCCCCCCCTTATATACGCCCTTGCGATAAAGGGCATTAACCAAAAAATAATAAGATCAATACCCAAAAGAATATTTGCACGCAATAGAAATTCAGAACTCTGAGTAAGCCTACAACTACATTAGACAGACATGTATAAGTTTACGGAAGGATGTGTGTATTAATATTTTAATAGGGTACCTGGGTATTGGTTTAGTTAAACCCAGGAGCTCGTTGGAGATTGGGAAAGTAAAGGTCGTGCCTGATGGGATTTAGACCGACGAGGGAACCATTACAGGTATCTACCAGTTAACGGGAGAATAATGAGAGTTTGGCCCTATAAGATACTTCTGTTCTGTAATAACTCAATAGCCCATTGCTCAATCGCACTCAGGCTAACATTACTTCAGGCATCACCTGTTATTATTTTCGATCAACTTAATTGATTTCTACGTTCAAAGAGAGTTCGTCTTCTCGATTCGCTCCCGCCCACCTAACCATCAATATTCTTGAGTTGATGCGGCGTAATGCTATAATCAGTTGTACAATCGCTCAAGTGATTCGTCATTGAAGAGTTGCATTATCGTTTCGGGGATTTTTTCGGCGAATCAAATGCAGAAATAGAAAATTCGGTGCATTAAAGTTTGAAATTATCTACAAAAAAAAAAGATTTAATGTAATTTTCAACCGGCGATGTCAATAGGAGAAATTTAGAGTTTAGTAACCTTTCAAATCGTTACCTTCCACTTACCAGGATTTACAAACCGTTTTCGAGATATTTTAGAAAATATAGGAAAATCCTAAAACCTTTTATGCCTGTCAATGAAATATTTTATTTCTTCCTAGACTCCAAACGGAACCAAAATTTAACCATCTTAGATTAGATGGATTTCAACTGTCTGGAACAAGTTTCAACTGAATCAATCATTTCCGAATACCCTAACTTAAAATTAGTATATTTTTATCAAGTTTTCTCGTAAACAGATACAGATATCGCTTTAACAATGTTTTCAGTCGTTTTCCTATGTTAAGTAACCTATAAAAGGAGTACCATCAAGCATATCAACTCGAAAACGTAAGCGTTCCGATTTTTTTCGTACGTATTTCACTTCTAAAACCATGTTTCGGTGGAATGATTTGGCTGGTTAACGATCTTGACCTTTCAAAATAGATCAAAGATTTTTTTTACCAAATTTCGTAACGTATTAAATGGTTGTTGCTTATTTTAATTGCATTTAACAATAAAATAAGTATATTATTAAACAAGGTAAGGAAATGTGAAACAGTGTTTCCAAGAGCAAACGTTGAGAAGGCAGCGAGAGTCGCCGTGATTCTCTCAGTTTCCTGTTGTGGCGCCTTAAATCTATTTTCTCTTCGAGATTTTATTTTATATTTTTCACGAAAGATCAAACCCCAACAATAACTGCTGCTATTCCTTTACTAATAGCCTTAGACTTTTGAACGGAACCGCGCTAAGATGGCGCAGTTCCTGCGAGTCGGATTTTTATTTATTGTGTTTACCTTTGAAAGGTGAAGAACTTATAGCCCTGAAGAGTTTGTTATACGGGCCATAAATAGACCGCACGCATTTCACCCTGTCATTAAATTACGTTTGAAGCTGTTTGATGTCCCCGGGAAAGCGAATTCTGTACTCCAAGTATTATATGTTTGAGTGCTTACACAACAACTTTCTTTCTTGCCTTCAGCCACCCGGGACAAGGCCCTGATAAAAAATAAAAAACCGTCTGAATAAAAGGAACTGCGTTATCTTAAAGATGTTTACTTATAAAGTGTTATTATTGTAATTTGGTAAGTTTAATAGTAGTAGTAGTTTTTTATTGAATATTTACAATCTGTATACATATGTTTACATGTAATACAATAAGTAAATACATATCTCCTAAGCTATTACACATGGAAGAATAGGGGGGAGAAGGCAGCCATTGTTGGCACTCCCTAAGGAATTAATAATACTTTATTTATGTGTTATAGGTCGTCTCTAGGCCACTAGTAGTAGTACTGATTTCAAATGTATCTCTGAGCTTAAATCATATGCCAATAACAAATCTTTTCTATGTCCCTAAAACGTTTAGAACACAAATTGCCCGCCGGGAGTTTGTGGTCGGCCCATTTAGTGTGACTTTATTTTAAACCATTTTGAATTTCACGCCTATTAGATAAATTGAAAGAACGGTGAGCAAATACGTCCAAGAAAACGCACATGCGCCGCGGTGTTCAGTGGTATTATTGATACGATAATTTGCCGTAATATAATATTAACAACTGTTACATAAATATTAATTATTGAGAAAAGATAGTCGACCGTTGTGATTAAGAAAGTGTAGATCATCGGGGCTCGGTCATGTGTTGAATAAAACTATATTTTATAACTGAAATGAGTTTATACCAAAGCTTCGGCTTGACATGCAAGCCTTCTTCAGGGGAGGAGGGGGAAAACTGTTCCGTTTTGTGGAGGCTACATTTCTGAGTGACTGCAAAATATATGCTTTGAATGCTGTTTTTTTTTGGCACACGACAACATGCCTATCACATATTTGTGATAAAAAAAAAAAAGGTTGAGTGCCACTGATTTAGTATACAAATCAACTCATGTATTGGAATAGCGTCATTCGCTGGGATTAATAAGGGGATGCCCCGCCCTTAATTGGCTCTGGTGTGTTAAAGGGCTGTATTGGAATAGCGTCATTCGCTGGGATTAATAAGGGGATGCCCCGCCCTTAATTGGCTCTGGTGTGTTAAAGGGCTGTATTGGAATAGCGTCATTCGCTGGGATTAATAAGGGGATGCCCCGCCCTTAATTGGCTCTGGTGTGTTAAAGGGCTGTATTGGAATAGCGTCATTCGCTGGGATTAATAAGGGGATGCCCCGCCCTTAATTGGCTCTGGTGTGTTAAAGGGCTGTATTGGAATAGCGTCATTCGCTGGGATTAATAAGGGGATGCCCCGCCCTTAATTGGCTCTGGTGTGTTAAAGGGCTGTATTTAGATAACATACATAATGACCTTATACAAATATTGGCAGAATTTCACTATTGTGTTCCTGCTCCCGGACTCGGATCGCTATGAGATATTTTTACTACCGACATTCTAGAAGTTTCCTTTCAAAATATGCTAATACAAATTATATTGCGGAAAACATTTAACCGTTCTGAAATGGACTGAGAATAGCTACTGGAGCCTTTAGATCTAGTTCTGCTGATAGCATATGTTTATAAGACGGAGATACAATTTTGACAATCAAACTTACTCCCTGAATGTAAAAGGCGCGACAAGCTTTCCAGTCGATCTTCTAGAACTTTTTAGAGAAGTTACTCCATACATACACTCTATACTGCACTATATAAAACAAATTAACATGCGCAGAACAAGAAAACGCATCACATTATCATTTTATAGTCCTCCATGTTCATCTTGGAACCACTTCATTCATTAACTTAATTTCTATATGATTTCCAAAGACATATATCTAGTTTTTCACCGCCTGTACATTTTATTTTAACTGTTAATGGTTGTTTCTGAGAAGCATGTAAGAGCATATCGCTCTTGTTGTGATGCTCCAATAAATAAATAAAATAAAGTGAGAACTTTCATCCATTCATTTTCATAAGGACAAAAAATTTCCTATTTAAGTTTCCTTCGCCAAAGTTAGTTATTCTTCAAGACGAGACCCTTGAATACCTGTAGTTTGAGTGAATGGGAAATACGGCGAGCGTGGAGCGTGTAGGAGTAGCGGACCGCTGAGCCGAGGTGAAGGGGTCCTGCTGGTCAAGGTAAGGATTAACCGGATTCCCAAAGCTAGAGGATAGATCCTCCCAAGGATCCTATCCTATCCTAATAGGATAGTAGTATTGAATTCTTAGTCATGATTTTGATACTCACTTCTAAAGGCCGGAAAGGCTGATTATACAAGGAAATGAGAAGTTTATATTTGTTTCTAACAGAAGGCGCGTAAATGATTACACTTGTATATATCAGGACCTTGGAGGAGTAAGGGCGAATCACGAATTCCGGATGTTGGGAAATCGAAGTTAAAGTTCTAGAAGCGCTTTAAGGATAGGAAGGGGTAATGTTTACTCTATTCAATGCTCATTTAGAAATCTGATTGAAAAAGTATTCAACTGAAATTCAGTGTTTTAATTATAATTTTTACGAGTGATTTATGGGTAAACAAATTCTAGGAGGGACGTTTCTGACCCGGGATTTGCCCTTGGACATCGAATTTTCCATGATGATGCTGCTATTCACTTTAACTTGAAACTGTGAGAGAACTAAAGGCGAAACAGAGAAACAAGGCGAAGCGTCTTGTTACCTACTTCTTTCTGAATCAGAAAATTAAATTAAAAAAAAAGACGATTTTTCTGATTCGCCCTTACTCTTCCAAGGTCCTGATCTAGTGTCTTTTAAGATGGTTCAAACGGATTTTGTAGCCAAAACGTTTATCTGCAAGAAGACGACGGTAAAGATCTTTCTAGAGGTGTCTACACTTGAGCGTTTTCAATTCAACAAACCCTTCAACTTGCCTTTCAATATCCCATTAATTCCATGCATCACCGCATATCCTTATTAAAAAGAGTTTTCTGTCTAAATTTGTTCATCAGTTCTGGGAACAAGAAAACGCATCACATTATCATTTTATAGTCCTCAATGTTCATCTTGGAACCACTTCATACATTAACTTAATTTCTGTATGATTTCCAAAGGCATATAACTAGTTTTTCACCGCCTGTACATTTTATTTACAGGTTTTTTGTTCTTCTCAGGTCTTGCCACTTGAGTGCACTTCTCGTAGTTCGTTTTTTTTTGCAAAATGTTGATATCTCCAACCGTTTAGTAGTTATTCCTCTTGTGGCCCACTTATCTGGGCCACCATGTACACAGAGACATAGACCCCCCCCCCCCCACACACACAAATTTGAATAACAGTTATTTTCGTTCTGTAGGAGTCCTGAAACGTAAACTTTTCCAGTCGGCACTTCCGGATTGTGTGATGAGGTGAACCTTTTAAGAGGGGTTCCTCCCTATGGAGGGAGGCAGGAACCACGCTAAAAGGAACTGTCGAATGATTCGTGAAATAAGTTTGAATGAAGGTCTTTTCCACAACTTTAACAGAATGTCAAGAGCTAACTTTGATAAAATGCTGTTATTGATTGCACCTAAAATTACAAAATCACACACACGTTTCCATGATGCAATTCCTCCTGAAATCAAATTAGCCATCACGCTTAGATTCATAGCAACAGGAGACTGATTCATGGCCCTCATGTATTTATTTCGTGTTTCTAACCATTCCATATCAAAATTTATTCATATTGTAGACATCCATATTGTGCATTATTACCAAGTCTTCCAGTGCATCTTTTCTAGTGGTTTCTTAAAATCTTATAGTGGCCTTTTCACTCTCAGATAACATACTCGACATGATAAACTAATTACGAAACTCAGGAAAGAATAATACTTTCGAGTTATTAGAATGTTTGTTAAGAGTTAAAACACTAGTAAACTCAATAGCGCATGCGTTACGTGTCCTTCACTGTGAGTACGATGCTTGCAACACAGCACAAGTAAAAACGCAAGTGTAGAAATAACTGATCACAGCTTTTTCAATACGTCCATCGGTTTTTGTCTTTAAAGGTATATGAACCCTTAAGGTCATTAACGCCATTCCTTTGTGTCCTGATTATTCTTTAGTAAAAATTAATATGCATTTAGCTATTATTAAAGTGTCATTATTAAATTCACGGTGCAACTAAATTTTCTTAGTGGGTTCAATTAAATTTTGGTATAAGGGTGAATTAAGTTTTAGTATTAGGTTGAATTAAATGTAGCCCATTAAGTTGGCTCCCGTTGAAAAGTCGAATGTTTAAGGTTTGTATGGCCGATTCTCATACGGGTTAACACCCGTTCTTCTTTTCTTCTTATATCATTTGTTGGTGTTTTACTTCTTCCCAAAGAGTGCCATGTCTTCCAAATCAAGACTTTTGAATGACCTGTTAAATCACTTTTTGTAATTTTATGGTAAGGCATACCATCTCTAATTGCTTTCTTTAGCAAGGGGTCCACTTATTCGTTTTGATTTATTATACAGTGTTGAGAAATCCATACAAATGTCACCTTCTGTTACTTCAAATGTGACTAGTAAATTATTTTAAATATATTCATGAGATGCGTTGAATATAGATTACCTATTGGAAGGAGAGGAGAAAGGGAATCTGTAGATATGGTTAAATGGAGAATTCATATTGAGAGCTTTGTCAACGGGAAGCTACTGCAGGTAGCTGCTGCTGGTATATTTACTGCAGATCATCAAGACAGCGTTCTTCCTCCGTTTCCCGAGTCATCCCCATTTCTTTGCCGTTTTAAACAGGAATTTCCGCCTGACACGAGTTCAACATTTTAAGTTTTATAAATCATCTTTATTTTTATTCAAAAAAGAATGATAAAAATATCACTTGGAAATCTTCAATATTAACCGAGGTATACGGCTGTAAATCTCATTATTTTAATTAAAACTTTATTGTTTTTACTAAGATCGCTTATGAAAAATGATGAGAGATTTTGGCCTCTCTAAAAACTGTATGGTCGATCATTCAGAAATAAAATGGTCCTCTAAAATTAAAATTAATTACTTTCTTGATGCTGGATATTAATATAAATAAACCATTTTGGAAATAATCTGGATATCTGGGGCCAAAATTTTTAAACGGTTTTAAATCGGGGCAACTTTTAAAAAAGAGCTAAGCAACATACCAAAAACCTTGACGAGACGAACAAAAAAACTGCGTTGGTGGATCATGCTATACAAAATAGCCACGCTTTTAATTTTGTCACAGATAAAATATTAGATAAAGAAAAAAAAACCATCAATCGAAAAATAAAAGAAAAAAAAATCAGAAATCAAATACCTAGATAAAATATTTTTTTAATTTAATAAACAAGACGACTTAAATTGAATTAATTTATAAAATGACAAAGAATTCTTTTGGAAAATCGCCTTTTACCCTAAAATTATGGATTTTAAAGCTGCTGATGCGCAGTGGACATGATTGATCTTATGAGTCTAGACGTGGCCCTACCTGCGGAAGGTTCTCCGTGGGGTAGGCTGGAATTATATATTACTTTAAGAACTCCTGAAGAGGCGTCATAGGAGGAAGCGAATCATGTAGACCATAATACAATAATTGTGTAGAATGTGTGTGTTTTTGTTTGAATTTGATCTTCTCCCTCATATAAACATATTTGAAAAATAGGGGTCACCATCTTATAATTTAAATGGTTGTGTGTCTTATATCTGAAAACAACCCAACGTGTCACTATTGGTTCAGTTTTTTGAAAAATAATGAAAACATACTATGAAATCACGTAAACATATTTTTAAACCGCGACAGATTGTGAACACTTAAAACGGGTTTCCATACTTTAAGAGTAAAGAAAAAAAGTTAAAATTGAAGGCGAAATCTGCTTCTCTAAAAGTTGAGAAATATATTTGCTGGAAGTTACTCCATCACTATCATGTAAATAACCTATTTGTTTCAGATGTACAACTATAGGTACAAGGAAGAGGGTATTTACTAATCCTTTATTTAGAAGGACAATACTTACAATTACTTGTTTCCTACTCAACTAAATCTTACACTAGCCAAGTCCTTCTTACAGCAATATTTTTTGAATATTTCATTTTAGCCATACTTTCAGTTAACTAAAATTACCATAATTGTAAATAACAGTGTGTCGGTGTTTCTTTAATAATAACCAGCGTAAAAACGACTTTTCCTTTATGTATGAAGCTGGATGAATAGAGGGTAAAGGTGATTTGCATCTGAAGGAAATGCTGACAGGTCATCTCGCTAGGGATGCTTTATTCTATTAACAACTTGTTCGGATATCAGTATTTTTTTTTTTCTTTTTTCTAGACTGTAATATATGCGCCAAAGAATCGAAATCCAAATAACTCAAGTTAGAGAAAATAAAGGCGTTCATCGGTTAGTATCGTGAATTTTCGAGACAGTTTCGCGATGAAAACGCGAGGAGGTTTTGAGTTCATTGTCTTTCTGTTTGTTCATTATTTATGAAAACATTATTGAAAGTACGCAAAAGTGTTTCCCCCTCCCTCTAGTGAGGAAATCCGCTTTTCACGTCGACCCAATGACGAAATACAGATGTGCTCACGTGAAATGACGTCATTACTGACAGGTGACGAAAAAATGGATATTATTTTATATATATATATATATATATATATATATATATATATATATATATATGTGTGTGTATGTGTGTGTATGTGTGTGTGTGTGTAATAATTTGTTTTAAGCAAATCGCTTTAGTTGTGGATTTTTTTTATTCCCGAATATGTAGGGTATGCCAAGATCTGCTGAATGTCACCAATGAGAACACATCTGAGGCGTCTAGAATCAAAACAAGAGACATCACTGAAACCAAATTGTTCAGAAAACACCAAAAACAGAACAAGTCTTATGTTAAATTTTAAACATGTGTATAATTTTCATAAAAGTAAGTATCACAGACGATTTTTTTTTTGAGGAATTTAAGAAGGTTATCTGTTATATTTTGTTTTTTGAAGGCATTTTTTTTATTTTTTTTTTTTATGTGTCTTACTTAGTTTTAAACTTCATTTATGTATGTCTTATTTTGAAACCAGCTTACCAATTCAACATTAAAAAACCGCAAGGTCTATTGTGTTTTGAAAATCGTTTTCTTTACCATTATATAAAGGAGATTTTGAACTCGTAAAATCAACTGTCAAAATCGTAAAAATAGTGATGTGTCTTGTTTTGATTCTAGACGCCTCATCTATCTCCTCCTGTTCCTGAGAGAATAATGTTTTTTTTTTTTGTTTCTTTAATTTGTTTGTATTTTTTAATTTTTTTTTCCAGACATCCAGGGTGCAGCGTGGAATTTTCCCAGCGAGGATGAGAAAATTCCTGCCGCGCGCCGGTGGGGATCGAACCCACCATCTCCCGCTTATGAATCCAAGGCGCTAGCCACTAGACCGCGGGAAACCCCGTCTTTTTAGCACTTTCCTCCGAAGGAAAGTAGCTATTGAGGTTGCACTCATGACGGAATTTTTGAAAAATTTCTTCGAATCTTTATCGATCCTACCTAGTAGACACCGAAAATGACCCACGTTAAAATTTATATCTATCTATCTATCTATCTATATATATATATATATATATATATATATATATATATATATATATATATATATATGTGTCTGTTAACACGATAGCGGCCAGAGTTTTTCTTTTTTCTTCATGAAACGTGGTATATAGCGTTTAAATAGCAAACGATTGAACGAGTTCGTTAACCACCAAAATCGGTCCATCGGGAGGGGGGGTTTACCCCGGACCCAAAACACTAATTTGACCATACCAGCCGTAGTTGTTGTTATATTTCAACGAAACTCGGTATTCGTTATTTTGATCTAAAGAGAGAATTCCGTTGTAAAAATAAACTAAATCGGTTCATTAGAAGGGGGGGTTTACTCCGGACCCACAATACCAATTTGCCACTGCCAGCCGTAATTTTTGTTACATTTCAACGAAAGTTGGTATTCGTGGTGGTAATCAACAGAGAAAAATGGTTTGTAAAAATAAACTAAATCGGGTTATTTGGAGGGGGGGGGGGGTGTTTACTCCGGACCTAAAGTACTAATATACTCATAACGGTCGTAATTTCTGCTGTATTGTAACGAAATGCGGTATACGTCGTGGGGTATCTCATTAGAAAGAAGTGTTGTAAGAATGAAGTAAATATTGGAAAGGAGGGTTTACTTTAAAGTCTGTTTCATTACAATTAGCCAGCCAGAAGTAGGTTCGCAAAGGCGCCACAAGGAGCGCTATCTCCCACTATGGGGACTGTATCCTGTTCCTGCGTCAGATCAAAAGACGGAATGTGAAGTTTTTGTGTATTTATTAAGTAGTACAGTATCGTGTATTAACATAACTCTGGAAGCAAATTATTTACAAAATTAATAATTGAACAGGCCTCATAAGAAATGTAAATGAGCAGAACTATTCACGTTTTTATTTTATTTATATACTTGGTTATTTACAGCAAATTATTCAGTAATTTAGTCTACACTAAAAAAATTCTGAGGAAAGTGCTTAGTTATGCAGCTCCTGACTTTTTAAATGTTCGCCTTTTCCTTAGGGGTTTCAATTATTTTATCTACGGCATATTTTTACATGTGTCACAATATTTTATTTATCATTAACCACTCAATGGCAGAATTTATATTAAAAATGATGCCCAAAATGACCATTTTTTAAATACCATTGTTATTATCTAATGATATAGATTTAGTTTATTAGAAGTGGAAGGCACAAATTCTTTCAAGAAAAAAAAAAATTATTATAGTTCACATTACCCGAGTAAACAGGGCTTTATGAAGGAGCTAAGAAAACACAAAACTGTATTCTAGTTAATAATTGAAAATAAGATCTGAAGTTCTGGCGTTAATGACCCCTACGGTTGACACGCCTTAAATTCAACCAAAAAAAAAAAAAAAGATCTGAAGTCAAAATATTTATGGCATCGAATATCCGTAAAATGTTCAGGGCCTGATTTAACTTGATCATGGGAAAATCGAATTGGTGTCTATACTCGAGATTTTTTGGGCGTGGACCCCCACGCCCAAAGCCATTATGAGGTTCTTCTAGAAATTTAGTAAGGCCATTATCAAGTTTCTAATTATAATAATAATAATAATGATATGTTTTATTGCCCAAGTTTTACAACTTATATGCAAGGGTTGCAGCCTTATTGCATTAATAAAAAATATAATTTGCACAAAACAAAATAAAACTTAAATCTTTAACATGTAATAAACAATAATAAAATGAGGCTTCTACTGAATTTAAATTAAGAAAAATAAACACATAAATACATCTTAAGCTAAGTGTAATTTCACACAGAGTAAAAACAAAAATAAATTAAATAATAAAGAAGATAATGTCAAATTACATATGTTTAATCAATAATAAAATAAATGAGCTCAGCTTTATGATACTATCTAAGTATTTATTTAGATCATTAATTAAATCCTTATCTCGAGCTGATAGAAGGATTTCTACCTTTGGAGGATTAGATATATATCTATCTATATACAACTTCCTTATTGGAGAATACAGGGGGCAGATGAAGAATATATGTTCTAGTTTTTTTTTTTTTTTTTTTTTTTTTTTTTTTTTTTTTTTTTTTTTTTTTTTTTTTTTACGGCGCATCTACATCTAGGTCATTAGCGCCGACATCCAGGGTGCAGCGAGGAATTTTACCAGCGAGCCGTGGGATGATAAAATTCCTGCCGGAGGTTGGGAATCGAACCCACCATCTCCCGCTTATGAATCCAAGGCGCTAGCCATTAGACCACGGGAGACCCCATGTGTTCTAGTGTTTCTAGTTCTTGTAGTTCGCAGGCAGAACATGGCGTGTTTGTGTCAATGGTGAGTTTATTTTTATTGTAGAGGATTATCATCTTTCCTGAACTGAGCCTTAATTGGGCTAAGATTTTTATTCTGTTAAATGGAATATTGTTCTGAAGATATGATGCTCCCGTTATGTGAGTAGGTTTTATGTTATTATAGAATCTATTGAATGAACTATTGTTTACGCGATTTAGATAATATTCTAATAAGGTATTCTGTTAAATGGAATATTGTTCTGAAGATATGATGCTCCCGTTATGTGAGTAGGTTTTATCTTATTATAGAATCTATTGAATGAACTACTGTTTACGCGATTTAGATCATATTCTAATAAGGTATTCTGTTAAATGGAATATTGTTCTGAAGATATGATGCTCCCGTTATGTGAGTAGGTTTTATCTTATTATAGAATCTATTGAATGAACTACTGTTTACGCGATTTAGATCATATTCTAATAAGGTATTCTGTTAAATGGAATATTGTTCTGAAGATATGATGCTCCCGTTATGTGAGTAGGTTTTATCTTATTATAGAATCTATTGAATGAACTACTGTTTACGCGATTTAGATCATATTCTAATAAGGTATTCTGTTAAATGGAATATTGTTCTGAAGATATGATGCTCCCGTTATGTGAGTAGGTTTTATCTTATTATAGAATCTATTGAATGAACTACTGTTTACGCGATTTAGATAATATTCTAATAAGGTATTCTGTTAAATGGAATATTGTTCTGAAGATATGATGCTCCCGTTATGTGAGTAGGCTTTATGTTATTATAGAATCTATTGAATGAACTATTGTTTACTCGATTTAGATCATATTCTAATAAGGTATTTTGAAATTGGCTGATTAGTTTGTTGAATATTGTTCTGACTAGATATGGGTTTTGTTCTTCCCAGAGATGTTTACTAACTGCAGGAATTAACTCTTTCACCTGAGTAGCCCAATTATATTTTATTTCCTTTGAATTCCGTGTTTGTAGGTTCAATAACTTCTTGAAACAAATTTTAGGAATTCTGTGTTCGGGCATTTCCATTGATTTTATCCAATATTTGATTATTAATTTAAATATCTTAAATATTTTAAAGGAACCTGTTTCTAGTCTGAGATGATGACCAGATGTATTTTTTGGAAGATAAAGGAGGTTTTTTATAAATTTCGATTGAGATCTTTCTATTAAGTCGATATCTAAGTGCCCATATTTCACTTCCATAAATAATCTGTGATTTTACAATTGTATTAAATAAATGGCGTTTAGTATTCCAGGATGATGTTTTTAAATTATATATAATAACATTAACACTGTTTATGGCGGCGACGGCTCTGCTATTCACTGATTTCGCCTGGCCATGAAATAGACCACAACTTGAGATTATAACTCCAAGATATTTTTAGCTCTATTACGCTGGAACAGCAACATTGCAACCCCAACTTCTAACATACTCAGTAATTTGTTACACTATTTTCAAATTTGTTGCTCCAGCCGTTTCCGAGGAAACGTGGCGCTGCTAGCGTAATATTAGGCCAGCACAGCCACCCCCGTAACTTATGATCTAATTGTCTGACGAAACTCAGACTGGTACCATAATTTGTTGCTCTAGATTGTCACCAATCACGAATTTGTCGCTCCAGCCGTTTCCGAGGAAACGTGGCTGTGCTAGCGTAATATTTCGCCAGCACAGCCACCCCCGTAACTTTTGATCTAATTGTCTCACGAAATTCAGATTGGTACCATAATTTGTTGCTCTGGATTGAGAACAATCACGAATTTGTTGCTCCAGTCGTTTCCCAAAATCTTTGCTACAATAGCCTCAAGATACTACATAAGTTTTTTCTTTTTTTTTAAATATTTGCAAAATAAAATATATAACACGACGGATTAACCTTTTAAAATTCAAACTAACGCAAAACTGATGTTTCTACCATTTTTTACGTTCAAACATACATCGAAAAGGTATTTTTCTGATATTATTTTACGACCTGTGTATTATTATGATGTGTCTTTTAGGACTTTTATAAGGAACGTTTTAATTAAGATTGTTCTCGTGAAAGACGTTTTTAAAAAGTTCTTCAAATCTGCATCGATCCTTTCTACCAGATAATAAAAATAAACCCGGTCCGATTAATTTTTTTTTTTCACACATCTCTCTTTATGCAGGGTGTCCCGCATTGAGATGTCATAACTTTAGGGGTTTATTCTGCACCTCATTTGTAGTTTAGAGGAGCAGAAATGAACGTTCTATCTGAACATTTTGTCTATCTTAAAAAAAAAACAAAAAAACACGGATTTCTGGTTGTCTTATCGTAAATAAAAACCACATTTTTAGGATTTACGTTATATTTCCCTAATAAGAAACACCCGTTAGTGAAATATTGACTTGTAAATTAGAAGCTATACTAAGAGCCATATAGATGTGAACTATTGATTTTAGTGTTTTCTTCAATTATTCAATATTTTCTTGATCAGCTATTTGTAGACTTACAGGTTTTATCTCCGTCTTAAAGGTTGCCTTATTTAATAAGCTTAAATGTGCTATCTCGTTGTTTCAGAAAAAAAGTTATTTGAATCTAATTTTTACTGATTCGTAAGTCAAAACCAGTAAATGTGCTTTAGCGTGAAGGAGCCATTCTAAGCACATTCTCTAATTTTACACGATAATTGTGGTGTCTCATCCTTCCCACACTACGTTCACACTCTTTTTGCTCTGATTAAGGGTGGAGAAATATGATAGAAGAACATATTGAATATAATTACAATAATTATTCTAAACATAATTGAACTCATCAATAGGATCCTTAAGCAGCGCCAGCTCATGAAGACCCAGAGCAGACAATAAAACCAGACCATATATATATATATATATATATATGGTATATTATATATGGTATATATATACCATATATACACAGATCTGTTACACATGAGGTATAAAGGTAATGTAAATACCTAATATGAAAATAGGTAGTTGAAGTATGCAAATCCCTGAATGTATGAATTCCCTTACCAGCTTTGAAACTAAACCTCCGGGTATCATTTGCTTTTCTGTCCGACCAACTCGGACGGAGCCTACTGTAGCTTTCTTTGTAAAAAAATAAACAATCTTTAAGAAAACAGAAAAAGTATAATATCTCCCTTACTGAGATTCGAACCATACTTTATATAAACTTCCCTGTTCCTTTTGAAGTGTACTATCCATTCTCAAAATTCGATTACACATTTACGGGACATCCCTTAATATTTTTCTCGAATACGTAACTCAAAATGTAACCGAAATTTAAACATCTTAGTTTAGGTGAATTTCAAAGTTGTAGAACATATTGAAATTAAATCCCATGATTCTAAGTATCCACCAAAGAAATGAGTTACAGAAACATTTGTTCCACTTTTCTCAAAAACGGTTACAGATATTGTCTTAAAAATGGTTTCATTCGTTTTCTATTTTAAGAAACCTATTAAACGAGTAGGTACCTGCAAGAAAATGAGCTCAAAAACGTAAGCATTGGGATTTTTTTCGCCCGAATTTCGCTTGATAAAAAGCTTTCCCTTCACTAAATTTCCCTTATCAATAATAATAATAATAGCCGAGGAATCATTGGGCTAATCTCCACACCACTTTCCTTGAATATTCTGACATTTATTACTCCAACTCCAGAATCCACATCTGGAGAAGTAACGACTTCATCATCCGCAAAATCAGTAAACAAATTTTAACAATTCTTACATTATTTATGCAGCACTTATTATTATTTTAATTAAATAAATATAAAGGCTGTGATTTTTATTTATTTATAAGACATTCATAGATTATTACTAGGGACCGCAGTTTTAGGATAAAATAGGCACCCAATTAGGTTTTTGCAACATAGCATTTTTTTTTGCATTTTAGGTTTTTTAGGTGTTAAAAATGTTTTCAATAGGTAGGTTCAAAAAATAGGTCTTTTTAGGTTTTTATTTAAAAGTCCATTTTAGGTGATAAAATTGTTTCAATAGGTACGAAGAATAAGTTTAACCTATTATATTATTATCATTAATAATTTGGTTAATTTATAATTCATCAATAAATATGTATATATAGTGACATAAAAATAAACAATAAATAACATTATTTATAAAATAATAATAATAATGTATTGTTTATGTTATAATAAATAACATTATTATAAAATAAACAATAAATAAAATACAAAAAGACAGAACCAACTTCCACACTATTTTACAAAAATACTATCAACGGCATAATGAGACAAAACCCGAGGACATTTTAGACTTATACCGACGGATCCAAGACTGACCCTGGAACAGGGACAGCCGCCATTGTGAATGAGAACATTTAGCAAATTAAATTACCAGAATTGACGACCATATGTACTGCCCAACTCTACGGAATACTTTTAGCACTGACTAACGTTCATGAAGCAGAAACTGACACGATTACCGTTTTTACTGACTCCTTAATGTCCTTACAGAACATTTACAGTACACATCCTATTATCCAAAGCATATTTTCACAAATAAACATTCTACAAAGTATAAACAAACATATTACTCTCCTATGGCTACCTGGACACGAAGACATAAAAATGAGTACAGGTGTGGACATACAAGCAAAACTAGCTACCAACCGACCTGAACCCGACATAAACACAGTGACGACATCTGACTTAAACAAAACCATACACACTAACACACTGTATGAATGGGAAGACAATTGGCTGGAGAGTGAATGTAAATTAAGAGAAATTAAGAACACGACCAAAGCCTGGGTAACAGAATCATTCACTCGACAAGACCAAGTAATTTTATGCAGACTCCGTATAGGCCACACCCGACTTACCCACTCATACTTACTGGAGAGAAAGGAAAGACCAATGTGTAGACTATGCAACAGAACATTAACTGTAAAACATATCCTGACGGACTGTAGACAACGCAGCAACTTAACCATTCCTCATGACTTACTCACAGAAGGTAGTCCGTACATTCAAACACTTCTAACATATCCTGACGGACTGTAGACAACGCAACAACTTAACCATTCCTCATGACTTACTCACAGAAGGTAGTCCGTACATTAAAACACTTCGTACATATCCGGACGGACTGTAGGCAACGCAGCAACTTAACCATTCCTCATGACTTACTCACAGAAGGTAGTCCGTACATTCAAACACTTCGTACATATCCTGACGGACTGTAGCAAAGGCAGCAACTTAACCATTCCTCATGACTTACTCACAGAAGGTAGTCCGTACATTCAAACACTTCGTACATATCCTGAAGGACTGTAGACAAGGCAGCAACTTAACCATTCCTCATGACTTACTCACAGAAGGTAGTCCGTACATTAAAACACTTCGTACATATCCGGACGGACTGTAGGCAACGCAGCAACTTAACCATTCCTCATGACTTACTCACAGAAGGTAGTCCGTACATTCAAACACTTCGTACATATCCTGACGGACTGTAGCAAAGGCAGCAACTTAACCATTCCTCATGACTTACTCACAGAAGGTAGTCCGTACATTCAAACACTTCGTACATATCCTGAAGGACTGTAGACAAGGCAGCAACTTAACCATTCCTCATGACTTACTCACAGAAGGTAGTCCGTACATTCAAACACTTCGTACATATCCTGACGGACTGTAGCAAAGGCAGCAACTTAACCATTCCTCATGACTTACTCACAGAAGGTAGTCCGTACATTCAAACACTTCGTACATATCCTGACGGACTGTAGACAAGGCAGCAACTTAACCATTCCTCATGACTTACTCACAGAAGGTAGTCCGTACATTCAAACACTTCGTACATATCCTGAAGGACTGTAGACAAGGCAGCAACTTAACGATTCCTCATGACTTACTCACAGAAGGTAGTCCGTACATTCAAACACTTCGTACATATTTAAAATATACACTCATTCACTCGAAACTATAACTATATGTCATTTTTAATGGAAACATTTTATTCTTTATTATTTTATTGTATATAATATTTTTATATATATATATTTTTTTAAATTTTATTTCTTTTTTTTTTCTTAATACTTTTTGTTACCTTCGTTTATTTTATAACCAACTGACTATCACTTGACTACCAACTGACTTTGATTCTGCCGTTCTTATGAGGTCGTCGCGAAACTCAACAACAATAAATAATAAATAATAATAATAATAAATAACATTCGAGACAAAAAAAAAGATGAGCAAATAAAAATGATGAAACATGAGTTATTATTTAAAAAAAAAGAATAAGTAGTCCAAATATTCAACAAAATATTTATTTAAAAAAACAAAGTGAATGAAATTTATTTAAATAAAATACATTTCATAAATAAAACGATGTTTAAAAAAAGAAAGAAAAATAAATTTTATTTATTTTATTTTATTTTAATTATTTTGCCTCTACCCTTGTGGGTCATTGGGAGTGGAGATTGGTTCTAGTTCTATATTATATAGTCTGGTAGTTTAATAGGTTCAGTACGGTCCGGTCTTCATCTTTCAGTGCATTCTTTAATGTAGGTGGTATACAACCATTTCCTCGAATTTTCTCAAACTGTTGAACATATGATATTAGATAGGTTTGAATGCTTAGGTTATTTTTTAGAAATTCGGACTTTTGCCGATCTGTTATTCTTAATATGTTTTCGAGTATCCGCTAACATTCTGATGATGCCATCATAATCGGAACTGAATTCTGAAATTATATTAGATTTATTTTTCTCAACGAATGACATTTGTAGAAGTGATTCCAGTTGTGTTTATGTTATGGGATACTTATCAATGTGGCCTTGCTTCTTCGATGCTGAAAGTACGTGAAGGTGTGATTCGTCCTGGAGTTCCTGGATCATTCGTAATTAAGAGATTTCCGGCTGTATTCTTCAGTTTAGATGGCGTTTTCTGAGTTTGTTGTAGGCTTTTGCCTGTGGCTTCTATTTTTAGGTAAGATGAATTGGGGTTATTATTTTGCTCATTTGTAGATACTATTTTCGGCTTTTCCTTGGAAAGTGCAGTTTCTAAAGTCTGTTTCTTCGTTGTTAATGTGCAAATGTTTTGGGCAACCTTATCGAGGTCTAAATCTTGTGCCTTTATCGCCTCCTGGGGGGTTTCACTGCGAGTCGAAAGTGTTTCAACAAGACTGTTTATGTCCAAAACTTCAGGTTCACCAGTTCTTTCAATGGACGACTTGTTATGTACTTTACGAGTAGAGGAATTGAGTCCGATACGGTTACCGCCTGTTTGCGTATTGCCACATCTAGAGCTCATGTGGCCGGATTCACCACATCTTGTGCATTTCATGTCGTCCCCACTTAAAAATAACCTGTAATTAGAGCCTTCATATTGGATTAAGAATGACGGAGGAATTTCAATATTTTCATTTTTTATGAAAACTTGTCTTCTTGAACTCAGAACGTGGGCGTAATTCTTATTATTTAATCCAACCCTAAGGAAGCTAACACTTGAGAGAGTGGTTATGTTTGATTCCTTTAGTTTGTCTTCTATGTGTTCATGAGGGATGTACGGTGGTGCGTTGGAAATCACTAACCGCTTCGATGGGATAATCAAGGGACGTACTGGAACAAATTCTTCATTAATAGTAATACCTTTGTGAACTGAGATGAATTCATCCACGCACTTGGTACTAGACAGAAAGATGGAGATGCGGTTATTTGAAGTTCTGCTTGCGAAAATGACGTTCTGTGGACCAACTAGTTCCCTAGTTGCAATAATATATTTAGAAATGGGAATACCGTTTAAAGCAGGAAAAAGAATTCCTTGGTTTTTGGAAGGTACTGAGACGGAATGGGTTATGTTTCGTCTTGCCACATTGGCAAACGATGGTTTGTGAATACTTGGAGCTGTTACGGTCGCATTAGTAGGATCCATAGAAGCTGGCCCCCGAAGAAAGCCAATGCTTCCTGATCCAGCTTGATTCCTACTGGAAACTTATGTAGAATCACTTACTGCGTAATTCTTCTTATTCCTGCCAAGAAGAAATGCAAAAACTTCTTCATGTGCTGATTTTAACTTATTTTTATGAGAGCCCAAAATTTGACGTTAGCTTGAATTGTGCTCACATATGATCCTCACATATTGAATTGTGCTCACATTATTTAAAGGAGATTTTTAATTTTCTCTGCTAAAGAGTTCCAACTTCTAAAGAACATCAGGAAGAATTTCACTGCCTATAGAAGGGTATTTAACTAAGTTAAAAATGAAATAACTAAATCTTGTAAAAATTTAGAAGGGAAAATATGAAACTAAAATAGGTATTACCCCTTGTTAAAGTAAACTAGCATATAGGTGCCTAGGTTTTCCACGGCGAAATTCTTTCTGTTGTCTTAGAGAACCGTCTTAAAAGCGGAAAAAGATAAAGATACGCCCGTTTACGTCACAAGACGTCATAGGGGAGTATTTCACAGCATCTTTTAGCTCCAGTGTTGACTATTCCAATTTTCCAATGAGATTAGGAAGATCTAAGAAATGTGGGGTCTTTTTGCGAAGACCACATCCAGTTACTTTTGAAGTAGCAGTAGTGATTTATAACAGTTACTCGTACTCGCTGATAAGCTTACTGATTAGCTTACAGGTTCTTTGCTGGTTATCTACTACTTCTTGACTCGTTATCTACGGTTATAATTCATATTAGATAATGGAAAGCAATATTTATTAATAAAAAGGTTAATATGATCAAAATCAATTCTCTCAACTATGAAATAAGTTATTAAGCATTAAAGTTGACTGTTTTGCAGGTTATGAAGGATAACAAACAAGTTATTTGTGAACAAACATATTTTAATCGTTTTCTCTCTCTTTTTTGGATATTTTACATTTATTAGGTATTACATGCTATGCGTTTCCGCTCGCTACGCTACGCTCCGCTCGCTCAAGAAGATATCAAAACCCTAGTCAATCCAACTCGCAATTAATAGAATTACCGACTCTAGTCTATCCAACTCGCTACAATTAATAGGATTCCATTAATTTTTCCGAGTAAGAAACCAATCCCTTTTTCTTTGTCAGGAACATCGCGAACTAATTGTAAAAGACTCATTTTTCTCACTAACATAAACAGAGCTTTTTCATACACAAAAGCTAATTCACTGTTGAAGGTTACTTTACTCCCAGCAAGAACCAAAGCAATTGGTCATCGGAATCCTCCAATAGGAAGGCAAAGGAGTTATGCGCATGCGCTCAATCACTACTGCTACTTCAAAAGTAACTGGATGTGGTCTTCGCAAAAAGACCCGAAATGTGCTCTTAGGAATGCGAATGCAGCATGGATCTCGTTGTTCTGGAGGAGCATCGAAGCTTTAGAAATGGCAGCTGCTTAATTCATATCCAAAGCGTCAACAATTGTTATTATGTTTTCCTCAGCGCGTTAAAATGGGGCTTTGGGGGAAGCGATACTCCTAGTAAAATTTCCCTTATGGAGGAAATTAGTTCATAGAATTGTATCTTCTATTTTAAAGATTAGGTCTGTCTAGGTCATTCCATCATTATTTAGGTGATTTTAGGCGATATCATCCTGACTAGGTTTTTTTAGGTACTTCCAAATTTGCATGAATGATAGTACAAGACGCGAATCGTATAAAAAAACTATCATTATCATGTTTAGGAGAACGGAAAAAAAATAGGTGAAAACCTAAGAATCCGGTCCCTAATTATAACAGAGAAATGTATGTAATTGTCTCTATTCTAATAACGTTGACAATGTTAGTTAACGTATTGAGCCTGCGAGAGGTGTTGTTACCAGGTATGTAAACAAAGCATCACGTGGACAAGCTAAGAGAGTTAAGAATGAGGGAGGAAGCGATGAATTTCCTGTAGCTACTAGGTATTGTCAGATTCCTGTGAAGGCTGATTCTTATAATCTCCCGTTCCCCGGTACAGTCCAGGCAACGAATGCTTGAAAAGCAGCTATAGGTGTTGTTACCAGGTATGTAAACAAAGCATCACGTGGACAAGCTAAGAGAGTTAAGAATGAGGGAGGAAGCGGTGAATTTCCTGTAGCTACTAGGTATTGTCAGATTCCTGTGAAGGCTGATTCTTATAATCTCCTGTTCCCCGGTACAGTCCAGGCAGCGAATGCTTGAAAAGCAGCTATAGGTGTTGTTACCAGGTATGTAAACAAAGCATCACGTGGACAAGCTAAGAGAGTTAAGAATGAGGGAGGAAGTGGTGAATTTCCTGTAGCTACTAGGTATTGTCAGATTCCTGTGAAGGCTGATTCTTATAATCTCCCGTTCTCCGGTACAGTCCAGGCAAGGAATGCTTGAAAAGCAGCTATAGCTGGAAATTTACATTTATTTTTATATTTTAAGAAAGAAACATCTAAACAGTGACATACCAGTCCAGTCAACGAACAGTTATAGATGGAAATTTTTGGAACACAATTTTTGACTTCGTAACTTTGTTTCGGCTTGTTAGGGGGTCAACATATCAAAAGTCCTCGTCCGTAGCCTTTCTGCCGGGGGGAGGGGGGGGGGTTTAGAAGGTTCCATTTTTCGGGTTTTCACTAATATCTCGGAAACCCTGCGTCCTAGCGACATGACTATTCTTTAACAAATGAAAGCTTATTAAATTTCCTACAAGTTCTATTCTATAAAGTGTTTCGAGATATCTTTAGTTTTCGAAATATCCGCTCGTGAAGGATATCTCTTCAACGATGAACCCAAAAAATAAATTGCGGCTATAGGGTTGTAGGACATTCCATTCGATCCAATAATATATATAACTTTTCTATTTTATGTATTTTCCTTCAACTGTGAAAACAGTTTTTGTGTTCATCGTGATATCTTGCAACAACTGTCGACCAATGAACCGTTCATTTTCTCATCATTTCCAGTCATTGTATTGTCCAAAATATACTCCATTATGTAAATATAGGTAGTACTGGACGTATAAATAGTACGAAATATATAATTTTGGGCCTCTGACCAGTTATTCACACTCAATTATATAACATCTTGACCATTATATTGGCAATGGTTTTGTTAAGACCAAGTGAGTGCGTATATAACGTTTGAAAGAAAATACATAAAATAGTATTGTAATATATATTATTGAAGCGAATGTAATGCTCTAGAACCCCATAACCGACATTAATTTTTGGGTGCATCGTTGAAGAGATATCCGGTCGAGAATAGAAAAAAGTGTGTTTTTTCCCAAAATGACAGACTTTCAAGAGCGGATATTTTAAAGAATATCTCGAAAAACTTCATTGTATAGAACTTGTAGAAAACTTAATAAGCTTTCATTTGTTCTAGAATGGTCATGTCGCTAGGACGCAGGGTTTCCGAGATATAAGTGAAAACCCGAAAAATTAGACTTTCTAAACCCCCCCTCCCCCCCGGCTCAAAGGCAACGGGTGAGGACTTTTGATATGTTGACCACCTAACTAGCCGAAACAAAGTTATGAAGTTAAAAATTGTGTTTCAAACATTTCCACCTATAACTCTTAGTTTCCTGGGCTGTTAGTCGCTACATTTCAGATTTCACGATGAACACTGAAATTATTTTCACGTTTGAAGTAAAATACATAAAATAGCAAAGTAATATATATTATTGAAGGAAATGCAATACTCTACAACCCTATAACTGTTATTTATTATTTTGGTACATTGTTGAAGAGTTATCCGGTCAAAACGGGGGAAAATATGCGGCAAAAGTGTTTTTCCCCAAAATAACAGACTTTCAAGAGCGGATATTTCGAAAACTAAAGGTATTTCGAAAGATTTTATAAAATAGAACTTGTAGGAAATTTAATCAGCTTTCATTTGTTATAGAACAGTCATGTCGCTAGGACGCAGGGTTTCCGAGATAAAAGTGAAACCCCGAAAAATGGGACCTTCTAAACCCCCCCTCCCCCCGGCTTAAAGGCTATTGGCGAGGACTTTTGACATGTTTACCTTCTATCCAGCCCAAGAAAAGTTACAAAGTCAAAAATTGTGTTCCAAAAATTTCCCTCTATAACTGTTCGTTGACTGGTATGTCACTGTTTAGATGTTTGTTTCTTAAAATAGAAAAATAAATGTTTGTATTCCAATCTTTACAGATGACACTAGGGGTAAGAACGGAACCGGGGTAAGATGACGCAGCTCCTGCGAGTCGGACTTTTTTTAGTTTCCTTGTCAATGTTTTCATAGCAGACATAAGGGGAAAAAAGCTTTGTACTAAAAGTTATTAAAAAAATAGAAAACAAATTTTCACAAATACAATTTTTTTTTAAATGCGCTTAAAAACTTTAACTTTCAAAAATGTCATATAATTTTTCACATTATTATAAAAAGGTAATGGTTAATTTATTAGAAAAATCAGTCGCACGTTTGGTAATAATACAAAAAGTTGAATAAAACTTTAAGTAAAGAGAAATCAAATACATTTTAAATCTCTATTTCAGTTTCAAAATTTTAAATCATCAATATAAATTATTGAGAGGTTGTAAAAAATAACGTTTTAGATGTATTTTTGCACGTAGAAAATGATTTTTTCAGTTTTGTGTAATTTTGATTTTTAAGAGTTTCATCCGTAAAAAAGAAAAAAAAAAAAAAAAAACATGTTAAATAGTATATTTCGCCTCACCGGATCCGAACATCTAGAGCCTTCAGTTGTAAAATTTTCAAATTGTTCATCACATATACGTAGGTGAGGGATTTTTTTTTTTAAAAGCTACTTTAACATGGAATGCACTTTCCATAAGGCATTTATTTTTGTCTGTTACATTGTTATGTTGTTATGAAGCACATTCATAAATTCAACAATCTTATCAGCACAATTTGTTCGCATTCTGGTTGCTCTTCAGTTCTATATACACAAAGCTACATTAAAACATTTAAGGTATAACTGCTATTTGTGTAAAAAAGATACGTGGTAGAAAAAAAAAACAAAACAAAAACGATTACAGTTTTGGAATAAGCACACCAAATTTAGTACATTAGACCTATTTTGAAATAATAGTGATTGGGCTCAATCTAGAGCAACAAATTATGGCACCGGTCTGAATTTCGTCGGACAATTAGTTCAAAAGTTACGGGGGTGGCTGTGCTGGCGTAATATTACGCTAGCACAGCCTCGTTTTCTCGGAAACGGCTGGAGCGACAAATTCGTGATTGGTGTCACTCTAGAGCAACAAATTAGCAACAAATTATGGCACCAGTCTGAATTTCGTCAGACAATTAGATCAAAAGTTACGGGGGTGGCTGTGCTGGCGTAATATTACGCTAGCACAGCCACGTTTTCTCGGAAACGGCTGGAGCGACAAATTCGTGATTGGTGTCATTCTAGAGCAACAAATTAGCAACAAATTATGGTACCAGTCTGAATTTCGTCAGACAATTGGATCAAAAGTTACGGGGGTGGCTGTGCTGGCGTAATATTACGCTAGCACAGCCACGTTTTCTCGGAAACGGCTGGAGCGACAAATTCGTGATTGGTGTCATTCTAGAGCAACAAATTAGCAACAAATTATGGTACCAGTCTAAATTTCGTCAGTCAATTAGATCAAAAGTTACGGGGGTGGCTGTGCTGGCGTAATATTACGCTAGCACAGCCACGTTTTCTCGGAAACGGCTGGAGCGACAAATTCGTGATTGGTGTCATTCTAGAGCAACAAATTATGGTACCAGTCTGAATTTCGTCAGACAATTAGATCAAAAGTTACGGGGGTGGCTGTGCTGGCGTAATATTACGCTAGCACAGCCACGTTTTCTCGGAAACGGCTGGAGCGACAAATTTGAAAATAGTGTAACAAATTAGCAACAAATTACTGAGTATGTTAGAAGTTGGGGTTGCAATGTTGCTGTTCCAGCGTAATAGAGCTGATATTTTTGAGAGCTTACGTTTTCTAATTTTACATTTTTGTAGTAGAAGACAACTCTATTAGCGGGTCTTCCTTTGTTTTTGAAAATAATAACTTTTGTCTTGGATTCGTTTATTTCCAGGAAATTAGTTTGGCAGTATTTTTGTAGTGCATCTAATTTTTTTTTGATTCTCCCTTTTAGTGTCCGATAATAAAATTAAGTCGTCCGCAAAAATTAACATGTTAACTCCTGTCTTTTCATCTATACTAACTGGTTGGCAATGGTTCTGAATTAAAAACTCTTTGATATCATTGATAAAGATAGCAAAACAAACGGGTGACATTGGATCTCCTTCCAAAACTCCTTTACCAACAGGAAATGAATCTGTGTATGAATCTTCTACTTTTGCTCTAAAAGAAGAATTACTCTACAGGTTTTCCATAATCTTGATTATTTTCCTACTGATTCCGAATTGGTAAAGCTTCTGCCATTGTAACTTTTGGTTTAAGGAATCAAATGCCTTTTTAAAGTCAACCAAGGTAGCGTATAATTTTCCTTTATTTTTCTGTAAGTGTATTTGGACTAAAGCTGTGAGAGAAAATAAACTATCTGTGCAACTCCTAGATCTACGAAATCCATTTTGTGTTTCGACAAGTGGGTTACAAAATTCCGTCCAGTCTGTGATTCTATTATTAATTATGTTCGTAAAGAGTTTAGTTATTGTGTTCAACAAAGACAGGGGTCTATAATTGTTAGGATCGTTTGGGTCTCCTTTCTTGTGCAATAGCGTTAAATTTGCTTTTCTCAAAGATGCCGGTACAACTTCTCCCTCCATAATCCGGTTGAATAAATTCAAAATATAGATATGTCCTGCTTCTGGGAGGATTTTCAAAAATTCATTAGTGATTCCGTCCGGTCCGGGTGATTTATTATATTTACACATATTTAGGCTTCGTGATAATTCGTTTTTGTCAATAGCTACATCGAAAAATGGGTGAGTCAATAGCTACATCGAAAAATGGGTGAGTGAATAGCTACATCAAAAAATGGGTGAGTAACATGAAGCGCTGTGAATATGATAGATGGATATTCATTATATGAACTTCTTAAAAATTCATTCCATTTCTCTAAAGGAACTGTGTTCTTAGTGTAGCTTGATTTTCTATGCCGTTTTATTATAGTCCAAAATTCTTTTGTATTATTGGCTGTCTTGAGCCTAGCAGATAAATTTAAATAGTAATTTTTTTGCGATTGGTTCATTATTTCCCTGTATTTTATTCTTGCTTCAATGAAAGTGTTATAATTAGTTTAATTAGACTTTTTGGAGTAGACTGAGGATAACTTCCGTACCTCGCGTTTTGCTTTTTGGAGTAGACTGAGTATAACTTCCGTACCTCGCGTTTTGCTTTTTGGAGTAGACTGAGTATAACTTCCGTACCTCGCGTTTTGCTTTTAGCGCGGCTACTCCCTATCTCCATAGGGAGAACCCGCTTATGAGGTTGACCTCATGACGCAATCCGGAAGTGCCGACTAGAAACTTTCACGTTTCAGACCCTATAGATCACGAAAATATAGATGGCCCAAATTTGTGTATATATATATATATATATATATATGTATATATATTTATATATATGCTTGTCTGTTCGCGCTCTAGCAAGCTCAAAAATGGTCCGATTTTAACGAATTTTGGGATAAAAATCTGTCGTCTAATTTGAAAGGTCAAGTTCGTTAACCAGCAGAATCCGCCCACTAGAAGATGGTGTTTGGGGCGAAATTCGCGCAAAAAAAATAGTAACGCTTATGTATTTGAGTTTATATGCTTGCAGGTACTTGTTTTACAGGTTTCTTAACAAAACGAATGAACCCATTTATAAGGCGATATCTGTAACCGTTCCTGAGAAAAGTGGAATCAATGTTTTTGTAAGTCATTATATTTTTGTGAGTACTTAGAATGGCGGAATTCAATTGAAATATTTTCTACAACTTGGAAATTAATCCCAACTAAGATGGGATTAAATTTTGGTTATATTTGGAGTTAAGGAAGTATGCGAAAACAAATTATTTTATTAATAGATATGAAAAGTTTTCGGATCTTCATACATTTTTCGTAAATATCTCGATAACGGTTGGGAAATCGTGCTAAGTGGAAGGTAGCCATTCGAATGCTTACTAAATTCTATACAAAAAAAGTTCTGAAGCAATATTCGATGGGGCAACGTCAATCAGAGATATAAGCGCTTAAAACTTAAAAAGTGTTTGTTTTGTTGTTTTGAAAGGGTTTTTCTCTTTGTTTATCTCACTTTTTAATTGGTCGTTTCTTGTTTTAAATTGCATTTATCAGTAAAATTAGCATAGTAGTAAAATAAGCTACGAAACGGTGATAATAAGTTTGGAGTGGCTGTGGTAATCAAGATGGCAGTGGCTAATCATGATGACGTAGGTTGTTTTGAATTCTCCTGTCTATATAACCTTCCTCATAGCCTCTAACTGAAGTTACCGTTATTTCTTATTTTGTAGGAAGATTTAACGCACGACAGAATGGTATTTTATTCGCCATGAAGCTTATATTTACAGTTGATTATAACAGTAAAAGGAATTTGATAGTAAAACAAGATACTTAAAATGACAACGAATTTTTGGTTGTTTAGAATAGAGCCTTCTCAGCAGTAGTCGAAGAGTAACTACGTTTTCAGTACATAATTGTATTGACTTATACAGATTAAGAATTATCCGCTTCTGTGTAAATTGGCTACTGTCAGTTTCCTGTGATTTGTAATGCTAATCTATTCCAATTCTTCGAGATGTACGTAACCGCGCTAAGATGACGCAGTTCCTGCGAGTCGGACTTTTTTGCTTTTTGGAGTAGACTGAGTATAACTTCCGTACCTCGCGTTTTGCTTTTTGGAGTAGACTGATTATAACTTCCGTACCTCGCGTTTTGCTATTTGGAGTAAACTGAGTATAACTTCCGTACCACGCGTTTTGCTTTTAAACACTCATCTGTGTACCACGGTTGCTTGGAATTATAAGGTTTATCTCTAACAGCGGTGTTCCGCAGTCCTCAACTAGAAGCAGCATTATTTATTGTATCTGTAAATTTAAACTCATTAATTCTACATCGGCATTATCTGTTTTGTCATCGATTTGGAAATTTTCGCGATAGTATTTTTGCTTGCTTGGATCCCAGTTGAGTAGTTGTCTCTTTTCCTTGTTTATAGTTTCTTTCAGCGTTATAGTGTTATTAGTTTTGTGGTTTGTGACTAGAATGCATGGTAAGTGATCAGATGCTAGGAGTTCATTCCATATATACATATCTAAAACAGACTCTATTCCTTTATCAAGTTTCTAATTACTAATTCCAATTTTTTCTCTATTTTCTCTAAATACTCTATTGCAGGAAGAATCCCTGGTTACAAACATCTCTCTGTACAGCAGAGTGTGAGAATTCTCGTTTCATGAAATTTATCTTTAATATTTATAAATGTACTTGTACACGCGCTCAAACGCACAAGGAGAATATTTTTCAACATCCCGTAATTTATTTTATAATTGGATGTGTGATGTATTTTATTGTTAACTAAGCCCTTTCTATCTATTACGGCAAAATAAAACTCAGTATATTGTGTACACCAAATTTAGTTTACTCCTCAAGGTATTGTCCATTGTTTTCAATGATCTTTTCCCATCTATCCATTAGCTGTTTAAATCCCACGTTCATAAAAGTCAGGGGTTTCTAACGAAGAGCTGCGTTAAAGCGTTTTCCATTCTGGGAGTTCTTTGGAAGAACCGGCAGGATATGGGAAAACGCGCAATTAAAACTTATTATTAGGCACTATAGACCGTTGTCTAGGCTTCAGTTTAGCCAATTCTCTAGTGTTTTTTTTTTTTTTCAATCTATTTCATCAATATTGATAAATGTGGGCAGTACAGTGTTTCATTATTTGTCAATCCTGATGGCTATTGTTGATAAAATATAACATTTATCAAATGGGACAAAATACAAAAATAATTACCTTTACTTCTGGGAGTCCAAGATTTCTTATGCAAAACATTGGCGTAAACTATCACGGAAATTTGTGTACCTCTGTTAGAGAATGAAATACCCATTCATAATATCTGGAATGCATTCCACGTTTCTAGAGGACCCAAGGCCATTGCAATCCCCCGTGGTGATTGGTTGAAATTTCGAACAACGGTGGTTAACCTCAATTTCTTGTGGGCGACCGTAGAGCACTGCTTTTAAAATTTCGTGCTCGATAGTTAGCAAGCCGAATTTGTGATTCGTGGTCTGTTAAGGCATCTTCCCAATAAATATTACAAATGTTTCGAATTATATTGGCGGATTGTCAATAATACACTTTCATACTATTTATTTCACTCTTCAGGAGAATATGTTTTATGGTCATTGATTGCACGAATCCAATATGGTGGAATGTAGTCAGCTGGTCGATAATTTAGAGATTAACCTTCCGCCTATTTCGATAATTCGCTAAATTTGAGCAAAGGGCGAGTTAATGATTAATTACACATCTTCCTTCTGCGGTTACTGGCCCTTTATAAAGGAATTTGACAAATTATTTTGATGAACACAAAAACAGCGCTCTTACCTTCACTAGACATACTCTTTTACAGGACAATGTTCCTCCCAATGCTGACATCCGCCGGCTCCTTGTGGTATGGGACAACCACAACGAACGTCAGACGACATCAGATTTTACAGAACAAGTACTGCACTTTACAGCTAACGCCACCTGGTTCTTGTGAAACACCTTCCTCCATCGGGATCTGGGAGTTGATCCTCTGGGATTTCATTCCGAAGAATTGACCCGCAGATACCACCGCAAACGGGCTCTTCCGCCTTGGAGAACCTAGAGCCCGACGCATCAAGCCGAGGCTGTATTTCTTATTTATTTACTTTTTTTGTCTTCTATTTTTGTGTTTTGGTCCAAAATAAATATGATTTTTGTTCACAGGGCAATATCAAACACAAAAGTGATATTATACTACAAAACCTTCAGAGAAATTCTTGTTTACATTTACAATTTACGAACCTATGTATTGGACTAAATAAAAATTAATCTAAACTCTAAAGGTCTCAGTTGCCAACTCGATATAAACTACATTCTTGTTTATTTTCTGTATTAATCAAATTGCCTAATATCTATCTTTCATATTAAAATTATTGATCAATGTCTACTCTTTAAGCATCAAAACGTAATCGACGGTCAGAGCAGATAATTTAAAAAAAAAAAAAAAAAAAAAAAAAAACAACCCTTTTTTGCATTTCTGATATTGTCGTGGCGTTGTTGATTTACAAATGCCAAGGAATGTGCCAATGTTTCAGTAATAATCATCATTAGTTTTTGCATTTGTGGGGGACGTCCTTGCTTCCACCTAAATAGGACTTCATCACAGGGTTATTCGATAGTCCCAGTTAAAGTTTAGAAGGTGTCAATATTATCGAAGAAATTAATGGGCGGCTTAACCGCGTTCCTAATTATGTTCAGGTCTGTCTTGCTACCTTGGCAAATCGGAACCTTCCTTGACATCTCATATCTGGGATCAGTGGGCACAATCTCAATGATACGCTAAAACCAATGTTAGAATTTTTTTCGGCGGGGGGGGGGTTGAGAAATGTAGTAATATAATTAATTAATGAAATAAAATGGATACATTCCTTCCTTCTTCTCGCTTTTGTGGCTGCTAGCACAAACGAGCTACGTAGACTCATAAAACCGCATTGCAACAGGCTCTTATGTTGGTAGATGATGCCTTCTCCTTGGGCCGAATCACATCATTTTCCGCTATGCCTTTTACGGACGAGCATAAGAGATGTTATGTAAGGAGATGAAAAGCGCCTGTCTGAAATATGCTGGGTCAAAGGCCAAAGAGTTCTTCAAAAAATCATTACGGAATTACCATTCCAGAACCTTCAACAGAAAATTTAGATACGTTCGAAAGTGCGTTATCAAAATATAAGTATTCGGAATTTGAATTTTTGACCGTTCAGATTTGGGTGTTGATATTTATATTCTTTTTTTTTTTTAAATTTGGGTCTTAATCTATTATTCCAAATATTAATATGGTTATGTAGTCTATTATTCCAAATATTAATATGGTTATGTTGTCTATTATTCCAAATATTAATATGGTTATGTTGTCTATTATTCCAAATATTAATATGGTTATGTTGTCTATTATTCCAAATATTAATATGGTTATGTTGTCTATTATTCCAAATATTAATATGGTTATGTAGTCTTTTATTTGTATTGATAGTGCTATAGTGTATATTAGTATTACTTTTAGTACAAATAGTTCCATTACCTAGTAAGTTAGTAGTAAGCAATGATATTAGTTAAAAAAGAAAATTGAATACAAGTTATCAAAATAACAGTTCATTGTCATGCACTGTCCTAAACACAAAATTCCAAACCCTTTCACGACATATACACAGGACTCTCTAACATTACACTTGAGGGCGGTGAGGACCTAGATGTGTTCTACCCTTATACACCCAATACATCCATGCTATTATTCCACGGTGTACATTTTCCATGGAATAATAGAGTAAGACCTATTAAATTAATAATATTAATAATATGTCGGGCCTAGTAAATAAAGTAGTATGAAGACTGCTTTAACGACCCCATGCCTCCTAAGATCAAAAAGAATTTATATATATATATATATATATATATATATATATATATATATATATATATACGTCAGCAATAACAGATAATTGAAGCTGGGATTTACACAAACCCCAGAATTGTATTTATTTTATAAAAAATAAGTCTCTGACGCTGTATACCTTCGTATATTATACAGGGTGTCCCAAATAAGACGGCTCAAACTGATTTTGCGGCCACACGGTTGATCTGAGAACAAAATGTCAGAGGAAAAAGTTGTAGAGCTTGACCTAAGCTTTCTAAATATGCTAACCATTTAACATGTTGACTGTGCGCTCGGCGCTAGATGAAATGTTGAGGTTTGCAGATGACCCCTATTATTATGAACACCATTTTGAAGGGAATTAAAAAACAATACCTTTGCCGCAAACCGCACTTTGATATCTTTAAAATCAAATGAGTTTCGTGCGATTCAAATTTTATTGTTGTAAATAAAAACGATTTTTTTGTAGGCACTCACAGAGGTCGGTTATGAATGTGTGATACATGAATTTGAGGTATTTCCTCCACAACTTTCTGAAAAAAATATGGCCGATCCTCTAAAAGGATTATTTTCCCTAATAACTTCAATAAAGTTGAAAATAAGGCATCTTTTTTAAGTATTTAGTCTGATTTTTCGTTTGAGACGTTCAATTTAAGTGATAACCCTATTTCATTGATAGATTAAGTAATAAATTGTAAAGAAAGCTCTTATCTTGCAGTTTCAAAGCATCCATTTTACTGTATTTTTATTTCTTCAAAAATGAATAGTTTCTTTAAAGATGCCAGCTACAACATCCGGAAAAAGTCTGGAACGTATGCTGTCAACTGCTTTCAATACTTGTTCCTTCAATATGGCTCTGGAGGCTTCAGCAATCCTTCCTCGCATTTGGTGTTGTGTACTATCCAAGATGAATGTCCTGTAAGCATTCCCTGATACGGGACCAAAAAATATGGGCCAATAATTTTACTTCCCAGAATCCCGCACCAGACGTTTACTGACCACCGATACTGGTGGTCCAGCTGCCTTATCCAGTGATATTTCTTGGCCACCTAGATCACCTGAACTCACTCCGCTGGTCTTCTTCCTATGGGATACACTTAAAAATATGTTCTACTCTAATCCGCCTAGTACACTACATCTTTTTTCTCCGACTTTTTTTCTCAGACCAACCGTTTGGCCGCAAAATCAGTATGAGCCGTCTTATTTGGGACACCCTGTATAGTGGTTTAATGTTCATTTTGATTTTGCTATAACCATAGCCTAAGCGAGAAGGTTCTTTAGTTTTGATACAGCCCCTGTGAGACGGTGTTTTTATTATTGATTAAAATTTGATTCTTCCATGTTGGACAAGTTCTATATTCCAATTCTTCTTAGGTATTTCTGCATTTCGTTAGATAAATAAAAATACATAGTGTCGCATTCTATAATATTCGTAAGACTAAAAGAACAGCACCTTGCAATAACGGAAAGTGTATGGATGTTGAGTGCAGGTTTGCTGCTATAATGTTCCAAAGGATGCCGCAAGAAAAAAAAAGAAAGTGAAGTTGTGACAATCTTTTATTTCTCGTCAAGTAAGATACGTGAAAGCGTAAAACGAAAGAAATTCACAAATGCAGTTTGAATTTGTTATAGGTTTCTCCAGAAAAGCCTTGGGTAATAGAAAATTGCATGAGACCATTATGCGTGAGAAGAGGAAAGTATTTATGGGCGCACCAGTCTAACATTAGCCTCATCTTGTTTCAAGCAATTAACTGTCCCACAAGACAGTTAATTACCGCAAACACAAACGAAGAAATGCGCTTATAACAATCTTACTCCTAAAATAATATTTTGATTGATTTTTTAGTAATATTTTGATTTTTCCCAACAGTTAAACATCTGTATTCTAATGTAACACAAACTTCAAAATACAAAAATCAGGTATTGACATAATTATTTGTTATACTCATTCAGTTATTACTGTGTTTAAACAAGAAACAAATGCTAGAACAACTGACGACGTTTTCTGAGTTATGGATTCTAAACAAGAAACAAATGCTAGAACAACTGACGACGTTTTCTGAGTTATGGATTCTAAACAAGAAACAAATGCTAGAACAACTGACGACGTTTTGTGAGTTATGGATTCTAAACAAGAAACAAATGCTAGAACAACTGACGACGTTTTCTGAGTTATGGATTCTCAACAAGAAACAAATGCTAGAACAACTGACGACGTTTTGTGAGTTATGGATTCTAAACAAGAAACAAATGCTAGAACAACTGACGACGTTTTGTGAGTTATGGATTCTAAACAAGAAACAAATGCTAGAACAACTGACGACGTTTTGTGAGTTATGGATTCTAAACAAGAAACAAATGCTAGAACAACTGACGACGTTTTCTGAGTTATGGATTCTAAACAAGAAACAAATGCTAGAACAACTGACGACGTTTTCTGAGTTATGGATTCTAAACAAGAAACAAATGCTAAAACAACTGACGACGTTTTCTGAGTTATGGATTCTAAACAAGAAACAAATGCTAGAACAACTGACGACGTTTTGTGAGTTATGGATTCTAAACAAGAAACAAATGCTAGAACAACTGACGACGTTTTGTGAGTTATGGATTCTAAACAAGAAACAAATGCTAGAACAACTGACGACGTTTTGTGAGTTATGGATTCTAAACAAGAAACAAATGCTAGAACAACTGACGACGTTTTCTGAGTTATGGATTCTAAACAAGAAACAAATGCTAGAACAACTGACGACGTTTTCTGAGTTATGGATTCTAAACAAGAAACAAATGCTAGAACAACTGACGACGTTTTCTGAGTTATGGATTCTAAACAAGAAACAAATGCTTGAACAACTGACGACGTTTTGTGAGTTATGGATTATGAAACCTCGACTTTAATTGACATTTTTTCTTGTTTATCTCTGGTTGCCCCCTCGATAGTTTTGAAGGGAAAACACCAAATTAATTTCATTAATTACTATTGGGGTCTCCCGTGGTCTAATGGCTAGCGCCTTGGATTCATAAGCGGGAGATGGTGGGTTCGATTCCCAACCTCCGGCAGGAATTTTATCATCCCACGGCTCGCTGGTAAAATTCCTCGCTGCACCCTGGATGTCGGCGCTAATGACCTAGATGTAGATGATGCGTAAAAAAAAAAAAAAAAAAAAAAAAAAAAAAAAAAAAAAAATAAAAAAAAAAAAAAAAAAAAAAAATTAATTACTATTATAAGTACTGTTGTCAAAATGTTTGCAAGCCTAGAATGTTTTGATGATTAGGTGAAAGAATAAGTGAAGGCGGCAGAGAATAAAAGCACAAGCAGTAAGATTAAGTTATGTTTCGAATTACCGGGCCATCTTCCTGTCAGGAGTCTATGACATGAGTCCTCGAAGTTTGTTCAGCCTTAGTGATGCTACGTAAGGTGATAAGTCTTGATGTAGTACTTCAACTCTGGAAAAGCCAAGTTCAACAGGTATTATTTTACAAAGGGAAAATATTATATTATAAATAAATAAATAATTCAAATAATCAGCTTCTCAAGTAATTGTTTTTTTTTTTAAATTTAGTTATTTAATTGCTTCGGATCTATGTCCCTCCTAAACTAAAAGTTACCAGTTTTCAAGATATTTAATATTTTAGGCTCTTTTTTTAAAACAAGTAACTGTTAGATAGTTTTTTTTTTTTTTTTTTTTTTTCACTCTCCTTTATTGATATTTACAATCTGTACAGATATGTAGGATAAGTAAATTTGATGGGAACACACTGGATGAGATGAGGGGAGAAGGCAGACATTACTGCTACTCCCAATGACAACACACTGGATGAGATGAGGGGAGAAGGCAGACATTACTGCTACTCCCAATGGCCACACACTGGATGAGATGAGGGGAGAAGGCAGACATTACTGCTACTCCCAATGACAACACACTGGATGAGATGAGGGGAGAAGGCAGACATTACTGCTACTCCCAATGGCAACACAATGGATGAGATGAGGGGAGAAGGCAGACATTACTGCTACTCCCAATGACAACACACTGGATGAGATGAGGGGAGAAGGCAGACATTACTGCTACTCCCAATGGCTACACACTGGATGAGATGAGGGGAGAAGGCAGACATTACTGCTACTCCCAATGGCCACACACTGGATGAGATGAGGGGAGAAGGCAGACATTACTGCTACTCCCAATGACAACACACTGGATGAGATGAGGGGAGAAGGCAGACATTACTGCTACTCCCAATGACAACACACTGGATGAGATGAGGGGAGAAGGCAGACATTACTGCAACTCCCAATGACAACACACTGGATAAGATGAGGGGAGAAGGCAGACATTACTGCTACTCCCAATGACAACACACTGGATGAGATGAGGGGAGAAGGCAGACATTACTGCTACTCCCAATGACAACACACTGGATGAGATGAGGGGAGAAGGCAGACATTACTGCTACTCCCAATGACAACACACTGGATGAGATGAGGGGAGAAGGCAGACATTACTGCTACTCCCAATGACAACACACTGGATGAGATGAGGGGAGAAGGCAGACATTACTGCAACTCCCAATGACAACACACTGGATAAGATGAGGGGAGAAGGCAGACATTACTGCTACTCCCAATGACAACACACTGGATGAGATGAGGGGAGAAGGCAGACATTACTGCTACTCCCAATGACAACACACTGGATGAGATGAGGGGAGAAGGCAGACATTACTGCTACTCCCAATGGCAACACACAGGATGTGATGAGGGGAGAAGGCAGACATTACTGCTACTCCCAATGGCAACACACTGGATGAGATGAGGGGAGAAGGCAGACATTACTGCTACTCCCAATGACAACACACTGGATGAGATGAGGGTAGAAGGCAGACATTACTGCTACTCCCAATGACAACACACTGGATGAGATGAGGGGAGAAGGCAGACATTACTGCTACTCCCAATGGCAACACACTGGATGAGATGAGGGGAGAAGGCAGACATTACTGCTACTCCCAATGGCAACACACTGGATGAGATGAGGGGAGAAGGCAGACATTACTGCTACTCCCAATGGCAACACAATGGATGAGATGAGGGGAGAAGGCAGACATTACTGCTACTCCCAATGACAACACACTGGATGAGATGAGGGGAGAAGGCAGACATTACTGCTACTCCCAATGACAACACACTGGATGAGATGAGGGGAGAAGGCAGACATTACTGCTACTCCCAATGGCTACACACTGGATGAGATGAGGGGAGAAGGCAGACATTACTGCTACTCCCAATGGCTACACACTGGATGAGATGAGGGGAGAAGGCAGACATTACTGCTACTCCCAATGACAACACACTGGATGAGATGAGGGGAGAAGGCAGACATTACTGCTACTCCCAATGGCAACACACTGGATGATATGAGGGGAGAAGGCAGACATTACTGCTACTCCCAATGACAACACACTGGATGAGATGAGGGGAGAAGGCAGACATTACTGCTACTCCCAATGGCAACACACTGGATGAGATGAGGGGAGAAGGCAGACATTACTGCTACTCCCAATGACAACACACTGGATGAGATGAGGGGAGAAGGCAGACATTACTGCTACTCCCAATGACAACACACTGGATGAGATGAGGGGAGAAGGCAGACATTACTGCTACTCCCAATGACAACACACTGGATGAAATGAGGGGAGAAGGCAGACATTACTGCTACTCCCAATGACAACACACTGGATGAGATGAGGGGAGAAGGCAGAGATTGCTGCTACTCCCAATGACAACACACTGGATGAGATGAGGGGAGAAGGCAGAGATTGCTGCTACTCCCAATGACAACACACTGGATGAGATGAGGGGAGAAGGCAGACATTACTGCTACTCCCAATGACAACACACTGGATGAGATGAGGGGAGAAGGCAGACATTACTGCTACTCCCAATGACAACACACTGGATGAGATGAGGGGAGAAGGCAGACATTACTGCTACTCCCAATGACAACACACTGGATGAGATGAGGGGAGAAGGCAGACATTACTGCAACTCCCAATGACAACACACTGGATAAGATGAGGGGAGAAGGCAGACATTACTTCTACTCCCAATGACAACACACTGGATGAGATGAGGGGAGAAGGCAGACATTACTGCTACTCCCAATGACAACACACTGGATGAGATGAGGGGAGAAGGCAGACATTACTGCTACTCCCAATGGCAACACACAGGATGTGATGAGGGGAGAAGGCAGACATTACTGCTACTCCCAATGGCAACACACTGGATGAGATGAGGGGAGAAGGCAGACATTACTGCTACTCCCAATGACAACACACTGGATGAGATGAGGGTAGAAGGCAGACATTACTGCTACTCCCAAAGACAACACACTGGATGAGATGAGGGGAGAAGGCAGACATTACTGCTACTCCCAATGGCAACACACTGGATGAGATGAGGGGAGAAGGCAGACATTACTGCTACTCCCAATGGCAACACACTGGATGAGATGAGGGGAGAAGGCAGACATTACTGCTACTCCCAATGGCAACACAATGGATGAGATGAGGGGAGAAGGCAGACATTACTGCTACTCCCAATGACAACACACTGGATGAGATGAGGGGAGAAGGCAGACATTACTGCTACTCCCAATGACAACACACTGGATGAGATGAGGGAAGAAGGCAGACATTACTGCTACTTCCAATGACAACACACTGGATGAGATGAGGGGAGAAGGCAGACATTACTGCTACTCCCAATGACAACACACTGGATGATATGAGGGGAGAAGGCAGACATTACTGCTACTCCCAATGACAACACACTGGATGAGATGAGGGGAGAAGGCAGACATTACTGCTACTCCCAATGGCAACACACAGGATGTGATGAGGGGAGAAGACAGACATTACTGCTACTCCCAATGGCAACACACTGGATGAGATGAGGGGAGAAGGCAGACATTACTGCTACTCCCAATGGCAACACACTGGATGAGATGAGGGGAGAAGGCAGACATTACTGCTACTCCCAATGGCTACACACTGGATGAGATGAGGGGAGAAGGCAGACATTACTGCTACTCCCAATGACAACACACTGGATGAGATGAGGGGAGAAGGCAGACATTACTGCTACTCCCAATGGCAACACACTGGATGAGATGAGGGGAGAAGGCAGACATTACTTCTACTCCCAATGACAATACACTGGATGAGATGAGGGGAGAAGGCAGACATTACTGCTACTCCCAATGGCAACATACTGGATGAGATGAGGGGAGAAGGCAGACATTACTGCTACTCCCAATGGCAACACACTGGATGAGATGAGGGGAGAAGGCAGACATTACTGCTACTCCCAATGGCAACACACTGGATGAGATGAGGGGAGAAGGCAGACATTACTGCTACTCCCAATGGCAACACACTGGATGAGATGAGGGGAGAAGGCAGACATTACTGCTACTCCCAATGACAACACACTGGATGAGATGAGGGGAGAAGGCAGACATTACTGCTACTCCCAATGGCAACACACTGGATGAGATGAGGGGAGAAGGCAGACATTACTGCTACTCCCAATGACAACACACTGGATGAGATGAGGGGAGAAGGCAGACGTTACTGCTACTCCCAATGACAACACACTGGATGAGATGAGGGGAGAAGGCAGACCTTACTGCTACTCCCAATGGCAACACACTGGATGAGATGAGGGGAGAAGGCAGACATTACTGCTACTCCCAATGGCAACACACTGGATGAGATGAGGAGAGAAAGCAGACATTACTGCTACTCCCAATGGCTACACACTGGATGATATGAGGGGAGAAGGCAGACATTACTGCTACTCCCAATGACAACACACTGGATGAGATGAGGGGAGAAGGCAGACATTACTGCTACTCCCAATGGCAACACACTGGATGAGATGAGGGGAGAAGGCAGACATTACTGCTACTCCCAATGGCAACGCAATGGATGAGATGAGGGGAGAAGGCAGACATTACTGCTACTCCCAATGACAACACACTGGATGAGATGAGGGGAGAAGGCAGACATTACTGCTACTCCCAATGACAACACACTGGATGAGATGAGGGGAGAAGGCAGACATTACTGCTACTCCCAATGGCTACACACTGGATGAGATGAGGGGAGAAGGCAGACATTACTGCTACTCCCAATGGCTACACACTGGATGAGATGAGGGGAGAAGGCAGACATTACTGCTACTCCCAATGACAACACACTGGATGAGATGAGGGGAGAAGGCAGACATTACTGCTACTCCCAATGGCAACACACTGGATGATATGAGGGGAGAAGGCAGACATTACTGCTACTCCCAATGGCAACACACTGGATGAGATGAGGGGAGAATGCAGACATTACTGCTACTCCCAATGGCAACACACTGGATGAGATGAGGGGAGAAGGCAGACATTACTGCTACTCCCAATGACAACACACTGGATGAAATGAGGGGAGAAGGCAGACATTACTGCTACTCCCAATGACAACACACTGGATGAGATGAGGGGAGAAGGCAGAGATTGCTGCTACTCCCAATGACAACACACTGGATGAGATGAGGGGAGAAGGCAGAGATTGCTGCTACTCCCAATGACAACACACTGGATGAGATGAGGGGAGAAGGCAGACATTACTGCTACTCCCAATGACAACACACTGGATGAGATGAGGGGAGAAGGCAGACATTACTGCTACTCCCAATGACAACACACTGGATGAGATGAGGGGAGAAGGCAGACATTACTGCTACTCCCAATGACAACACACTGGATGAGATGAGGGGAGAAGGCAGACATTACTGCAACTCCCAATGACAACACACTGGATAAGATGAGGGGAGAAGGCAGACATTACTTCTACTCCCAATGACAACACACTGGATGAGATGAGGGGAGAAGGCAGACATTACTGCTACTCCCAATGACAACACACTGGATGAGATGAGGGGAGAAGGCAGACATTACTGCTACTCCCAATGGCAACACACAGGATGTGATGAGGGGAGAAGGCAGACATTACTGCTACTCCCAATGGCAACACACTGGATGAGATGAGGGGAGAAGGCAGACATTACTGCTACTCCCAATGACAACACACTGGATGAGATGAGGGTAGAAGGCAGACATTACTGCTACTCCCAAAGACAACACACTGGATGAGATGAGGGGAGAAGGCAGACATTACTGCTACTCCCAATGGCAACACACTGGATGAGATGAGGGGAGAAGGCAGACATTACTGCTACTCCCAATGGCAACACACTGGATGAGATGAGGGGAGAAGGCAGACATTACTGCTACTCCCAATGGCAACACAATGGATGAGATGAGGGGAGAAGGCAGACATTACTGCTACTCCCAATGACAACACACTGGATGAGATGAGGGGAGAAGGCAGACATTACTGCTACTCCCAATGACAAAACACTGGATGAGATGAGGGAAGAAGGCAGACATTACTGCTACTCCCAATGACAACACACTGGATGAGATGAGGGGAGAAGGCAGACATTACTGCTACTCCCAATGACAACACACTGGATGAGATGAGGGGAGAAGGCAGACATTACTGCTACTCCCAATGACAACACACTGGATGAGATGAGGGGAGAAGGCAGACATTACTGCTACTCCCAATGGCAACACACTGGATGAGATGAGGGGAGAAGGCAGACATTACTGCTACTCCCAATGACAACGCACTGGATGAGATGGGGAAAAGAAGGCAGAATTTACTGCTACTCCCAATGACAACACACTGGATGAGATGAGGGGAGAAGGCAGACATTACTGCTACTCCCAATGACAACACACTGGATGGGATGAGGGGAGAAGGCAGACATTACTGCTACTCCCAATGACAACACACTGGATGAGATGAGGGGAGAAGGCAGAGATTGCTGCTACTCCCAATGACAACACACTGGATGAGATGAGGGGAGAAGGCAGAGATTGCTGCTACTCCCAATGACAACACACTGGATGAGATGAGGGGAGAAGGCAGACATTACTGCTACTCCCAATGACAACACACTGGATGAGATGAGGGGAGAAGCAGACATTACTGCTACTCCCAATGACAACTCACTGGATGAGATGAGGGGAGAAGGCAGACATTACTGCTACTCCCAATGGCAACACACTGGATGAGATGAGGGGAGAAGGCAGACATTACTGCTACTCCCAATGACAACACACTGGATGAGATGAGGGGAGAAGGCAGACATTACTGCTACTCCCAATGGCAACACACTGGATGAGATGAGGGGAGAAGGCAGACATTACTGCTACTCCCAATGACAACACACTGGATGAGATGAGGGGAGAAGGCAGACATTACTGCTACTCCCAATGGCAACACACTGGATGAGATGAGGGGAGAAGGCAGACATTACTGCTACTCCCAATGGCAACACACTGGATGAGATGAGGAGAGAAAGCAGACATTACTGCTACTCCCAATGGCTACACACTGGATGATATGAGGGGAGAAGGCAGACATTACTGCTACTCCCAATGACAACACACTGGATGAGATGAGGGGAGAAGGCAGACATTACTGCTACTCCAAATGGCAACACACTGGATGAGATGAGGGGAGAAGGCAGACATTACTGCTACTCCCAATGACAACACACTGGATGAGATGGGGAAAAGAAGGCAGAATTTACTGCTACTCCCAATGACAACACACAGGATGAGATGAGGGGAGAAGGCAGACATTACTGCTACTCCCAATGACAACACACTGGATGAGATGAGGGGAGAAGGCAGACATTACTGCTACTCCCAATGACAACACACTGGATGAGATGAGGGGAGAAGGCAGAGATTACTGCTACTCCCAATGACAACACACTGGATGAGATGAGGGGAGAAGGCAGACATTACTGCTACTCCCAATGACAACACACTGGATGAGATGAGGGGAGAAGGCAGACATTACTGCTACTCCCAATGACAACTCACTGGATGAGATGAGGGGAGAAGGCAGACATTACTGCTACTCCCAATGACAACACACTGGACGAGATGAGGGGAGAAGGCAGACATTACTGCAACTCCCAATGACAACACACTGGATAAGATGAGGGGAGAAGGCAGACATTACTGCTACTCCCAATGACAACACACTGGATGAGATGAGGGAAGAAGGCAGACATTACTGCTACTCCCAATGACAACACACTGGATGAAATGAGGGGAGAAGGCAGACATTACTGCTACTCCCAATGGCAACACACAGGATGTGATGAGGGGAGAAGGCAGACATTACTGCTACTCCCAATGGCTACACACTGGATGAGATGAGGGGAGAAGGCAGACATTACTGCTACTCCCAATGACAACACACTGGATGAGATGAGGGGAGAAGGCAGACATTACTGCTACTCCCAATGGCAACACACTGGATGAGATGAGGGGAGAAGGCAGACATTACTGCTACCTTCAATGGCAACACACAGGATGTGATGAGGGGAGAAGGCAGACATTACTGCTACTCCCAATGGCAACACACTGGATGAGATGAGGGGAGAAGGCAGACATTACTGCTACTCCCAATGGCTACACACTGGATGAGATGAGGGGAGAAGGCAGACATTACTTCTACTCCCAATGACAACACACTGGATGAGATGAGGGGAGAAGGCAGACATTGCTGCTACTCCCAATGGCAACACACTGGATGAGATGAGGGGAGAAGGCAGACATTACTGCTACTCCCAATGACAACACACTGGATGAGATGAGGGGAGAAGGCAGACATTACTGCTACTCCCAATGACAACACACTGGATGAGATGAGGGGAGAAGGCAGACATTACTGCTACTCCCAATGACAACACACTGGATGAGATGAGGGGAGAAGGCAGACATTACTGCTACTCCCAATGGCAACACACAGGATGTGATGAGGGGAGAAGGCAGACATTACTGCTACTCCCAATGGCAACACACTGGATGAGATGAGGGGAGAAGGCAGACATTACTGCTACTTCCAATGACAACACACTGGATGAGATGAGGGTAGAAGGCAGACATTACTGCTACTCCCAAAGACAACACACTGGATGAGATGAGGGGAGAAGGCAGACATTACTGCTACTCCCAATGGCAACACACTGGATGAGATGAGGGGAGAAGGCAGACATTACTGCTACTCCCAATGGCAACACACTGGATGAGATGAGGGGAGAAGGCAGACATTACTGCTACTCCCAATGGCAACACAATGGATGAGATGAGGGGAGAAGGCAGACATTACTGCTACTCCCAATGACAACACACTGGATGAGATGAGGGGAGAAGGCAGACATTACTGCTACTCCCAATGACAACACACTGGTGAAGATGAGGGAAGAAGGCAGACATTACTGCTACTCCCAATGACAACACACTGGATGAGATGAGGGGAGAAGGCAGACATTACTGCTACTCCCAATGACAACACACTGGATGAGATGAGGGGAGAAGGCAGACATTACTGCTACTCCCAATGGCAACACACAGGATGTGATGAGGGGAGAAGGCAGACATTACTGCTACTCCCAATGGCAACACAGTGGATGAGATGAGGGGAGAAGGCAGACATTACTGCTACTCCCAATGGCTACACACTGGATGAGATGAGGGGAGAAGGCAGAAATTACTGCTATTCCCAATGACAACACATTGGATGAGATGAGGGGAGAAGGCAGACATTACTGCTACTCCCAATGGCAACACACTGGATGAGATGAGGGGAGAAGGCAGACATTACTTCTACTCCCAATGACAACACACTGGATGAGATGAGGGGAGAAGGCAGACATTACTGCTACTCCCAATGACAACACACTGGATGAGATGAGGGGAGAAGGCAGACATTACTGCTACTCCCAATGACAACACAACTGGATGAGATGAGGGGAGAAGGCAGACATTACTGCTACTCCCAATGGCAACACACTGGATGAGATGAGGGGAGAAGGCAGAAATTACTGCTACTCCCAATGACAACACACTGGATGAGATGAGGGGAGAAGGCAGACATTACTGCTACTCCCAATGGCAACACACTGGATGAGATGAGGGGAGAAGGCAGACATTAATTCTACTCCCAATGACAATACACTGGATGAGATGAGGGGAGAAGGCAGACATTACTGCTACTCCCAATGGCAACACACTGGATGAGATGAGGGGAGAAGGCAGACATTACTGCTACTCCCAATGGCAACACACTGGATGAGATGAGGGGAGAAGGCAGACATTACTTCTACTCCCAATGACAACACACTGGATGAGATGAGGGGAGAAGGCACACATTACTGCTACTCCCAATGACAACACACTGGAATAGATGAGGGGAGAAGGCAGACATTACTGCTACTCCCAATGACAACACACTGGATGAGATGAGGGGAGAAGGCAGACATTACTGCTACTCCCAATGACAACACACTGGATGAGATGAGGGGAGAAGGCAGACATTACTGCTACTCCCAATGGCAACACACTGGATGAGAGGAGGGGAGAAGGCAGACATTACTGCTACTCCCAATGGCAACACACTGGATGAGATGAGGGGAGAAGGCAGACATTACTGCTACTCCCAACGGCAACACACTGGATGAGATGAGGGGAGAAGGCAGACATTACTGCTACTCCCAATGACAACACACTGGATGAGATGAGGGGAGAAGGCAGACATTACTGCAACTCCCAATGACAACACACTGGATAAGATGAGGGGAGAAGGCAGACATTACTGCTACTCCCAATGACAACACACTGGATGAGATGAGGGGAGAAGGCAGACATTACTGCTACTCCCAATGACAACACACTGGATGAGATGAGGGGAGAAGGCAGACATTACTGCTACTCCCAATGGCAACACACAGGATGTGATGAGGGGAGAAGGCAGACATTACTGCTACTCCCAATGGCAACACACTGGATGAGATGAGGGGAGAAGGCAGACATTACTGCTACTCCCAATGACAACACACTGGATGAGATGAGGGTAGAAGGCAGACATTACTGCTACTCCCAATGACAACACACTGGATGAGATGAGGGGAGAAGGCAGACATTACTGCTACTCCCAATGGCAACACACTGGATGAGATGAGGGGAGAAGGCAGACATTACTGCTACTCCCAATGGCAACACACTGGATGAGATGAGGGGAGAAGGCAGACATTACTGCTACTCCCAATGGCAACACAATGGATGAGATGAGGGGAGAAGGCAGACATTACTGCTACTCCCAATGACAACACACTGGATGAGATGAGGGGAGAAGGCAGACATTACTGCTACTCCCAATGACAACACACTGGATGAGATGAGGGGAGAAGGCAGACATTACTGCTACTCCCAATGGCTACACACTGGATGAGATGAGGGGAGAAGGCAGACATTACTGCTACTCCCAATGGCTACACACTGGATGAGATGAGGGGAGAAGGCAGACATTACTGCTACTCCCAATGACAACACACTGGATGAGATGAGGGGAGAAGGCAGACATTACTGCTACTCCCAATGGCAACACACTGGATGATATGAGGGGAGAAGGCAGACATTACTGCTACTCCCAATGACAACACACTGGATGAGATGAGGGGAGAAGGCAGACATTACTGCTACTCCCAATGGCAACACACTGGATGAGATGAGGGGAGAAGGCAGACATTACTGCTACTCCCAATGACAACACACTGGATGAGATGAGGGGAGAAGGCAGACATTAATGCTACTCCCAATGACAACACACTGGATGAGATGAGGGGAGAAGGCAGACATTACTGCTACTCCCAATGACAACACACTGGATGAAATGAGGGGAGAAGGCAGACATTACTGCTACTCCCAATGACAACACACTGGATGAGATGAGGGGAGAAGGCAGAGATTGCTGCTACTCCCAATGACAACACACTGGATGAGATGAGGGGAGAAGGCAGAGATTGCTGCTACTCCCAATGACAACACACTGGATGAGATGAGGGGAGAAGGCAGACATTACTGCTACTCCCAATGACAACACACTGGATGAGATGAGGGGAGAAGGCAGACATTACTGCTACTCCCAATGACAACACACTGGATGAGATGAGGGGAGAAGGCAGACATTACTGCTACTCCCAATGACAACACACTGGATGAGATGAGGGGAGAAGGCAGACATTACTGCAACTCCCAATGACAACACACTGGATAAGATGAGGGGAGAAGGCAGACATTACTTCTACTCCCAATGACAACACACTGGATGAGATGAGGGGAGAAGGCAGACATTACTGCTACTCCCAATGACAACACACTGGATGAGATGAGGGGAGAAGGCAGACATTACTGCTACTCCCAATGGCAACACACAGGATGTGATGAGGGGAGAAGGCAGACATTACTGCTACTCCCAATGGCAACACACTGGATGAGATGAGGGGAGAAGGCAGACATTACTGCTACTTCCAATGACAACACACTGGATGAGATGAGGGTAGAAGGCAGACATTACTGCTACTCCCAAAGACAACACACTGGATGAGATGAGGGGAGAAGGCAGACATTACTGCTACTCCCAATGGCAACACACTGGATGAGATGAGGGGAGAAGGCAGACATTACTGCTACTCCCAATGGCAACACACTGGATGAGATGAGGGGAGAAGGCAGACATTACTGCTACTCCCAATGGCAACACAATGGATGAGATGAGGGGAGAAGGCAGACATTACTGCTACTCCCAATGACAACACACTGGATGAGATGAGGGGAGAAGGCAGACATTACTGCTACTCCCAATGGCAACACACTGGATGAGATGAGGGGAGAAGGCAGACATTACTGCTACTCCCAATGGCAACACACTGGATGAGATGAGGGGAGAAGGCAGACATTACTGCTACTCCCAATGACAACACACTGGATGAGATGAGGGGAGAAGGCAGACATTACTGCTACTCCCAATGACAACACACTGGATGAGATGAGGGGAGAAGGCAGACATTACTGCTACTCCCAATGGCAACACACTGGATGAGATGAGGGGAGAAGGCAGACATTACTGCTACTCCCAATGGCAACACACTGGATGAGATGAGGAGAGAAAGCAGACATTACTGCTACTCCCAATGGCTACACACTGGATGATATGAGGGGAGAAGGCAGACATTACTGCTACTCCCAATGACAACACACTGGATGAGATGAGGGGAGAAGGCAGACATTACTGCTACTCCCAATGGCAACACACTGGATGAGATGAGGGGAGAAGGCAGACATTACTGCTACTCCCAATGACAACGCACTGGATGAGATGGGGAAAAGAAGGCAGAATTTACTGCTACTCCCAATGACAACACACTGGATGAGATGAGGGGAGAAGGCAGACATTACTGCTACTCCCAATGACAACACACTGGATGGGATGAGGGGAGAAGGCAGACATTACTGCTACTCCCAATGACAACACACTGGATGAGATGAGGGGAGAAGGCAGAGATTGCTGCTACTCCCAATGACAACACACTGGATGAGATGAGGGGAGAAGGCAGAGATTGCTGCTACTCCCAATGACAACACACTGGATGAGATGAGGGGAGAAGGCAGACATTACTGCTACTCCCAATGACAACACACTGGATGAGATGAGGGGAGAAGGCAGACATTACTGCTACTCCCAATGACAACTCACTGGATGAGATGAGGGGAGAAGGCAGACATTACTGCTACTCCCAATGGCAACACACTGGATGAGATGAGGGGAGAAGGCAGACATTACTGCTACTCCCAATGACAACACACTGGATGAGATGAGGGGAGAAGGCAGACATTACTGCTACTCCCAATGGCAACACACTGGATGAGATGAGGGGAGAAGGCAGACATTACTGCTACTCCCAATGACAACACACTGGATGAGATGAGGGGAGAAGGCTGACATTACTGCTACTCCCAATGGCAACACACTGGATGAGATGAGGGGAGAAGGCAGACATTACTGCTACTCCCAATGGCAACACACTGGATGAGATGAGGAGAGAAAGCAGACATTACTGCTACTCCCAATGGCTACACACTGGATGATATGAGGGGAGAAGGCAGACATTACTGCTACTCCCAATGACAACACACTGGATGAGATGAGGGGAGAAGGCAGACATTACTGCTACTCCCAATGGCAACACACTGGATGAGATGAGGGGAGAAGGCAGACATTACTGCTACTCCCAATGACAACACACTGGATGAGATGGGGAAAAGAAGGCAGAATTTACTGCTACTCCCAATGACAACACACAGGATGAGATGAGGGGAGAAGGCAGACATTACTGCTACTCCCAATGACAACACACTGGATGAGATGAGGGGAGAAGGCAGACATTACTGCTACTCCCAATGACAACACACTGGATGAGATGAGGGGAGAAGGCAGAGATTACTGCTACTCCCAATGACAACACACTGGATGAGATGAGGGGAGAAGGCAGACATTACTGCTACTCCCAATGACAACACACTGGATGAGATGAGGGGAGAAGGCAGACATTACTGCTACTCCCAATGACAACTCACTGGATGAGATGAGGGGAGAAGGCAGACATTACTGCTACTCCCAATGACAACACACTGGACGAGATGAGGGGAGAAGGCAGACATTACTGCAACTCCCAATGACAACACACTGGATAAGATGAGGGGAGAAGGCAGACATTACTGCTACTCCCAATGACAACACACTGGATGAGATGAGGGAAGAAGGCAGACATTACTGCTACTCCCAATGACAACACACTGGATGAAATGAGGGGAGAAGGCAGACATTACTGCTACTCCCAATGGCAACACACAGGATGTGATGAGGGGAGAAGGCAGACATTACTGCTACTCCCAATGGCTACACACTGGATGAGATGAGGGGAGAAGGCAGACATTACTGCTACTCCCAATGACAACACACTGGATGAGATGAGGGGAGAAGGCAGACATTACTGCTACTCCCAATGGCAACACACTGGATGAGATGAGGGGAGAAGGCAGACATTACTGCTACCTTCAATGGCAACACACAGGATGTGATGAGGGGAGAAGGCAGACATTACTGCTACTCCCAATGGCAACACACTGGATGAGATGAGGGGAGAAGGCAGACATTACTGCTACTCCCAATGGCTACACACTGGATGAGATGAGGGGAGAAGGCAGACATTACTGCTACTCCCAATGACAACACACTGGATGAGATGAGGGGAGAAGGCAGACATTGCTGCTACTCCCAATGGCAACACACTGGATGAGATGAGGGGAGAAGGCAGACATTACTGCTACTCCCAATGGCAACACACTGGATGAGATGAGGGGAGAAGGCAGACATTACTGCTACTCCCAATGACAACACACTGGATGAGATGAGGGGAGAAGGCAGACATTACTGCTACTCCCAATGACAACACACTGGATGAGATGAGGGGAGAAGGCAGAAATTACTGCTACTCCCAATGGCAACACACTGGATGAGATGAGGGGAGAAGGCAGACATTACTGCTACTCCCAATGGCAACACACTGGATGAGATGAGGGGAGAAGGCAGACATTACTGCTACTCCCAATGACAACACACTGGATGAGATGAGGGGAGAAGGCAGACATTACTGCTACTCCCAATGACAACACACTGGATGAGATGAGGGGAGAAGGCAGACATTACTGCTACTCCCAATGACAACACACTGGATGAGATGAGGGGAGAAGGCAGACATTACTGCTACTCCCAATGACAACACACTGGATGAGATGAGGGGAGAAGGCAGACATTACTGCTACTCCCAATGACAACACACTGGATGAGATGAGGGGAGAAGGCAGACATTACTGCTACTCCCAATGGCAACACACAGGATGTGATGAGGGGAGAAGGCAGACATTACTGCTACTCCCAATGGCAACACAGTGGATGAGATGAGGGGAGAAGGCAGACATTACTGCTACTCCCAATGGCTACACACTGGATGAGATGAGGGGAGAAGGCAGAAATTACTGCTATTCCCAATGACAACACATTGGATGAGATGAGGGGAGAAGGCAGACATTACTGCTACTCCCAATGGCAACACACTGGATGAGATGAGGGGAGAAGGCAGACATTACTTCTACTCCCAATGACAACACACTGGATGAGATGAGGGGAGAAGGCAGACATTACTGCTACTCCCAATGACAACACACTGGATGAGATGAGGGGAGAAGGCAGACATTACTGCTACTCCCAATGACAACACAACTGGATGAGATGAGGGGAGAAGGCAGACATTACTGCTACTCCCAATGGCAACACACTGGATGAGATGAGGGGAGAAGGCAGAAATTACTGCTACTCCCAATGACAACACACTGGATGAGATGAGGGGAGAAGGCAGACATCACTGCAACTCCCAATGACAACACACTGGATAAGATGAGGGGAGAAGGCAGACATTACTTCTACTCCCAATGACAACACACTGGATGAGATGAGGGGAGAAGGCAGACATTACTGCTACTCCCAATGACAACACACTGGATGAGATGAGGGGAGAAGGCAGACATTACTGCTACTCCCAATGGCAACACACAGGATGTGATGAGGGAAGAAGGCAGACATTACTGCTACTCCCAATGGCAACACACTGGATGAGATGAGGGGAGAAGGCAGACATTACTGATACTTCCAATGACAACACACTGGATGAGATGAGGGTAGAAGGCAGACATTACTGCCACTCCCAAAGACAACACACTGGATGAGATGAGGGGAGAAGGCAGACATTACTGCTACTCCCAATGGCAACACACTGGATGAGATGAGGGGAGAAGGCAGACATTACTGCTACTCCCAATGGCAACACACTGGATGAGATGAGGGGAGAAGGCAGACATTACTGCTACTCCCAATGGCAACACAATGGATGAGATGAGGGGAGAAGGCAGACATTACTGCTACTCCCAATGACAACACACTGGATGAGATGAGGGGAGAAGGCAGACATTACTGCTACTCCCAATGGCTACACACTGGATGAGATGAGGGGAGAAGGCAGAAATTACTGCTATTCCCAATGACAACACATTGGATGAGATGAGGGGAGAAGGCAGACATTACTGCTACTCCCAATGGCAACACACTGGATGAGATGAGGGGAGAAGGCAGACATTACTTCTACTCCCAATGACAACACACTGGATGAGATGAGGGGAGAAGGCAGACATTACTGCTACTCCCAATGACAACACACTGGATGAGATGAGGGGAGAAGGCAGACATTACTGCTACTCCCAATGACAACACAACTGGATGAGATGAGGGGAGAAGGCAGACATTACTGCTACTCCCAATGGCAACACACTGGATGAGATGAGGGGAGAAGGCAGAAATTACTGCTACTCCCAATGACAACACACTGGATGAGATGAGGGGAGAAGGCAGACATCACTGCAACTCCCAATGACAACACACTGGATAAGATGAGGGGAGAAGGCAGACATTACTTCTACTCCCAATGACAACACACTGGATGAGATGAGGGGAGAAGGCAGACATTACTGCTACTCCCAATGACAACACACTGGATGAGATGAGGGGAGAAGGCAGACATTACTGCTACTCCCAATGGCAACACACAGGATGTGATGAGGGGAGAAGGCAGACATTACTGCTACTCCCAATGGCAACACACTGGATGAGATGAGGGGAGAAGGCAGACATTACTGATACTTCCAATGACAACACACTGGATGAGATGAGGGTAGAAGGCAGACATTACTGCCACTCCCAAAGACAACACACTGGATGAGATGAGGGGAGAAGGCAGACATTACTGCTACTCCCAATGGCAACACACTGGATGAGATGAGGGGAGAAGGCAGACATTACTGCTACTCCCAATGGCAACACACTGGATGAGATGAGGGGAGAAGGCAGACATTACTGCTACTCCCAATGGCAACACAATGGATGAGATGAGGGGAGAAGGCAGACATTACTGCTACTCCCAATGACAACACACTGGATGAGATGAGGGGAGAAGGCAGACATTACTGCTACTCCCAATGACAACACACTGGTGAAGATGAGGGAAGAAGGCAGACATTACTGCTACTCCCAATGACAACACACTGGATGAGATGAGGGGAGAAGGCAGACATTACTGCTACTCCCAATGACAACACACTGGATGAGATGAGGGGAGAAGGCAGACATTACTGCTACTCCCAATGGCAACACACAGGATGTGATGAGGGGAGAAGGCAGACATTACTGCTACTCCCAATGGCAACACAGTGGATGAGATGAGGGGAGAAGGCAGACATTACTGCTACTCCCAATGGCTACACACTGGATGAGATGAGGGGAGAAGGCAGAAATTACTGCTATTCCCAATGACAACACATTGGATGAGATGAGGGGAGAAGGCAGACATTACTGCTACTCCCAATGGCAACACACTGGATGAGATGAGGGGAGAAGGCAGACATTACTTCTACTCCCAATGACAACACACTGGATGAGATGAGGGGAGAAGGCAGACATTACTGCTACTCCCAATGACAACACACTGGATGAGATGAGGGGAGAAGGCAGACATTACTGCTACTCCCAATGACAACACAACTGGATGAGATGAGGGGAGAAGGCAGACATTACTGCTACTCCCAATGGCAACACACTGGATGAGATGAGGGGAGAAGGCAGAAATTACTGCTACTCCCAATGACAACACACTGGATGAGATGAGGGGAGAAGGCAGACATTACTGCTACTCCCAATGGCAACACACTGGATGAGATGAGGGGAGAAGGCAGACATTAATTCTACTCCCAATGACAATACACTGGATGAGATGAGGGGAGAAGGCAGACATTACTGCTACTCCCAATGGCAACACACTGGATGAGATGAGGGGAGAAGGCAGACATTACTGCTACTCCCAATGGCAACACACTGGATGAGATGAGGGGAGAAGGCAGACATTACTTCTACTCCCAATGACAACACACTGGATGAGATGAGGGGAGAAGGCACACATTACTGCTACTCCCAATGACAACACACTGGATGAGATGAGGGGAGAAGGCAGAGATTACTGCTACTCCCAATGACAACACACTGGATGAGATGAGGGGAGAAGGCAGACATTACTGCTACTCCCAATGACAACACACTGGATGAGATGAGGGGAGAAGGCAGACATTACTGCTACTCCCAATGGCAACACACAGGATGTGATGAGGGGAGAAGGCAGACATTACTGCTACTCCCAATGGCTACACACTGGATGAGATGAGGGGAGAAGGCAGACATTACTGCTACTCCCAATGACAACACACTGGATGAGATGAGGGGAGAAGGCAGACATTACTGCTACTCCCAATGGCAACACACTGGATGAGATGAGGGGAGAAGGCAGACATTACTGCTACCTTCAATGGCAACACACAGGATGTGATGAGGGGAGAAGGCAGACATTACTGCTACTCCCAATGGCTACACACTGGATGAGATGAGGGGAGAAGGCAGACATTACTGCTACTCCCAATGACAACACACTGGATGAGATGAGGGGAGAAGGCAGACATTGCTGCTACTCCCAATGGCAACACACTGGATGAGATGAGGGGAGAAGGCAGACATTACTGCTACTCCCAATGGCAACACACTGGATGAGATGAGGGGAGAAGGCAGACATTACTGCTACTCCCAATGACAACACACTGGATGAGATGAGGGGAGAAGGCAGACATTACTGCTACTCCCAATGACAACACACTGGATGAGATGAGGGGAGAAGGCAGAAATTACTGCTACTCCCAATGGCAACACACTGGATGAGATGAGGGGAGAAGGCAGACATTACTGCTACTCCCAATGGCAACACACTGGATGAGATGAGGGGAGAAGGCAGACATTACTGCTACTCCCAATGACAACACACTGGATGAGATGAGGGGAGAAGGCAGACATTACTGCTACTCCCAATGACAACACACTGGATGAGATGAGGGGAGAAGGCAGACATTACTGCTACTCCCAATGACAACACACTGGATGAGATGAGGGGAGAAGGCAGACATTACTGCTACTCCCAATGACAACACACTGGATGAGATGAGGGGAGAAGGCAGACATTACTGCTACTCCCAATGACAACACACTGGATGAGATGAGGGGAGAAGGCAGACATTACTGCTACTCCCAATGGCAACACACAGGATGTGATGAGGGGAGAAGGCAGACATTACTGCTACTCCCAATGGCAACACAGTGGATGAGATGAGGGGAGAAGGCAGACATTACTGCTACTCCCAATGGCTACACACTGGATGAGATGAGGGGAGAAGGCAGAAATTACTGCTATTCCCAATGACAACACATTGGATGAGATGAGGGGAGAAGGCAGACATTACTGCTACTCCCAATGGCAACACACTGGATGAGATGAGGGGAGAAGGCAGACATTACTTCTACTCCCAATGACAACACACTGGATGAGATGAGGGGAGAAGGCAGACATTACTGCTACTCCCAATGGCTACACACTGGATGAGATGAGGGGAGAAGGCAGACATTACTGCTACTCCCAATGACAACACACTGGATGAGATGAGGGGAGAAGGCAGACATTGCTGCTACTCCCAAAGGCAACACACTGGATGAGATGAGGGGAGAAGGCAGACATTACTGCTACTCCCATTGGCAACACACTGGATGAGATGAGGGGAGAAGGCAGACATTACTGCTACTCCCAATGACAACACACTGGATGAGATGAGGGGAGAAGGCAGACATTACTGCTACTCCCAATGACAACACACTGGATGAGATGAGGGGAGAAGGCAGAAATTACTGCTACTCCCAATGGCAACACACTGGATGAGATGAGGGGAGAAGGCAGACATTACTGCTACTCCCAATGGCAACACACAGGATGTGATGAGGGGAGAAGGCAGACATTACTGCTACTCCCAATGGCAACACACTGGATGAGATGAGGGGAGAAGGCAGACATTACTGCTACTTCCAATGACAACACACTGGATGAGATGAGGGTAGAAGGCAGACATTACTGCTACTCCCAAAGACAACACACTGGATGAGATGAGGGGAGAAGGCAGACATTACTGCTACTCCCAATGGCAACACACTGGATGAGATGAGGGGAGAAGGCAGACATTACTGCTACTCCCAATGGCAACACACTGGATGAGATGAGGGGAGAAGGCAGACATTACTGCTACTCCCAATGGCAACACAATGGATGAGATGAGGGGAGAAGGCAGACATTACTGCTACTCCCAATGACAACACACTGGATGAGATGAGGGGAGAAGGCAGACATTACTGCTACTCCCAATGGCAACACACTGGATGAGATGAGGGGAGAAGGCAGACATTACTGCTACTCCCAATGACAACACACTGGATGAGATGAGGGGAGAAGGCAGACATTACTGCTACTCCCAATGACAACACACTGGATGAGATGAGGGGAGAAGGCAGAAATTACTGCTACTCCCAATGGCAACACACTGGATGAGATGAGGGGAGAAGGCAGACATTACTGCTACTCCCAATGGCAACACACTGGATGAGATGAGGGGAGAAGGCAGACATTACTGCTACTCCCAATGACAACACACTGGATGAGATGAGGGGAGAAGGCAGACATTACTGCTACTCCCAATGACAACACACTGGATGAGATGAGGGGAGAAGGCAGACATTACTGCTACTCCCAATGACAACACACTGGATGAGATGAGGGGAGAAGGCAGACATTACTGCTACTCCCAATGACAACACACTGGATGAGATGAGGGGAGAAGGCAGACATTACTGCTACTCCCAATGGCAACACACAGGATGTGATGAGGGGAGAAGGCAGACATTACTGCTACTCCCAATGGCAACACACAGGATGTGATGAGGGGAGAAGGCAGACATTACTGCTACTCCCAATGGCAACACAGTGGATGAGATGAGGGGAGAAGGCAGACATTACTGCTACTCCCAATGGCTACACACTGGATGAGATGAGGGGAGAAGGCAGAAATTACTGCTATTCCCAATGACAACACATTGGATGAGATGAGGGGAGAAGGCAGACATTACTGCTACTCCCAATGGCAACACACTGGATGAGATGAGGGGAGAAGGCAGACATTACTTCTACTCCCAATGACAACACACTGGATGAGATGAGGGGAGAAGGCAGACATTACTGCTACTCCCAATGACAACACACTGGATGAGATGAGGGAAGAAGGCAGACATTACTGCTACTCCCAATGACAACACAACTGGATGAGATGAGGGGAGAAGGCAGACATTACTGCTACTCCCAATGGCAACACACTGGATGAGATGAGGGGAGAAGGCAGAAATTACTGCTACTCCCAATGACAACACACTGGATGAGATGAGGGGAGAAGGCAGACATCACTGCAACTCCCAATGACAACACACTGGATAAGATGAGGGGAGAAGGCAGACATTACTTCTACTCCCAATGACAACACACTGGATGAGATGAGGGGAGAAGGCAGACATTACTGCTACTCCCAATGACAACACACTGGATGAGATGAGGGGAGAAGGCAGACATTACTGCTACTCCCAATGGCAACACACAGGATGTGATGAGGGGAGAAGGCAGACATTACTGCTACTCCCAATGGCAACACACTGGATGAGATGAGGGGAGAAGGCAGACATTACTGCTACTTCCAATGACAACACACTGGATGAGATGAGGGTAGAAGGCAGACATTACTGCTACTCCCAAAGACAACACACTGGATGAGATGAGGGGAGAAGGCAGACATTACTGCTACTCCCAATGGCAACACACTGGATGAGATGAGGGGAGAAGGCAGACATTACTGCTACTCCCAATGGCAACACACTGGATGAGATGAGGGGAGAAGGCAGACATTACTGCTACTCCCAATGGCAACACAATGGATGAGATGAGGGGAGAAGGCAGACATTACTGCTACTCCCAATGACAACACACTGGATGAGATGAGGGGAGAAGGCAGACATTACTGCTACTCCCAATGACAACACACTGGTGAAGATGAGGGAAGAAGGCAGACATTACTGCTACTCCCAATGACAACACACTGGATGAGATGAGGGGAGAAGGCAGACATTACTGCTACTCCCAATGACAACACACTGGATGAGATGAGGGGAGAAGGCAGACATTACTGCTACTCCCAATGGCAACACACAGGATGTGATGAGGGGAGAAGGCAGACATTACTGCTACTCCCAATGGCAACACAGTGGATGAGATGAGGGGAGAAGGCAGACATTACTGCTACTCCCAATGGCTACACACTGGATGAGATGAGGGGAGAAGGCAGAAATTACTGCTATTCCCAATGACAACACATTGGATGAGATGAGGGGAGAAGGCAGACATTACTGCTACTCCCAATGGCAACACACTGGATGAGATGAGGGGAGAAGGCAGACATTACTTCTACTCCCAATGACAACACACTGGATGAGATGAGGGGAGAAGGCAGACATTACTGCTACTCCCAATGACAACACACTGGATGAGATGAGGGGAGAAGGCAGACATTACTGCTACTCCCAATGACAACACAACTGGATGAGATGAGGGGAGAAGGCAGACATTACTGCTACTCCCAATGGCAACACACTGGATGAGATGAGGGGAGAAGGCAGAAATTACTGCTACTCCCAATGACAACACACTGGATGAGATGAGGGGAGAAGGCAGACATTACTGCTACTCCCAATGGCAACACACTGGATGAGATGAGGGGAGAAGGCAGACATTAATTCTACTCCCAATGACAATACACTGGATGAGATGAGGGGAGAAGGCAGACATTACTGCTACTCCCAATGGCAACACACTGGATGAGATGAGGGGAGAAGGCAGACATTACTGCTACTCCCAATGGCAACACACTGGATGAGATGAGGGGAGAAGGCAGACATTACTTCTACTCCCAATGACAACACACTGGATGAGATGAGGGGAGAAGGCACACATTACTGCTACTCCCAATGACAACACACTGGATGAGATGAGGGGAGAAGGCAGAGATTACTGCTACTCCCAATGACAACACACTGGATGAGATGAGGGGAGAAGGCAGACATTACTGCTACTCCCAATGACAACACACTGGATGAGATGAGGGGAGAAGGCAGACATTACTGCTACTCCCAATGACAACTCACTGGATGAGATGAGGGGAGAAGGCAGACATTACTGCTACTCCCAATGACAACACACTGGACGAGATGAGGGGAGAAGGCAGACATTACTGCAACTCCCAATGACAACACACTGGATAAGATGAGGGGAGAAGGCAGACATTACTGCTACTCCCAATGACAACACACTGGATGAGATGAGGGAAGAAGGCAGACATTACTGCTACTCCCAATGACAACACACTGGATGAAATGAGGGGAGAAGGCAGACATTACTGCTACTCCCAATGGCAACACACAGGATGTGATGAGGGGAGAAGGCAGACATTACTGCTACTCCCAATGGCTACACACTGGATGAGATGAGGGGAGAAGGCAGACATTACTGCTACTCCTAATGACAACACACTGGATGAGGTGAGGGGAGAAGGCAGACATTACTGCTACTCCCAATGGCAACACACTGGATGAGATGAGGGGAGAAGGCAGACATTACTGCTACCTTCAATGGCAACACACAGGATGTGATGAGGGGAGAAGGCAGACATTACTGCTACTCCCAATGGCAACACACTGGATGAGATGAGGGGAGAAGGCAGACATTACTGCTACTCCCAATGGCTACACACTGGATGAGATGAGGGGAGAAGGCAGACATTACTGCTACTCCCAATGACAACACACTGGATGAGATGAGGGGAGAAGGCAGACATTGCTGCTACTCCCAATGGCAACACACTGGATGAGATGAGGGGAGAAGGCAGACATTACTGCTACTCCCAATGGCAACACACTGGATGAGATGAGGGGAGAAGGCAGACATTACTGCTACTCCCAATGACAACACACTGGATGAGATGAGGGGAGAAGGCAGACATTACTGCTACTCCCAATGACAACACACTGGATGAGATGAGGGGAGAAGGCAGAAATTACTGCTACTCCCAATGGCAACACACTGGATGAGATGAGGGGAGAAGGCAGACATTACTGCTACTCCCAATGACAACACACTGGATGAGATGAGGGGAGAAGGCAGACATTACTGCTACTCCCAATGACAACACACTGGATGAGATGAGGGGAGAAGGCAGACATTACTGCTACTCCCAATGACAACACACTGGATGAGATGAGGGGAGAAGGCAGACATTACTGCTACTCCCAATGGCAACACACTGGATGAGATGAGGGGAGAAGGCAGACATTACTGCTACTCCCAATGACAACACACTGGATGAGATGAGGGGAGAAGGCAGACATTACTGCTACTCCCAATGACAACACACTGGATGAGATGAGGGGAGAAGGCAGACATTACTGCTACTCCCAATGACAACACACTGGATAAGATGAGGGGAGAAGGCAGACATTACTTCTACTCCCAATGACAACACACTGGATGAGATGAGGGGAGAAGGCAGACATTACTGCTACTCCCAATAACAACACACTGGATGAGATGAGGGGAGAAGGCAGACATTACTGCTACTCCCAATGGCAACACACAGGATGTGATGAGGGGAGAAGGCAGACATTACTGCTACTCCCAATGGCAACACACTGGATGAGATGAGGGGAGAAGGCAGACATTACTGCTACTTCCAATGACAACACACTGGATGAGATGAGGGTAGAAGGCAGACATTACTGCTACTCCCAAAGACAACACACTGGATGAGATGAGGGGAGAAGGCAGACATTACTGCTACTCCCAATGGCAACACACTGGATGAGATGAGGGGAGAAGGCAGACATTACTGCTACTCCCAATGGCAACACACTGGATGAGATGAGGGGAGAAGGCAGACATTACTGCTACTCCCAATGGCAACACAATGGATGAGATGAGGGGAGAAGGCAGACATTACTGCTACTCCCAATGACAACACACTGGATGAGATGAGGGGAGAAGGCAGACATTACTGCTACTCCCAATGACAACACACTGGTGAAGATGAGGGAAGAAGGCAGACATTACTGCTACTCCCAATGACAACACACTGGATGAGATGAGGGGAGAAGGCAGACATTACTGCTACTCCCAATGACAACACACTGGATGAGATGAGGGGAGAAGGCAGACATTACTGCTACTCCCAATGGCAACACACAGGATGTGATGAGGGGAGAAGGCAGACATTACTGCTACTCCCAATGGCAACACAGTGGATGAGATGAGGGGAGAAGGCAGACATTACTGCTACTCCCAATGGCAACACACTGGATGAGATGAGGGGAGAAGGCAGACATTACTGCTACTCCCAATGACAACACACTGGATGAGATGAGGGGAGAAGGCAGACATTACTGCTACTCCCAATGAGAACACACTGGATGAGATGAGGGGAGAAGGCAGACATTACTGCTACTCCCAATGACAACACACTGGATGAGATGAGGGGAGAAGGCAGACATTACTGCTACTCCCAATGACAACACACTGGATGAGATGAGGGGAGAAGGCAGACATTACTGCTACTCCCAATGACAACACACTGGATGAGATGAGGGGAGAAGGCAGACATTACTGCTACTCCCAATGGCAACACACAGGATGTGATGAGGGGAGAAGGCAGACATTACTGCTACTCCCAATGGCAACACAGTGGATGAGATGAGGGGAGAAGGCAGACATTACTGCTACTCCCAATGGCTACACACTGGATGAGATGAGGGGAGAAGGCAGAAATTACTGCTATTCCCAATGACAACACATTGGATGAGATGAGGGGAGAAGGCAGACATTACTGCTACTCCCAATGGCAACACACTGGATGAGATGAGGGGAGAAGGCAGACATTACTTCTACTCCCAATGACAACACACTGGATGAGATGAGGGGAGAAGGCAGACATTACTGCTACTCCCAATGACAACACACTGGATGAGATGAGGGGAGAAGGCAGACATTACTGCTACTCCCAATGGCAACACACAGGATGTGATGAGGGGAGAAGGCAGACATTAGTGCTACTCCCAATGGCAACACACTGGATGAGATGAGGGGAGAAGGCAGACATTACTGCTACTTCCAATGACAACACACTGGATGAGATGAGGGTAGAAGGCAGACATTACTGCTACTCCCAAAGACAACACACTGGATGAGATGAGGGGAGAAGGCAGACATTACTGCTACTCCCAATGGCAACACACTGGATGAGATGAGGGGAGAAGGCAGACATTACTGCTACTCCCAATGGCAACACACTGGATGAGATGAGGGGAGAAGGCAGACATTACTGCTACTCCCAATGGCAACACAATGGATGAGATGAGGGGAGAAGGCAGACATTACTGCTACTCCCAATGACAACACACTGGATGAGATGAGGGGAGAAGGCAGACATTACTGCTACTCCCAATGACAACACACTGGTGAAGATGAGGGAAGAAGGCAGACATTACTGCTACTCCCAATGACAACACACTGGATGAGATGAGGGGAGAAGGCAGACATTACTGCTACTCCCAATGACAACACACTGGATGAGATGAGGGGAGAAGGCAGACATTACTGCTACTCCCAATGGCAACACACAGGATGTGATGAGGGGAGAAGGCAGACATTACTGCTACTCCCAATGGCAACACAGTGGATGAGATGAGGGGAGAAGGCAGACATTACTGCTACTCCCAATGGCTACACACTGGATGAGATGAGGGGAGAAGGCAGAAATTACTGCTATTCCCAATGACAACACATTGGATGAGATGAGGGGAGAAGGCAGACATTACTGCTACTCCCAATGGCAACACACTGGATGAGATGAGGGGAGAAGGCAGACATTACTTCTACTCCCAATGACAACACACTGGATGAGATGAGGGGAGAAGGCAGACATTACTGCTACTCCCAATGACAACACACTGGATGAGATGAGGGGAGAAGGCAGACATTACTGCTACTCCCAATGACAACACAACTGGATGAGATGAGGGGAGAAGGCAGACATTACTGCTACTCCCAATGGCAACATACTGGATGAGATGAGGGGAGAAGGCAGAAATTACTGCTACTCCCAATGACAACACACTGGATGAGATGAGGGGAGAAGGCAGACATTACTGCTACTCCCAATGGCAACACACTGGATGAGATGAGGGGAGAAGGCAGACATTAATTCTACTCCCAATGACAATACACTGGATGAGATGAGGGGAGAAGGCAGACATTACTGCTACTCCCAATGGCAACACACTGGATGAGATGAGGGGAGAAGGCAGACATTACTGCTACTCCCAATGGCAACACACTGGATGAGATGAGGGGAGAAGGCAGACATTACTTCTACTCCCAATGACAACACACTGGATGAGATGAGGGGAGAAGGCACACATTACTGCTACTCCCAATGACAACACACTGGATGAGATGAGGGGAGAAGGCAGAGATTACTGCTACTCCCAATGACAACACACTGGATGAGATGAGGGGAGAAGGCAGACATTACTGCTACTCCCAATGACAACACACTGGATGAGATGAGGGGAGAAGGCAGACATTACTGCTACTCCCAATGACAACTCACTGGATGAGATGAGGGGAGAAGGCAGACATTACTGCTACTCCCAATGACAACACACTGGACGAGATGAGGGGAGAAGGCAGACATTACTGCAACTCCCAATGACAACACACTGGATAAGATGAGGGGAGAAGGCAGACATTACTGCTACTCCCAATGACAACACACTGGATGAGATGAGGGAAGAAGGCAGACATTACTGCTACTCCCAATGACAACACACTGGATGAAATGAGGGGAGAAGGCAGACATTACTGCTACTCCCAATGGCAACACACAGGATGTGATGAGGGGAGAAGGCAGACATTACTGCTACTCCCAATGGCTACACACTGGATGAGATGAGGGGAGAAGGCAGACATTACTGCTACTCCTAATGACAACACACTGGATGAGGTGAGGGGAGAAGGCAGACATTACTGCTACTCCCAATGGCAACACACTGGATGAGATGAGGGGAGAAGGCAGACATTACTGCTACCTTCAATGGCAACACACAGGATGTGATGAGGGGAGAAGGCAGACATTACTGCTACTCCCAATGGCAACACACTGGATGAGATGAGGGGAGAAGGCAGACATTACTGCTACTCCCAATGGCTACACACTGGATGAGATGAGGGGAGAAGGCAGACATTACTGCTACTCCCAATGACAACACACTGGATGAGATGAGGGGAGAAGGCAGACATTGCTGCTACTCCCAATGGCAACACACTGGATGAGATGAGGGGAGAAGGCAGACATTACTGCTACTCCCAATGGCAACACACTGGATGAGATGAGGGGAGAAGGCAGACATTACTGCTACTCCCAATGACAACACACTGGATGAGATGAGGGGAGAAGGCAGACATTACTGCTACTCCCAATGACAACACACTGGATGAGATGAGGGGAGAAGGCAGAAATTACTGCTACTCCCAATGGCAACACACTGGATGAGATGAGGGGAGAAGGCAGACATTACTGCTACTCCCAATGACAACACACTGGATGAGATGAGGGGAGAAGGCAGACATTACTGCTACTCCCAATGACAACACACTGGATGAGATGAGGGGAGAAGGCAGACATTACTGCTACTCCCAATGACAACACACTGGATGAGATGAGGGGAGAAGGCAGACATTACTGCTACTCCCAATGGCAACACACTGGATGAGATGAGGGGAGAAGGCAGACATTACTGCTACTCCCAATGACAACACACTGGATGAGATGAGGGGAGAAGGCAGACATTACTGCTACTCCCAATGACAACACACTGGATGAGATGAGGGGAGAAGGCAGACATTACTGCTACTCCCAATGACAACACACTGGATAAGATGAGGGGAGAAGGCAGACATTACTTCTACTCCCAATGACAACACACTGGATGAGATGAGGGGAGAAGGCAGACATTACTGCTACTCCCAATAACAACACACTGGATGAGATGAGGGGAGAAGGCAGACATTACTGCTACTCCCAATGGCAACACACAGGATGTGATGAGGGGAGAAGGCAGACATTACTGCTACTCCCAATGGCAACACACTGGATGAGATGAGGGGAGAAGGCAGACATTACTGCTACTTCCAATGACAACACACTGGATGAGATGAGGGTAGAAGGCAGACATTACTGCTACTCCCAAAGACAACACACTGGATGAGATGAGGGGAGAAGGCAGACATTACTGCTACTCCCAATGGCAACACACTGGATGAGATGAGGGGAGAAGGCAGACATTACTGCTACTCCCAATGGCAACACACTGGATGAGATGAGGGGAGAAGGCAGACATTACTGCTACTCCCAATGGCAACACAATGGATGAGATGAGGGGAGAAGGCAGACATTACTGCTACTCCCAATGACAACACACTGGATGAGATGAGGGGAGAAGGCAGACATTACTGCTACTCCCAATGACAACACACTGGTGAAGATGAGGGAAGAAGGCAGACATTACTGCTACTCCCAATGACAACACACTGGATGAGATGAGGGGAGAAGGCAGACATTACTGCTACTCCCAATGACAACACACTGGATGAGATGAGGGGAGAAGGCAGACATTACTGCTACTCCCAATGGCAACACACAGGATGTGATGAGGGGAGAAGGCAGACATTACTGCTACTCCCAATGGCAACACAGTGGATGAGATGAGGGGAGAAGGCAGACATTACTGCTACTCCCAATGGCTACACACTGGATGAGATGAGGGGAGAAGGCAGAAATTACTGCTATTCCCAATGACAACACATTGGATGAGATGAGGGGAGAAGGCAGACATTACTGCTACTCCCAATGGCAACACACTGGATGAGATGAGGGGAGAAGGCAGACATTACTTCTACTCCCAATGACAACACACTGGATGAGATGAGGGGAGAAGGCAGACATTACTGCTACTCCCAATGACAACACACTGGATGAGATGAGGGGAGAAGGCAGACATTACTGCTACTCCCAATGACAACACAACTGGATGAGATGAGGGGAGAAGGCAGACATTACTGCTACTCCCAATGGCAACACACAGGATGTGATGAGGGGAGAAGGCAGACATTACTGCTACTCCCAATGGCAACACAGTGGATGAGATGAGGGGAGAAGGCAGACATTACTGCTACTCCCAATGGCTACACACTGGATGAGATGAGGGGAGAAGGCAGAAATTACTGCTATTCCCAATGACAACACATTGGATGAGATGAGGGGAGAAGGCAGACATTACTGCTACTCCCAATGGCAACACACTGGATGAGATGAGGGGAGAAGGCAGACATTACTTCTACTCCCAATGACAACACACTGGATGAGATGAGGGGAGAAGGCAGACATTACTGCTACTCCCAATGACAACACACTGGATGAGATGAGGGGAGAAGGCAGACATTACTGCTACTCCCAATGACAACACAACTGGATGAGATGAGGGGAGAAGGCAGACATTACTGCTACTCCCAATGGCAACACACTGGATGAGATGAGGGGAGAAGGCAGAAATTACTGCTACTCCCAATGACAACACACTGGATGAGATGAGGGGAGAAGGCAGACATTACTGCTACTCCCAATGGCAACACACTGGATGAGATGAGGGGAGAAGGCAGACATTAATTCTACTCCCAATGACAATACACTGGATGAGATGAGGGGAGAAGGCAGACATTACTGCTACTCCCAATGACAACACACTGGATGAGATGAGGGGAGAAGGCAGACATTACTGCTACTCCCAATGACAACACACTGGATGAGATGAGGGGAGAAGGCAGACATTACTGCTACTCCCAATGGCAACACACTGGATGAGAGGAGGGGAGAAGGCAGACATTACTGCTACTCCCAATGGCAACACACTGGATGAGATGAGGGGAGAAGGCAGACATTACTGCTACTCCCAACGGCAACACACTGGATGAGATGAGGGGAGAAGGCAGACATTACTGCTACTCCCAATGGCAACACACTGGATGAGATGAGGGGAGAAGGCAGACATTACTGCTACTCCTAATGACAACACACTGGATGAGATGAGGGGAGAAGGCAGACATTACTGCTACTCCCAATGACAACACACTGGATGAGATGAGGGGAGAAGGCAGACATTACTGCTACTCCCAATGGCAACACACTGGATGAGATGAGGGGAGAAGGCAGACATTACTGCTACTCCCAATGGCAACACACTGGATGAGATGAGGAGAGAAGGCAGACATTACTGCTACTCCCAATGGCTACACACTGGATGATATGAGGGGAGAAGGCAGACATTACTGCTACTCCCAATGACAACACACTGGATGAGATGAGGGGAGAAGGCAGACATTACTGCTACTCCCAATGACAACACACTGGATGAGATGAGGGGAGAAGGCAGACATTACTGCTACTCCCAATGACAACACACTGGATAAGATGAGGGGAGAAGGCAGACATTACTTCTACTCCCAATGACAACACACTGGATGAGATGAGGGGAGAAGGCAGACATTACTGCTACTCCCAATAACAACACACTGGATGAGATGAGGGGAGAAGGCAGACATTACTGCTACTCCCAATGGCAACACACAGGATGTGATGAGGGGAGAAGGCAGACATTACTGCTACTCCCAATGGCAACACACTGGATGAGATGAGGGGAGAAGGCAGACATTACTGCTACTTCCAATGACAACACACTGGATGAGATGAGGGTAGAAGGCAGACATTACTGCTACTCCCAAAGACAACACACTGGATGAGATGAGGGGAGAAGGCAGACATTACTGCTACTCCCAATGGCAACACACTGGATGAGATGAGGGGAGAAGGCAGACATTACTGCTACTCCCAATGGCAACACACTGGATGAGATGAGGGGAGAAGGCAGACATTACTGCTACTCCCAATGGCAACACAATGGATGAGATGAGGGGAGAAGGCAGACATTACTGCTACTCCCAATGACAACACACTGGATGAGATGAGGGGAGAAGGCAGACATTACTGCTACTCCCAATGACAACACACTGGTGAAGATGAGGGAAGAAGGCAGACATTACTGCTACTCCCAATGACAACACACTGGATGAGATGAGGGGAGAAGGCAGACATTACTGCTACTCCCAATGACAACACACTGGATGAGATGAGGGGAGAAGGCAGACATTACTGCTACTCCCAATGGCAACACACAGGATGTGATGAGGGGAGAAGGCAGACATTACTGCTACTCCCAATGGCAACACAGTGGATGAGATGAGGGGAGAAGGCAGACATTACTGCTACTCCCAATGGCTACACACTGGATGAGATGAGGGGAGAAGGCAGAAATTACTGCTATTCCCAATGACAACACATTGGATGAGATGAGGGGAGAAGGCAGACATTACTGCTACTCCCAATGGCAACACACTGGATGAGATGAGGGGAGAAGGCAGACATTACTTCTACTCCCAATGACAACACACTGGATGAGATGAGGGGAGAAGGCAGACATTACTGCTACTCCCAATGACAACACACTGGATGAGATGAGGGGAGAAGGCAGACATTACTGCTACTCCCAATGACAACACAACTGGATGAGATGAGGGGAGAAGGCAGACATTACTGCTACTCCCAATGGCAACACACTGGATGAGATGAGGGGAGAAGGCAGAAATTACTGCTACTCCCAATGACAACACACTGGATGAGATGAGGGGAGAAGGCAGACATTACTGCTACTCCCAATGGCAACACACTGGATGAGATGAGGGGAGAAGGCAGACATTAATTCTACTCCCAATGACAATACACTGGATGAGATGAGGGGAGAAGGCAGACATTACTGCTACTCCCAATGGCAACACACTGGATGAGATGAGGGGAGAAGGCAGACATTACTGCTACTCCCAATGGCAACACACTGGATGAGATGAGGGGAGAAGGCAGACATTACTTCTACTCCCAATGACAACACACTGGATGAGATGAGGGGAGAAGGCACACATTACTGCTACTCCCAATGACAACACACTGGAATAGATGAGGGGAGAAGGCAGACATTACTGCTACTCCCAATGACAACACACTGGATGAGATGAGGGGAGAAGGCAGACATTACTGCTACTCCCAATGGCTACACACTGGATGAGATGAGGGGAGAAGGCAGACATTACTGCTACTCCCAATGACAACACACTGGATGAGATGAGGGGAGAAGGCAGACATTACTGCTACTCCCAATGGCAACACACTGGATGATATGAGGGGAGAAGGCAGACATTACTGCTACTCCCAATGACAACACACTGGATGAGATGAGGGGAGAAGGCAGACATTACTGCTACTCCCAATGACAACACACTGGATGAGATGAGGGGAGAAGGCAGACATTACTGCTACTCCCAATGGCAACACACTGGATGATATGAGGGGAGAAGGCAGACATTACTGCTACTCCCAATGACAACACACTGGATGAGATGAGGGGAGAAGGCAGACATTACTGCTACTCCCAATGGCAACACACTGGATGAGATGAGGGGAGAAGGCAGACATTACTGCTACTCCCAATGACAACACACTGGATGAGATGAGGGGAGAAGGCAGACATTAATGCTACTCCCAATGACAACACACTGGATGAGATGAGGGGAGAAGGCAGACATTACTGCTACTCCCAATGACAACACACTGGATGAAATGAGGGGAGAAGGCAGACATTACCGCTACTCCCAATGACAACACACTGGATGAGATGAGGGGAGAAGGCAGAGATTGCTGCTACTCCCAATGACAACACACTGGATGAGATGAGGGGAGAAGGCAGAGATTGCTGCTACTCCCAATGACAACACACTGGATGAGATGAGGGGAGAAGGCAGACATTACTGCTACTCCCAATGACAACACACTGGATGAGATGAGGGGAGAAGGCAGACATTACTGCTACTCCCAATGACAAAACACTGGATGAGATGAGGGGAGAAGGCAGACATTACTGCTACTCCCAATGACAACACACTGGATGAGATGAGGGGAGAAGGCAGACATTACTGCAACTCCCAATGACAACACACTGGATAAGATGAGGGGAGAAGGCAGACATTACTTCTACTCCCAATGACAACACACTGGATGAGATGAGGGGAGAAGGCAGACATTACTGCTACTCCCAATGACAACACACTGGATGAGATGAGGGGAGAAGGCAGACATTACTGCTACTCCCAATGGCAACACACAGGATGTGATGAGGGGAGAAGGCAGACATTACTGCTACTCCCAATGGCAACACACTGGATGAGATGAGGGGAGAAGGCAGACATTACTGCTACTTCCAATGACAACACACTGGATGAGATGAGGGTAGAAGGCAGACATTACTGCTACTCCCAAAGACAACACACTGGATGAGATGAGGGGAGAAGGCAGACATTACTGCTACTCCCAATGGCAACACACTGGATGAGATGAGGGGAGAAGGCAGACATTACTGCTACTCCCAATGGCAACACACTGGATGAGATGAGGGGAGAAGGCAGACATTACTGCTACTCCCAATGGCAACACAATGGATGAGATGAGGGGAGAAGGCAGACATTACTGCTACTCCCAATGACAACACACTGGATGAGATGAGGGGAGAAGGCAGACATTACTGCTACTCCCAATGGCAACACACTGGATGAGATGAGGGGAGAAGGCAGACATTACTGCTACTCCCAATGACAACACACTGGATGAGATGAGGGGAGAAGGCAGACATTACTGCTACTCCCAATGGCAACACACTGGATGAGATGAGGGGAGAAGGCAGACATTACTGCTACTCCCAATGACAACACACTGGATGAGATGAGGGGAGAAGGCAGACATTACTGCTACTCCCAATGACAACACACTGGATGAGATGAGGGGAGAAGGCAGACATTACTGCTACTCCCAATGGCAACACACTGGATGAGATGAGGGGAGAAGGCAGACATTACTGCTACTCCCAATGGCTACACACTGGATGATATGAGGGGAGAAGGCAGACATTACTGCTACTCCCAATGACAACACACTGGATGAGATGAGGGGAGAAGGCAGACATTACTGCTACTCCCAATGACAACACACTGGATGAGATGAGGGGAGAAGGCAGACATTACTGCTACTCCCAATGACAACACACTGGATGAGATGAGGGGAGAAGGCAGACATTACTGCTACTCCCAATGACAACACACTGGATGAGATGAGGGGAGAAGGCAGACATTACTGCAACTCCCAATGACAACACACTGGATAAGATGAGGGAGAAGGCAGACATTACTGCTACTCCCAATGACAACACACTGGATGAGATGAGGGGAGAAGGCAGACATTACTGCTACTCCCAATGACAACACACTGGATGAGATGAGGGGAGAAGGCAGACATTACTGCTTCTCCCAATGGCAACACACAGGATGTGATGAGGGGAGAAGGCAGACATTACTGCTACTCCCAATGGCAACACACTGGATGAGATGATGGGAGAAGGCAGACATTACTGCTACTCCCAATGACAACACACTGGATGAGATGAGGGTAGAAGGCAGACATTACTGCTACTCCCAATGACAACACACTGGATGAGATGAGGGGAGAAGGCAGACATTACTGCTACTCCCAATGGCAACACACTGGATGAGATGAGGGGAGAAGGCAGACATTACTGCTACTCCCAATGGCAACACACTGGATGAGATGAGGGGAGAAGGCAGACATTACTGCTACTCCCAATGGCAACACAATGGATGAGATGAGGGGAGAAGGCAGACATTACTGCTACTCCCAATGACAACACACTGGATGAGATGAGGGGAGAAGGCAGACATTACTGCTACTCCCAATGACAACACACTGGATGAGATGAGGGGAGAAGGCAGACATTACTGCTACTCCCAATGGCTACACACTGGATGAGATGAGGGGAGAAGGCAGACATTACTGCTACTCCCAATGGCTACACACTGGATGAGATGAGGGGAGAAGGCAGACATTACTGCTACTCCCAATGACAACACACTGGATGAGATGAGGGGAGAAGGCAGACATTACTGCTACTCCCAATGGCAACACACTGGATGATATGAGGGGAGAAGGCAGACATTACTGCTACTCCCAATGACAACACACTGGATGAGATGAGGGGAGAAGGCAGACATTACTGCTACTCCCAATGGCAACACACTGGATGAGATGAGGGGAGAAGGCAGACATTACTGCTACTCCCAATGACAACACACTGGATGAGATGAGGGGAGAAGGCAGAGATTGCTGCTACTCCCAATGACAACACACTGGATGAGATGAGGGGAGAAGGCAGACATTACTTCTACTCCCAATGACAACACACTGGATGAAATGAGGGGAGAAGGCAGACATTACTGCTACTCCCAATGACAACACACTGGATGAGATGAGGGGAGAAGGCAGAGATTGCTGCTACTCCCAATGACAACACACTGGATGAGATGAGGGGAGAAGGCAGAGATTGCTGCTACTCCCAATGACAACACACTGGATGAGATGAGGGGAGAAGGCAGACATTACTGCTACTCCCAATGACAACACACTGGATGAGATGAGGGGAGAAGGCAGACATTACTGCTACTCCCAATGACAACACACTGGATGAGATGAGGGGAGAAGGCAGACATTACTGCTACTCCCAATGACAACACACTGGATGAGATGAGGGGAGAAGGCAGACATTACTGCAACTCCCAATGACAACACACTGGATAAGATGAGGGGAGAAGGCAGACATTACTTCTACTCCCAATGACAACACACTGGATGAGATGAGGGGAGAAGGCAGACATTACTGCTACTCCCAATGACAACACACTGGATGAGATGAGGGGAGAAGGCAGACATTACTGCTACTCCCAATGGCAACACACAGGATGTGATGAGGGGAGAAGGCAGACATTACTGCTACTCCCAATGGCAACACACTGGATGAGATGAGGGGAGAAGGCAGACATTACTGCTACTTCCAATGACAACACACTGGATGAGATGAGGGTAGAAGGCAGACATTACTGCTACTCCCAAAGACAACACACTGGATGAGATGAGGGGAGAAGGCAGACATTACTGCTACTCCCAATGGCAACACACTGGATGAGATGAGGGGAGAAGGCAGACATTACTGCTACTCCCAATGGCAACACACTGGATGAGATGAGGGGAGAAGGCAGACATTACTGCTACTCCCAATGGCAACACAATGGATGAGATGAGGGGAGAAGGCAGACATTACTGCTACTCCCAATGACAACACACTGGATGAGATGAGGGGAGAAGGCAGACATTACTGCTACTCCCAATGGCAACACACTGGATGAGATGAGGGGAGAAGGCAGACATTACTGCTACTCCCAATGACAACACACTGGATGAGATGAGGGGAGAAGGCAGACATTACTGCTACTCCCAATGGCAACACACTGGATGAGATGAGGGGAGAAGGCAGACATTACTGCTACTCCCAATGACAACACACTGGATGAGATGAGGGGAGAAGGCAGACATTACTGCTACTCCCAATGACAACACACTGGATGAGATGAGGGGAGAAGGCAGACATTACTGCTACTCCCAATGGCAACACACTGGATGAGATGAGGGGAGAAGGCAGACATTACTGCTACTCCCAATGGCAACACACTGGATGAGATGAGGAGAGAAAGCAGACATTACTGCTACTCCCAATGGCTACACACTGGATGATATGAGGGGAGAAGGCAGACATTACTGCTACTCCCAATGACAACACACTGGATGAGATGAGGGGAGAAGGCAGACATTACTGCTACTCCCAATGGCAACACACTGGATGAGATGAGGGGAGAAGGCAGACATTACTGCTACTCCCAATGACAACGCACTGGATGAGATGGGGAAAAGAAGGCAGAATATACTGCTACTCCCAATGACAACACACTGGATGAGATGAGGGGAGAAGGCAGACATTACTGCTACTCCCAATGACAACACACTGGATGGGATGAGGGGAGAAGGCAGACATTACTGCTACTCCCAATGACAACACACTGGATGAGATGAGGGGAGAAGGCAGAGATTGCTGCTACTCCCAATGACAACACACTGGATGAGATGAGGGGAGAAGGCAGAGATTGCTGCTACTCCCAATGACAACACACTGGATGAGATGAGGGGAGAAGGCAGACATTACTGCTACTCCCAATGACAACACACTGGATGAGATGAGGGGAGAAGGCAGACATTACTGCTACTCCCAATGACAACTCACTGGATGAGATGAGGGGAGAAGGCAGACATTACTGCTACTCCCAATGGCAACACACTGGATGAGATGAGGGGAGAAGGCAGACATTACTGCTACTCCCAATGACAACACACTGGATGAGATGAGGGGAGAAGGCAGACATTACTGCTACTCCCAATGGCAACACACTGGATGAGATGAGGGGAGAAGGCAGACATTACTGCTACTCCCAATGACAACACACTGGATGAGATGAGGGGAGAAGGCAGACATTACTGCTACTCCCAATGGCAACACACTGGATGAGATGAGGGGAGAAGGCAGACATTACTGCTACTCCCAATGGCAACACACTGGATGAGATGAGGAGAGAAAGCAGACATTACTGCTACTCCCAATGGCTACACACTGGATGATATGAGGGGAGAAGGCAGACATTACTGCTACTCCCAATGACAACACACTGGATGAGATGAGGGGAGAAGGCAGACATTACTGCTACTCCCAATGGCAACACCCTGGATGAGATGAGGGGAGAAGGCAGACATTACTGCTACTCCCAATGACAACACACTGGATGAGATGGGGAAAAGAAGGCAGAATTTACTGCTACTCCCAATGACAACACACAGGATGAGATGAGGGGAGAAGGCAGACATTACTGCTACTCCCAATGACAACACACTGGATGAGATGAGGGGAGAAGGCAGACATTACTGCTACTCCCAATGACAACACACTGGATGAGATGAGGGGAGAAGGCAGAGATTACTGCTACTCCCAATGACAACACACTGGATGAGATGAGGGGAGAAGGCAGACATTACTGCTACTCCCAATGACAACACACTGGATGAGATGAGGGGAGAAGGCAGACATTACTGCTACTCCCAATGACAACTCACTGGATGAGATGAGGGGAGAAGGCAGACATTACTGCTACTCCCAATGACAACACACTGGACGAGATGAGGGGAGAAGGCAGACATTACTGCAACTCCCAATGACAACACACTGGATAAGATGAGGGGAGAAGGCAGACATTACTGCAACTCCCAATGACAACACACTGGATGAGATGAGGGAAGAAGGCAGACATTACTGCTACTCCCAATGACAACACACTGGATGAAATGAGGGGAGAAGGCAGACATTACTGCTACTCCCAATGGCAACACACAGGATGTGATGAGGGGAGAAGGCAGACATTACTGCTACTCCCAATGGCTACACACTGGATGAGATGAGGGGAGAAGGCAGACATTACTGCTACTCCCAATGACAACACACTGGATGAGATGAGGGGAGAAGGCAGACATTACTGCTACTCCCAATGGCAACACACTGGATGAGATGAGGGGAGAAGGCAGACATTACTGCTACCTTCAATGGCAACACACAGGATGTGATGAGGGGAGAAGGCAGACATTACTGCTACTCCCAATGGCAACACACTGGATGAGATGAGGGGAGAAGGCAGACATTACTGCTACTCCCAATGGCTACACACTGGATGAGATGAGGGGAGAAGGCAGACATTACTGCTACTCCCAATGACAACACACTGGATGAGATGAGGGGAGAAGGCAGACATTGCTGCTACTCCCAATGGCAACACACTGGATGAGATGAGGGGAGAAGGCAGACATTACTGCTACTCCCAATGACAACACACTGGATGAGATGAGGGGAGAAGGCAGACATTACTGCTACTCCCAATGACAACACACTGGATGAGATGAGGGGAGAAGGCAGACATTACTGCTACTCCCAATGACAACACACTGGATGAGATGAGGGGAGAAGGCAGAAATTACTGCTACTCCCAATGGCAACACACTGGATGAGATGAGGGGAGAAGGCAGACATTACTGCTACTCCCAATGGCAACACACTGGATGAGATGAGGGGAGAAGGCAGACATTACTGCTACTCCCAATGACAACACACTGGATGAGATGAGGGGAGAAGGCAGACATTACTGCTACTCCCAATGACAACACACTGGATGAGATGAGGGGAGAAGGCAGACATTACTGCTACTCCCAATGACAACACACTGGATGAGATGAGGGGAGAAGGCAGACATTACTGCTACTCCCAATGACAACACACTGGATGAGATGAGGGGAGAAGGCAGACATTACTGCTACTCCCAATGACAACACACTGGATGAGATGAGGGGAGAAGGCAGACATTACTGCTACTCCCAATGGCAACACACAGGATGTGATGAGGGGAGAAGGCAGACATTACTGCTACTCCCAATGGCAACACAGTGGATGAGATGAGGGGAGAAGGCAGACATTACTGCTACTACCAATGGCTACACACTGGATGAGATGAGGGGAGAGGGCAGAAATTACTGCTATTCCCAATGACAACACATTGGATGAGATGAGGGGAGAAGGCAGACATTACTGCTACTCCCAATGGCAACACACTGGATGAGATGAGGGGAGAAGGCAGACATTACTTCTACTCCCAATGACAACACACTGGATGAGATGAGGGGAGAAGGCAGACATTACTGCTACTCCCAATGACAACACACTGGATGAGATGAGGGGAGAAGGCAGACATTACTGCTACTCCCAATGACAACACAACTGGATGAGATGAGGGGAGAAGGCAGACATTACTGCTACTCCCAATGGCAACACACTGGATGAGATGAGGGGAGAAGGCAGAAATTACTGCTACTCCCAATGACAACACACTGGATGAGATGAGGGGAGAAGGCAGACATTACTGCTACTCCCAATGGCAACACACTGGATGAGATGAGGGGAGAAGGCAGACATTACTGCAACTCCCAATGACAACACACTGGATAAGATGAGGGGAGAAGGCAGACATTACTTCTACTCCCAATGACAACACACTGGATGAGATGAGGGGAGAAGGCAGACATTACTGCTACTCCCAATGACAACACACTGGATGAGATGAGGGGAGAAGGCAGACATTACTGCTACTCCCAATGGCAACACACAGGATGTGATGAGGGGAGAAGGCAGACATTACTGCTACTCCCAATGGCAACACACTGGATGAGATGAGGGGAGAAGGCAGACATTACTGCTACTTCCAATGACAACACACTGGATGAGATGAGGGTAGAAGGCAGACATTACTGCTACTCCCAAAGACAACACACTGGATGAGATGAGGGGAGAAGGCAGACATTACTGCTACTCCCAATGGCAACACACTGGATGAGATGAGGGGAGAAGGCAGACATTAATGCTACTCCCAATGACAACACACTGGATGAGATGAGGGGAGAAGGCAGACATTACTGCTACTCCCAATGACAACACACTGGATGAAATGAGGGGAGAAGGCAGACATTACTGCTACTCCCAATGACAACACACTGGATGAGATGAGGGGAGAAGGCAGAGATTGCTGCTACTCCCAATGACAACACACTGGATGAGATGAGGGGAGAAGGCAGAGATTGCTGCTACTCCCAATGACAACACACTGCATGAGATGAGGGGAGAAGGCAGACATTACTGCTACTCCCAATGACAACACACTGGATGAGATGAGGGGAGAAGGCAGACATTACTGCTACTCCCAATGACAACACACTGGATGAGATGAGGGGAGAAGGCAGACATTACTGCTACTCCCAATGACAACACACTGGATGAGATGAGGGGAGAAGGCAGACATTACTGCAACTCCCAATGACAACACACTGGATGAGATGAGGGGAGAAGGCAGACATTACTGCTACTCCCAATGGCAACACACTGGATGAGATGAGGGGAGAAGGCAGACATTACTGCTACTCCCAATGGCAACACAATGGATGAGATGAGGGGAGAAGGCAGACATTACTGCTACTCCCAATGACAACACACTGGATGAGATGAGGGGAGAAGGCAGACATTACTGCTACTCCCAATGGCAACACACTGGATGAGATGAGGGGAGAAGGCAGACATTACTGCTACTCCCAATGACAACACACTGGATGAGATGAGGGGAGAAGGCAGACATTACTGCTACTCCCAATGGCAACACACTGGATGAGATGAGGGGAGAAGGCAGACATTACTGCTACTCCCAATGACAACACACTGGATGAGATGAGGGGAGAAGGCAGACATTACTGCTACTCCCAATGACAACACACTGGATGAGATGAGGGGAGAAGGCAGACATTACTGCTACTCCCAATGGCAACACACTGGATGAGATGAGGGGAGAAGGCAGACATTACTGCTACTCCCAATGGCAACACACTGGATGAGATGAGGAGAGAAAGCAGACATTACTGCTACTCCCAATGGCTACACACTGGATGATATGAGGGGAGAAGGCAGACATTACTGCTACTCCCAATGACAACACACTGGATGAGATGAGGGGAGAAGGCAGACATTACTGCTACTCCCAATGGCAACACACTGGATGAGATGAGGGGAGAAGGCAGACATTACTGCTACTCCCAATGACAACGCACTGGATGAGATGGGGAAAAGAAGGCAGAATTTACTGCTACTCCCAATGACAACACACTGGATGAGATGAGGGGAGAAGGCAGACATTACTGCTACTCCCAATGACAACACACTGGATGGGATGAGGGGAGAAGGCAGACATTACTGCTACTCCCAATGACAACACACTGGATGAGATGAGGGGAGAAGGCAGAGATTGCTGCTACTCCCAATGACAACACACTGGATGAGATGAGGGGAGAAGGCAGAGATTGCTGCTACTCCCAATGACAACACACTGGATGAGATGAGGGGAGAAGGCAGACATTACTGCTACTCCCAATGACAACACACTGGATGAGATGAGGGGAGAAGGCAGACATTACTGCTACTCCCAATGACAACTCACTGGATGAGATGAGGGGAGAAGGCAGACATTACTGCTACTCCCAATGGCAACACACTGGATGAGATGAGGGGAGAAGGCAGACATTACTGCTACTCCCAATGACAACACACTGGATGAGATGAGGGGAGAAGGCAGACATTACTGCTACTCCCAATGGCAACACACTGGATGAGATGAGGGGAGAAGGCAGACATTACTGCTACTCCCAATGACAACACACTGGATGAGATGAGGGGAGAAGGCAGACATTACTGCTACTCCCAATGGCAACACACTGGATGAGATGAGGGGAGAAGGCAGACATTACTGCTACTCCCAATGGCAACACACTGGATGAGATGAGGAGAGAAAGCAGACATTACTGCTACTCCCAATGGCTACACACTGGATGATATGAGGGGAGAAGGCAGACATTACTGCTACTCCCAATGACAACACACTGGATGAGATGAGGGGAGAAGGCAGACATTACTGCTACTCCCAATGGCAACACCCTGGATGAGATGAGGGGAGAAGGCAGACATTACTGCTACTCCCAATGACAACACACTGGATGAGATGGGGAAAAGAAGGCAGAATTTACTGCTACTCCCAATGACAACACACAGGATGAGATGAGGGGAGAAGGCAGACATTACTGCTACTCCCAATGACAACACACTGGATGAGATGAGGGGAGAAGGCAGACATTACTGCTACTCCCAATGACAACACACTGGATGAGATGAGGGGAGAAGGCAGAGATTACTGCTACTCCCAATGACAACACACTGGATGAGATGAGGGGAGAAGGCAGACATTACTGCTACTCCCAATGACAACACACTGGATGAGATGAGGGGAGAAGGCAGACATTACTGCTACTCCCAATGACAACTCACTGGATGAGATGAGGGGAGAAGGCAGACATTACTGCTACTCCCAATGACAACACACTGGACGAGATGAGGGGAGAAGGCAGACATTACTGCAACTCCCAATGACAACACACTGGATAAGATGAGGGGAGAAGGCAGACATTACTGCAACTCCCAATGACAACACACTGGATGAAATGAGGGAAGAAGGCAGACATTACTGCTACTCCCAATGACAACACACTGGATGAAATGAGGGGAGAAGGCAGACATTACTGCTACTCCCAATGGCAACACACAGGATGTGATGAGGGGAGAAGGCAGACATTACTGCTACTCCCAATGGCTACACACTGGATGAGATGAGGGGAGAAGGCAGACATTACTGCTACTCCCAATGACAACACACTGGATGAGATGAGGGGAGAAGGCAGACATTACTGCTACTCCCAATGGCAACACACTGGATGAGATGAGGGGAGAAGGCAGACATTACTGCTACCTTCAATGGCAACACACAGGATGTGATGAGGGGAGAAGGCAGACATTACTGCTACTCCCAATGGCAACACACTGGATGAGATGAGGGGAGAAGGCAGACATTACTGCTACTCCCAATGGCTACACACTGGATGAGATGAGGGGAGAAGGCAGACATTACTGCTACTCCCAATGACAACACACTGGTTGAGATGAGGGGAGAAGGCAGACATAGCTGCTACTCCCAATGGCAACACACTGGATGAGATGAGGGGAGAAGGCAGACATTACTGCTACTCCCAATGACAACACACTGGATGAGATGAGGGGAGAAGGCAGACATTACTGCTACTCCCAATGACAACACACTGGATGAGATGAGGGGAGAAGGCAGACATTACTGCTACTCCCAATGACAACACACTGGATGAGATGAGGGGAGAAGGCAGAAATTACTGCTACTCCCAATGGCAACACACTGGATGAGATGAGGGGAGAAGGCAGACATTACTGCTACTCCCAATGGCAACACACTGGATGAGATGAGGGGAGAAGGCAGACATTACTGCTACTCCCAATGACAACACACTGGATGAGATGAGGGGAGAAGGCAGACATTACTGCTACTCCCAATGACAACACACTGGATGAGATGAGGGGAGAAGTCAGACATTACTGCTACTCCCAATGACAACACACTGGATGAGATGAGGGGAGAAGGCAGACATTACTGCTACTCCCAATGACAACACACTGGATGAGATGAGGGGAGAAGGCAGACATTACAGCTACTCCCAATGACAACACACTGGATGAGATGAGGGGAGAAGGCAGACATTACTGCTACTCCCAATGACAACACACTGGATGAGATGAGGGGAGAAGGCTGACATTACTGCTACTCCCAATGACAACACACTGGATGAGATGAGGGGAGAAGGCAGACATTACTGCTACTCCCAATGGCAACACACTGGATGAGATGAGGGGAGAAGGCAGACATTACTGCTACTCCCAATGGCAACACACTGGACGAGATGAGGGGAGAAGGCAGACATTACTGCTACTCCCAATGGCAACACACTGGACGAGATGAGGGGAGAAGGCAGACATTACTGCTACTCCCAATGGCAACACACTGGATGAGATGAGGGGAGAAGGCAGACATTACTGCTACTCCCAATGACAACACACTGGATGAGATGAGGGGAGAAGGCAGACATTACTGCTACTCCCAATGACAACACACGGGATGAGATGAGGGGAGAAGGCAGACATTACTGCTACTCCCAATGACAACACACTGGATGAGATATGGGGAGAAGGCAGACATTACTGCTACTCCCAATGACAACACACTGGATGAGATGAGGGGAGAAGGCAGACATTACTGCTACTCCCAATGACAACACACTGGATGAGATGAGGGGAGAAGGCAGACATTACTGCTACTCCCAATGGCAACACACAGGATGTGATGAGGGGAGAAGGCAGACATTACTGCTACTCCCAATGGCAACACAGTGGATGAGATGAGGGGAGAAGGCAGACATTACTGCTACTCCCAATGGCTACACACTGGATGAGATGAGGGGAGAAGGCAGAAATTACTGCTACTCCCAATGACAACACATTGGATGAGATGAGGGGAGAAGGCAGACATTACTGCTACTCCCAATGGCAACACACTGGATGAGATGAGGGGAGAAGGCAGACATTACTTCTACACCCAATGACAACACACTGGATGAGATGAGGGGAGAAGGCAGACATTACTGCTACTCCCAATGACAACACACTGGATGAGATGAGGGGAGAATGCAGACATTACTGCTACTCCCAATGGCAACACACTGGATGAGATGAGGGGAGAAGGCAGACATTACTGCTACTCCCAATGGCAACACACTGGATGAGATGAGGGGAGAAGGCAGACATTACTACTACTCCCAATGGCAACACACTGGATGAGATGAGGGGAGAAGGCAGACATTACTGCTACTCCCAATGGCAACACACTGGATGAGATGAGGGGAGAAGGCAGACATTACTGCTACTCCCAATGACAACACACTGGATGAGATGAGGGGAGAAGGCAGACATTACTGCTATTCCCAATGACAACACACTGGATGAGATGAGGGGAGAAGGCTGACATTACTGCTACTCCCAATGACAACACACTGGATGAGATGAGGGGAGAAGGCAGACATTACTGCTACTCCCAATGGCAACACACTGGATGAGATGAGGGGAGAAGGCAGACATTACTGCTACTCCCAATGGCAACACACTGGATGAGATGAGGGTAGAAGGCAGACATTACTGCTACTCCCAATGGCAACACACTGGATGGGATGAGGGGAGAAGGCAGACATTACTGCTACTCCCAATGGCAACACACTGGATGAGATGAGGAGAGAAGGCAGGCATTACTGCTACTCCCAATGGCAACACACTGGATGAGATGAGGGGAGAAGGCAGACATTACTGCTACTCCTAATGGCATCACACTGGATGAGATGAGGGGAGAAGGCAGACATTACTGCTACTCCCATTGGCAACACACTGGATGAGATGAGGGGAAAAGGCAGACATTACTGCTACTCCCAATAAAATTGGTTGAACTATGTACACTATTTACAACATTTACACTACTTCTTGCAATAACTTGTCTCGTGGCCAATGGCGGCGGAGGGTGCGAGGAGGATTATCAGGAATAACAGCGGAAGAAAGGGATCGGATAGTTTTTGAGTGTTTTTTTTTTTTTAATTTCTAGTATTTGAGCTGAAACTTTTTATTGTTTCAGCGCGGTTCCTCCCTCCCCCATAGGGAGGAACCCCGCTTATAAGGTTGATCTCATGAAACAATCCGGAAGTGTCGACTAGAAAATTTCGCTTTTCAGAACCCCTAGAGACCGAAAATAACGGTGGTTAAAATTTATATATATATATATATATCTATATTTATATATATATATATATATATATATATATATATATATATTTTTAGATGGAACGGGATTTTTCTCGAGCGGTGGTACTCCTCCTCACATCTTCTTGGGATATTTGGATGGGTTCATCTCCATCTTCGTCAGGCAGGTACTCCTCCTCACATCTTCCTGGGATATTTGGATGGGTTTATCTCCATCTTTGTCAGGCAGATACTCCTCCTCACATCTTCCTGGGATATTTGGATGGGTTCATCTCCATCTTCGTCAGGCAGGTACTCCTCCTCACATCTTCCTGGGATATTTGGATGGGTTCATCTCCATCTTCGTCAGGCAGGTACTCCTCCTCACATCTTCCCGGGATATTTGGATGGTTTCATCTCCATCTTCGTCAGGCAGGTACTCCTCCTCACATCTTCCCGGGATATTTGGATGGGTTCATCTCCATCTTCGTCAGGCAGGTACTCCTCCTCACATCTTCCCGGGATATTTGGATGGGTTCATCTCCATCTTCGTCAGGCAGGTACTCCTCCTCACATCTTCCTGGGATATTTGGATGGGTTCATCTCCATCTTCGTCATGCAGGTACTCCTCCTCACATCTTCCTGGGATATTTGGATGGGTTCATCTCCATCTTCGTCAGGCAGGTACTCCTCCTCACATCTTCCTGGGATATTTGGATGGGTTCATCTCCATCTTCGTCAGGCAGGTACTCCTCCTCACATCTCCCTGGGATATTTGGATGGGTTCATCTCCATCTTCGTCAGGCAGGTTCTCCTCCTCACATCTTCCTGGGATATTTGGATGGGTTCATCTCCATCTTCGTCAGGCAGGTACTCCTCCTCACTTCTCCCTGGGATATTTGGATGGGTTCATCTCCATCTTCGTCATGCAGGTACTCCTCCTCACATCTTCCTGGGATATTTGGATGGGTTCATCTCCATCTTCGTCAGGCAGGTACTCCTCCTCACATCTTCCTGGGATATTTGGATGGGTTCATCTCCATCTTCGTCAGGTAGGTACTCCTCCTCACATCTCCCTGGGATATTTGGATGGGTTCATCTCCATCTTCGTCAGGCAGGTTCTCCTCCTCACATCTTCCTGGGATATTTGGATGGGTTCATCTCCATCTTCGTCAGGCAGGTACTCCTCCTCACATCTCCCTGGGATATTTGGATGGGTTCATCTCCATCTTCGTCAGGCAGGTTCTCCTCCTCACATCTTCCTGGGATATTTGGATGGGTTCATCTCCATCTTCGTCAGGCAGGTACTCCTCCTCACATCTTCCTGGGATATTTGGATGGGTTCATCTCCATCTTCGTCAGCCAGGTACTCCTCCTCACATCTTCCCGGGATATTTGGATGGGTTCATCTCCATCTTCGTCAGCCAGGTACTCCTCCTCACATCTTCCCGGGATATTTGGATGGGTTCATCTCCATCTTCGTCAGGCAGGTACTCCTCCTCACATCTTCCCGGGATATTTGGATGGGTTCATCTCCATCTTCGTCAGGCAGGTACTCCTCCTCACATCTTCCTGGGATATTTGGATGAGCTCATCTCCATCTTCGTCAGGCAGGTCCTCCTCCTCACATCTTCCTGGGATATTTGGATGGGTTCATCTCCATCTTCGTCAGCCAGGTAATCCTCCTCACTTCTTCCTAGGATATTTCGATGGGTTCATCTCCATCTTCGTCAGCCAGGTACTTGTTTCTTCCTCGGTGGTTGCCCTTCCCTTGGCACCAACGGGTTATTCTAACCCTTTAAGGAAGGATTAGAATAAAATATTTTATGAACAGTCATGAAAACTTTTGGGAACTTCTTATACTTTCATTAATATCTGGATGGGAAATCGTGGTAAGTGGAAAGAAACTATGTGAAAGCTCAATAAATTCTCCACAAAAAAGATTCGAAAACTATTTTTGATTAGGTTATGTCAATCGGAAAAATAAGTGCTTATAACTTCAAATACGTCTGTTTTGTTTTTATGAACGGGTTTTTGACGTTCTTTTTGTCTCTTTCCCTTGGTTTTTTATTGCTTTTTTTTTTTTGTAATTTCTTATGTTGGGAAAATGTATTTGTCTGTAATACAGGATAGGAAAAATGAGACCAATTTTCTGTTGCTAGAAATAATGAAAATTTTAGGAACTTCGTATACTTTCATTAATATCTCGAAAACGGTTGAAAATCTTTGGAAGCGAAAGGTTACCGTTCGAAAGCTTACTAAATAGTATACAAAAAGGGTTCTGAAAAAAGTTTTGAATAAGCGATGTCAATCGGAGAAATGAGTGCTTAAACTTTGAAGTAATTAATTTCGTTTATTCGAACGGTTCTTTTTGTCTGTTTTTATTCCTATTTTTTCATTGCTTATAGTTGGATAATGTATTTGACAATAAAACAGATTAATTAAAATAAGAAAAACAATTCATTGTTAGAAATATATCAGGCTGTAACGTATGAAATGTCAGTTTTGGATTTGCCGATTTCCTTCAAATGTCTTGAAACTGTCGAGGCTCCTAATCCGAGTTCTTTGGCATATTCCATATTGTTTGCAATTGCTTATAGTAGTCAAATGTATTTGCCAATAAAACAGGATACGTATAATTAGAATATTTTATTTTTGCGGAATCTTGGGATTCTCAGATCCCGTATGAATATCTATTAGGCTCCCTTCGTATATTTTCTTTAATATCTCGAAAAGGGTTAGGAAATCGTGGCAAGTGAAATGTAACAGTTTGAAAGCTTACTAAAATCTCTACAAAAAATGTTTTGAAGAAATGTTTGATGGGGTCGTCACATTAGGAGAAATAAGTGCTTAAAACTTAGTTAGTTAGTTTCGTTTATTTAAACGGATCTATTTGTGTGTTTCCCGCAGTTTTTTTCACTGCTCGTTATTTTTGTAATTTCTTATAGCAGTCAGTAAACAGGATACGTATAATTAGGGGCAATATTTTCTTTGTTAAAATTCGAAGATGCCTTATGAATATCTAGATTACAGTACTAGTGTTGATTTCGTTCTTTAGAATTGTTCTTGGTATTCCCTATTTTCATCTGTTACCCGTAGTTTTTTTATTGCTAGTATTTTTTTCTTATTGATTATAGAATATAAATATTTTTTTTTGGAGATTTCTGAGCGAAATGCCTTGTAAGATTTTCTACCACCACGAACGGCGTTTTTCCTCTATTTTTATCCATTAGATAGTCTTTATTTTGCATATTATTCTATATATGTTTTATTAAGCAGGGGATTCTGATGAAATGTCGTGTTTTTGCTGTGGATTTTTTTTTAATTTTTATTGCTATGATTTAGTCTACATATGTATATTAAGTCCTAAATCCAAAAAATAAACTTCACAACGGTTAGATACTATGAGCGAATAGAGAGTCGGTTCAGTGCCCGTAGGAACAGAATGTCCGTACGAAATTTACCTGCTTGGAGTTAATCCTCAAGAGTATCTTGTCAATATGAGGGCTGCCATCTCCAAGGAGTTCTGTCATGTCGTGAGGAATGCCCAAATTAAGTCGTGGTTGACAGTAAGTTAAGATATGTTGTACGGTTAGGTCACTGTTACATATTGTTCAGGTTGGTTTTTCAGTTTTGGTCATCAGGTATTTATGAGTTAGCCGTGTGTGCCCGATCCTCAATCTTGCAAGGACAACTTCTTCACGGCGATTGTCCCGGTTGGATGATTCCCAATTTAGAATGTAATGTTTGATATTTCTTAATTTATTGTCGGTTTTGTGAGTCCATTCCTGTTTCCATTTGTCGAGTATTGTCTGTCGAGTTTGCCTAATAACGTTCTTATAGTAGATCTCAGTCTGTGTGTATGTATGTTTTTCTGTAATATCCTTGGCGTGTCTGTGAGCAGTGTCACTCTGTCCAAGGTTTTTGTGTCCTGGCAGCCAAAACCGTGTTACGTGTTTGCCTCTTGTTTGTATGTCGTGCATTTTGTCTTGTATTTCAGTGCATATGGGATGAGTAGCGTAGATGTTTTTTTTTTCCCAACTGATTGCACCATTTCTAAATCCAGCTTAATTTTTTGAATCGGCATTGCTTTGATGATGCACAACTATGCTTGAATTAAACCAGCTGGCTGTATAATTAGATTTATACATAAAATTGAAATTCCTAGGATTATATATATGTACTAATTAACATAACTGTATATGTATATAGTATTTATTGTATAATTGTAATAATAATGGTATTAGGCCTTAGTTATATAGAATGTGCATATATAGACAATAACGTAATATACTGTAGTAATATATATATACATGATGTAAGTATAGAACATTATGTAATTTAATATAATGTAATAATGTATAAACGATATAAATATATAGACAATAATGTAATATAATATAATGTAATGATATATACACAATGTTAACATGTAGAAAATAATGTAATATATATATATATATATATATATATATATATATATATATATACATATATAAAATGTAAGGTGTTCATCGCTATAAAGCGTTAACACAAAAAAATAAAATAAAATAATCCTCAAGAGTTGTAAATATACCCCAGGTATCTGCCGACACAAATACAAAGCCTAGCTACGGTACAGAGAGCAACTTAATGATATCATTCACCAAAAGTTCTTAAACTATACTAGATTCTGAAATAACACAGTTCCAAACATACGTTATATACTAAATATTCATAAAGACTACTTAGTTGTAACCCGATTCATCAATTAGCAATCAATAGTTTTCAACACAGGTTATATACTAAATATTGATAAAAAGTATTTAAGTAGAAAAAAAAAAAAACAAGCTTCCTCAAGACTTGTTTTTGGTCCATTTGTATCTACTCCATAGACTTAATTAGCTATATTATTCTGTATATTGACTTGTTATTCGTCAAGACTTGTTATTTGTCCTTCTGTATCTACTAGATAGGCTTTATTCTGCATATTATTCTATATAGGCTATATTAGGCATGGTATTCTACTCAATCTTGAGTACTTCTTCTTGATCCTTCTGTATCCACTAGAAAAGGCTTTATTAGGCATATTTTGTATTGATTTATAGAGCTTTGCTTTTGAAAGAGAGCCGGATTGTGTAATTTCCGCTTCTGGGTTTAAGTTAACTACCGTCGGTGTCCCTGACGCCTTAATATCACTTTTATTCCAGATGTTCGAGAGGATTTCGACAATTTTCACGAGATATATAAAAAAAAAATAAGTTTATTTCTTTTCTAAGCTTTTCAAATGACACTAGGGATATGAACGGAACCGCACTAAGATGATGCAGTTCCTGCGAATCGAACTTTTTTTGTATTTAAGACATTCAGAATAAACTATTAATTAAATAAAAAAATCACATTTTTACGAGACAACGGATGGTACGACCCAATAACGAAAATTTACATTATTATTTCCTAAAACCTTTAACTTTGACTCCATCTCTCTTAATAAAATAATTGTAGCTATTTCTCAAGTTATGCTAAAAACATATCTGTTTATTAAGCTACACAAAATGATATAATAGTGAGGTAAAATATTTATAATTCTTAGAAAAAAAAAAAGTAGTGACGCTAAAGAAAAATGCGTTATAAGAAAAGAGCGTTAAATGCAACTTAAATTACCTCCCGATAAATTTGATACTTTGGAAGAATGTGGTATTTAGACGTTATGGTATTACCATTTCAGAATTTAATTTCAGTTGAAACATATGTACCACCAAGCAGGAACTCGCATACCCTAGCTTCAAAAAACTATTTTTTCATGGGAGAATCCGCAAGCCGTAAATGCTTTAACAAAATTACATTTCACTTGATTCGACCTTGAATTCCTCATACGTTCGAAAATAATATCCAACCAACGGGTGACGACTCCGACTCGTCTAATACTTGCTTCGTCTGAGCTACAGATAACGGGTGAGATTCGCCATGTAATTTAGGAAGAATGAAAATTTGTCATTCAAATTTAGATAATATTTAATCTGTGCATTCTGGTCATTGCAAGTGAATTGTCGAGTTTAATTAATAATTTAATGAAAGTAAATATGAATATATCTTCATAAAACAAGGATAATTGTCGAATGGTTTGCCCCTTGTGGAGCTCAAGTATGCCAGTAAGAACTTTAAAATCCTTTAGGATTCAGATGATTCAATAACACAACCCATTTTTCTAAAATAATAATAATAAAATATCTATTTGATTATTAATATCTTGTTCTATTATACATTTATTAATGTCTGGACTGATTTTGCTTTGCCTTTTAGCGCGGTTCCTCCCGCCCCCATAGGGAGGAACCCCGCTTATAAGGTTGATACAATGAAATAATCCGGAAGTGCCGACAAGAAAATTTCGCGTTTCAGAACCCCTAGAGACCGAAAATAACGGTGGTTCAAATTTGTATATATATATATATATATATATATATATGTATATATTTATATATATATATATATATATATATATATATATATATATATATATTTGTCTGTTCGCTCTCTAGGTCGAAGACGAAAGGTCCGATTTTGATAAAATTTGGTACAAAAATCATTCGTCCAATATGAAAGGTCAAGTTCGTTAACCAGCAAAATCCGCCCACTGGAAGATGGAGTTTGGGGCGAAATTCGCGCAGAAAAAATCGTAACGCTTACGTTTTTGAGTTCATAAGCTTGTAAGTACTCTTTTTATAGGCTTCTTGGGCTAGGAAAACGAATGAAACCATTTTCAAGGCGATAGCTTTAACCGTTTTCGAGAAAATTGGAAAAATAGTTTTTGAATACCGTTTTTGGTTTGGGTACTTAGAATCATGGGATTCAGTTGAAACATTTTCTGCATGTTCCACTTTCATTAAAACTAATATGTTGAAATTTTGGTTACGTTTGGAGTTAAGGAAGGGTTAGAATAAAATATTTTATTAACAGACTTAAAAAGTTTTGGTAACTTTGTATATTTTCCTTAATATCTCGAAAAAGGTTGAGGATCTTGGTAAACGAAAGAATACCATTAGAAAGCTTACTAAATGCTCTACAAAAAAGGTTCTGATGAAAGTTTTGATTAGGCGATGTCAATCGGAGAAATAAGTGCTTAAAACATTAAAGTAATTGATTTTGCTTATTCGAACTGTTCTTTTTGCCTGTTTTTATTCCTTGTTATTTTTTAATTGCTTATAGTTGGATAATGTATTTTACAATAAAACAGATTAGGCAAAATAAGAAAAACAATTCATTGTTAGAAAAAGATTCGTTGACGTCTTTTGAATATTTTCAATTGCCTTTATGCTGTTGGTTTTTTTATTTTATTTTTTAATTGATTTTATCTGTAGAATTATTACTATAGTAAAAGAACACAGGAATGTGTGAAAATATTTGATATTTTCCAATTCATTGAAACGTATGAAATGAAGTATCGGTAGAAGAGGATTCTAGGGTCTTGCGGACCTAACCCCAGGTATAGCCATAAAACCCTTTGAACAAAGGCCGAGGAAAATATTATCTGTTTCTATTCTATGCTTTTCAAATGAGAATAGGGATATGAACAGGAACCGGGGTCTCCCGTGGTCTAATGGCTAGCGCCTTGGATTCATAAGCGGGAGATGGTGGGTTCGATTCCCAACCTCCGGCAGGAATTTTATCATCCCACGGCTCGCTGGTGAAATTCCTCGCTACACTCTGGATGTCGGCGCTAATGACCTAGATGTAGATGTGCCGTAAATAAAAAAAAAAAAAAAAAAAAAATAAACTGGAACCGCGCTAAGATGACGCAATTCCTGCGAGTCGGACTTTTTATATTTTTTCTCCGTAAAGAAAGTTCTGGGCCAGATATCAGAAGAACCCGGCACTTTTTCGATCTCTCACACAACACTGTAAGCTCTTTTTTAGCGCGGTTCCTCCCTCCCCCATAGGGAGGAATCCCGCTTATGAGGTTGATCTCATGACGCAATCCGGAAGTGCCGACTAGAACATTTTGCGTTTCAGAACCCCTAGAGACCGAAAATGATAGTGGTTAAAATTTGTATATATATATTTGTCTGTTCGCTCTGTAGCTCCCAGACGAATGGTCAGATTTTGATGAAATTTAGTACAAAAATCTTTCGTCTAATTTGAAAGGCCAAGTTCGTTAACCAGCAATATCCGCCCACTGGAAGATGGCGTTGGGGCGAAATTCGCGCAAAAAAAATCTTAACGCTTACGTTTTTGAGTTCATACGCTTGTAAGTACTCGTGTTATAGGCTTCTTGGGCTAGGAAAACGAATGAAACCATTTTCAAGGCGATAGCTTTAACCGTTTTCGAGAAAATTGGAAAAATAGTTTTTGAATGCCGTTTTTGGTTTGGGTACTTAGAATCATGGGAGTCAGTTGAAACATTTTCTGCATGTTCTACTTTCATTAAAACTAATATGTTGAAATTTTTATTACGTTTGGAGTTTAGGAAGGGTTAGAATAAAATATTTTATTAACAGACATAAAAAGTTTTGGTAACTTTGTATACTTTCCTTAATATTTCGAAAAAGGTTGAGAATATTGGCAAACGGAGAGTTACCATGTGAAAGCTTACTAAATGTTCTACAAAAAAGATTCTAAAACAATTTTTGATTAGGCGATGTCAATCGGAGAAATACGTGCTTAAACTTTGAAGTAATTGATTTCGTATATTTGAACGGTTCTTTTTGTTTGTTTTTATTTCTTGTTATTTTTTCATTGCTTATAGTTAGATAATGTATTTGACAATAAAACAGATTAATTAAAATAAGAAAAACAATTCATTGTTAGAAATATATCAGGCTGTACCGTATGAAATGTCAGTTTTGGATTTGCCGATTTCCTACAAATGTCTTGAAACTGTCGAGGCTCCCACTCCGAGTTCTTTGGCATGTTCCCTAGTATTTGTAATTGCTTATAGTAGTCAAATGTATTTGTCAAGAAAACAGGATACGTATAATTAGAAACAATATTCAACTTCACACAGGTTAGATACTATGAGGGAATAGAGAGTCCGTTCACTGGCTGTAGAAACAGGTCCACAAAAAAGTCCGATTCGCAGGAACTGCGATATCTTAGCGCGGTTCCGTTCTTATCTCTAGTGTTTATGAAGGCATAGAATAGAAACAGTTATTACTTTGTTTAGATCAATAGCGAAACACCTATCCAAATGAAATCTCAAACAAACCAGTCTTGAAAGGTCTTGATTTACAATCTTACCTGTATGGGTCAGCTATCCCATAAGTCGGGCAGAAAGGCCTCCGCACAGAGGCATTTGGAAAGCCTTGGGATCTCTCTCTTTAAACGCTACATTTTTAACAATAAATTGATCTTCTTATTTTACTTAATCTGTTTTATTGTCAAATACATTATACGACTATAAGCAATTTAAAAATAACAAGGAATACAATAGACAAAAAGAACCATTCGAATAAACGAAATCAATTACTTTAAAGTTTTAAGCACTTATTTCTCCGATTGACATCGCCTAATTAAAACTTTCTTTAGAACCTTTTTTGTACAGCATTTAGTAAGCTTTCAAATGGTAACTTTCTGCTTCCCAAGATTGTCAGCGGTTTTCGAGATACTAACGAAAGTATACAAAGTTACCAAAACTTTTCTTGTCTGTTAATAAAATATTTTATTCTAACCCTTCCTTTACTCCGAACGTAACCAAAATTTCAACATATTAGTGTTGATGAAATTCGAACATGTAGAAAATGTTTCAACTGAATCCCATAATTCTAAGTACCAAAATCAAAGACAAAAAGAACAGTTCGAATGAGCGAAATCAATTACTTTAAAGGTTTAAGCACTTATTTCTCCGATTGACATCGCCTAATCAAAACTTTCATTAGAACCATTTTTGTAGAACATTTAGTAAGCTTTCGAATGGTAATCTTACGTTTCACAAGATTCTCAACCTTTTTCGAAATATTAAGGAAAGTATACAAAGTTACCAAAATTTTTTATGTCTGTTAATAAAATATTTTATTCTAACCCTTCCTTAACTCCAAACGTAAAAAAAATTCAACATATTAGTTTTAATGAAAGTAGAACATGCAGAAAATGTTTCAACTGAATCCCATGATTCTAAGTGCCCAAACCAAAAACGGTATTCAAAAACAATTTTTCCAATTTTCTCGAAAACGGTTAAAGCTATCGCCTTGAAAATTGTTTCATTCGTTTTCCTAGCCCAAGAAGCCTATAAACGAGTACTTACAAGCTTATGAGCTCAAAAACGTAAGCGTTACGATTTTTTTTTGCGCGAATTTCGCCCCAAACGCCATCTTCCAGTGGGCGGATTCTGCTGGTTAACGAACTTGACCTTTCAAATTGGAAGACGGATTTTTGTACCAAATTTCATCACAATCGGACCATTAGGGAAGCCAGAAATGAGCGAACAGACAAATATATATATATATATATATATATATATATATATATATATATATATGAATATATATACAAATTTGAACCACCGTTATTTTCGGTCTCTAGGGGTTCTGAAACGCGAAATTTTCTAGTCGGCACTCCCGGATTGTTTCATTGTATCAACCTCATAAGCGGGGATCCTCCCTATGGGGGAGGGAGGAACCGCGCTAAAATGTACCTGCTAGGAGTTAATCCTCAAGAGTTGTATATATACCCCAGGTATCTGCCGACACAAATACAAAGCCTAGTTTGGTTTTGGTACTTACAATCATGGGATTAAGTTGAAACATTTTTTGCATGTTTGAATTTCATCAAAACTAACTTGCTAAACTTTTGGTTACGTTTGGAGTTAAGGAAGGGTTAGAATAAAATATTTTATGAACAGACATGAAAAGTTTTGGAAACTTCGTTTACTTTCATTAATATCTCGAACGCGGTTGGGAAATTTTCATAAGTGGATAGAAACTATTTGAAAGCTTTCTAAATTCTCTACAAAAAAAGTCCGACTCGCAGGAACTGCAGCATCTTAGCGCGGTTCCGTTCATGCCCCAAGTGCCATTTGATAAGCTTCGAAAAGAAATAAACTTATTTTTTTTTATATATCTCGTGAAAATTGTCAAAATGCTCTCGAACATCTCGAATAAAAGTGATATTAAGGCGTCAGGGACACCGACAGTAGCTAACTTTTACACAGAAGCGGAAATTACAGAATCTGGCTCTCATTCTAAAGCAAAGCTCTATAAATCAATACAAAATATGCCTAATAAAGCCTTTCTAGAGGATACAGAAGCACGGGCGTATATGAGGGGGGGGCTGAGGGGGCTGCAGCCCCTCCCGAAATTTTGAATTGATGATAAAAACTTCTCGTAAAACCCTTAAAAATAAATTAAATAAGATCACTTAGTTCATAAAACATATTTTATTTTACGTGTAATATCGTTTTAGTTGCCTAAAACTATTCCAAGCTCTAAATATTTAGTATTCCATACCCTGGAAATGGTCTCAGCCCCCCCCCCCCCGAAATTATTTTTATATACGCCCATGTACAGAAGGATCAAGAAGAAGTAAACAAGATTGAGTAGAATACCCTGCCTAATATAGCCTATATAGAATAATATGCCGAATAAAACCTATCTAGTAAATACACAAGGACAAATAAAAGTCTTGACGAATAACAAGTCAAGAAAAAAAACTTTATTTAACAAAATAAAACAAAGTTTAGTTGCCCAACTACAATAGAATAATATACCTAATTAAGTCTATGGAGTATACACAAATGGACCAAAAACAAGTCTTGTGGAATATTGTTTTTTTTTCTAATTAAATACTTTTTATCAATATTTAGTATATAACCTTTGTTGAAAACTATTGATTGCTAATTGATGAATCGGTTTACAAATAAGTAGTCTTTATGAATATTTAGTATATGACCTATGTTTGGATCTGTGTTTTTGGGGTGCTCTCCGCCTAGGCTTTGTATTTGTGTCGGCAGATACCTAGGGTATATTTACAGCTCTTGAGGATTAACTCTTAGCAGGTAAATTTCCTGCGGCCCCCCTTGTTTCTACGGGCATTGATCCGCCATATTCGCTCATAGTATCTAACCGTTGCGAAGTTTATTTTTTGGATTTAGGACTTATTATACATATGTAGACTAAATCATAGCAAGAAGTAATCCTCCGTCGTCGGTTCTTAACTATGTAGACTCGCTAATGTTATCCAATCTTAGATATATTGTATTTAAAATCCACAGCAAAAACACGACATTTCATCAGAATCCCCTGCTGAATAAAACTTATATAGAATAATATGCAAAATAAAGCCTATCTAGTGGATAAAAATAGAGGAAAAAAGCCGTTCGTGGTGGTAGAAAATCTAAAAAGTATTTCGCTTAGAAATCTCCGAAATATTGTTACTAATTTTACGAATCCTGTTTTATAGCCAAATAGATTTATATTCTACAATCAATAAAAAAAACCTACTAACAATAAAAAACTATGGATAACAGATGAAAATAGGGAATACCAAGAATAATTCTAAAGAACGAAATCAACACCAGTACTGTAATCTAGATATTCATACGGCATCTTCGAATTCTAAGAAACCAAATATTGATTCTAAGTATACGTATCCTGTTTTATTGACAAATACATTTGACTACTATAAGCAATTAAAAACACTAGGGAATATTCCAAAGAACTCGGAGTAGGAGCCTCGACATTTGAAGGAAATCGACAAATCCAAAACTGACATTTCATACGGTACAGCCTGATATATTTTTAACAATGAATTGTTTTTCTTATTTTAATTAATCTGTTTTATTGTCAAATACATTATCCAACTTTAAGCAATTAAAAAATGACAAGGAATAAAAACAAACAAAAAGAACCGTTCGAATAAACGAAATCAATTACTTCAAAGTTTAGGCACTTATTTCTCCGATTGACATGGCCTAATCAAAAATTGTTTCAGAATCTTTTTTGTAGAACATTTAGTAAGCTTTGCATGGTAACCATCCGTTTACCAATATTTCTAACCGTCTTCGAGGTATTAGGTAATGTATACGAAGTTCCCAAAACATTTCATGCCTGTTAATAAAATATTTTATTCTAATCCTTAATTCTCCTTAGCTCCAAACGTAACCAAAATTTTAACATATTAGTGTTGATGAAATTCAAACATGCAGAAAATGTTTCAACTGAATCCCATAATTTTAAGTATCAAAATCAAAGACAAAAAGAACAGTTCGAATAAGCGAAATCAATTACTTTTTACAGTTTTAAGCAATTATTTCTCCGATTGACATCGCCTAATCAAAACTTTCATTAGAACCTTTTTTGTAGAACATTTGGTATTCTTCCATTTCCCAAATTCTCAACCTGTTTCGAGATATTAAGGAAAGTATACAAAGTTACCAAAACTTTTTTATCTCTGTTAATAAAATATTTTATTCTAACCCTTCCTTAACTCCAAACGCAACCAAAATTTCAACATATTAGTTTTAATGAAAGTAGAACATGCAGTAAATGTTTCAACTGAATCCCATGATTCTAAGTACCCAAACCAAAAACGGCATTCAAAAATTATTTTTTCAGTTTTCTCGAAAACTGTTAAAGCTATCGCCTTGAAAATGGTTCCATTCGTTTTCCTAGCCCAAGAAGCCTATAAAATGAGTACTTACAAGCTTATGAACTCAAAAAAGTAAGCGTTACGATTTTTTTTGCGCGAATTTCGCCCCAACGCCATCTTCCAGTGGGCAGATTTTGCTGGTTAACGAACTTGACCTTGCAAATTGGATGACAGATTTTTGTACCAAATTTCATCATAATCGGACCATCAGGGAAGCCAGAAATGAGCGAACAGACAAATATATATATATATATATATATATATATATATATATATATATATATATATATATATATATATATATAAATAAATATATACATATATAAATAAATATATACATATATATATATATATATATATATATATATATATATATATACACAAATTTGAACCACCGTTATTTACGGTCTCTAGGGGTTCTGAAACGCGAAATTTTCTTGTCGGCACTTCCGGATTGTTTCATTGTATCAACCTTATAAGCGGGGTTCCTCCCTATGGGGGAGGGAGGAACCGCGCTAAAAGACTCTGAAACAATTTTTGATTAGGTGATGTCGATCGAAGAAATGAGTGCTTAAAACTTCAAATACGTCTGTTTAGCTCTTATGAACGGTTTTTTGTAATTTTTGTCTCTTTCCCTTAGTTTTTTATTTTTGTAATTTCTTATGTTAGGAAAATGCATTTGTGTGTAAAACAGGATAGGTAAAATGGGACCAGTTTTCTGTTGCTAGAAATAATGAAAAGGTTTGGGAACTTCGTATACTTTCATTAATATCTCGAAAACGGTTGATAATCTTGGGAAGCGAAAGGTTACCATTCGAAAGCTTACTAAATGGTCTACAAAAAAAGGTTCTGAAGAAAGTTTTGAATAAGCGATGTCATTTCGTTTTTGGTTAAACGGTTCTTTTTGTCTGTTTTTATTCCTTGTTATTTTTTAATAATTATAGTTATTGTTGCTTATAGTTGGATAATGTGTTTGACAATAAAACAGATTAAGTAAAATAAGAAAAACAATTCATTGTTCAAAATATAGCTTGCCAAGAGAAAGAGATTCGATGAAGTCTTTTGAATATTTTCAATTGACTTTATTCTGTTGGTTTTTTATTTTATTTTTTAATTGATTTTATTTGTAGAATTATTACTATAATAGTCGAACACAAGAAAATGTGAAGAAATTTGATATTTTTCAGTGCATTGAAACGTACTAAATAGGTATCTCTAGAAGAGGATTCTGGGGTCTGGCGGACCCGACCAGGTAAAGTCATAAAGCCCTTTGAACAAAGGCCGAACCAAATATTATTTGTTTCTATTCTAAGCTTTTCAAATGACAAAAGGGATATGAACGGAGCCGCGCTAAGATGATGCAGTTCCTGCGAGTCGGACTTTTTTTTTATGTCTGCCTCTAAGGAAGCCGGAAGGGCCATCAGGGCGCCAATATATTTTTTCTTGATAAAAATTAATAACAAGTTCTTCTAAGTTGATATATTGTTTTAACCAGAATTTATATAAGCGTTTTTTTTTTCTCTGGGGTGAATACGTTCCCACATTTTTTACATATAATATAGGGCTAAACTGGCAGTTTTTTTAGTATTGCTTAATAGTTCTTTAGGATCATCCTGCAGATTACATTGAATCATTTCCCCAAGGATTAATACCGTCTTCTTGGATTAATCCAGATTTTTTTTCAAATTTGGAAGAAAAAATGATGATGGATCTAAAAATAAAAATCTTTGGAATCGCAAATTTCGGCACACTAAATTGCCCTCAGTATATTGTACTTGAGGTAAACTTTAAGCTCTAAAAAACTTGCGAAGTGTTCAGATGAAGTTTTTTTGCTATGGTCTATCAAAGTTTTGTACTTAAAAACAATTTCAAAGATCAATGAAGAATAATTCAGGATAAATAATAAGGGAGTAAATACCCATAATCAATTGTTTCAGATAAAAAAGGAATAGTTTTGACGTAATTTCCTTCGGATGACTTAATAAAAACACTGTCCTATCTTCAACGAGAGAGGCTCAAACTCACTGTTGCTATAAAGCAGGTTTTAAAGATTTTGCCTTGTTTATAATACTGCTAATGTGTTTGTTGATCAAAATAAAACTAATATTTATTAGTTTTATACGATTTTAATTCCTTGAATAGTTTCTAAACTTAGCTAGAGGATTAAAAATTAAATATAAGAAAACAAAAATTTAGGATTTTGTCCATTGGACGTTACACTGTGCGCTGTGGAGCGTGGGAAATGTTCGATTCCAATGTTGAATTATTCTAAAAATGTACTTGCTTTGAACCAGACACCGCGGTATATTATAAAGAATGTAAACGGCGCACCGTTTACATTCTTCGTATATTTATAGAAAAGTTTCTTGTAGAGAGGAAATATAATTTTCATAGATTGCTCCCCCCCCCCCCCCACAGGCGTGGTCGAGATCATATTCTTCATAGATTGCTTCCCCTCCCCCCACAGGCGTGGTCGAGATCATATTCTTCATAGATTGCTTTCCCCCCGACAGGCGTGGTCGAGATCATATTCTTCATAGATTGCTTTCCCCCCCCCCCCCCCACAGGCGTGGTCGAGATCATATTCTTCATTGATTGCTTCCCCCCCCCCCCCACAGGCGTGGTCGAGATCATATTCTTCATATCATACAATAGCATCCAATATTAAAGCATTTTTGAGTATATATATATATATATATATATACCTAGAAGATCCGAGACAAAGGAGTACATCTCGTCGAAACATGCTTAATCATTCTTCTTAATACTTTATGAATTTCACGCGTGACATTGTGGTGCTATCTGGTGATCGTCTACTTACACGCGGGATTTCACGCGTGACATTGTGGTGCTATCTGGTGATCATCTACTTACACGCGGGATTTCACGCGTGACATTGTGGTGCTATCTGGTGATCGTCTACTTACACGCGGGATTTCACGCGTGACATTGTGGTGCTATCTGGTGATCGTCTACTTACACGCGGGATTTCACGCGTGACATTGTGGTGCTATCTGGTGATCGTCTACTTACACGCGGGATTTCACGCGTGACATTGTGGTGCTATCTGGTGATCGTCTACTTATACGCGGGATTTCACGGGAAGTGGTGCATAATTTACATTTAATTTAAATACATTGGGCCACTTCACTACTAAAGCTCAGTTATATTCGAACTAAATTAAATAGGCATATTGTATTACAACTCATGAATAAATTGTTATTCGAGTAACTCTGAAATTTGATATAAATAATATCTGAAGTATTATAGTTACCATACTGTTCGTTCAAACGAACTGGTAAACATTTTGTAAATAAAAATATTTTTGTAAATCCATGAAGAGAATTCTTCTGTAATCAGTTCTGCTCAATCCAATTTTAGTTTAAAAAGAAATGTCGTAATTCTTCTAATGTGTTTGATTGGTGGAAAGAGAGGCAAACAATACAGCTGAAGCAATCGAGACTCCATTGGCAACTCAAGGACAATACAGCTGAAGCAATCGAGACTCCATTGGCAACTCAAGGACAATACAGCTGAAGCAATCGAGACTCCATTGGCAACTCAAGGACAATACAGCTGAAGCAATCGAGACTCCATTGGCAACTCAAGGACAATACAGCTGAAGCAATCGAGACTCCATTGGCAACTCAAGGACAATACAGCTGAAGCAATCGAGACTCCATTGGCAACTCAAGGACAATACAGCTGAAGCAATCGAGACTCCATTGGCAACTCAAGGACAATACAGCTGAAGCAATCGAGACTCCATTGGCAACTCAAGGACAATACAGCTGAAGCAATCGAGACTCCATTGGCAACTCAAGGACAATACAGCTGAAGCAATCGAGACTCCATTGGCAACTCAAGGACAATACAGCTGAAGCAATCGAGACTCCATTGGCAACTCAAGGACAATACAGCTGAAGCAATCGAGACTCCATTGGCAACTCAAGGACAATACAGCTGAAGCAATCGAGACTCCATTGGCAACTCAAGGACAATACAGCTGAAGCAATCGAGACTCCATTGGCAACTCAAGGACAATACAGCTGAAGCAATCGAGACTCCATTGGCAACTCAAGGACAATACAGCTGAAGCAATCGAGACTCCATTGGCAACTCAAGGACAATACAGCTGAAGCAATCGAGACTCCATTGGCAACTCAAGGACAATACGCCATATTTTCGGTTCCATTAGAACCATTACCTACCGGAAACTCATTGACAGCAATTACCCGGACTATCTACGATTGTTATAGTTGCGTTTTTTATACATCCGTCAATGACAACTCCATCAGCTAATATATATATATATATATATATATATATATATATATATATATATATATATATATATTGGGTCAGTGGTAGAGCACACGACTCATGTTCTAACATAAAAACGCATGAACTTTCGATAATTTTCAGTTGTTACTGTTTTAATGGTAACCCGAGAGAGAAGTAGACGTAATACAATATGTTTTGACTTTAAAATATGGGCAAGTAGTGTTTTTCTAATAGTTTAGGTGCGATCATTTTGTTTATGTTTATACACATTTTATGGCTCCCTTTTTATATAGAAGGGATTATTATAGGATACTGATCCCATATTTCTTTCACATCCTCACATGGAAAAACTATTAATCAGTACTGACTTTGGAATATATAAATATTCGTATATTTCTAGTAATAAGGTACTCAATACAAGTTGCCTAAGGCTGCACCTAAATGCGGTACCTGTGTTTCTCCCGATCCTATCCGATCCGATTTTGTTTTATCGACAACGGCCAACAGCGGCCGACCTGAGTGCCTACATTGGTCTCGACCTGATCCAATCCGATTTACTTACAGCTCCTCAGTAATGACCTCGTAGTGAAGTGAAAATGAGTGATTAATTTAATAAATACCATCTGATTGATTGGGTTGAATGTTGGAGGTAAGAGAAGTATTGGTATTCATATTTTAAAATTATTTATAAGAAAGGTAGCTAGAAGATTATAAGCATTGGATGGTTATAAAAATTAGGAGGATATAAACATTGGAAGGTTATAGACGCTGGATGGTTATACATCTTTCCACGCAATTTAATAAACAAGGGAAAGAAAAAACAGGAATGTGAATTGACAAAGTTGTTCTACATTTTATTTCCTTTGATATAAAAAAAAAGAAAATGCATTGAAATCGGTTAAGATTTAGAACCTTTAGACCTTTTTGAAACAGAATATGTGGGTTGGCGCCATTTTCCTTCATCGGTCTGAAATCGGTCTAGAAACAAGTTTGAATGGCCAAGAATCGGTGGCCTCCATTGAGATGCATGTGTTTGTTTTTCATCCGACAGTCGGTGGCTATTGGATCGGATCGGAACGGGTCCAGTGTAGGTCCACCCTTAGTCGACTTAGACTCTTGTAACATTGAAGACTAGCTCTCCACATACATACATTTGTAATAATGTGTAGTTTTTATCTATTTTCTATATTGATGCATTTTTGCAGTTTCCTCCGAAGGAAAGTAGCTATTGAGGTCGCACTCACGACGGAAGTTTTGAAATATTGCTTCAAATCTTGCTTTTTGGCCACGAATCCTGGTATATGGTATGCCCCTAGCAAGCGATTGAAGGAGTTCTTTAACCAGCAAAATAGGTTCATATTATTTTATTCAGCTATGTACAAGAGAAAAGATTGTTGTAAAAAGAAAGTAAATCGGTTCTTTAGGAGGGGGATCGGTTCTTTAGGAGGGGGATCGGTTCTTTAGGAGGGGGATCGGTTCTTTAGGAGGGGGATCGGTTCTTTAGGAGGGGGACACTCGACAAAAATTAATCATTTTCTCATATACGTCGTAATTTCCGTTTTACTGTCACGAAACGCGATATACGTCCTGCTTATCTAATAAGAAAGGAATCTTGTAAAAATAAACTAAATAGGTTGATCAAAAGAGGGGTTTACTTTGTACAATGTTTGAATAGAATTCTCCCGCCAGACGTAGGTTGGCAAAGCTCCGCACAAGGAGCGCCTCTGTTTTGATATGACTTTATATGAGTTGTAGAGTTCTAGTGTCTGCCACTAGGAGCGCTGTATCCTGTTCCTGCTTTATTGCCATATCCCGTTTCTTTTATTATTTATCAAGTTCAATAGGCGAAAATGTGAAGTTTTTGTATATGTATCAAGTAGTGTAGTTTCACGCATACACAAACCTCTAAAAGGAAATTGATTACAAAATTGAAACAGTTGCTCATTACAAATGTAAAAGAGCAGAAATAGTCTTGTTCTTATTTTATTTATATAGTTTATTTCAACAAATTATTCAGGAATGCAGTCTACACTACCCAAATTCTAAGGAAAGTGCTTAGTTATGCAGCTTCTGCGTGACGGACTTCGACGTTGGATTGGGAGATAAAAGCCTTTAACGGGAGCTGTCCGTAACCTGATTGAATAGTTCGCCTATCTTCATCTTCCAGTATTTTCTTTTCTTGGGTTTTCATGACCATAGGGTCCTCTTGAGCTTCATGATTTCAGATACACACCTTGTTCTTTGTATTCTTCACTTCCTTTTTATATCAAAGGGCATATGGAAATACAGTTTTCATCTTTGTCCCACATTAGGTGCTCAGCCTATTGTCATTTCATTTTCTTGACGTGTATGATTACATCAATGATGACAGTAGCCTTTCTTACGGATTGGTTCCTGAGCCTTTGCATTACATCTTATCATGCTCCTCTCCATTGCTCGTTTTTGCTTCGTTTTGGAGAAAATCGCAAAGCAAGTAACGAAACAAGTTTTCATTTTTGTACTTACTTATTTAAATTGTCATTGCGAATTGTTTCGAGAAACGAATTACTAAAATTCGTTCTCTTGATGGTGATCCAGTTTTCGCGTACGGTTTCTAAAACCTTTAGAAGCGCTGCGAGAGTATTCCGCGCGAATTGTCAAATAGAAGAGTGCTTAAAACTGCTTTAGAAGCGCTGCGAGAGTATTGCGCGCGAATTGCCAAATAGAAGAGTGCTTAAACCTGCTTTAGAAGCGCTGCGAGAGTATTGCGCGCGAATTGCCAAATAGAAGAGTGCTTAAACGAGTCTGTTTGTTAACTTGTAAGAGACAACGAGAGACTGGGACTTTTTATTTATTTACATTTTTTTTATGTTATCATCTATTTGTTTTGCGATTTTCTCCGTGTTTTGCGATTTTCTCCAAAACGAGCAAATCTCTAAAGATCTAACTCGTAGGATTCCACGGTCCGAGTCATTACAAATATTATAGTCTTCTGGTATTGACCATGTCACAAACGTCTTTGCCAACGTTTCGCTAGTCATCCTGCCAGCTTCCTCAGGGCTTAGTCTGGGAATGAGGCCTGAGGAAGCTGGCAGTATGACTAGCGAAACGTCGGCAAAGAAGTTTGTGACACGGTCAATACCAGAAGACTATAATATTTGTAAATCTATAAAGGACTTTTTGTCTTAATTTTCGGCCCCCTACACGCTCCTGAAGTTTTACCATTTAAATTCGGGACACCCTGTCTATATATACACACACACACATATATATATATATATATATATATATATATATATATATATATATATATATATATTCATAAATTAAATTAAACATAACGTATTATGCTCTTTAAGTTAACTTATTGTTGGGTTAATAAACACTTGCTTAAATGAAGAACTTGCAGTAATAATAGCAAATGCTTGCCTTTGACATTAGGAACTTGACCGACATTTTTCCTCTACTCACGGAGAAGATCCTTCAAAGGGCGATGGAAAACGTGGCCTCCTTCAATTCCCCTGTCTATTCCGCCGTAATAACCAGTCTTAAATTGCCTCCCCATGAATATTCTCGAAAGTGTTACCGCAGTATTACGACAGTTAAAGTTCAATAATCATAAACATCGCTTCCCATTGCGCGGAATTATTTTCAAGGATATTACGGCTCGAGGTTCTTCTGGAAGAGATTAGTAGTATATTTGGATTCAGACTACAGAATTTTATCCATAATTTTATTCATTATTGTTTTTACGGCGCTTCGACATCCAGGGTGCAGCGAGGAATTTTCCCAACGAGCCGTGGGATGAGAAAATTCCTGCCGCTGGTGGGGATCGAACCCACCATCTGCCGCTTATGAATCTAAGGCGCTAGCCACTAGACCATGTGTGTTTGTTATTATTATTGTAAGTTGAAGGTGAGAGTAAGGAAGGATCAATGGATTCTTGAAGAAACTGGCAGGAGTTGCTCCCCAAAATGGTTTGAAAGATTAGTTTATATTAGGGACGTTTCGAACCTGTTGAGGTTCATCATCACGCATCTACATAAAATAAAAAAGTCCGTCTCGCAGGACTGCATCATCTTAGCGCGGTTCCGTTCATATCCCTAGTCTAATTTGGAAAGATTAAAATAGAAGCAGTTATTATTTTGGTTCCACCAGTCTTTTTTTTAAAATTAATTATTATAATGGCGTGTCAACCCTTAAGGTCACTAACGCCATTCCTGTGAGTAGTAAAGTCTTGAAAGGTCATGATTTACAATCTTACCTGGAAGGGTCCACTACACTAGAAACAGACCCGCTAGTGACAAGGTCTTGGAATCTTGGAAATCTATATTTCTAACAATAAATTGTTTTTGTTATTTTACTTAACCAGTTTTATTGTCAAATACATTATCCAACTATAAGCAATTAAAAAATAACAAGAAATAAAACAGACAAAAAGAACCATTGGAATAAACGAAATCAATTAATTTAAAGCTTTAAGCACTTTTTTCTCCGATTGACATCGCCTAATTAAAACTTTCTTCAGAACCTTTTTTGTAGAGCATTTAGTAAGCTTCCGAATGGTAATCTTCCGCTTCACAAGATTGTCAACGGTTTTCGAGATACTAACGAAATTATACAAAGTTACCAAAACTTTTTTTGTCTGTTAATAAAATATTTTATTCTAACCCTTCCTTTACTCTAAACGTAACACAAATTTCAACATATTAGTGTTGATAAAACTCCAACATGCAGAAAATGTTTCAACTGTATCCCATAATTCTAAGTACCAAAATCAAAGACAAAGAACCCTCCCTCGGAAGGACGCTAGGCAGTTGAAAAGCTATATATCTTGGAAATCCATATCTCTAACATTAAATTGTTTTTCTTATTTTTCTTAACCTGTTTTATTTTCAAATACATTATCCAACAATAAGCAATTAAAAAATAACAAGGAATAAAAAACAGACAAAAAGAACAGTTCGAATAAGCGAAATCAATTACTTTAAAGTTTTAAGCTCTTATTTCTCCGATTGACATCGCCTAATCAAAACTTTCATTAGAACCTTTTTTTTAGAGCATTTAATAAGCTTTCTAATGGTATTCTTCCGTTTACCAAGATTCTCAACCTTCTTCGAGATATTAAGGAAAGTAAACAAAGTTACTAAAACTTTTTATGTCTGTTAATAAAATATTTTATTCTAACCCTTCCTTAACTCCAAACGTAACCAAAATTTCAACATATTAGTTTTGATGAAAGTAGAACATGCAGAAAATGTTTCAACTGAATCCCATGATTCTAAGTACCCAAACCAAAAACGGTATTCAAAAAAATATTTTTCCAATTTTCTCAAAAACGGTTAAAGCTATCGCCTTGAAAATGGTTTCATTCGTTTTCCTAGCCCAGGAATCATATAAAACGAGTACTTAGAAGCTTATGAACTCAAAAACGTAAGCGTTACGATTTTTTTGCGCGAATTTCGCCCCAAACGCCATCTTCCAGTAAGCGGATTTTGCTGGTTAACGAACTTGACCTTTCAAATTGGACGAAGGATTTTTGTACCAAATTTCATCAAAATCGGACCATTCGTCTTCTATCTAGAGAGCGAACAGACAAATATATATATATATATATATATATATATAAATAAATATATACATATATATATATATATATATATATATATATATATATATATATACAAATTTGAACCACCGTTATTTTCGGTCTCTAGGGGTTCTGAAACGCGAAATTTTCTAGTCGGCACTTCCGGATTGTTTCATTGTATCAACCCTATAAGCGGGGTTCCTCCCTATGGGGGAGGGAGGAACCGCGCTAAAAGTAAAATGATGTATAAAGAGGAAACTTCGACTATGTCACTAATAACAATACAATTACATTAAGTGAGGTATGTAACAATACAAAATATTAGGTATTAGGTGTCCTATATTATGTTTGTTGAGGCCTATTGTAATTTAATATTTCATTTTAATGTCCATATATATTAAATTTTGAGAGTGAATTAATTGACCTTAAAGTGAAATATAAAATTTCAAGAGACCGTAACACAACTTAATACAAGGTACCTAATATTTTGTACTTGAGCGCCCAGCGGCAAGTGTTTAAATTCTCCAGTCGTACTCAAAGTTTCAATAGAATAAAATCTGCCAAGACTAGTCACTTTGTGGGGTTCCCATCGACATAATTTTAGGTCTTGGAATCTTGGAAATCTATATTTCTAACAATAAATTGTTTTTGTTATTTTACTTAACCAGTTTTATTGTCAAATACATTATCCAACTATAAGCAATTAAAAAATAACAAGAAATAAAACAGACAAAAAGAACCATTGGAATAAACGAAATCAATTAATTTAAAGCTTTAAGCACTTTTTTCTCCGATTGACATCGCCTAATTAAAACTTTCTTCAGAACCTTTTTTGTAGAGCATTTAGTAAGCTTCCGAATGGTAATCTTCCGCTTCACAAGATTGTCAACGGTTTTCGAGATACTAACGAAATTATACAAAGTTACCAAAACTTTTTTTGTCTGTTAATAAAATATTTTATTCTAACCCTTCCTTTACTCTAAACGTAACACAAATTTCAACATATTAGTGTTGATAAAACTCCAACATGCAGAAAATGTTTCAACTGTATCCCATAATTCTAAGTACCAAAATCAAAGACAAAGAACCCTCCCTCGGAAGGACGCTAGGCAGTTGAAAAGCTATATATCTTGGAAATCCATATCTCTAACATTAAATTGTTTTTCTTATTTTTCTTAACCTGTTTTATTTTCAAATACATTATCCAACAATAAGCAATTAAAAAATAACAAGGAATAAAAAACAGACAAAAAGAACAGTTCGAATAAGCGAAATCAATTACTTTAAAGTTTTAAGCTCTTATTTCTCCGATTGACATCGCCTAATCAAAACTTTCATTAGAACCTTTTTTTTAGAGCATTTAATAAGCTTTCTAATGGTATTCTTCCGTTTACCAAGATTCTCAACCTTCTTCGAGATATTAAGGAAAGTAAACAAAGTTACTAAAACTTTTTATGTCTGTTAATAAAATATTTTATTCTAACCCTTCCTTAACTCCAAACGTAACCAAAATTTCAACATATTAGTTTTGATGAAAGTAGAACATGCAGAAAATGTTTCAACTGAATCCCATGATTCTAAGTACCCAAACCAAAAACGGTATTCAAAAAAATATTTTTCCAATTTTCTCAAAAACGGTTAAAGCTATCGCCTTGAAAATGGTTTCATTCGTTTTCCTAGCCCAGGAATCATATAAAACGAGTACTTAGAAGCTTATGAACTCAAAAACGTAAGCGTTACGATTTTTTTGCGCGAATTTCGCCCCAAACGCCATCTTCCAGTAAGCGGATTTTGCTGGTTAACGAACTTGACCTTTCAAATTGGACGAAGGATTTTTGTACCAAATTTCATCAAAATCGGACCATTCGTCTTCTATCTAGAGAGCGAACAGACAAATATATATATATATATATATATATATATATATATATATATATATATATATATATATATATAAATAAATATATACATATATATATATATATATATATATATATATATATATATATATATACAAATTTGAACCACCGTTATTTTCGGTCTCTAGGGGTTCTGAAACGCGAAATTTTCTAGTCGGCACTTCCGGATTGTTTCATTGTATCAACCCTATAAGCGGGGTTCCTCCCTATGGGGGAGGGAGGAACCGCGCTAAAAGTAAAATGATGTATAAAGAGGAAACTTCGACTATGTCACTAATAACAATACAATTACATTAAGTGAGGTATGTAACAATACAAAATATTAGGTATTAGGTGTCCTATATTATGTTTGTTGAGGCCTATTGTAATTTAATATTTCATTTTAATGTCCATATATATTAAATTTTGAGAGTGAATTAATTGACCTTAAAGTGAAATATAAAATTTCAAGAGACCGTAACACAACTTAATACAAGGTACCTAATATTTTGTACTTGAGCGCCCAGCGGCAAGTGTTTAAATTCTCCAGTCGTACTCAAAGTTTCAATAGAATAAAATCTGCCAAGACTAGTCACTTTGTGGGGTTCCCATCGACATAATTTCAATATAGATTTTTTACGTGCACACACATAATATATAGTGTGTTTCCGTTAGCACGGTACACGCCAGATGTTTTATTTTTTAGCCACGTATCTTGTTATATATACCATTCCTCTAGCAAACGATTGCATGACTTCGTTAACTAGCAAAATCAGTCCATTTAGAGTGGGGCTACTGCGGACCCAAAGTACTTATTTGCCCACACCGGCCGTAATTATTGTTGTATTGCAACAAAACTCGGTATAAGCCGTGGTTATCTAAAGGGGAAAATGTGTTGTAAAAATAAACTAAATCTGTCTATCGGAAGAGGGGAGGAGTTACTTTTTACTATGTTTTTCTTCTTTTTTACGATCCTTTTCTTTTAACTTCCACCTCTAGGGGCCCTTTATTCGGTTCTGCGTTATTATTGTGGGACACTTTCTTCTCTTTTTACATGGGGGCGCTTTTATTATTCATCAAGGTAGAGAGACGGAAATGTGAAGTTTTTGTATATTTATTAGGTAGTGTAGAACCACGCAGACCCAAAGCTCAGGAAGAAAATTAAGTACAAATTAGTAATGTAGTATTTTTTTGTTTTATTTATATCAGTTGTTTTAAGAAAATTATTCAGGAATGCAGTCAACAGTAACAAAATTCTGCGGAATATGCTTAGTTATGCAGCACTTGCGTGACGGACGTTTTTGTTATTAAAGTGTGGGACTGAGTATTTTGTACTATATCTACTTGGATCAGTTTGTCTCTGATTTGGACGTTTTCATATATTTTGAAGTCTCATTTCATTCAGAATAAGTGAGCAATAGAGGATCACAGGTTATGATGTCTGTCTATTCTTGGCATTTCAGCCATCTGGCAAGTTTCCAGGATGTGGGTAAGGGTTTCGGCCTCGTTGCATTCTCTGCAACGGAACCCTTAATCTCTGCTTGATAGAGAAAAAAATTTCCTGCTCTACTCTCTATGTTTAGAAAGGGAGGCAACCTGTAGATAGACCGTCGCTAATGGCTTAAATTAGAAGAAATATACACTTAAATACAAAGGAGAAATCAACTTCGGGCCAAAAAATGGTATATTCGTTGCGGTCAATCTAAAACGACTGATTTTCTTGAAACGTTTTTCATAAGTACGTCAGATCTTTAGTTACATTTAGTAAAGGAAGTAATACAAAAAAATATTTCTATCAACATCTATGGGCTATTGTAAAATTCGTATACTTTGTTATAAATCCCGATAGCGGTTGGAAAATCGTTGTAAGCGGAAGGAACAGGACAATCTCAGGCTAGAGAAGATTAAGCTTTGAATGTCAAATATACTAATTTCCTTACATGGGCGTATATAGAAAATAATTTCGGGGGGGGGGAGGCTCAGAGCATTTGGGGGCATGGAATACTACCAATATTTTTGCACAATTATTTTTTCAGAACTAAGTGGTCTTATTTAATTTATTTTTGTGGTTTTTATTGCACATTGTTACCGATTTTGGGGAAGGGGGGGGGCTGCAGCCCCCCTTATACTATACACCAATGTTTCCTTATATTGGACAAGTTCAATTTACATTCCCCGTGTGTTTTAGCGCGGTTCCTTGCATAGAGAGGAACCCCGCATATGAGGTCATGCCACAATCCGGAAGTGCCGGCTAGAAACTATATATATATATATATATATATATATATATATATATATATATATTTGTCTGTTCGCTCTCACCAAGGCTCAAATATGGCCCGATTTTGATGAAATTTGGAACAAAAATCTTTCATCTAATTTGAAAGGTCAAGATCATAAACCCTTTAGCGATTGTGAGCTACTATAATAGCTCGGTAACATGCGGACTCCCCGGATCATGATCTACTATAGTAGCTTTGATTCTCCAGCGTTTATAGACCGTAAGTATACATTGGTAGCTCTGTTCCTAGAGCCATCTTCTAGTGGTTCTTATGACAAGCTGAAGAATTTTCCTACCCTTTAGCGACCGTGAGCTACTATAATAGCTCGGTAACATGGGGACTCCCGGGATCATGATCTACTATAGTAGCTTGGCTTCTCCAGCGTTTATAGACCGTAAGTATACATTGGTAGCTCTGTTCCTAGAGCCATCTTCTAGTGGTTCTTATGACAAGCTGAAGAATTTTCCTACCCTTTAGCGACCGGGAGCTACTATAATAGCTCGGTAACATGCGGACTCCCCGAATCATGATCTACTATAGTAGCTTGGCTTCTCCAGCGTTTATAGACCGTAAGTATACATTGGTAGCTCTGTTCCTAGAGCCATCTTCTAGTGGTTCTTATGACAAGCTGAAGAATTTTCCTACCCTTTAGCGACCGTGAGCTACTATAATAGCTCGGTAACATGCGGACTCCCGGGATCATGATCTACTATAGCAGCTTGGCTTCTCCTGCGTTTATAGACCGTAAGTATACATTGGCAGCTCTGTTCCTAGAGCCATCTTCTGGTGGTTCTTATGACAAGCTGAAGAATTTTCCTACCCTTTTTGCAACTTTTTTCCCCCCCTTTTTACATGTCTGAGTGCCATCCCGTGTTTCGGCATTTGTCACACGCAAAAGAATTTTTAATTTCTTTAAAAAATATGTATTTAAAAGATATGTAAAACTTTGATTTATGAGTTATTAATAAAAAAGAAAGAAAAACAGTTTTTAAAAACCATCTGTGCCGGTCCGATGCCCAGATGAAAAAGGATACTAGGAAACTATGCGTAATTAAAGAAAAGAACACAATTGCATAGAGAAAAAGAATTGGGCTTAGGAGGGATTGTTGGTAAGTCTACCACTTGCGTTGTGAAGGAATGTTGGATGGGGTGATGTCAGCCAGAGAAATAAGGGGTTATAGTTTTCCAAAGTTATAGTTTTCTTCTTATCAACGGGTTTTTGTCCTTGTGAAACTCCTTTTTTAATTTGTTGTTCTTTGTTTTAAATTCCGTTTATCAGCCAAATTAGTATGTTAGTAAAATAATGCAAGAAAATTAGAAACTTATTCGGTAATAGTGTTTTCCTAGAGCGAACGTTGAGAAGGCGGGCGCCTTAAATCTTGCTTCTCTTTGAGATTTTATTTTATATTTTATACGTAAGATCAAAATCCTTTACTAATGGCACTAGAGACATGAACGGAAACGCGCTTAGGTGAAATTTGGTCATCTTTAAAATGAATTCACACACACACACACACACACACACACACCCACACACATACATCTATATATATATAAAATATAGTATATAATGTAAAATATACATTGTCGATTTTCTTATATTTATATTTTAAACTTTTATTTTTTACCCAACTTATGTTTTATGTCCAACTTTTACTCACAGTAGTGTCTCAGGTATAGCCTAAGTCACAGCGTTTTAAGTGGTTTTTTAAGTGGTTCGAGGTGTTCCTCGTTAATGAAAAGTGACTCAGTCGTACCTGACCTACTGGTGAACATTGCAGAGAAGTTTCAACAAATTTCATCAACCAGATCACTGCTAAAAAGTGAGTAAAAAACACTCATTTCCCTAGCTGAGGCAAGTGGTGGGGGTGCTCCTGCACACGCCTGACGGATAGGCTGTCGTCGCTCCTTCAGAAATCTAGATACTACACCCTGCGCGACCATCTCTATCTTAAGCAGCTTTCTTGGCTCAGTGGGGTGTGTGTGAAGCTGGCGTCTCATTTCGTGGAAACTCAAAATTTGTTGAGAGTTCTGGCTTTATTTTGAATAGTTCTAGAGTTCTTGATAAGTTAAATTAATAGTTCCGGCCTTTAAAACAAAAAAAATGGCATAACAAATGATTTGCCAAGTTCACACAGCAAATCTTTTTGTTTTTCGACAATTTCCGTATCAACAATCGTCAGAATTCAAAAAATCATAGATTTGTAAGAGTTCTGAGGATAGTTCTACATTTTAGAAGAAAAAAAAAACGATTAAAAAAGAAAAACATTTACAGAAATTATCACGATATATACACGGTTTGAGATCTAAAGCCAATCAATAACTAGTTATTTTGATTATTCTAACCGAGTTCTAATATAGTTAAAGTCATGTACAATGATTTTCCGACAAGCTCTGATACAAGGATTAATCGGAAGTATTTAAAACAAATTATTATACTTGTAAAATACGTTCATATTTGTAAAAATAAAAAATTCAACGCCGCTCGAAATTTGACAGTTCTGATTATTCCAAAAGAGTTCTGATATAGTTAAAGACATGACTTATGATTTTCCCAAGAGTTCTGGTACAAGAAATGATGAGAAGTATTTTTCAAAAATTATTATACTTGAAAACTGCATGTGATAAATTTGACATTGCAACCACGGCCTATAAAAAGGAGTTCTGATTATTCCAAAAGAGTTCTGATATAGTTAAAGACATGACATATGATTTAACAAAGAGTTCTGGTACATGAAATGATGAGAAGTATTTTTCAGCAATTATTATACTTGAAAACTGCATGTGATAAATTTGAAATTGCAACCACGACCTATAAAAAGGAGTTCTGATAATTCCAAAAGAGTTCTGATATAGTTAAAGACATGACTTATGATTTTCCCAAGAGTTCTGGTACAAGAAATGATGAGAAGTATTTTTCAACAATTATTATACTTGAAAACTGCATGTGGTAAATTTAAAATTGCAACCACGGCCTATAAAAAGGGGTTCTGATTATTCCAAAAGAGTTCTGATATAGTTAAAGACATGACTTATGATTTTCCAAAGAGTTCTGGTACAAGAAATGATGAGGAGTATTTTTCAACAATTATTATACTTGAAAACTGCATGTGGTAAATTTGAAAGTGCAACCACGGTCTATAAGAAGGAGTTCTCATTATTCAAAAAGAGTTCTGATATAGTTAAAGACATGACTTATGATTTTCCCAAGAGTTCTGGTACATGAAATGATGAGAAGTATTTTTCAACAATTATTATACTTGAAAACTGCATGTGGTAAATTTGAAATTGCAACCACGGCCTATAAGAAGGAGTTCTGATTATTCCAAAAGAGTTCTGATATAGTTAAAGACATGACTTATGATTTTCCAAAGAGTTCTGGTACATGAAATGATGAGGAGTATTTTTCAACAATTATTATACTTGAACACTGCTGGTGGTAAATTTGAAATTGCAACCACGGCCTACAAAAAGGAGTTCTCATTATTCAAAAAGAGTTCTGATATAGTTAAAGACATGACTTATGATTTTCCCAAGAGTTCTGGTACATGAAATGATAAGAAGTATTTTTCAGCAATTATTATACTTGAAAACTGCATGTGATAAATTTGAAATTGCAACCACGTCCTATAAAAAGGAGTTCTGATAATTCCAAAAGAGTTCTGATATAGTTAAAGACATGACTTATGATTTTCCAAAGAGTTCTGGTACAAGAAATGATGACGGTACACTAGGGAGATAGTGTGGTCAATACTATGCTCCGGCCGCCTGATTTTCCCCTTGGCTGCTTCGACTGCTAGAGTCATTAGCACCCAAGGTACCCATTATTAATTAAATTAATTAGAGGCTGGGTGAGCCTAGGGACGATCTGGGAACCCAAATCCGACCCTCGAACGTCAGCACTAGAAGAAAATAATATATATAAATAAATAATATGTATAAATAAATATATATATATATACACACTCATATATTAATAATTAAAATATAATATTATTGTATTATATGGTACTTTATATTTAGTAATTATTTTAATTTTTAACAAACTTCCTTAAAGTTATTTAAAAAAAAAAAAAAAAAAAAAAAAAAAAAAGGGACTATATTCTCGTCACGTCCACGCCGTTAGTTCCGGGTAACGCTAAGAATGAGAAAAAATATATTTATTAAATCTTCATCAACCTAAGTTGTTCATTATTAACACTATATAAGGGAAGTTGTACATTTTAGAAAAACATTTATTTTATAAGTTAAAAAAAATTACATTATTTAAAAGTTATTTAGAGTCTAAAAGATATTTAGACATACTTATTATAAGATATTCTAACATTAGGTATAGGCACAGAAATATACATTTTGGAAGTAAAATAATTGTTTAAAAATACTTCTAATTCTTTTTCCGATCAGAACTCTTCAGGAAATCATTTTCCATGTCTTTTACTATATCAGAACACTTTTACAATAATCAGAACTCCTTCTTATAGAACGTGGTCGCACTTTTAAATTTACCACATGCAGTTTTCAAGTATAATAATTGTTGAAAAATACTTCTCATCATTTCTTGTACCAGAACTCTTTGGAAAATCATAAGTTATGTCTTGAACTATATCAGAACTCTTTTGGAATAATCAGAACTCCTTCTTATAGGCCGTGTTTGCAATTTCAAATTTACCACATGCAGTTTTCAAGTATAATAATTGTTGAAAAATACTTCTCATCATTTCATGTACCAGAACTCTTAGGAAAATCATAAGTCATGTCTTTAACTATATCAGAACTCTTTTGGAATAATCAGAACTCCTTCTTATAGGCCGTGGTTGCAATTTCAAATTTACCACCAGCAGTGTTCAAGTATAATAATTGTTGAAAAATACTTCTCATCATTTCATGTACCAGAACTCTTTGGAAAATCATAAGTCATGTCTTTAACTATATCAGAACTCTTTTGGAATAATCAGAACTCCTTCTTATAGGCCGTGGTTGCAATTTCAAATTTACCACATGCAGTTTTCAAGTATAATAATTGTTGAAAAATACTTCTCATCATTTCTGGTACCAGAACTCTTTGGAAAATCATAAGTCATGTCTTTAACTATATCAGAACTCTTTTGGAATAATCAGAACTCCTTCTTATAGACCGTGGTTGCAATTTCAAATTTACCACATGCAGTTTTCAAGTATAATAATTGTTGAAAATACTTCTCATCATTTCTTGTACCAGAACTCTTGGAAAAATCATAAGTCATGTCTTTAACTATATCAGAACTCTTTTGGAATAATCAGAACTCCTTTTTATAGACCGTGGTTGCAATTTAAAATTTACCACCAGCAGTGTTTAAGTATAATAATTGTTGAAAAATACTTCTCATCATTTCATGTACCAGAACTCTTGGGAAAATCATAAGTCATGTCTGTAACTATATCAGAACTCTTTTGGAATAATCAGAACTCCTTCTTATAGGCCGTGGTTGCAATTTCAATTTTACCACATGCAGTTTTCCAGTAAAATAATTGTTGAAAAATACTTCTCATCATTTCTTGTACCAGAACTCTTTGGAAAATCATAAGTCATGTCTTAAACTATATCAGAACTCTTTTGGAATAATCAGAACTCCTTCTTATAGGCCGTGGTTGCAATTTCAATTTTACCACATGCAGTTTTCCAGTAAAATAATTGTTGAAAAATACTTCTCATCATTTCTTGTACCAGAACTCTTTGGAAAATCATAAGTCATGTCTTTAACTATATCAGAACTCTTTTGGAATAATCAGAACTCCTTCTTATAGGCAGTGGTTGCAATTTCAAATTTACCACATGCATTTTTCAAGTATAATAATTGTTCAAAAATACTTCTCATCATTTCATGTACCAGAACTCTTGGGAAAATCATAAGTCATGTCTTTAACTATATCAGAACTCTTATTGAATAATGAGAACTCCTTTTTATAGGCCGTGGTTGCAATTTCAAATTTACCACCAGCAGTGTTTAAGTATAATAATTGTTGAAAAATACTTCTCATCATTTCATGTACCAGAACTCTTGGGAAAATCATAAGTCATGTCTTTAACTATATCAGAACTCTTTTGGAATAATCAGAACTCCTTCTTATAGGCCGTGGTTGCAATTTCAAATTTACCACATGCAGTTTTCTAGTAAAATAATTGTTGAAAAATACTTCTCATCATTTCTTGTACCAGAACTCTTTGGAAAATCATAAGTCATGTCTTTAACTATATCAGAACTCTTTTGGAATAATCAGAACTCCTTCTTATAGGCCGTGGTTGCAATTTGAAATTTACCACCAGCAGTGTTTAAGTATAATAATTGTTGAAAAATACTTCTCATTATTTCATGTACCAGAACTCTTGGGAAAATCATAAGTCATGTCTGTAACTATATCAGAACTCTTTTGGAATAATCAGAACTCCTTCTTATAGGCCGTGGTTGCAATTTTAAATTTACCACATGCAGTTTTCCAGTATAATAATTGTTGAAAAATACTTCTCATCATTTCTTGTACCAGAACTCTTTGGAAAATCATAAGTCATGTCTTTAACTATATTAGAACTCTTTTGGAATAATCAGAACTCCTTCTTATAGGCCGTGGTTGCAATTTCAAATTTACCACATGCAGTTTTCCAGTAAAATAATTGTTGAAAAATACTCCTCATCATTTCATGTACCAGAACTCTTTGGAAAATCATAAGTCATGTCTTTAACTATATCAGAACTCTTTTGGAATAATCAGAACTGTCAAATTTCGAGCGGCGTTGAATTTTTTATTTTTACAAATATGAACGTATTTTACAAGTATAATAATTTGTTTTAAATACTTCCGATTAATCCTTGTATCAGAGCTGGTCGGAAAATCATTGTACATGACTTTAACTATATTAGAACTCGGTTAGAATAATCAAAACAACTAGTTATTGATTGGCTTTAGATCTCAAACCGTGTATATATCGTGATAATTTCTGTAAATGTTTTTCTTTTTTAATCCTTTTTTTTTTTTTCTTCTAAAATGTAGAACTATCCTCAGAACTCTTACAAATATATGATTTTTTGAATTCTGACGATTGTTGATACGGAAATTGTCGAAAAACAAAATGATTTGCTGTGTGAACTTGGCAAATCATTTGTTATGCCATTTTTTTTGCTTTAAAGGCCGGAACTATTAATTTAACTTATCAAGAACTCTAGAACTATTCAAAATAAAGCCAGAACTCTCAAAAAATTTTGAGTTTCCACGAAATGAGACGCCAGCTTCACACAGACCTCAGTGGGGCAGGGTTCGATTCTGCGAGCTGCAAGCACACGGTTTCGTGGCTCCCTGGGTCAACAATATATATATTTTTTTCTTCTTATTATTTTTTTTGTATTTTTTTTTATTATTAAATTAATTATTGTGGCTCACGATGTCATCAATTGAAGCTAGTAACCTGCACAAGACAGTGATCGAATCAACTTCAGCCCACGGTTACGTAAAAAAAAAAAAAAAAAAAAAAAAAAAAAAAAAAAAAAAAAAAAAAATGACGTATTTACACCTCCTAAGATCAAACAAAAAAAGTCATCTGAAACACAAAGCAACTCTTCAAAGTAAATTCCCACTTCTGAAGATTTAGCAAAGAAACGTTTGTCAGATTTGCCAGCAATATTTTGAAGATGTTACAAGTAAGGTGAGAAATACTGAAAGATTAAAATGTAAATAAAGAATAATTTAGTAATAATTGTAATATAATAAATAAAAACCTATTACTATTAAATATTATTTAATTTAAATAAGAGCTAAGAAGAGATATATATTTTATTTTAATTACTTCATGTATATATATATATATTTTTTTTTATTTCACATAATTATATTAAGAAAAGAACTTACATTGTGTTAATGTTATATATTAGTGTTTTATTTTTGTAACCTCACCTATGAATAATTTAATATTACTAACGTAGTAACTAACGGAATTATATAAGTGCTATGAGTTCTAACTCAAAAGCAAATAAATAAATTGAATTGAATTGAATTGATAACCCTTCGAACCCCCCCCCTCCCCCTCCCCCCAACATTCACATGAGAAAAGTAACTGACTTCAAAAAATTATGCAGCACTCTTTCAGGTCTTGTTGGTGAAAACAACTTCGAATACCGGGCAAGATTTAATGATATCGTCACAAAGCCTACCGACAGTGACTCCCAACCACACCATTTACCATCCTGAATTCCTCTCAATATTCCAATCCTTTGGTCCCCGCTTCCTCACCGTGGGTGATTTCAACGCGAAAACCCCATGTGGGGAAGCCGTTCATCCAACTCTCGTGGCATAATCCTTTACGATATCCTTAACTCCCAGAATTATCTTCATATATTGCCTAACACGCCCACATACTGGCCAACTGATCCATCCCGCAGTCCTGACCTAGTCGATTTCTTCATTTCGTCTGGCTTGAGAGGCATAGCGACATCTACTGAATCGCTCCTTGACCTATCTTCGGACCATTCTTCGATCCTTCTAACTCTCTTCTCCTCCCCTGTACCCCGTCCTCTACAACCAACCCTTACACCCGGTCCTATCAATTATCAAACATTTCAGCTCAACCTAGAGCTCCATAGACTTAACCGTTTCCCTAAAAAACCCTTCAGACCTAGAAAAAGCCACTGAAACATTTATTTAAGCAATTCAGGACAGTGCCCGCAACTCGTGCCGACCAATCTCAGGGTTTCCTCTTTCACCCAAAATGCAACTCCCAACCCAAATCCAAGAACTCCTTGCAGCCAAGCGTCGGGCCAGAGCTCTATGGCAAAGATCCCGTTACCCCTCGGGCAGAAACGCCTACAACAGACTGACACGATAGCTGAAATCTTCCTTGTCTCAATTCCGTTCAGAATCCTTTAACTACATCTTTCATCCCTCTCTACACAAGACTGTTCGTTGTGGACAGTCACTCGTAAAAGCCTTAAGTTTCACCCAATTCCTTCTCCTCACAAACGCAGCGACGGGACCTGGGCCAGAAGTGATGAAGAAAAGGCGCTCCTCCTCTACACACACTTAACCACAGTCTTTTCTCCGAATCCTCAAACTAGCCCCTCACACGATGGAGATATCGAAGACTACTTGAATTCTCCTTTACCTCTGTCCTTCCCTCCCAAAGCTTTCCACCCGTCCGAAGTAAAATACATCATCGAACACCTCCCTAGGAAATCTCCCGGTAATGATCTTATCACCTCCACAATTCTTAAAAACCTCCCACAGAAGGCCATCACATTCCTCACATACCTGTATAACTCAATCCTAAGAACAACCCATTTCCCGAGCCCCTGGAAACATTCAGTAGTTATCGTTATCCCCAAACCCTTCAAACCTCCCGATTCCCAATCTTCCTACCGACCTATCAGCCTTCTCCCAATAATGTCCAAAGTATTCGAAAAACTCCTTTACAAAAGAATCCTACCTATCATCGAATCTTCGAATAAAATTCCCAGCCATCAATTTGGTTTCCGCTTCCAGCATTCCACCATACAACAGTGTTTTCGAGTCGTAGACTCAAATTCCTCCTCGCTTGAACGTACGAGTTTTTGCACGAGTGCCTTTCTCGACTTTGCTCAAGCATTCGATCGTGTTCGACACCCGGAATTACTTTACAAAGTAAAGCTAATACTCCCACACACCTATTTCCTTATCCTCAAATCCTACCATTCAAATAGATCCTTCCAAGTCAAACAAGGCACAACTCTTTCCCTGACCTGCTCCATAAATGCTGGAGTCCCCCAAGGGAGTATTATTGGTCCTCTCCTTTTCCTTCTTTCTTATGAGGTTCGATATCTAGGATTATACCTTGACAGCCGACTGACATGGAACCCTCATACGAGACTGAAAAGGCAGGAACTGAAAAGAAGATACGGACTACTTAGACGACTCCTTGGACCCTCATCTAAATTATCGATAAGAACGAATTAATGATATACAAAACAATAATTCGACCAATACGGACTTGAACTGTGGGGAATAGATTTTTAGTATTTGTCCGCTCAGCTAGTATATATATATTTTGTTTTAAATTGCATCGCTGGGGTTCACATGTTTAGTTAATGGGACGGCTACTTTCTCCAGCGGTGTCGCTCCTCTCTCTCTCGGTGTCGTGGTGTCGTCCTTGGTGGTTGTCAAGGGAAATGGGTTCCCTTGACAACTCCAAGGACGAAAGAAAGAAGCCTGACGAAGTCGGAGTTGAAACCGACGAAATATTGCGACAGAGAGAGGAGTGACGAATTGACGTTTTACTCGGATATTTTTGGAGTAGCAATAGAATTTGGAGGAAATTTAGAATGGAATATAAGTTTTGAATTCGGTGGTAACCTGTTGATAACCCGTACTAAAATTTGTAGTTAATAATAAATGGACGTTAAAATTTAATAATAATAATGGTCCCGGAACCGGGACAGATGATATCCTAGCGACTCAAGGTGGCCTACCAGGATGAGTCGACTCCGACACATATGGATACCAGGCAGGACACGTTAAGCCATTCTACTCCGGCCACAAGATCTTGCCTGCCTTCTGGCAAACGGCATGAACGTCATATGTCTGTTGGTTCATTGAAAAAGTATCTTTCCGTATGGAAATTGATCCCGAACAGCCTGAGATAAAGATATTCTTAAAATACATTAGTTAATAAAATACCTGTTGTTAGATCTCTTGATCTGATGTCAATACATACAGCCTTATAAACAGTAGGAACGTGGACTGACGTAAGGTTGTCCTGCTAGCTAATATTAATTTTTTTCTTAAATTACCATGCCTTGTCTTTTAATACTTTTAATTGCCTTGATATGAACTTTACCGGCTTCATATCACAGGCTAATTCGTCTAATAAAGCCAAAGCATCTGATCGACGAAACAGTGTCATATCTATCGGAAGCCAGCCAATCTTATTGGCATTTACGGCTATAGTAGGAACCCCAACTTGTGTTTAAATATATCAAACCTCTGTATAACTCAGAACGCTGACGATATAGAAAGTCAGTGTCGCCATGTCGTCTGTTTTGGCTGTGTTACACGAGTTGATTCTCCACCCTATGATATGAACAGTAGCGTAATAGGATACGCTCTCGGGACATTCTAGGCTCAGTATTCTATCAGTTGGCAAGTTCATTTCTCAAAAAATAATGAGTTAAAATGTTCCTCCGTGTTTCAGAGTTTAGGACGGGTACCAAAAACAACAATGCATGGCGTGTCCACTAAATGGATGGTGCTGTGTTGTGTTGGTGTTAGTCAGCGGTCTTGAAGGAGGGTGAGCTGTGTTCATCGGAATTGTTCCCTTTGGTCCGAAGCAATGACCCTTTACAATGTATTTCCTCTTTCCGTGTTCTTTTTGGAACATGCAGAAGTAAGCCGAGCACCTTGAATTTATTGTTTCTTCGGGCGTCTACTTTTTCGGCTTCTTTTGCAGGCGGATGGGCGTGGGTCTAGAGGGAGGCATAGGCTTAAACAGAGATAGAGGCATAGGTATAATCAAAGTATAGGCATATGCAGCGCCAAGAAGCATAGGCATTGGCATAGGCAGAGGCTCAGAAGAGAGCATGAGTATAGGCATATGCAGCGCCAAGAAGCATAGGCATTGGCATAGGCAGAGGCTCAGAAGAGAGCATGAGTATAGGCATATGCAGCGCCAAGAAGCATAGGCATTGGCATAGGCAGAGGCTCAGAAGAGAGCATGAGTATAGGCTGGAATAGGTATCGAAATAGGCATAGGCATACACATGAGTATGGGAATAGGCGAAGGCCTAATAATAGCCTATGCAAAGGCGCAGGTTTAGGAATTTTATTAATACAATAGATTTTTACCTCCTCAAAGTGGTCTCCTGCTCATTCCTACTTCCTCCTGAGTCTTCGTTCTTCGGCTTATATTATATTATTGCCTAAGAGTTTAAGCGGATTCATAACACAAACGTTTTGAATAAGTTAACTTTTACGATATAAGTAAATAAATACAGCTCTTCTTTCTGTCTTCACTCTTCCCTAAGGTCTGTAGGTTTTTATACAAATGCAAAGTAAGACACATCTAATAAGACGAGGTTTTCTTTGAAATACTAAGATCAGCAATATGTTTAAATTCAACTAGGAAACCTGCGTAGAAAATAGTAATGATTTTAGAACTTTCCTCCGAAGGAAAGTAGCTACTGAGGTTGCACTCATTACGGAATTTTTGAAAAACCTTTTTCAAATCTTTATCGATTCTACCTAGTAGACACAGAATATAACGTGAGTTAAAATTTATATGTATATATATATAAATATATATGTGTGTCTTTAAGGTTTAAAACGTTTCAATTTCCATTCTTCAGAAGTGTTTTTTCTTCTATTTTTCCCTCTTCTTGTTCAGTCATTCTTCTTTTCCAAAATTATATACTGTAGGATTCAACTCAAATCCAATGTACAGAACTTTGTGAATATAAGAAAAATATATTTTTAAAGAAAAAAAAGGTCTTAGAACCTTAAGAATAATTTAAGATTAAATCGCTCTTCTTCTTTTAACTTATTGTTTAAATTTAGTTTTTTTCCCTTGGAGCACTTAAAAATATTAAGAACTTTAATATTACATAAACTTAAAAAAGCTTCGTTTTTCCTTGTATTGCGTCTTTGCATTCCATGTAAGTTCAATATCTAACTACATCAAAAAAGAAAGAAAGTTAAAATCGACACGATTGCAAACATTTCTTCTATAATTATCAAGGCATTGATGTAAGGCTACACTTATTAAATGAAAATTTTATAATTTTTTTTATATAATACAAAAGTATATAAATTATATATTTATATTTATATTTTTATATAATATAAATAATATATAGTATTTCAAATATTCGCAAAAAACAATCGTCTTCCTTAATATTGAAATTACCTATACATAATGTGCATAATTTGCGGTAATGATTAGGTTTGAACTAATGCCACATGATATATATATATATATATATATATATATATATATATATATATATATATATTTATATATATATATATATATATATATATATTTATATATATATATATATATATATATATATATATATATATATATATATATATATACCCTTGAATTAGAGCAATTAAGACTAGGGACATTAGATCAAGGCACCATATAGCCCTAGGGAGGATAAGTCCGAGCTAGAACACCATCGAACTATGGCAATGAAGACTAGGGACTTTAGATCAAGGTACCATATAGCCCTCGGGAGGATGAGTCCGAGCTAGAAATACCATCGAACTATGGCAATGAAGACTAGGGACTTTAGATCAAGGTACCATATAGCCCTCGGGAGGATGAGTCCGAACAAGACATCCCTCGAACTATGGCAATGAATACTAGGGACTTTAGATGAAGGCACCATATAGCCCTAGGTAGGATAAGTACGAGATAGAAATACCATCGAACTATGGCAATGAAGACTAGGGACTTCAGATCAAGGCACCATATAGCCCTTGGGAGGATAAGACCGAGATAGACATATCCCCGAACTATGGCATTGAAGACTAGGGACTTTATATCAAGGCACCATATAGCCCTAAGGAGGATAAGTCCGAGCTAGACATATCCCCGAACTACGGCATTGAAGACTAGGGAGTTTAGATCAAGGCACCATATTGTCCCAGGGAGGATAAGTCCGAGCTAGACATATCCCCGAACTACGGCATTGAAGACTAGGGACTTTAGATCAAGGTACCATATAGCCCTCGGGAGGATGAGTCCGAACTAGACAGCCCTCGATCTATGACAATGAAGACTAGGGACTTTAGATCAAGGCACAATAGCCCTAGGGAGGATAAGTCCGAGCTAGACATATCCCCGAACTACGGCATTGAAGACTAGGGACTTTAGATCAAGATACCATATAGCCTTCGGGAGGATAAGTCCGAGCTAGACAGCCCTCGATCTATGACAATGAAGACTAGGGACTTTAGATCAAGGCACAATAGCCCTAGGGAGGATAAGTCCGAGCTAGAAATACCATCAAACTATGGCAATGAAGACTAGGGACTTTAGATCAAGGTACCATATAGCCGTCGGGAGGATAAGTCCGAACTAGACAGCCCTCGAACTATGGTAATGAAGACTAGGGACTTTAGATCAAGGCACAATAGCCCTAGGGAGGATAAGTCCGAGCTAGACAGCCCTCGAACTATGGCAATGAAGACTAGGGACTTTAGATCAAGGTACCATATAGCCCTCGGGAGGATAAGTCCGAACTAGACAGCCCTCGAACTATGGCAATGAAGACTAGGGACTTTAGATCAAGGCACAATAGCCCTAGGGAGGATAAGTCCGAGCTAGAAATACCATCGAACTATGGCAATGAAGACTAGGGACTTTAGATCAAGGTACCATATAGCCCTCGGGAGGAGGAGTCCGAACTAGACAGCCCTCGAACTATGGCAATGAAGACTAGGGACTTTAGATCAAGGCACCATATAGCCCTAGGGAGGATAAGTCCGAGCTAGAAATACAATCGAACTATGGCAATGAAGATTAGGGACTTTAGATCAAGGCACCATATAGCCTTGGGGAGGATAAGTCCGAGCTAGAAATACCATCGAACTATGGAAATGAAGACTAGGGACTTTAGATCAAGGCACCATATAGCCTTCGGGAGGATAAGTCCGAGCTAGAAATACCATCGAGCTATGGCAATGAAGACTAGGGACTTTAGATCAAGGCACAATAGCCCTAGGGAGGATACGTCCGAGCTAGAAATACCATCGAACTATGGCAATGAAGACTAGGGACTTTAGATCAAGGTACCATATAGCCCTCGGGAGGATGAGTCCGAACTAGACAGCCCTCGAACTATGGCAATGAAGACTAGGGACTTTAGATCAAGGCACCATATAGCCCTAGGGAGGATAAGTCCGAGCTAAAAATACCATCGAACTATGGCAATGAAGACTAGGGACTTTAGATCAAGGCACCATATAGCCTTCGGGAGGATAAGTCCGAGCTAGAAATACCATCGAACTATGGAAATGAAGACTAGGGACTTTAGATCAAGGCACCATATAGCCTTCGGGAGGATAAGTCCGAGCTAGAAATACCATCGAGCTATGGCAATGAAGACTAGGGACTTTAGATCAAGGCACAATAGCCCTAGGGAGGATACGTCCGAGCTAGAAATACCATCGAACTATGGCAATGAAGACTAGGGACTTTAGATCAAGGTACCATATAGCCCTCGGGAGGATGAGTCCGAACTAGACAGCCCTCGAACTATGGCAATGAAGACTAGGGACTTTAGATCAAGGCACCATATAGCCCTAGGGAGGATAAGTCCGAGCTAAAAATACCATCGAACTATGGCAATGAAGACTAGGGACTTTAGATCAAGGCACCATATAGCCTTCGGGAGGATAAGTCCGAGCTAGAAATACCATCGAACTATGGAAATGAAGACTAGGGACTTTAGATCAAGGCACCATATAGCCTTCGGGAGGATAAGTCCGAGCCAGAAATACCATCGAACTATGGCAATGAAGACTAGGGACTTTAGATCAAGGTACCATATAGCCTTCGGGAGGATGAGTCCGAACTAGACAGCCCTCGAACTATGGCAATGAAGACTAGGGGGGACTTTAGATCAAGGCACCATATAGCCCTAGGGAGGATAAGTCCGAGCTAGAAATACCATCGAACTATTGCAATGAAGACTAGGGACTTTAGATCAAGGTACCATATAGCCCTCGGGAGGATGAGTCCGAACTAGACAGCCCTCGAACTATGGCAATGAAGACTAGGGACTTTAGATCAAGGCACCATATAGCCCTAGGGAGGATAAGTCCGAGCTAAAAATACCATCGAACTATGGCAATGAAGACTAGGGACTTTAGATCAAGGCACCATATAGCCTTCGGGAGGATAAGTCCGAGCTAGAAATACCATCGAACTATGGAAATGAAGACTAGGGACTTTAGATCAAGGCACCATATAGCCTTCGGGAGGATAAGTCCGAGCTAGAAATACCATCGAACTATGGCAATGAAGACTAGGGACTTTAGATCAAGGCACCATATAGCCTTCGGGAGGATGAGTCCAGAACGTACCCCTGGACTTGGGATGTGATGAAAGAGGGACCGAAAGCTATATATACTTTCACTTACGCTCAACTGCAGCTTACTCCTCAGCCGTCTGCCGGCAAGGTAAGTTCCTCACCTCCGTCATTATAGAAACTCACTGCACAGTTCGTGAGAAGACCTGTAAAATATTTAAGTATGTTTAATGACCAAAAAAAAAAAAATTAATATCATTATAGACGAGAATTATTCATTTACTTAAATCTATATGTTTATAATCGAAAGATATCATAAAACATAACAAGCGCTTGACATTTCTGTTTAGTTTTCCTATAAATACACCAAACGTTCCAAACCGTATTCATAAATATGAGACGTTATATATATATATATATATACATATATATATATATATATATATATATATATATACACTACTAAACACATAGGTGCATATATATTTATGCGTATAAACAAATTGTATATTAATTGATATAACACATTTAGAGTAATATAAGTATTTCATGCTTCCAGAGTATAATAAATTAATATTTTTGGTTTTATCAATTTAAAAGGAGGATATCACATGGGATTTTTCTCTCTCTTATCATTAGAAGAATCATCTATTAAGGTTTTAATTTTCATGAATTATGGGGGCAAAGATAAAAAAGGGTCTGAAATTCAGGTCCAGAAATACTTGTCTATTATTTTTATCTGGAATCCCCTGAGTGGATATATCTATGGTTTGTTTCCTCAAACTTAACTTTCACCACTCAGGGCAAGTGTACAATTAACAATTTTTAGAAAATTTTCTGGTAATGTATTAAACTTTAATAATATAAAAAGCTGTAGTTCTAAATTTGTTTTCTTATCGAAACTTTCAAAAAATATTTTTTTCTACTTCCTCTTTTATCTCAGGAACAATCAATCTCTCTGAGGAGAAAAATTGCTTAGGTATGGGACAGCTGAATTCTATATTTCATGTCCACTTTATTTCCAGAAAACCTCAGTGATTAGTCTTAAGTTTTTTTTAGGTAATTAATTATATAGAAAGATTTAATTAATGTTTGAACAAACAATTTTCTGTCTGTTTAACTGCCTCCTGGAATAATTTCTTCAGTTCGTCATGTAATTTGTCCTACCTTATTTTACTATACCAGTTATTTCGGGAATTGATTCATTGGTGTCAATGGGTAAATTGGTGAAAACAGCCTAGAGGTTTTAGTTAGAGGAATTATTTCAGTCCTATTATCTGTCGTAGATGTCATCTCGTTATAATAAAATTAAATGTTATTTAATAAGAATGGTATGCTGTTAAGTGTAGAGAATCCTGTAACTTCCATCTTAAAAACAATGGTGGATTTTGCAGCAGACAGTATTTTAGGCAAAATGGGTGCAAAAAAATGTTGACACTACTCAAGTTAACTGTACTCAAGGTACACTTTTTAGAGGTATTTTGGCGTGAGGGATCAAATGAAACCACTGACAGGCGACACATTTTTCGAAAAAAGTAGGTAAAACTAGATTGTTTCTTTAGGGAACTCCAAAACGTTCTATTGACTTGAAGCTTTTTTTCGCATATCAAAATATTAATTCTCAACTCTAATTCTGAAATACAGTCCTAAATACGTATATGGCAAAGAAGTTATGGATGAATCGCTTTCAGGTATGATTGGTAGGTTCTTAGGTAATATCAGTTTCCTACCAAAGATAGTAAAGAAATTATAGATCCATCGCCTTCAGATATCAAATCGTAGATATAATCATTGTCCTACCAACCATATGCATATTTGACAAAGACTATTTAGAAATTATGCATCCATCGCCTTGAGATATCAAGTCATATATACCATTTCTCGCACAATAAGCGCATTTGATAAAGATCATTTTTAAATTATAGATTCGTCTTATTCAGTTATCATGTCGTAGATATCACACTCCTGAATTAGTATAAGTTCTTTAAAGCAAATTATATAAGAATGCCGCCTAAACTACCTCCTGCAATGTGCTTAGTAATGCAGCTCCTGCGTTACGGAATTTTTAAAATATTAAACAGTATTGATTCAATAAACTTGATCCCGCGAAATAAAAAAATCAACATTTTTATATTGAAATCTATAAAGATATGCTTTCGATTTCTATAGTCACTGAACTGTCTTCTTAATGAGAAGACCTAAAAAAAAAAAATGAATGACCTTTATCAAATATGATTCCTTTCTGTATATCATTACCTTAAAGTTCAGGACTAAAGATGAAGATACAACATTGAGAAAATTATAAATAACGGTTTGTTATATTTTGCATTGGTCAAACAATTAATTCAGTCGTCAAAGATATGTTGAAATAATCGATCATTTATTCTTAAACATTTTCAGTAAAAAATTATATTTTAATTATAACTAGCTGTGCCCGCGACTTCGTCCGCGTGGAATAGTCACTTAGGGCAGCATTTATTTTGGATTATGAACACTGTCGTTTGGGTACTTAAAAAAAAAGTCTACTTAACAGTAATAATCTATACACGATATTAGACGTATAGCCATCGGGAATTAAAGCATAAACCCTGCTAGGATTGCTAACACGTAACAGAGCCAAATAAAGCTAGTTTCGGGACGAAAAAAACTCTGGTGTGTATCGTGTTAATGATAGTGTCAACGATCAAATGTTCGACTCGATTCTTTACATTAGCATAAATTCTTTATTGACTAACTGATTGACATGAAACAAATACTAAATGTTAAGTAAAGCTTGCCACAATATATTAGTGAAACCCGCATCTAAATTGGATAAGCCATTTCTGAGATTCGCGTGATTAGGTTATATTTACATAGGTCATAAAAATATAACCTATCCATAAATTAAGAACAATATAAATCTAACATAAACGTATTTAGAGTGTAACTAATAAGACGTGTTAACCTAACTTGAAAACAAAACAAATATGTAAGAAATATTTAATTGAAGGTCATATTAAAACAACACACAACATGAAACAAACACTACATCTTAACTGAAGCTTATCACAGTATATTAATGAAAACCGCATCAAAATAGGATAAGCCGTTTCTGAGATTAGCGTGCACAAACAGATAAACAGGCAAACAGACATCGATTTGTACAATTTTATAATATGTATAGACAATAAAAATTTAGAAGCGCATAACTCGATTAAATGTTTAAAAAATTAAAATTAAGAATCGTAGTTTGTTACATTTGTTTTCTCTTTTTTTTTGCATCCCTTAATGTGTGCACAAATGTAATGAACATCTACCAACTAAAAATTATGAATATAAGTTTTTTTACACTTCTCTTCAAAATGGCTAAAGTCCTCTTGAAAGTGTGTGTACATTTTATTTTATTATTTTGGATTTAGATTTTAGAAAACCAGGTGCCCGGCTAACCGAGGAACCGCACCGAGGCCTACAAGACCTATTGTGCCACCCGACGTGTCGTTCTGTTACAATGCCAGACCCCTTCCTTAAAGTTGTGATGTTCAGCTCCGGTGTCCTCCTTGGATCATCAATTATCGCAGTCCCGAAGTGCAGATACCTCTTGGCTGCCAGTGTCGTGCATCTACATACAATATCGTATGGGGTCTCGTCGTCCTCAGAGCACAATCGGCACCATGTTGTATTGGTGAGTCCCATGGAGTAGAGGTGTCTCCGTAGTTTGCAGTGCCCTGTAAGTAGAGCAGTCAGTAGTTTCACCTTGCTTCTACATAGATTAAGCAGTGAATCCGTTCTTTTCTTATCCGCAAAGACCATAAATTGCTTTGCCTGTCTCTGGGTAGTACTTCTGCTCCATTTCCTCTTGTGTTCAGCTTCAGCCCACCTACGGATGCTCAATCTGGCAACAGCCGATGCAATTCCACATATTGGCTCTGGTGTGAGAGGTATCGTGGATGCTCCTATGTTAGCCAATTCATCAGCCTTCTCATTTCCAGGTATGCCAGAGTGCCCTGGTTCCCACTCCAGTTTGACCCCGTTTTTCCGGCCCAGATTGTTTAGGTTATCCTTACACTCCTGTACGACCTTAGATTTTATTCTGTTTGCAGCTAATGCCCTTATAGCGGCTTGGCTGTCCGAGAATATAGTAAAGCGTTTGTCTCTAGGGCCTCCGCTGTTCATAATGTCCGCACACATATTTATGGCCAATACTTCAGCTTGGAACACTGTAGCATAATTGCCCAGTGGTATATTGAGACTGTGTGTGGTATCCTGTATCCACACCCCTGCTCCTGTACCTAATTCAGTTTTCGAGCCGTCGGTAAATCCACAGCTGTCTACCCGGCTTTGTATCATTTTATGTCCCATCGCCTCTTCTCTTGTTTTGATAGTTGTAACAAAATTTGAGCTGAAGGTTATCTGGTCTTGGTAGTCCGAAGGCATGCAGAGAATTGGTTCCTGCAGATTCCTCCGGATAATATCAAAGTGTGCCCTAAACGTTGGACATGGTTTCTGTCCCAATATACTGAACCTATATGCCGTATGTCTAGCTGTTTCTTCAATAAAATTCTCTATTGGTCTTAGGTTAAGCAGGATCTCCACAGCTATCCGTGGGGGTGGAGCCCATTGCGCCTGTAATCATCAGGCAAGCCATCCATTGCGGGGAGCCTAGTGTTCTCTTATTAATGGTAGTGTCGCAGCGATGCCACCACACTATTGCTCCATACGTAATTATCGCTCTCACAATCGCATTGTAGTTCCAATGCATAGCTTTGGGGGTAATACCCCAGTTGTTCCCAACAACCCTCCTACAAGCCCCCACAGGGTCCGTGTGGCCTTCTTGTCTGTGTTGTGGATGTGCTCCTTCCAGTTGAGTTTCGAGTCCAAAGTGACAAAAATATTTTATTTTTACTATATAAATAAAATAACGGCTGTCTGTAAATAGCATAGATATTTTCCTACACCGGCAGTACAACATCCTCCAAAGATTTCTGTCTATCAGGATGTCCCACAACAGTTTCTTCGGTATGGGCTCAACTTTGGCTAAGGGAAACTCATTGAGTTTTTGACAGTTTTTCTAAGTGTCCGTCTCTTTATGCATAGGTTATAAATTATGAAAATCGATTGAATAAAACCAATCTCATGAATGCTTGACACGACAAGCCAAAACAAAAAAAAGTCCGATTCGCAGGAACTGCGACATCTTAGCGCGGTTCCGTTCTTATCTCTAGTGTTTATGAAGGCATAGAATAGAAACAGTTATTACTTTGTTTAGATCAATAGCGAAACACCTATCCAAATGAAATCTCAAACAAACCAGTCTTGAAAGGCCTTGATTTACAATCTTACCTGTATGGGTCAGCTATCCCATAAGTCGGGCAGAAAGGCCTCCGCACAGAGGCATTTGGAAAGCCTTGGGATCTCTCTCTTTGAACGCTACATTTTTAACAATAAATTGATCTTCTTATTTTACTTAATCTGTTTTATTGTCAAATACATTATCCGACTATAAGCAATTTAAAAATAACAAGGAATAAAACAGACAAAAAGAACCATTCGAATAAACGAAATCAATTACTTTAAAGTTTTAAGCACTTATTTCTCCGATTGACATCGCCTAATCAAAACTTTCTTTAGAACCTTTTTTGTAGAGCATTTAGTAAGCTTTCTAATGGTAACTTTCTGCTTCGCAAGATTGTCAACAGTTTTCGAGATACTAACGAAAGTATACAAAGTTACCAAAACTTTTCTTGTCTGTTAATAAAATATTTTATTCTAACCCTTCCTTTACTCCGAACGTAACCAAAATTTCAACATATTAGTTTTAATGAAAGTAGAACATGCAGAAAATGTTTCAACTGAATCCCATGATTCTAAGTGCCCAAACCAAAAACGGTATTCAAAAACAATTTTTCCAATTTTCTCGAAAACGGTTAAAGCTATCGCCTTGAAAATTGTTTCATTCGTTTTCCTAGCCCAAGAAGCCTATTAAAACGAGTTACAAGCTTATGGACTCAAAAACGTAAGCGTTACGATTTTTTTTTGCGCGAATTTCGCCCCAAACGCCATCTTCCAGTGGGCGGATTCTGCTGGTTAACGAACTTGACCTTTCAAATTGGAAGACGGATTTTTGTACCAAATTTCATCACAATCGGACCATTAGGGAAGCCAGAAATGAGCATATATATATATATATATATATATATATATATATATATATATATATATATATATATATATATACAAATTTGAACCACCGTTATTTTCGGTCTCTAGGGATTCTGAAACGCGAAATTTTCTAGTCGGCACTTCCGGATTGTTTCATTGTATCAACCTTATAAGCGGGGTTGATTCCTCCCTCCCTATGGGGGAGGGAGGAACCGCGCTAAAAAAAAAAAAAAAAAAAACTGAAGAAGAGACCTCTTCATTACAATCTACCTGCCTTCTCTGTGAGTATTAAAGACTTGATAGATCTTGGCCGAAGACGAAAACAGAGAAAGTAAGTTATTTTAGTTCCCGGAAGAACAGTCGGTCAAAGTGTAAAAATTTCTTGTTTGCTCAAATTTTCGTTAATAATACCGCCAGCACTAAATTTTTCGCCAGTGTTCCCGGATTGCATCATGTCAAAACATAAGGCTTTCATCATTCAAAACCTATGTCTTATCTATCTGTTCTTTTCGGTATTCTTGTTTCAAGTAATTGGGACTGTAAAAAAAAAAAAAAAAAAAAAAAAAAAAAAAAAAAAAAAAAAAAAAAAAAGTAAAAAAAAAATGTAAATCTAATGTCTGTAATGTGAGTAATTACTCATTCGAAGCCATTTATTAAGATTAATGACTCAGGGGACAGAATGTGATTAATTCATGAATGCTAATTGCCGGAAGCCGTGAGTGTTTTCACGACACAAAGGTGGCTGAGGTGTCTATTGTTGACGAACACACCCTTCGAAAGTTTTCAAATGGCTCTTTCTCTTGGAATCTCTCCAGCAGATTATATATGGAAGAGCTCAAATAATTCATGACAACATAGATGGGCATAAAGCTTTAACATCAGTAATAAATGGTATGTTTTATAGCTGAGCGGTCAAGATTCTTATAATCGATCAAAGCTACCTTTTTTAAACGCTTTCATAAAGACATTGAGTAAGTATAGGAATTTACTCGCTTTGCCCTGTTTCCGTTTAATGAAATTATATCCATAAAATACTAAATACAGATAATTCAATTGAGGTCTATGTGCGCCTCCTTCACCTCTGTTATTTGTTGCTGGCTTGAAATCACCACAAGTATAAGTTTTTTTTTTGGCACACCATTAGTGCCGACATACATGGTGCGGCAAGAAATCTTCTCAATAGGCCCTGAGATGAGAAAAATTCCTGCCGCCAGAGGCACTCGAACCCACATCTCCCGCATGACAATCTACGGCGTTAGCCACTAGACAAGGGAAGACCCAGTTATTTCTTGTAGAAATAATAATATTGGCCGTAAATAGATAATAAATAAAAATTATAAGTGATAAAATACATTATTATAATATAATATATATTATTAATTATTTATTTTCAATACAAAAAAATAAATAAATGGAAGTAATAAGAGGTCCTAACACGCAAACATTAAGGTGAACCAAAATCTGATTTAATGAACTAGAATCAAAAACAAATAATCCCAGGTACCAGAAAAATTTATTTTCAGAGTATTTAAACGGATCCACTAATAAAATCATTAAAAAGAATAACTGTAGTACAAATAAAACCTCCAGTCTCAAGATTAAGTCATTAATCTATATATATATATATATATATATATATATATATATAGATATATACGTTTTTTTTAATTACAGGTGCCCGACTGCCAAGGTCATTAGCACCATATTATGATTATATATATATATATATATATATATATATATATATATATATATATGTATATGTATATATAAGTACATTTTCTAAATATTAGAAAAATAAAATATTTCGAGCAATATTTCTTTCATTATTTGTAACTTTTTTTTTCCAACTTTTCAGGAATAGAGACGACCTGAAAATCCTCTGGAGTGAGCTTTCCATGCTTTGAGACTAGGTGAGCTAATTCTTCTAAATCTCAGATAGATATCCTTAGTCAATATAATATCACAATCCCACAATAGAAATTGCTTGAAATCATGAACATTTCATTTGAATTGACTTTTTTCTTTTATTCAACATAATACCATACAAAAATTATTTTAATAGATTTTTTATGTATTATGTACATCACTATTTTAAGAATGGCATTTATTTTTAAATATTTATTTTCCAAGAGAATTTAATGATATATTATATATATATATATATATATATATATATATATATATATATATAAAATTTTAAATAAAGGGGCGAGGTTAGCTCAGTGGTAGAGCACTTGACTAATGAACTGGATGGAGGACCTGAGTTCAAATCCCGGGCGAGCACTTAAGATTTTTATCTTCTAGTGTCGAGGGTTGGATTCGGGGTCCCAGTCCCTCCGTAGGCTCACCCAGCCTTTAATTAATTTATTAATGGGTACCTGCAAAGGGAAAAATCAGGCGACCGGAGCATTGTACTAACCAAACTATCCCCCTCTCATTATCGCTACTGCATTGATTGCTATATCGTTTTTGGTCCTCCCGGGAAATGCCACGCTAAAGGAAAAACGTCTGATCCAAAAATTACCACGAAGAAAGGATTTGTGGTGGAAAAAGAAATATTCTTTTTGTTTTTTCCCATTCCATTTTTCCAGAAGTAAGGACTTCTTCTAATGCACATGCTTTAATAGTCAACTATGTAATAGGATGTATATATATCTGATAATTGTTTTGAGCAAATCGCTTTATTTGCGGATACTCATGAATAAAATAAAAATAAAAACGTTAAAAGTCACCTCCGCAGGCGGGATTAATACAACCTTCGATGGTTTCCCAAGACCGCAAACACTTATGATCCTCGAAGCCCTTCTAAATCTCTAGCGAACATATTTTAATATCAATATTTTAGGGAAGTTTCCAAGCTGGAATTAATTTGCAAAACATGCATTGGATAAAAATATTCTTAGAAGCTCATCGAATTGTTCTCATCTCCTATCCATGAATTTCCATTTCCTGTTCTCATCTCCTATCCATGAATTTCCATTTCCTGTTCCTCGTGATAAAATACACATTAGTCTTTACTCCAATTCAACACAATGACAACTATAATACTGTGGTTTGCGGTATTTTCCCCTCGTTGTTTGGGGTTTCTTTTTCCTACTTAGAACATATCAGATACCTAGGATATTAATAATAATATAAGTACTGTAGAAACCTAGCCTAGGGTCTATACTGTACAAACCTAGTCTAGGGCCTATACTGTAGAAACCTAGCCTAGGGTCTATACTGTAGAAACCTAGCCTAGGGTCTATACTGTACAAACCTAGCCTAGGGTCTATACTGTACAAACCTAGCCTAGGGTCTATACTGTACAAACCTAGTCTAGGGTCAATACTGTAGAAACCTAGCCTAGGGTCTATACTGTACAAACCTAGTCTAGGGTCTATACTGTAGAAACCTAGCCTAGGGTCTATACTGTACAAACCTAGCCTAGGGTCTATACTTACAGGGATTTGAACCGACACTATGTTTATGATCTCCCAATGGAAGGTTAATGTAAAAATAAAACTTTCTGAATTTCACAAACTCTAGAAGAATAAACAACCTGCTTCGTCATGAAAGCTTGATGCGCATATGTTTTACGAAAAGCAAATAATATTTATTCAGAGTTTATTTAAAGTCACACAAAAAATGTTATTATTGCAACAGAACTCGTTTTAATGTCATTAAAATGTATGGACGTAAGGAATTTTTCGTTGAATGATAGTAGGAAGTAGGCCAAGAAGAAACCCTTTGGAAAATAGATATAACTAGAAACCCTTTGGAAAATAGATATAACTAGAAACCCTTTGGAAAATAGATATAACTAGAAACCCTTTGGAAAATAGATATAACTAGAAAGTTTCCCGTTTGGAAAAAAGAAAAGAATCTGTCTTTCTAAAAGCGGAAAACAAACCAAAACAAGTTATAAGAAAAAAATGCTTGAAAATTCATTCAGATGATATGACATAAATGCCGCATTGTTCCAAAATACGCTTCTCGAAACATTCCGCCGAGACCCGAACATGGGCGTTTTCGTCTTTGTTTGCCTTAAATAGATATATTTTTATTCATTACTACATGTTTAACGTCCATTTATTATTAACTACGAATTTTAGGACGGGTTATCTATTATTAACACATTATAATGTGTAAATGAGATACAAAATAACAATATTTCTGATAATTAAATAATACATAATTAAATAACCTCCATTAAAAATATAATCATAAAGTTAAAACATAAATCAAATTTATCAAAAAAGAATAAAAATAACAATAAAACTTCTATTTATTTAAAATAAATGACCAGCACTTTAGCATTTCCTTAATATAGATAGATGCAGTAAAATTCCTCTAATCCGGCATCCTATGGTCCGGCACGCTTGATAATCCGGCTCGGCAGGGATGTCAAGACCAAACAAGAAAAGTGCGCCTCTTCAGTTCTCATGCATAAATTCCGCGAAGTCCTCGCCCCAACTACCCCGTGGTGCTCGACGGGGTCGTAAAAAAATTCCCGGAAACCCTCTCTGTGATCAAATACCTACTTGTTGCCTTTTCAGTTTATAGCTTTCGGCTGAGGCAGTATAATTCCCGGAAACCCTCTCTGTGATCAAATACCTACTTGTTGCCATTTCAGTTTACAGCTTTCGGCTGAGGCAGTATAATTCCCGGAAACCCTCTCTGTGATCAAATACCTACTTGTTGCCTTTTCAGTTTATAGCTTTCGGCTGAGGCAGTATAATTCCCGGAAACCCTCTCTGTGATCAAATACCTACTTGTTGCCATTTCAGTTTACAGCTTTTGGCTGAGGCAGTATAATTCCCGGAAACCCTCTCTGTGATCAAATACCTACTTGTTGCCTTTTCAGTTTATAGCTTTCGGCTGAGGCAGTATAATTCCCGGAAACCCTCTCTGTGATCAAATACCTACTTGTTGCCTTTTCAGTTTATAGCTTTCGGCTGAGGCAGTATAATTCCCGGAAACCCTCTCTGTGATCAAATACCTACTTGTTGCCTTTTCAGTTTATAGCTTTCGGCTGAGGCAGTATAATTCCCGGAAACCCTCTCTGTGATCAAATACCTACTTGTTGCCATTTCAGTTTACAGCTTTCGGCTGAGGCAGTATAATTCCCGGAAACCCTCTCTGTGATCAAATACCTACTTGTTGCCTTTTCAGTTTATAGCTTTCGGCTGAGGCAGTATAATTCCCGGAAACCCTCTCTGTGATCAAATACCTACTTGTTGCCTTTTCAGTTTATAGCTTTCGGCTGAGGCAGTATAATTCCCGGAAACCCTCTCTGTGATCAAATACCTACTTGTTGCCTTTTCAGTTTATAGCTTTCGGCTGAGGCAGTATAATTCCCGGAAACCCTCTCTGTGATCAAATACCTACTTGTTGCTTTTTCAGTTTATAGCTTTCGGCTGAGGCAGTATAATTCCCGGAAACCCTCTCTGTGATCAAATACCTACTTGTTGCCTTTTCTGTTTATAGCTTTCGGCTGAGGCAGTATAATTCCCGGAAACCCTCTCTGTGATCAAATACCTACTTGTTGCCTTTTCAGTTTATAGCTTTCGGCTGAGGCAGTATAATTCCAGGAAACCCTCTCTGTGATCAAATACCTACTTGTTGCCTTTTCAGTTTATAGCTTTCGGCTGAGGCAGTATAATTCCCGGAAACCCTCTCTGTGATCAAATACCTACTTGTTGCCTTTTCAGTTTATAGCTTTCGGCTGAGGCAGTATAATTCCCGGAAACCCTCTCTGTGATCAAATACCTACTTGTTGCCTTTTCAGTTTATAGCTTTCGGCTGAGGCAGTATAATTCCAGGAAACCCTCTCTGTGATCAAATACCTACTTGTTGCCTTTTCAGTTTATAGCTTTCGGCTGAGGCAGTATAATTCCAGGAAACCCTCTCTGTGATCAAATACCTACTTGTTGCTTTTTCAGTTTATAGCTTTCGGCTGAGGCAGTATAATTCCCGGAAACCCTCTCTGTGATCAAATACCTACTTGTTGCCTTTTCAGTTTATAGCTTTCGGCTGAGGCAGTATAATTCTAACAGAGTCAAATTTTATTTTTCGTCATTTTACATTAAATATATACTACTCTTATAGTCAACATTTCGTTTTTTCACCTCTATCTATTTTTTTCGACATGCATCAGATAATCTGGTATGCTTCAAGTCCCGATCGTGCCGGATTAAAGAAAGTTTACTCAATTCCTATAAGTGTAATTAGTAAGAAAGGTAAGATGTTTAGCTCTTATCTGATCATAAGCAGGGCAATAACTAATTAAATGCTTAATGTTCTCTTGAAGATTTAAACAAGATAAAGAACAATTCTTCTGCAGTCTATTGCGTATGATATGTTTTTGATGGTGAATTTTATTGCGTAGCTACTGCAACTTCTTAGATGAAATTTTTTTTTGCATATGGAAAATGGTAGGTTAATAATAAGAAATTCCTGGGCAGTACCTGCTTTTATGGATATTCTACTCTACAAAGAACTGGAGTTAGACTGATTTTTTTATATGTATCTTGGCCTAACATCTTTTCCCTGTAAGCGACTATGATATCTGCTATGTTTCCTTTAATTACTTTGGGGCCCTGATTTAACTATTTATCATAATAATTTAGATCTATAAAAAATTCCTTAATTTGTGATACTCAGATAAAACGCAATGATTTCACATAATTAAATTACTTTCAAAATAATACATATTTAAATTAATTAAAAATAAACCAAAACTCATAAAAAAAATAATAAAAATATTTTTAAAAAATAGACAAAAGAAAAATGAATAAAATATAATTATTTAACTAGAACTTTGGAAGGAGCCAATCATTATTGACACTTTCTAGTTGACAACTTTTCTTTGTCCTTTAATTATAAATCAATAGGATAATGAGGTCATGATGTAGGGTTATATTAGTAACGTAGTAAGGAGAATTAACTACTTTGCGTAGGACTTTGGATTGGATTGTCTGTATACTCTGTATATTTGAAATATTGGTTGTCCCCCATAGCTCAAGTCTGTAAGTCCAAATAGGTCTGATGATGGTTTTGTATATAGTAAGTTTGTTCTGTGTTGTGAGTTTTAATGAATGCCCCAAAAGTCTTCGTGTGGGTCTTCGTAAAGAAGGTATTTTTTTCAGCAAGCCCATCTCACAAGAATGTGAAACCACATTGGGCTTGATTCGAACCAGCTTCTAATAGGCGGTAGTCCGATTATTTGCCTTATCGTCGTTAACCGGAAGACCTGTATAACGTTGCCGATGCTTTCATCTCAGTGAGTTGTCATTCTATAAATTTGATGTTTTTTCGTATCTTGAAAGATGAAATTCGACATTACTAAAACTATTTTCCTCTTAGGAGACACACTATGCCTGGTTACAAACAGGTAAACTAGGCTGTGAAAAAGCCACTAAGGCAGACTCCTTTTTCAAAACGGTCCCTCAAAGATCAAAAACTAGCCAAGGAATGCCTCGTCGCTGAATCCATTTCTCCTTCGAATTCATGTTTGAAGAAGAGCGGCCGTGGTATCCCGGAACCGCTGTGCGGGTGGTGCTTTGCAGCGTTGCCTAACCTGACCCCAACAGGGACACCACTTTCTCTGCCACCTGCTGCCGCATCATTCCCCTGACCCCTGCCTCTGCAGCGGCGAGAGAGCTTCTTCCAAACACTCGTGATGTAACTCGGTCATGTTATGGTTGTAACGTCCTCATGGTATGGAGGTCTTTAGCATGATCTCATTGTAAAAATGTATTCAATGAATAGTCATTATACTTAAAAAGTAATTAAATAACCAATGGGCGTTTTTTACAAAATCCCCCAAATGCTCTATAGAAAACGGGCTCTCTGTTTTAAATGTTTTAATTAGGTTGAATTTGGAAACCCAAAGACATTTAGCCACCCATCACATAAATGTGGGGAGGTAGACCTACCTTGTGGACAGACGTACAACTTCTCTGAATCTGTTATTGTTTATTTACCACTTAGTACAGGGCAGTAAGAAACAGTCGTCCACCTGTTAAGATCAGCTGCGGTTTAAGAGAGATATGATTATGACAGAACACATTACCGGACTACATGAGAAATGTTCATTGAAGACCTTCTTGCCGGCCACTTCGGGCCAAACGGTCAGAGTTTGTAAGTATTGCAAGATTTAGAAATGCTGAATTCATTAATTTAACTTTTTTTTCTCTGAATATTAAGCCCAAAATGTTTATTAACCTTATAATCACTTACTGCCGTGCGGGACGAGCATCTCCATAGAAGTGTTTGCTCGATCCACGTACATCGTAGATGTGAGATAAGATCAAGGTGCTCCATGTGTCGGCGGCCCTTCCGCCGCTTTATTATTCTTTCTGTAACATTTTTCCTGTCTTACAGTTCTTCAAACATAATTGCTTCCTCTCTTTGTATGCCCCATTGACTATTAACCGTTTTAAGAGGGAAGGAATACGAAAAACTATGATTCAAGCCGATCGTGGTGAGTGCAGAACCCAGACCGCATAGATAGAACGTGTACACTGCTTTTTACGCCCGCATATAAGCGTCTAAAGCGCTGGGGCACTGCTTTTCACGCTCTCATATATGCGCTCACAGCGTTTGAAGTGTGTCAATGTGGGTGTCATAGAAATCTCAATCCTGTCTTCGTAAGGAGTCTTAAGTCATTTCTTTATCGACTCCCGAAGTAAAGAGTTCTAACTTTCCTTCACAAGGTGTCACGGTTGGAAGATCTTGGACATTAAGGCAGACTCTATCCTTGAATAGAGGAGTTTCCTTCGACAGTAGGTGCTCTATGGAGACCTCAGTCCCCGTTTGGCGAGAGAAGGGTTGGGAGTGAGGGATCTCGGTAATATGTTCGCGGACCTAACTTCATTCTTCTAGAACTGTATGGTTTCAATCGTCTTTCTTCAGTAGCCTTTCAGGAAAGGTAAGAACACTGAAATATATATATATATATATATATATATATATATATATATATATATATATTTAGAGAGAGAGAGAGAGAGAGAGAGAGAGAGATAGATAGAGGGAGAGTTGTAGTAATGTAATGATATGTAATGTATGTTCGTTGTCATGTAGCTAATGCCTTGGAATCTCATACGGGAGATGCGGGTTCGAGTCACGTCTGCAGCAGGTTGAGTTTTATCATTTCAGGGCCCGTTAAAAAGTTTCCCTCCAGCACCATGGATGTTTAGGAAGGGTCGAAACCAGGGACCGAAAATAACGATTAATTTTTATCTACTATATATTTGTCAAATACCACTCACTCACTCACTCACTCACTCACTCACTCATCTATCAACGCCCAGCCCAAACCGCTTGACAGAAAATTTTGAAATTTTGCATGGACACTCCCTATATAACGTAGGCGCTCGCTAAGAAAGGATTTTTTGATATTCGTATTTTTAAGCATTTTTAGGGGGGTTTAAAGTTTGAGTTGGTTAGAGAAGGCAAGCCTAGGCAGCCTGCGTTGCTAGGACGATAAAGAACAGCTGTTACCTTACATTATCTATCTCATAGTTTTATTTCTAATTGAGGTTAATTTCAACTATGATGGCAGACCTTGAATTACTAGAAATTAACTATCCCTCATAGAGTTTTAATTGCGTTTCTTTTCTGCCTGTCCCCGTCAGATAGGCTTGCCATATTTTTGGAGAGGTAAACCGGGACACATTAATATGGGATGGCCATAGCAGGGGGGGGGGATAAAAAGAGTACAAATTATAAGCAAAATGGTTGGTGAGTTTTAAGCCTAGCAAGTAACGGAAAGGGGGAATCCTGAACTGTTAGTCTACCCAAACCTTAAAAATAAGAACGGAACTTTTTTTGCTACTTGATTTTCTTAAAAAAATCTCTCAGCCAAATATTAGAGTCTGGCAGCGCTGTGCAGGTAGTTCCAGCGTTTTCCAGTTAGATTACTTCTCATTTCTTTGACACTGTGAGCAGTAGTAAAAATGTTGATTGTAGAAAAGTAACCGATTTATAAAAGATTCTTATAAACATGAATTCATTACTTTTTACATCTTACAGAATTTTCCGGGACATCGATAAAACTGGGCGGGACACCGAAACAATTGCATAATACCGGGACAGTCCCGGTCAAACCGTGATGTATGGCAAGCCTTAGAGTTTTCTAGGTGAGGTAATAATATCCGGAACCAATGCCCAGCCTCCTCGCCTATAACCTTGGTAATGCTCGCAAATATAATGGGTGTTTCCGAATAACCTTTTGGAAACATAAACTTTTAAATTTTAACGCCTATTGAATAACATATAGTATGACGGGAACCGTGCTATAATAAACTGCACAAAATTGTATAGTAACGTAATTTTCATTAAACATTATTTAACGCAATAAAATAACTACTTATCTGCCGTGACGAAGCACGGGTAATCAGCTAGTTTCAAATAAGTTAAACTTTTTTTCAATTTTTATTATTGGGAAGTAAAAATAAAAATTTCATCATAATTTATATAGTATTTTTTTAAAACAGTTTTCTAATAATTTTTTTTAAAACCTAAAAATAAAAATTATTTGAATAATGTTATTCCATTTTTTTTGTAATAAAAGTTTTAATAACAATTTTAATCATTTTAACGTTTGAACATTATTTGAAATATAAAAAAAAACTATATCTGTGCCATAATGAATAGAAAATTTGATTCACTGACATAGACAAATAAAAATAATTAAATCAAATCAAGCATTTCTTTATTTACTCTGTGGATAAAATACATTAATTGTAGATCTCGTGATAAGTGATTAATTAAACTTTAATTATTAAATGAATGAAATTATATCATTATTCCTTAAAATACATTAAAAATATACTCATGTTTTTACTCTCACAATATAATTTTTTTTAAATGTTAAAATTAAACTAGATTTTTTTTTCACAGACCGATATTATAAAAAAAAATTCTGACAATTTGTATCGAGAAAATTTTTATATAAAAATTATTTCATAACAGTTATTCATTAATATAAATTATGAAGTAATTTGTTTTTCATAATTTTTAGGACACATTTAACTTTTATTTTAGTTGTCGAAGAGCCGTGATAGATAGCCATGCTAATGGTTTAGATGTCGAAGAGCCGTGATAGATAGCCATGCTAATGGTTTAGATGTCGAAGAGCCGTGATAGATAGCCATGCTAATGGTTTAGATGTCGAAGAGCCGTGATAGATAGCCATGCTAAGGGTTTAGATGTCGAAGAGCCGTGATAGATAGCCATGCTAATGGTTTAGATGTCGAAGAGCCGTGATAGATAGCCATGCTAATGGTTTAGTTGTCGAAGAGCCGTGATAGATAGCCATGCTAATGGTTTAGATGTCGAAGAGCCGTGATAGATAGCCATGCTAATGGTTTAGATGTCGAAGAGCCGTGATAGATAGCCATGCTAAGGGTTTAGATGTCGAAGAGCCGTGATAGATAGCCATGCTAAGGGTTTAGATGTCGAAGAGCCGTGATAGATAGCCATGCTAATGGTTTAGATGTCGAAGAGCCGTGATAGATAGCCATGCTAAGGGTTTAGATGTCGAAGAGCCGTGATAGATAGCCATGCTAAGGGCTTAGATGTCGAAGAGCCGTGATAGATAGCCATGCTAATGGTTTAGTTGTCGAAGAGCCGTGATAGATAGCCATGCTAATAGTTTAGATGTCGAAGAGCCGTGATAGATAGCCATGCTAATGGTTTAGATGTCGAAGAGCCGTGATAGATAGCCATGCTAATGGTTTAGATGTCGAAGAGCCGTGATAGATAGCCATGCTAATGGTTTAGTTGTCGAAGAGCCGTGATAGATAGCCATGCTAATGGTTTAGATGTCGAAGAGCCGTGATAGATAGCCATGCTAATGGTTTAGATGTCGAAGAGCCGTGATAGATAGCCATGCTAAGGGTTTAGATGTCGAAGAGCCGTGATAGATAGCCATGCTAATAGTTTAGATGTCGAAGAGCCGTGATAGATAGCCATGCTAATGGTTTAGATGTCGAAGAGCCGTGATAGATAGCCATGCTAATGGTTTAGATGTCGAAGAGCCGTGATAGATAGCCATGCTAATGGTTTAGTTGTCGAAGAGCCGTGATAGATAGCCATGCTAATGGTTTAGATGTCGAAGAGCCGTGATAGATAGCCATGCTAATGGTTTAGATGTCGAAGAGCCGTGATAGATAGCCATGCTAAGGGTTTAGATGTCGAAGAGCCGTGATAGATAGCCATGCTAATGGTTTAGATGTCGAAGAGCCGTGATAGATAGCCATGCTAATAGTTTAGATGTCGAAGAGCCGTGATAGATAGCCATGCTAATGGTTTAGATGTCGAAGAGCCGTGATAGATAGCCATGCTAATGGTTTAGATGTCGAAGAGCCGTGATAGATAGCCATGCTAATGGTTTAGTTGTCGAAGAGCCGTGATAGATAGCCATGCTAATAGTTTAGATGTCGAAGAGCCGTGATAGATAGCCATGCTAAGGGTTTAGATGTCGAAGAGCCGTGATAGATAGCCATGCTAATGGTTTAGTTGTCGAAGAGCCGTGATAGATAGCCATGCTAATGGTTTAGATGTCGAAGAGCCGTGATAGATAGCCATGCTAAGGGTTTAGATGTCGAAGAGCCGTGATAGATAGCCATGCTAATGGTTTAGATGTCGAAGAGCCGTGATAGATAGCCATGCTAATGGTTTAGATGTCGAAGAGCCGTGATAGATAGCCATGCTAATGGTTTAGTTGTCGAAGAGCCGTGATAGATAGCCATGCTAATGGTTTAGTTGTCGAAGAGCCGTGATAGATAGCCATGCTAATGGTTTAGATGTCGAAGAGCCGTGATAGATAGCCATGCTAAGGGTTTAGATGTCGAAGAGCCGTGATAGATAGCCATGCTAATGGTTTAGATGTCGAAGAGCCGTGATAGATAGCCATGCTAATGGTTTAGATGTCGAAGAGCCGTGATAGATAGCCATGCTAATGGTTTAGATGTCGAAGAGCCGTGATAGATAGCCATGCTAATGGTTTAGTTGTCGAAGAGCCGTGATAGATAGCCATGCTAATGGTTTAGATGTCGAAGAGCCGTGATAGATAGCCATGCTAAGGGTTTAGATGTCGAAGAGCCGTGATAGATAGCCATGCTAATGGTTTAGTTGTCGAAGAGCCGTGATAGATAGCCATGCTAAGGGTTTAGATGTCGAAGAGCCGTGATAGATAGCCATGCTAATGGTTTAGTTGTCGAAGAGCCGTGATAGATAGCCATGCTAAGGGTTTAGATGTCGAAGAGCCGTGATAGATAGCCATGCTAATGGTTTAGATGTCGAAGAGCCGTGATAGATAGCCATGCTAAGGGTTTAGATGTCGAAGAGCCGTGATAGATAGCCATGCTAAGGGTTTAGATGTCGAAGAGCCGTGATAGATAGCCATGCTAATGGTTTAGATGTCGAAGAGCCGTGATAGATAGCCATGCTAAGGGTTTAGATGTCGAAGAGCCGTGATAGATAGCCATGCTAAGGGTTTAGATGTCGAAGAGCCGTGATAGATAGCCATGCTAATGGTTTAGATGTCGAAGAGCCGTGATAGATAGCCATGCTAAGGGTTTAGATGTCGAAGAGCCGTGATAGATAGCCATGCTAAGGGTTTAGATGTCGAAGAGCCGTGATAGATAGCCATGCTAATGGTTTAGTTGTCGAAGAGCCGTGATAGATAGCCATGCTAATGGTTTAGATGTCGAAGAGCCGTGATAGATAGCCATGCTAAGGGTTTAGATGTCGAAGAGCCGTGATAGATAGCCATGCTAAGGGTTTAGATGTCGAAGAGCCGTGATAGATAGCCATGCTAATGGTTTAGATGTCGAAGAGCCGTGATAGATAGCCATGCTAAGGGTTTAGATGTCGAAGAGCCGTGATAGATAGCCATGCTAAGGGTTTAGATGTCGAAGAGCCGTGATAGATAGCCATGCTAATGGTTTAGTTGTCGAAGAGCCGTGATAGATAGCCATGCTAAGGGTTTAGATGTCGAAGAGCCGTGATAGATAGCCATGCTAATGGTTTAGTTGTCGAAGAGCCGTGATAGATAGCCATGCTAAGGGTTTAGATGTCGAAGAGCCGTGATAGATAGCCATGCTAATGGTTTAGATGTCGAAGAGCCGTGATAGATAGCCATGCTAAGGGTTTAGATGTCGAAGAGCCGTAAAAAAATAAAATGAACAAATAAAAATACGGTCTTCATGTTTCAAGTACTAATGACGCCTCTTCAAAAGCACTTGAACTAAGAAGGCAGGAGGACCATGCCTAGACTAGACGCAGCCAGATTTCAAATGTTGGCCTGGCAGCAGAAAGTCCTCTTACGTAAAACAGTTCTCAGTTTGAGTGTTCCAGAAAAGTCTTCATGTGGACATGAAACACGTAGAGCGCATTTAATAACTGATTATTAAAGATAGAGTGTTGTTAATGTGTTACGAGATTCTTCAATAGTAACATTTCGAAACAATCCAGTAAATTATAAAATGACTCTCTTTCTGTGTGTGTGTGTGTATGTCAACACGCACACAAACACACACACACACACACACACACTTACATATATATACATACATACATATATATATATATATATATATATATATATATATATATATATATATATATATATATATATATATTTACAGATCTGTGACAAGAGAGGGACTTCCCAGAACGTTTAAATAAGAAACATATTATATATGCTAATTATGGATGTATGATCTGTAATAGATTCTAGAAATTAGTGTTAAGACTGTAGCTAGCTGCAGAAAGCAGGACAAGGGTAACTAACGCGAAATCCTTCCTTTTCCATCATCTAACCACCAAATTACTCAGCATTTCTTACAAGTAATTAGTTATAACAAGAATGATAGTGGATTGCCGAATACAATGGTGAGAAAGTAACTCTTTCGATCTTGAGTTTTGGATTTTTCCTTGAGTGTTAAATGAGGCGTGATCATAGCGGGAAACGAGGGAACCGTCCTCTCAGATGAGTAAGAAAGACCATAGCCTTTTCTCTTTACTCAGCTCCAGTAAACAATGGAATCATTTGCAGATTTATTAACGTTAGAATATAATCTATACGAATATTGAATACACAAGTAGATATTCCATTTCCGCATAATATATTTTCAATTTATTATATTAGAGTTTGCTCTGAAGCCCCGCTCATGAAGCAAAACTCTACTCGTCAGGACTCAACCGTGAAAATATATGAGCATTTTCTGAAACGTCAGAAGAAGCAACCAAGAATACTATAAATACAGAAATTGCCTACATATCTTCATTGATCCTGCCTACTAGGTATCAGAAATTATAATCATTCAAAAATAAGAATATACATATATATAATTTTAAATAATATAAATTATAATAAAACAATAAACAAAAATTTATAAGAATAAAAAAAAGTGATTTAAATGTATAAGGTTGTATCGCCCTCCAAACAAAACGACTTATTAATTTTAGGGAAAAGTAAAACAATAAAAAAGTGAATTGGGTGGGTAGGGAAATGCAAAGTATTGTTATTCGAATGAAACAGACACAATGTTAACCTCAGAGCCCGATTTCAAGGCATATTAGAGAATTATAATTTATAGAAAACTTTTTCAACCAAAACTTTCGTATTTTCGCACATAAAAAATTAATCTGAGAAACAAAATAGATGGTCTATTTGAAAAACTAGTATCAGAAGTGAATAGCTCACTTCCGGCGGCTAGCACAAGTTGTTTATGCGAACAATCTTTAGAGCATACCCCTATTTACCTATTAAAACATCTCCTTGTGCTCATGGCCTCAGCAGATTATGCACAATAATTGATATATATATAAAAAAAAATCTCGTTTTGCCAAACAAAAAAATATCCAGGATTTAGTCATTTCCAGGATTTAGTTTTTCAGTTATGTATATGTGCTAAGCGTCCGTTCATTTCGTTTTTTCCACTATTATCCATATTTAGAGTTCGAATAATTAAAGAAGGGCGATTTTGTTAATTAGAAAAATCCATAGAGTAGAAATAAACTTTTATCTAAAACACTACATCTGGACAAATGCTCCCGAATTATGCTCCGAGTTGGGATTAACCTCAATTTTTACTCCAGGTGGAAATTGTGATGGAGATTGGGGCGCTATAAATGATAGACAGAGTGCAAGGGCTGTGATGTTATATTGACAGGATAACTGTCCAGGACGAGAACAGTGATGAGAGGTGAGAGTCAGGCTAGGATTTTTCCAGCCTATATAGGTAGATAGGAGCCCTGCAGGTCGTTGCTGATGGAGATTGGGGCGCTATAAATGGTGAGAGTGAGGCTAGGATACCTCCAGCCTATATAGGTAGATAGGAGCCCTGCAGGTCGTTGCTGATGGAGATTGGGGTGCTATAAATGGTGAGAGTGAGGCTAGGATTCCTCCAGCCTATATAGGTAGATAGGAGCCCTGCAGGTCGTTGCTGATGGAGATTGGGGCGCTATAAATGGTGAGAGTGAGGCTAGGATTCCTCCAGCCTATATAGGTAGATAGGAGCCCTGCAGGTCGTTGCTGATGGAGATTGGGGCGCTATAAATGGTGAGAGTGAGGCTAGGATTCCTCCAGCCTATATAGGTAGATAGGAGCCCTACAGGTCGTTGCTGATGGAGATTGGGGCGCTATAAATGGTGAGAGTGAGGCTAGGATTCCTCCAGCCTATATAGGTAGATAGGAGCCCTGCAGGTCGTTGCTGATGGAGATTGGGGCGCTATAAATGGTGAGAGTGAGGCTAGGATACCTCCAGCCTATATAGGTAGATAGGAGCCCTGCAGGTCGTTGCTGATGGAGATTGGGGTGCTATAAATGGTGAGAGTGAGGCTAGGATTCCTCCAGCCTATATAGGTAGATAGGAGCCCTGCAGGTCGTTGCTGATGGAGATTGGGGCGCTATAAATGGTGAGAGTGAGGCTAGGATTCCTCCAGCCTATATAGGTAGATAGGAGCCCTGCAGGTCGTTGCTGATGGAGATTGGGGCGCTATAAATGGTGAGAGTGAGGCTAGGATTCCTCCAGCCTATATAGGTAGATAGGAGCCCTGCAGGTCGTTGCTGATGGAGATTGGGGCGCTATAAATGGTGAGAGTGAGGCTAGGATTCCTCCAGCCTATATAGGTAGATAGGAGCCCTACAGGCCGTTGCTCATGTTGAGTTTTGCTGACTAGTGTTCTACCTCCCATCCTGTCCTATGATTGTTTTCACAAAATATAAACCGGTTCTTAGTGACGGTAAAAATTGTTTTTTGTTCCTGGTCTAGCTTTATAACATTCTGAACAAATGAGAATGATTTATTCTGAAAACAAGGGAAATAAAACTAGCCGAAGGGTTTATCTATCATACATTTTTTTAATTTTTAATAATTAAGTTTTAGCTATTTTAACCATTTTGAAGAGTTTTTCCAATAAAACACTCGTTCCGAAATAATAAAGACTAATGCATTATTGAATTTGGTGTACTGGCTGAAATATAATAAAAACATGTGTCCTAAATATTTATTAAATAACTAATAATGAACAAAATTATTTTTAGTTATTTTTGAATAATGAACGATTGATTTATTGATTAGTTTTTGATTCGTTATTAAAAATAAGAGTCATCCGACAAGAGTCTCAAATTTCTGTACATTTAACATTAGAATATGGATTGCAAGAACGTCAAAAAACACATTCATGCACTTATGATTACAAGACATAAAGAAAACATTAACATTATTAATAAAATGAAATAAATGTGGATGTACAGACGGTACCCATTGTTAAAAACGTGATGAGACTATTATGGCACACGTCGTTATGCTTGTGTAAGTTAAATATTGTGAATGGACTCTTAGAGTTGTGTAAAGGAGGCTCGCCTTAATAGGTTCGAGGCGAACAAGTCTTCTGCTACCGGCTGGATATAGACTCGAGTGGCTTCACGGCTCAAGGAATTAGGAATATTGTCAATGCACTCTTAGAGTTGTGTAAAGGAGGCTCGCCTTAATAGGTTCGAGGCGAACAAGTCTTCTGCTACCGGCTGGATATAGACTCGAGTGGCTTCACGGCTCAAGGAATTAGGAATATTGTCAATGCACTCTTAGAGTTGTGTAAAGGAGGCTCGCCTTAATAGGTTCGAGGCGAACAAGTCTTCTGCTACCGGCTGGATATAGACTCGAGTGGCTTCACGGCTCAAGGAATTAGGATTACGCTATCATATCCAATTTATTAGAATATAGCAATGATATTGAAATAAAATTTATTTCACCACCTCCACAAGCATAAGCTTTATCTATGAGTTATCCTTGAGTAGTTATTTATTCGGTAACCTAAAACTAAGCGGAGACCATGTCATAGCTATGTCGCACTTTGTTTCTACTCAAAATAAACTAAGGATAATTGAGTTTCATTACAATTATCTTCAAAACCTGAATGCACCAAGGTCAAGGTAGATTCTTCTTTTAAGACCTACATTTATACATGAGGCTTCTTGGATAAAACCAATTTTCATAAATAAAAGAAGTGTTAAAAAATATTTACATTTCACTAATCTGTGAGATTTCTACACGGTGAGAAATGGTTCAACAAAAAGGTGTTTTGGGATAAGAACTATGAATAAAATAGAAAATCTATAACAGAGCAGTATTCTTCAAGTTCGAACGGCTTTGGTCCCCCCCCCGGCACCACTGTCCGCTGTAGAACTATGAATAAAATAGAAAATCTATAACAGAGCAGTATTCTTCAAGTTCGAACGGCTTTGGTCCCCCCCCCCCGGCACCACTGTCCGCTGTAGAACTATCAATAAAATAGAAAATCTATAACAGAGCAGTATTCTTCAAGTTCGAACGGCTTTGGTCCCCCCCCCGGCACCACTGTCCGCTGTAGAACTATGAATAAAATAGAAAATCTATAACAGAGCAGTATTCTTCAAGTTCGAACGGCTTTGGTCCCCCCCCCGGCACCACTGTCCGCTGTAGAACTATCAATAAAATAGAAAATCTATAACAGAGCAGTATTCTTCAAGTTCGAACGGCTTTGGTCCCCCCCCCCGGCACCACTGTCCGCTGTAGAACTATGAATAAAATAGAAAATCTATAACAGAGCAGTATTCTTCAAGTTCGAACGGCTTTGGTCCCCCCCCCGGCACCACTGTCCGCTGTAGAACTATGAATAAAATAGAAAATCTATAACAGAGCAGTATTCTTCAAGTTCGAACGGCTTTGGTCCCCCCCCCCGGCACCACTGTCCGCTGTAGAACTATCAATAAAATAGAAAATCTATAACAGAGCAGTATTTTTCAAGTTCGAACGGCTTTGGTCCCCCCCCCCCCCCCCGGCACCACTGTCCGCTGTAGAACTAAGAATATACAGCCTTATCCTAAGGCAGGGCGAAAATTGAGCCCAGGGCAGACGGAACAGAGACAAAGCATAGGCTGGGACGGTTCTGTAAACCTCAGGTTCTAATGGAGGGCCGCAAATTGAACTCAGCGCTTGCGCAGACGAGGCAATGATTCTATTGTCCCACCGACCTATTGTGTGATCGTTAAAATATTTTTTTACCCACCCCTGGAAGTACAAACTGTGGTTGCTTCTTTCAAATACTGTATTATTTTAATGTCCCCCGTTTTGCTCAACGTGTATATAGTATATCTGTGTCAACAAACTTGATGATTGAACAATTGATATATGTACAGCCTTCAAATAAATATAAATCCCAAAAAAAAACATAAATGTGAAATAGAGGCCAAGTTCCTCCCCCCCCCACAAAGAAACACTCCCTTCCTCAAAAATGTCCCCTCCTAAAACCCCCCAAAAACGCCTTACCATCCTACACTCCAAAAAAGTAGTATGAGTTAGTGTATTAAGTGCAGCATATTTTCAACCAAAAATATTTGCCAATACAAGAGATGATACAAGAAAGAAATGTCCAAGTTCATTACTTGGAAGACCTCATAGTTACTTACTAAGAACAGTAAAGACACTTCAACTGACCTTTAAAAACAACAATAAAAATACTTATATCCTGTTACTAAAATATCACTTTCCTCAACCAGGTATATTCTTAAACTTGGCAATGTTTTATTTGTGCCGAAATTATCTTTAGAGAGAAAACTAAACATTGCCAAGTTTAAGAATATACCTGGTTGAGGAATGTGATATTTTAGTAACTGGATATAAGTATTTTTATTGTTGTTTTTAAAGGTCAGTTGAAGTGTCTTTACTGTTCTTAGTAAGTAACTATGAGGTCTTCCAAGTAATGAACTTGGACATTTCTTTCTTGTATCATCTCTTGTATTGGCAAATATTTTTGGTTGAAAATATGCTGCACTTAATACACTAACTCATACTACTTTTTTGGAGTGTAGGATGGTAAGGCGTTTTTGGGGGGTTTTAGGAGGGGACATTTTTGAGGAAGGGAGTGTTTCTTTGTGGGGGGGGGGAGGAACTTGGCCTCTATTTCACATTTATTTTTTTTTTGGGATCTCATTACTTTTTTCTAAGTATTAATTGAAATTTAGTTGCCGCATACCTACTGGCTTTTGTACTTCATATAAAACCAGGGTCTTTGGATTCTGCATAAAGTTCTCCTTACTGCTTGATATTTGATACCAATAATCAACCTACATACATCTAATCACTAGACTAGAAAAGTTAGAAGCTCTTCCAGATGACATTACTCTAGAGGACAAATTGATTGCTCTCTTAACTACACTATTACACTGTAAAACACAGGAACCTTATCCTGAGGATAAAGATCACAATAGGGAAAGTGTAGAAGACCTTCAAGAAAAAGATAAGAACAAAGACGATAAATTTTGGGTTTGTGATCCTAAACTTTGTAATTTAGATGGCTCGACATTGAAAAACTTAGTATCTGCTTTGAAGTATATTATGCAGTTAACGACTTTATTTACTACATTTAAGAAAGAAGTCGCAACTGTTGTTATTAAGATGCGTCGAAATGTTTCTTAAAACATCAAATATAGGTTCTCCTTACCAAGATACCAAGACGATTCATTTGATACCCCACATGATGGGTTTCAGAAGGAATGATGGCTTTCCGAAGTACAAAACGTCATAGGTAATATGACACTCCCGTATCAAGACCTACCTGCGTGCCAAGTTTGGTCAAAATAGGCCAAACGGTGTGAATTTGTATAAGGAACAGACAGACAGCTGAAGGACCTTTTTTACCTAGCCTAGTGCATTCCCTGGACCAAGGCCTACCTGTGTGCTAAGTTTGGTCAAAATCGGTCAAACTGAGTGAATTTGTGTGAGGAACAAACATGCAGACAGACAGCTGATAGACGATTTTGACCTAGCCTATGGCACTACCCGGATAAAGACCTACCTATGTACCATGTTTGGTCAAAATCGGTCAAATCGTGTGGATTCATATAAGGAATAAACAGTTAGGCAAAGAGCTGATAGACGATTTTGAACTAGCCTATGACACTCCCCGGATCACGACCGACATGTGTGTCAAATTTTGTCAAACGGTGTGTATTTGTATAAGGAACAAACAGACAGACAGACAGCTGAAAGAAAATTTAACCTAGCCTATGATTCTCCCCGTATCTAAACCCTTCTGTGTCCCATGTTTGGTCAAAATCGGTCAAACGGTATGGATTTTTATAAGGAACAAACATACAGACAGACAGCTGGTATACGATTTTGACCGAGCCTATATGCGTCGAATTGTTTCTTAAAACATCAAATATAGGTTCTTCATACCGAGACGATTCATTTGATATCCCACATCATGGGTTTCGGACGGAATGACTGGTTTCCGAGGGAAGAACAATACTGGCGCGCCCCCGCCCCGGAAGTGGAGTCAAACACAACTTTTCAGGATTTTTCGATTTTTTCCTTTAATAACACCTTCATATCTATCATCATGCAAAATTTCAAGTCTCCAGCATCATGGGAAGTGCCTAATAATTTTGATGAGTGAGTGAGTGAGTGAGTGAGTCCTATAAATCCCGATTTTCCATCGCTTATATCTCAGAAAATATTTGATGTAGAATTATGAAAATTTCCAGTTTTACTCACATCTAGTAGTATAACACCTGTGTAAAATCACAACTTTATCTTTACCTGGTTGAAAGTTATGAGAGGGTAAAAATCGGCTCTAAGACCTCCTGTAATATACACACAGCATGCTTAGGCCGGAACTTGGCCTGGCCATCTACCCACCGCCTAGACCACATTGAATAAGTACTATGTAATATGATGTAAGCCAGGAAAACGGTTGTTAATAAAGATATATAAATTTCATATTTCGACAAATATTTTTTAATTTGGTAGAAAATACGTGACAAAGTTAACATAGTACTCATAATTTATTTAAATATAAAAACTTAGGTTTTATGAATTAATAGTCTCTAATCGAATAAAATTTTCTGTAATAATTCACATATGTAGTTGTGCTTATAATATGTTATTTTTTGGCCTTTTTAGCACTAATTCATACGAATAAAATATTTCTTAAAGTTTTTTACTCCCCAGTTAGACTATCCATCCTTCTTTCTGTCTATCTACCTTCCTATTAATCATCCCAGCAATTATCACAGGAGTGTAGACTTGTAGGCAGATGGAGAGAGAACCTAATGCGTATAGGAAGAAATCCAACCTACACCTAGCCCTGACCCATCCTGCCAGATTCCATCTCTTCGTTGTAAGCCATAACTCTTGCTTATAGCTTAGGCTATTTATTATTATTTCATGGGTTTTGCGGCTCCTCCTTGACACAGATAAGAGTCGTGAAGTGTTGCTGGGAGCTTCGAATCTTCTCCGCTATTCTCCCAAGGTTGCTGAAATTCGGACTAACAAGAAAAACACCCGGTGGCTCTCTTTCTTAAAATGATCCATTTTTGCTATGTAGGACATTTTAATTTGGCCTGGAAAGCGTTTTTATTATTTTTCAACCCCTGTAGCCTTGCACAATGATCCCTGTTATCGCATTATATTCGATATAACATTCTATATCCAATGATGAGGGATTCAATTCCTGTACGCTGCGTCTGTTAGGATTAAGACATCACATGAAGGTGACGTGAGTCGGAATTTACAAATACTCCGTGAATATAAAAGAGACAATGTTATAAAGGAATCAGGTATCTACTATTCAAACGGTGATGAGATGCAAATTTAAATATCTCTAAGTCTTTAGGTGGTTGTTCAAGTTCATAGGAGAAGATTTAACCTCTCCTTTTATGGCTGAATGATGGTACGTTTTTATTCTGCCCTGTCTTAATTTTGCTATGCCTATATGAAAAGTTTGCCTAACAGGATCACCTAAGCAAACTCCCGAAGGAAACGATTAATATAAATATACATGATTTATTTATCCCTTCATTTGCTTATAGAACATTCCGAAAATTAAAGTTTTTAGAGTCTACTCATGAAACAATTTTCGAATATTTTAGTTTGTTTCCGTATTATTCTATGCAAGTCACACCAGATGTAGGTATTACATTGACAAAGCCGCTAAAATGAAGCCGTTGAATCCGACGTTTTTATTAGTAAGCTAAATTCAATCTATATATATATATATATATATATATATATATATATATATATATATATATATATATATATATATATATATATATAAATCACGTGTCTGTCTGTTTGTCTGCTTGTTTGTTTGTTCTTTATACAAATCCACACCGTTTGATTGATTTTGACCAAACTTCGCACATAGGTACGTCTTGATCCGGGAAATCTCGTAGGCTAGCTCAAAATCTTCTAGGACTCACAGTTTGGAAGTTACGAGGTCAAAACTCTCATATACAGAAGAGTTTATAATCAGAAATCGGCATTTTTTTTCCAGTGTTGCCCCTTTTTCTAAGAAGAAGTGCAATACAAAACTTTTTTTTGCGAAGTTTTTCTTTTGCAAAATAACTTTTTAGTTTTAACCTTTGTTTGTTTATCTAAATAATAGGTTTACATTCTCAGAGTTTGTACAAGATCAATTTTCTTAATATCAGATCAATTTTCTTCATATCAAATCAATTTTAATTTGATTCCCTAGAGCTACACTGGGCTCTAACCAGAATATGGAGTAATATCATAAAAATGTTCTGTGTTTATCTAATCATAATTTGGACTAATATCATATAATTAAGTATTCCTGTTTCTATTCACAACTTTAATAATTTCAATACCTTTGTTGAGAGGTAGTTTTATATCTCTTTAGTAAAGAAGGGGGGTTGCAATGTCGGTTATAATAAAGTGATCATGTGGTGTTTGTGTGTTGAAGTAAATGAATATGTTGGTACTGGTATTTGATGGAGAGGGTTGCAGTATTTGGAAAAACGCTTAACTTTGTTTTTGAAATTGATCAAGTGTGTAAATGTCATTGAAAAGGCAAAGGAGACCAAAGTTGGTGATGATTGGGATCAGCAGGCGCCTTAAGGATCAAATAAACAGTTTGAATTTCTTTCTGATTTAACAACAGCCTATGACATAATTCAGAAATTTCATAGTTTACACCTAAAGGAATCAACAGCATTGAAAATTGTATGTAGAAACTTCAGATTATGTTAAAAAAAAAATAAAATTCAAACAACTGAAATGAACATCAAGAAATGTGACAGTTTTGGGAGAACTTCAAGTGCATTTAAGGCAGTAAAGAATCAGTTTATCTGGACATGTTATAAATTTATAAAACTTGTATTGTTAAATGAATCGTGTCCCTTTTGAAAACAATAGGAAGGAAAACAATAGGAGTCACAAAGGTGAAAAATATTTTGTTTCATTTATAGATGATTATAGTAAGATTGCTAGGATTTAAACTAATAAACCTAAAACAGAAGTTTTTAATTCCTTTGTTCAATAAGTAAATGTGGTTGAAAACTTAGGAAATAAGAGAATTGGTATTATGAGATGTGACATTGGTAAGGAATATTTAAATGGTAAGATTTATGACTTTACAAAAAAAAGAGTATCAAAATTAATCCCTTCCCTACATATGTTCATGAATTAAACGGTGTGATTTATGAATTATGAATATATCTCATTGTTTACTAGCAGAAGCTATTGTAGAAAATAATGTTGGCCAGAAATTGTCTGTGCAGCAACTTATTTGAAAAATCGCTCTTTAGTTAACACCATTGAGAATAAAATACCCTATGAAATATTTTTTGGAAAGAAACCAGATGTTTCTAACTTTAATTTATATGGTAGTAAAGATTTAGTTAGGAAACCAGAACATATAATAACTTCTAAATGGGATAAAATGGTGAATATGTGCATTTTAATCGGTTATAGTGAAGTGGGATATAAAGTACTTTTGAATAATAAAATCATTGTCGCTAGGCATGTTGATGTTATCCAAGAAAACATAAGCTGTATTGGATTGGCTGAGGGTGAATCTGATAAAGATCAAGCGATTGCGATTTTTGGGTAAAAGATACGGATAGAGAAATAGATAGTTTGAAACAAAATAATGATATCAAATGGGTCTAAATGTTGAACAGATGGATGTAGAGACTACATTCTTAAATGATCATTTAGAACGAAAATCCACCACTGGTTTTCTTATAAGGTTATTTTGTAGTGTATTATACTGGAAATCGAGAAAGCATAAAGAGGTTACAGAAGAGTCTATATATGCAGAATATGTAGCTTTAAATGAAGTTTAAAGTTCCAAGACTTTCCAAAAAGATAGAGCTTTTTGTTTTAAACATAAAGAACTCCAAAAACATAAATTTTTTTTTTGTTGTTGTTAAAAACTCCTTTGTAAACAATGTCATTTTGTAAGGGACTTAAATTTATGAACTTAAAATTAATCCTCTTACATACATATGCAAATTGTTATATTAACTTAATTTTTTATTCGCATATAGATAGATGTACATAATAAATTACATAAATGTTTATAATCATACAAATTAATAAATTAATTAATTTTCCCACATTTTGAAACATCATTTTATTATCATGGTTATTTTATTATTATTATTAATATTTCTTTTGTATGCTATTTTTTTGCAGATAAATTAATGTATTAAAATATTATTTTTATAAGAAGAGGAAGTCACTTGAATTGTGGTGTTCTAATAAATAAATAAGTAATTAAATTTTCCATGCAATTTTTTATTAATTTAATATCTATTATATTCTGACATATGCTTTCTTTTGTCTGAGATAGTTATATCCTCTGACTATCACCATTTAGTCGGAGAGCTGGTAACGCACGTTTCATGAAGTGTTTTATGTACCTTGGAATTTTGCTGTATTGCATCTCGTGGGTAGGTAAAGCATATATGTGTTTCCTGGACATACCTTGGAACACCAGGTACTGCCCATAGGGGAAAGGTGTTAAAAAAATATGTCACAAAAATAGAATTTTATTCAGAAGCCAACAATCTTTAATGTTTAATTAAGGCAAGTTGCTTTATTTCTAGTACTACCACAACTGTCCTGTCCTGATGATTGGTGCTCACACACACTCTTACGGTTACACGCAGTGTATTGCAGTCTATCATAGGCTGAATTTATTTTCATGTTTGCTGATTACTAAACCTCAGAAAAAGTCCCCTCTGTAATTATTTTGAATTATGGTGTTTAAATAGCAGTGTGAAGAATAAAACTTCATTTAATATTACAAAAAACCCACTTCGGTTTTTTTTAATATGTTATCCCCCTTAAAACTGTCTGCCTTACATATTATTCATTATAGAATTGCCTTAATTATTCATTAAAGAATTATGGCTTCTAAATAAAACACTATTTTTGGCCCATAGTGTCTTACTGATTACCATGCACAGTACCAGGTGTCAAGGTATGTCCAGCAAACACATACTTACCTTTTTATCTACACTAGAGGCCCACTATAGCAAAATTTCAAGGCGCATAAAACACTTGAAAAATAAGTTACCAGCTCTTGGACTAAATGTTTAAATACGGTTGCAATTCTGGTAAAAATATTGTTGCTCGCCAAATCAATGTCCTTATTGAAATTCCCAAATACCTTTAATTTATTGTTGTCCATAACTGCAAGAAAATATCTTAAATTTGTTTTTCTTCTTAGATGCCCCTATTTCCTATGATAGAAGGACTATCCTTAAAGAAGAGCTCATGAAACATAAAATTTGAAACAGAAGCTTTAATAGGAAGGAAAAACAAGTGAACAAAAATATGTGAAAGTGTATTTGAAACAATATGTTAAAACTTTCCTTTTGGCATATATAACATAAACCCTGCACCACTTACCTACCTTTTTCATTCATAAAAAAAACTCAGTTACAGATTATTACATGAACTGGTAAACAATATAACATATTAATATTATATTTGCGCAAGGTTGAGGTTTTAGCTTTAGGTGCGAAGCTCTTAAAATAAATAAATATTATATTTAAAAAAAAATCAATGAAAATAAAGAATATAGTTTCAGTTATAATTATTACAACTTATAACTAATCATAACCTTAATTAAATGCCTCATTTTTATTGCTATTTTTTTATGAATATTTATCTATGGGCCATCTATGTACAGCATATAGCTACAAAGTTACTCGATGCAATTCACCTCAAAGTGGTGCATCCTTAAACAAAATAAATAAAATATTTATGGACCACACATTTTTTTCTTTAAAAAAATTAAACACAGGGAGTTTGGTTTGGATTTTCTTTAAAACGGTATTGCAATTAAATGATTTGGAATCATTTAATTGTAATACCGTTTTAAAATAAGGGTACTTTTAGCGCGGTTCCTCCCTCCCCCATAGGGAGGAACCCCGCTTATTAGGTTGATACAATGAAACAATCCGGAAGTGCCGACTAGAAAATTTCGCGTTTCAGAACCCCTAGAGACCGAAAATAACGGTGGTTCAAATTTGTATATATATATATATATATATATATATATATATATATATATATGTCTGTTCGCTCATTTCTGGCTTCCCTAATGGTCCGATTGTGATGAAATTTGGTACAAAAATCCGTCGTCCAATTTAAAAGGTCAAGTTCGTTAACCAGCAGAATCCGCCTACTGGAAGATGGCGTTTGGGGCGAAATTCGCGCAAGAAAAATCGTAACGCTTACGTTTTTGAGTTCATAAGCTTGTAAGTACTCGTTTTATAGGCTTCTTGGGCTAGGAAAACGAATGGAACCATTTTCAAGGCGATAGCTTTAACCGTTTTCGAGAAAATTGGAAAACTAGTTTTTGAATACCGTTTTTGGTTTGGGTACTTAGAATCATGGGATTCAGTTGAAACATTTTCTGCATGTTCTACTTTCATTAAAACTAATATGTTGAAATTTGTGAGACGTTTGGAGTTAAGGAAGGGTTAGAATAAAATATTTTATTAACAGACATAAAAAGTTTTGGTAACTTTGTATACTTTCCTTAATATCTCGAAAAATGTTGAGAATCTTGGTAAACGGAAGAATACCATTAGAAAGCTTACTAAATGCTCTACAAAAAAAGTTCTAATGAAAGTTTTGATTAGACGATGTCAATCGGAGAAATAAGTGCTTAAATCTTTAAAGTAATTGCAAGGTATGGATTGTCGGGGTTCGGTCACTGCTACTTAATAAAACTACATTTTATCATAAAAATGGTTTTATTGTGCCGACGTTTCGGCTTGAACTTCAAGCCTTCATCAGGGCTGTAAAAAACAAGTAGGACGGATGTAATACTGAAATATACACACACATATATAAATATATATATATATATATATATATATATATATATATGCCTACATACACAAATACACATACATATATGCATACATACATATATGGAAAAAGACAAAAACATAAAATACTAGAACATAATATATAGAAGAACAATGTGCTCTAGAAGTGTTTGGATTAATAGGAAAACAGATTCCACACTGTAAAACTAGGACTATCGACACAGAACAAACTGAAAAACTTACATACGACTCTAAAAGACCCTATCCCACAAAAAGACAGGACCAATGTAGTCTACAGAATCCCCTGCATCACACCCAACTGCAATAGTGCGTACATTGGACAGACTAAAAACCCAGTAAGAAAACGTATCAACAACCACAATAACGATGTACGGAATAAAGACATAAAGACAGCTTTAACTAGACATGCCATCACAGACGGACATGACTTTGGTTTTGACCAATACTCCATCCTTTCCACTGAATCCAACGAAGACAAACGCCTCCTTTCCGAATCAATTTTTATCCACCTAGAAAATAACCCAGTTAATGACAAAATTGACAAAGAAGTCATCTCCTCTACCTACTCCAACATCTTCCATTTATTAAAAACTCCATCCTAATCCCCTATACCGCCTGCAATATAGCCCTTTATACCTGCCTCCCTTTCCATTAACAGAACATTTTATGACTTTATGACCCCTTACTGTACTTCGCCGCTCTTTCTTTCATCTTCTATGTTCTCTGTCTATTGGGTGGTCCAGAACCCCCCTCCCTCACCAACTCCTTTCTTCCTATGTTTCCCTGTATTAACTGTCAGAAATGATCCCGCATTTGTGAGGAATAGTTCTCTATCTTCCCATGGGTAAGCCCATATTGTTATTCTAATATCTAATCTAATATGTAATCTGTTATTCTTATATCTGTTTTCCTAATAATCCAAACACTTCTAGAGCACATTGTTCTTCTATATATTATGTTCTAGTATTTTATGTTTTTGTCTTTTTCCATATATGTATGTATGCATATATGTATGTGTATTTGTGTATGTAGGCATATATATATATATATATATATATATATATATATATATATATATATATGTGTATATTTCAGTATTACATCCGTCCTACTTGTTTTTTACAGCCCTGATGAAGGCTTGAAGTTCAAGCCGAAACGTCGGCAAAATAAAACCATTTTTATGATAAAATGTAGTTTTATTAAGTAGCAGTGACCGAACCCCGACAATCCCTACCTTGCATCATCTACGGTCAACGATCTCCTCTCAATAAATTTGAAGTAATTGATTTCGCTTATTCAAACTGTTCTTTTTGTCTGTTTTTATTCCTTGTTATTTTTTAACTGCTTATAGTTGGATAATGTATTTGATAATAAATCAGGTTAAGAAAAATAAGAAAAACAATTTAATCTTAGAGATATGGATTTCCAAGATATAGATAGCTCTTCAAATGCCTAGCTGGGTCCTTCCTAGGGCGGGGACCCATCCAGGTAAGATCGTAAATAAGACCTTTCTTGAAAGTAAAGATGGAACTGTCAACTTTGGTCCTCCTCTGCCTCCGGCACTTTCATTGCTGACGAAGGCTACCAATGAGTATCCAAAACGTCGTAAATATAGATTTTTTAACAAAAATCGTATTGAGGTTTCTTTAGCCGAATCCCAACCATTCCATCTTTACTTATCACCTCGACGGCTAACTATCTAATCTTCATGCTTTCTAGAAATGTGGACCCAAAATAATAATAGCTTCTATTTTAATAATTTTAAATGAGTCTAGAGATAAGAACGGAACCGCGCTAAGATGATGCAGTTCCTGCGAGTCGGACTTTTTTTAAATAAGTATACTTTTTAAAATAAGGGTACTTTTTAAAAATATTATACTTTTTAAAATAAGGGTTAATTTATTTTACACCCCACTTTCACAAAAAAAATTGGAAAATAATTTTTTCATCTGAGCTCTCAATTTATAATCTTATATTCTCATAATTTGGACAAATATCATATAATCAATCATTTTTTTAAATATATAATATAATGTAGGCATACCATGGAAGCTGGGTTACAACTATTTAATATGAAGCATGGCACGCCCGGCTACAGATATTTCATATAAATTAGGTGTAGCATTGCAAACCGGGTAACAGCTAGTATATATATAAAAATCACGTGTCTGTCTGTTTATCTGTTTGTTCCTTATACAAATCCACACCGTTTGTCCGATTTTGACCGAACTTGGCATACTGGTAGCTCTTTATCCGGAGAGTCTCGTAGGCTCGGTCAAAAACATCTACCAGATGTAAGTTTGTATGTTTGTTCCTTATACAAATGCGCACCGTTTGACCGATTTTGACCGAACTTGGGACACAGGTGCTTGATCCGGGGAGTGTCATAAGTTAGGTCAAAAACTTCTACCAGCTGTCTGTCTGTCCTTTATACAAAATCACACAGTTTGACTGATTTTAGCCAAACTTGGCACACATGTAGGTCTTCATCCGGAGAGTGTCATAGGCTAAATTAAAATCGTCTAGGACTCACTGATCGGATGTCACGGGTTCGAACCTTTGAACACGGGCTTCTAATTTATTTTTCCTTTTCTAGATGCAGAAGGTAGGTTTGGATGGCACGCTGGGTAACAGCTAGTAGTCCATAAAAATCCTAGTTAGTTAATCTTACTTTATATAAGACACGAAGTGCCTATTTCCCATTTTAATAAATGCTCTTGGAGGCTAAGTCCACGATAGTTAGAAATACTACCAAAATTTTAAAGTTCTACAATTAGGCAAGGCGTAACCTATCGGGGACAAAATTTCAAAGTTCCACAATTAGGCAAGGCATAGCCTATCGTCGACAAAATTTTAAAGTTCCACAAGCATACTGCGGATACTGCACGCACATTTGTATTACGTTTCGAAAAATTATCTAAGAGCACCACTTAAAGGAGAAAGCCAATTTGTTCAAAAGAACAAATTCCATGTCGTTAGCCGAGAGGAACGGAGAACCTTGTTAAAACGGTCGTAAAGCCAACAAATTATATTTCTGGTATTTTCTCTCCTGAAATCCGAACTCTACCTAGACCGGGCTATATTGTTGACAGATTATCCTCGTCTGTTCGTCTCCCCTGCTAAAATAGACGACAATAAGATAAAAAAAAGCTTCCTTTTATTTACACAGCTTTATGGGCTTCAGGAAAGGGTAAGCCGTGAAAGGACTCTGCACGGAAGAATATTTTAACGTCACTTTCTTCTCCTTTCCAAATATGACTTCGTGTTATCTAACTTCATTATCGCTTCAACAATATAACAACTGTTTACAAATTTCATAAACACACAAACTTGTTACTCTCTACACCTGTTCATGTTTTGGAAAGTTCTGTCCTTTCGACTCATTGGCGCCTATTCAGCGTAAATTACAGAGTATATGGCCGTAGTACTCTACCATCGTATTCCTCGAAGATTACATTTTTCTTTTGCTTCTAACGATTTTAACATCTTCTCCTGGGAAGAAGTCATTTCATAAACAAATAATTGTTAGGAAAAAAAACACACTCTTCTAGTGAGATTTGTGAATCAGACAGAAAAAATATTTTATAATAAAATCATGAGACTGTTCTGGACAAAATGATTCTAAGATGAAGAGGTGATACGTGTGAAAAGAGAAATAGTTGAGAAATCTTGATCGTGTTGGCGTGCACATTTAATCCTTTAACACTTTGAGGACTGATGGCTTCTAAATAAATTTGATGTGTAAATAGTGAACCGTATGAGTGCTGGAGTTGGGCTTAGATTTGTTAAGGATCAGCTTAGAAGGAATGCAGATTTGATGTGTAAATAGTGAACCGTATGAGTGCTGGAGTTGGCCTTAGATTTGTTAAGGATCAGCTTAGAAGGAAAGCAGATTTGATGTGTAAATAGTGAACCGTATGAGTGCTGGAATTGGGCTTAGATTTGTTAAGGATCAGCTTAGAAGGAAAGCAGATTTGATGTGTAAATAGTGAACCGTATGAGTGCTGGAGTTGGGCTTAGATTTGTTAAGGATCAGCTTAGAAGGAAAGCAGATTTGATGTGTAAATAGTGAACCGTATGAGTGCTGGAGTTGGGCTTAGATTTGTTAAGGATCAGCTTAGAAGGAAAGCAGATTTGATGTGTAAATAGTGAACCGTATGAGTGCTGGAGTTGGCCTTAGATTTGTTAAGGATCAGCTTAGAAGGAAAGCAGATTTGATGTGTAAATAGTGAACCGTATGAGTGCTGGAGTTGGCCTTAGATTTGTTAAGGATCAGCTTAGAAGGAATGCAGATTTGATGTGTAAATAGTGAACCGTATGAGTGCTGGAGTTGGCCTTAGATTTGTTAAGGATCAGCTTAGAAGGAAAGCAGATTTGATGTGTAAATAGTGAACCGTATGAGTGCTGGAGTTGTGCTTAGATTTGTTAAGGATCAGCTTAGAAGGAAAGCAGATTTGATGTGTAAATAGTGAACCGTATGAGTGCTGGAGTTGGGCTTAGATTTGTTAAGAATCAGCTTAGAAGGAAAGCAGATTTTAAAAGGGATATATACTTTGGAGGCTTAGGCATGACCAGAGCATAAAGCGATAAACAACATTATAATTTTTAACTCAATTTTAGTAAATGGTTCATCTTTTAGTAATATTTATCTGATGAAGGCTGCCAAAGAGCACGTCTTCTTAACAACAATTCAACCTTAAGGGTCACTGTTGCCTATATAAATCTCCTGATTGCAATAACTTGACAACATATTTAAAAACAAATAAAAATGAAAATTACAGGAAATAAAGTATAAAATAAAAATCATTTAATCAAGGAATAAATAAAATAATAATTGAAAAATAACATATTACTTAATAACACACATGCATATTATACCCAAAGCAATGCGTATACACATGAACACACGCATTCACAGATATACACTTAATGAAATCTATAAACAAGTTATTTATTTATTGATTAATGATGCTCCGCACATAAGGACAATAGCAGCTTTAAACAAATACACCCTTATTCACATAAAAAAAAAAACATTAACAAAGCCCAAATTACCTTTAAGGTTCAATAGTCCCCTCAGAGAACCCTAACTTGGTCTTTCTTGAGAGGAGATCGCTGACCGTTGCTGATACGAAGGTAGAAATTGTTAAGGTTCGGTCGTTGTTTCTTAATAAAACTACATTTTATATGTGAAGATGGGTTTTATTGTTTGACGATGTTTCGGCTTGAAATTCAAGTCTTCGCCAGGACTGTAAAACAAGTAGGACAAGTTAATACTTGGTCTTATTAATATTAATTAATATATATTTTTCCTAACTTGGTCTTGTTTGCACACATTGTTATGTACTGTGAAACATAGTATGTTTTTATGATGGCTACTTTCCATTTGAGGGTTATATTGTGTTGTACGGAATGTTCTTTGAGATTTGAAAAATACGCTGTTATCTTAATCCTTCAAACTTGAAATGAATAGAAAAGTTATTTTGTTTATATTAATTTAAGCCTGTTGATGCATTGAGGATTAAACGCAAATAACCAAAAATGGAATTTGTATTTGTTTCCATTTATAAGAACTCTAAGGAAATCTAAGGAGGAGGTATCAAGATGTAGGTTGGTCACTCCCAGGAATGTCACAAGACAATCCCATGGCAGGTTGGAAGACGAGAATGTTCTATTGAAGAATCAACTAAGGGTCTTGTAGTATTTGAGATTGGGTTGAGCAAGAGCTGCGAAAGAATGAAGCTATTACCCCAAGAAGCGAGAGGTTGAATGAAGAGTGAGATGGCCTTCTAGATGCCCAAGTGGAATGAGCCATCCTTCGTCGAGCTGTAGGCACCAGCAACGGGAAGGTGATAGGGTTACATACTCCTGGTAAAATGTCATGGGCAGCCCAGTGGTCAGTCTCCATGCAGGGGCACAACGCCTTAGCTTTTAGGTGGGAAATTCTTCTCCCAAATGATTACACACGTGAATCTGTTGGGATTATAGCTTGATTCTTTAATTTCGATAGGAGTACTTCAATCGTAGAATTTCTTTATTTATTGGATTTACTGGGACGTAATAAAGCGATTTCCTCGTTTTATCGTCACATAAAGCAGATTGGCACACTGACCTAAACAATTCTTAATAAGAAGTCAATGAATGGTTGGGATTTGGCTAAGAGAAAAACTTCAGATTTTCAGAAAATTATATATTGCGAAAGTTTCGGGATGCTCTTTAGCAGGGATGGTTCCGAAAATTCTTCCTGTGCGCACTGGAGGTTTAAAACCACGTTTGTGAAGCTTTAAATGCCGATAACTTCTTAACTACTGGCCTAAGATACAAAAGCTTAAAATTAAAGTTGTAGGCCACTGCACATTCCGCACGGTACCATGGTATCAAATTTCGCATCACGGGATAAGGAGATTCGTTGTGCAGGAAAAACACTAATATTTAAAGATAGACCAAAAGAATCTCACGATCCTGTGATGTGAAATTAAATTCCTTGGTACCAAAATGTGCAGAATTTAGTGGAATATAACATTTATTCGAAGGGGTTTTCTCCAACACCATACGTTGAAAATTTACCGGGGTTTGGGGTCTGATAAGCGTGGTTCTATCAGGGCATTTTTAGCTCCAGCGTCTCCAGAAAGTATTTCCGGGACATGTTGATAGGAACTTTTTTGCTCAGAATCGAATTTTCTAGAATCGAGATTTTGTTTGTATTTTATTTTTGAAACGGGTTTTGATATTAATGGATGCTCACGGAGGTGTAATTCAAGCTTTTGTTTTATATGAAATTGAATACATTACCTGTTTATTTTATTCGTATTAAGGTCTCGAGAATATATTTTTCATTTGGATAGAGGCGCGAGAAGCTGTAAAAGGTATGTGATCCGCATTCGCTTGGATCTAACTATGAAAGCTAGATAATTAGCCTTTTTATTGGCATTTTTCAAGTTCAATAGTCAACGAAAAACATACTCAGTTAATAGCATTTTATTTGAGAATCCAACGATATATTTTTCAACACCTGAAGTGCCGGTTGTTGACGAGTTTATAAAGTAATTTGAGAAAACAGAATATTTGTACACTCTGACTAACATTATTCATTAAAACACCGGTCAAAAACCATCACGGTCTGCATCCTCTCCATAGCAATAATGATATAAGTCTCAAATTAATAACACCTTCAAATCATTGGTCGTACACAACACCGTTTTCAATCAAAGCTTATATTTCAAGGATTTAAGTCAAGGACTCTTCACTGAGGTACTGATAAAATTTGGGTTTCCTATCCAAAGTCAATGGGAAATAGGTGAATTGGAAATGGAAAAGGTTGATAACTTTTACCGGTATACAGGATTAATCGCAAGCAGTTGGCAATACTCAAGGGGGTGAAACTAGACGAAATATCCAGTTAAATGCTCCTAACCGCAAGATTCTATCTGTTTTAGTTCCAGACATATGTCGTTCTAAACGTTATTTTAAAAAAATACGCGCTTTTTTTTGGATAAACTCCAATTTTCTCTGTTGAAAAACATTATTTTTCAACGTTAAATTAGTTTTTGAAATCAGCATTAAATTTTCTTTATGGCTAATGCACTTTAAATGTTCACAAGTGTCTTTTTCAAACCGCAATAACTATTCAAAAGGCTGACATTAATAAAACTCCTAGTTAGCGACATATGTAAGAGAATCACAACTCTTCCTGAAAAGTAACGCGACGTTAAAAAATAATGAGGTATAGAAAGGTAGCCGTCGAGCTGATCAGCAGTCAAGGAATAGTTGAGATACGGCTAAACAAACATCAATACGATTTTTGAAAAAATAAAAAATCAGTATTTCGGACGTTTCGGCTACTCTTTGGTAGCCTTCCTCAGCTAAAATTGATTTGTATGTCTATGTATCTATCATATTTCTATATTGGTTTAACTATTCTGTTTATTAATTTTGCATTTGTTGTTGCGTCTTTTAGCTGACGAAGGCTACCAAAGAGTAGCCGAAACGTCCTTAATACAGAATTTACAAAAATCGTATTAATGTTTTCTTAACCGAGTCCCAACTATTCCCTGACTGGTTAAAAAAGAGAATATTTTGGGTTTTATACAAAAAAACAATTTTTTTTTCTAAGTAACCTTTAGAACGGCTTATGTCTGCAACAGAAAACAGATAGAAACGTGCGGTTGGCAGCATTTAACTCCATTTTTGGCCTAGTTTCACACCCTTGAGAATTTTCATCTACTTCCGATACACCATCTATATATACGTATACCAACAAAAATCTCTTTAAATAAACATAAATAAGCCACTTTTTTCAGTCGTAATCATTCTATTAACTACGTTTTTTTAGTGCATTTCGTATAGATAAATCGAAATCGATTATGTAGTTTTCATACTTTGCGGATATTTCTGTAGGAAAATTGGAGACGAGGACTGGGCCATGGCCTGGGCCCAATCAACTTGCGGAACCATAAGAGGATTCTCATTCATACAAACAGCCTCCGCTCCTTCCTCAACTATCCATGATTTAATTTATCCTTCCTTAATGTTCGGCAGATGGCTTTCTTCACATCTGACATTTAATATTTTGGGGTTTTGCCAATCATGGATAGTGCATAGTTTTTGTAACCGTCAACCTTTTGAACCTTAGTCGGCACTTTGGGATTGGGTCATAGGGGTAAGCGGGTTTCCTCCATGTGGAAGGAGGGAGGATAGGAGCTAAAAGAACAAGAAAAAAATTGAGCATTATCTTCATCTGAGATAGACCAGACGAAATTTGAGTTCCAACTTTTTCTGTAGGAAATTCGATGCAGTCCACCTACCCCGATCTATTAACCATTTTCGATACCAAAAATAAATAAATAAAATACACGGAAATTACAAATCTGAAGGTTATTAAAATATATTTTTAAATACTTCCGCCTATCTAACATTTCTCTAACAAAGTGTATGGAAAAGAAATTTCTCATTCTTTCGCCTAATTCGCCCAACAGAATTATAGATATTGCAGTATAAATAGTTATAGAATAATGGAAAGGTTTTCTTGTTTATTAACTGTAGATATAAGTAAATGAAAAAATGAAACAAGCTGTGTAACCACTGTGCATTTAGAAAATTTTATGAATCGAGTTCACAAAATAAATGTTATGAATCGAATAAATTACTTCAATGAATCGCCTAGAGGTTTCTTGGCTTTCTTACCAAAAATTGTATGTAATCAGTTTCTTTCAGAAGACATCGTGATTATATAAGCCACTTGTGCAATGCGCAATTATAGACAAATCCTTTGCTTACACCTCCCTTGGATGATTGGAACCGACTCAGGGTTTTTTCTCCAAATCCTTTGCTTACACCTCCCTTGGATGATTGGAACCGACTCAGGGTTTTTTCTCCAAATCCTTTGCTTACACCTCCCTTGGATGATTGGAACCGACTCAGGGTTTTTTCTCCAAATCCTTTGCTTACACCTCCCTTGGATGATTGGAACCGACTCAGGGTTTTTTCTCCAAATCCTTTGCTTACACCTCCCTTGGATGATTGGAACCGACTCAGGGTTTTTTCTCCAAATCCTTTGCTTACACCTCCCTTGGATGATTGGAACCGACTCAGGGTTTTTTCTCCAAATCCTTTGCTTACACCTCCCTTGGATGATTGGAACCGACTCAGGGTTTTTTCTCCAAATCCTTTGCTTACACCTCCCTTGGATGATTGGAACCGACTCAGGGTTTTTTCTCCAAATCCTTTGCTTACACCTCCCTTGGATGATTGGAACCGACTCAGGGTTTTTTCTCCAAATCCTTTGCTTACACCTCCCTTGGATGATTGGAACCGACTCAGGGTTTTTTCTCCAAATGTTAAGAGCATTAACATGAATGCTCCTGACATTTTGTCCTACTATTACTAGAAACTCTTCATGTTTGTAATATCTCCTTATTCGTGGGATACCTCCCCATTAGCACCTCTTCGTAAATTCCCATATATTAGCACTTCGGAAAATCATTTAGCCATGGTCTTTCTGCATTCTAGCGCCTTTACTCCTTCTTCCATGGGGTTGGGAAATCGTGGTAAGTGGAAAGGAACCATTCAAAACCTTAATAAATCCTCTACAAAAAAAAGTCGTTTGCATGAAGTCTGTCCGAGAAATAAGTGCTTACAAGTTCGAAAGTGTTAGATTCGTTGCTTTGAAGGGTTTTGGCGCGGTTCCTCCTTCCCTCCATAGGGAGGAAGCCAGCTTATGAGGTTGACCTTATAACACAATTGACTTATTTATGTTGGACCAAATAATGGAATAATCGCGGTTTCTTCCTCCCTCCCTCCATAGGGAGGAACCGTGCTTATAAGGTTGACCTCATGAGGCAATCCGGAAGTGTCGACTAGAAACGTTTACGTTTCAGAACCGCGAGTGAATGAAAATAACGGTAGCTCAAATTTGTATATATATATATAGATATACACAAATTTGAACCACCGTTATTTTCATTATATAGATATTTGTCTCTTCGCTCTCTAGCTGGTTCAGAAAAACTACTGCTAGCAGAATCCGTATCTATAAAATTGTCATTGGTATGTTCGGATATATTATTAAATACCTCGAATCCGGTTCGGATATCATTAAAAAGGAAACAACGGAGTAACGTCCGTAACATATGTTTACATTTTTTACGAAAGATTAGGATGAAATATCACATGTTTCTAATCTATGCTTTTCAAATTAAACTAGGGATAAGAACGGAAATGCGCTAAGAACACGCAGTTCCTGCGCGTCGGATTTTTTTAAATACTTTATCCTTCCATTTTACAAAACCTATTCTACACCGTTAACACTTTCCGGACCGATGGCTTTGAACAAAATTTCCATCAGGGCCCAAGTCTTCCTGGCAGGGCCCTGTATATTTATTTCGGCAAACATATAAAATAAAATACATATGTGAAAAAACTTCTGAAATGATGTACTTTTAGTGGATTAATTACAATTTAGTAACGTGTCAAATACGCCACGACATAAAGCGGATTCAGTATCTTACGATACCAGATACACAAATCTAACCGGGAATAACGTAATGAGGACCCAAATCAAATACGAAGGGTATAGGACAAGGTCTGGACAGAAAGCCAAGCTATCTGCTGACGCATATGCCATGAGACCTGCCAGAACCTGTCCATGATTCATGATTCCAAATTGTTTCCGAAATCCCAAGACTTGCTGGTGGGATGACATTACTACTTTAAGCATTAGACGAATGCTAGACCCCTATAGAATTGTTTTACCTAAATTAAGCAATTTATCTATCTATAACGAATTAATTTTTTTTTCAGATTAAATAACGACCCTACATGCTGTGGAGTCTTCTATTCCTAGGGGCCTTAAAGGTGAGGAAACAGAAACTAATTAATGCTTTCATTATATTCATTTTAAAATAAAAGTAGCTTTAATTTATGAGTATATATATATATATGATTTAAAAAACTAAAAAAATAGAATAAAAAGAGTTTATTCCATTAAATGTACAGACAACAAACATCTTTATTTTCTTTATAAATATGTAGGAATTTTTTAATTTTGCAAATATACTGCCAAGAAGCCGATTGCAGTAGTTATTTGTATTTCTAGCTCTTAGTAGAATGCCGAAGTGAAGGAAGTTTGTGAGTTGGGAGAACAAGTGCAGATGTCAAAACAAGGCCAATGCCCCAGACACAACAAAAAACTGCCGGTTGGTCTAGCTCTTAGTAGAATGCCGAAGTGAAGGAAGTTTGTGAGTTTGGAGAACAAGTGCAGATGTCAAAACAAGGCCAATGCCCCAGACACAACAAAAAACTGCCGGTTGGTCTAGCTCTTAGTAGAATGCCGAAGTGAAGGAAGTTTGTGAGTTGGGAGAACAAGTGCAGATGTCAAAACAAGGCCAATGCCCCAGACACAACAAAAAACTGCCGGTTGGTCTAGCTCTTAGTAGAATGCCGAAGTGAAGGAAGTTTGTGAGTTGGGAGAACAAGTGCAGATGTCAAAACAAGGCCAATGCCCCAGACACAACAAAAAACTGCCGGTTGGTCTAGCTCTTAGTAGAATGCCGAAGTGAAGGAAGTTTGTGAGTTGGGAGAACAAGTGCAGATGTCAAAACAAGGCCAATGCCCCAGACACAACAAAAAACTGCCGGTTGGTCTAGCTCTTAGTGGAATGCCGAAGTGAAGGAAGTTTGTGAGTTGGGAGAACAAGTGCAGATGTCAAAACAAGGCCAATGCTCCAGACACAACAAAAAACTGCCGGTTGGTCTAGCTCTTAGTAGAATGCCGAAGTGAAGGAAGTTTGTGAGTTGGGAGAACAAGTGCAGATGTCAAAACAAGGCCAATGCCCCAGACACAACAAAAAACTGCCGGTTGGTCTAGCTCTTAGTGGAATGCCGAAGTGAAGGAAGTTTGTGAGTTGGGAGAACAAGTGCAGATGTCAAAACAAGGCCAATGCCCCAGACACAACAAAAAACTGCCGGTTGGTCTAGCTCTTAGTAGAATGCCGAAGTGAAGGAAGTTTGTGAGTTGGGAGAACAAGTGCAGATGTCAAAACAAGGCCAATGCCCCAGACACAACAAAAAACTGCCGGTTGGTCTAGCTCTTAGTAGAATGCCGAAGTGAAGGAAGTTTGTGAGTTGGGAGAACAAGTGCAGATGTCAAAACAAGGCCAATGCCCCAGACACAACAAAAAACTGCCGGTTGGTCTAGCTCTTAGTAGAATGCCGAAGTGAAGGAAGTTTGTGAGTTGGGAGAACAAGTGCAGATGTCAAAACAAGGCCAATGCCCCAGACACAACAAAAAACTGCCGGTTGGTCTAGCTCTTAGTAGAATGCCGAAGTGAAGGAAGTTTGTGAGTTGGGAGAACAAGTGCAGATGTCAAAACAAGGCCAATGCCCCAGACACAACAAAAAACTGCCGGTTGGTCTAGCTCTTAGTAGAATGCCGAAGTGAAGGAAGTTTGTGAGTTGGGAGAACAAGTGCAGATGTCAAAACAAGGCCAATGCCCCAGACACAACAAAAAACTGCCGGTTGGTCTAGCTCTTAGTGGAATGCCGAAGTGAAGGAAGTTTGTGAGTTGGGAGAACAAGTGCAGATGTCAAAACAAGGCCAATGCTCCAGACACAACAAAAAACTGCCGGTTGGTCTAGCTCTTAGTAGAATGCCGAAGTGAAGGAAGTTTGTGAGTTGGGAGAACAAGTGCAGATGTCAAAACAAGGCCAATGCCCCAGACACAACAAAAAACTGCCGGTTGGTCTAGCTCTTAGTGGAATGCCGAAGTGAAGGAAGTTTGTGAGTTGGGAGAACAAGTGCAGATGTCAAAACAAGGCCAATGCCCCAGACACAACAAAAAACTGCCGGTTGGTCTAGCTCTTAGTAGAATGCCGAAGTGAAGGAAGTTTGTGAGTTGGGAGAACAAGTGCAGATGTCAAAACAAGGCCAATGCCCCAGACACAACAAAAAACTGCCGGTTGGTCTAGCTCTTAGTAGAATGCCGAAGTGAAGGAAGTTTGTGAGTTGGGAGAACAAGTGCAGATGTCAAAACAAGGCCAATGCCCCAGACACAACAAAAAACTGCCGGTTGGTCTAGCTCTTAGTGGAATGCCGAAGTGAAGGAAGTTTGTGAGTTGGGAGAACAAGTGCAGATGTCAAAACAAGGCCAATGCCCCAGACACAACAAAAAACTGCCGGTTGGTATAGCTCTTAGTAGAATGCCGAAGTGAAGGAAGTTTGTGAGTTGGGAGAACAAGTGCAGATGTCAAAACAAGGCCAATGCCCCAGACACAACAAAAAACTGCCGGTTGGTCTAGCTCTTAGTAGAATGCCGAAGTGAAGGAAGTTTGTGAGTTGGGAGAACAAGTGCAGATGTCAAAACAAGGCCAATGCCCCAGACACAACAAAAAACTGCCGGTTGGTCTAGCTCTTAGTGGAATGCCGAAGTGAAGGAAGTTTGTGAGTTGGGAGAACAAGTGCAGATGTCAAAACAAGGCCAATGCCCCAGACACAACAAAAAACTGCCGGTTGGTCTAGCTCTTAGTAGAATGCCGAAGTGAAGGAAGTTTGTGAGTTGGGAGAACAAGTGCAGATGTCAAAACAAGGCCAATGCCCCAGACACAACAAAAAACTGCCGGTTGGTCTAGCTCTTAGTAGAATGCCGAAGTGAAGGAAGTTTGTGAGTTGGGAGAACAAGTGCAGATGTCAAAACAAGGCCAATGCCCCAGACACAACAAAAAACTGCCGGTTGGTCTAGCTCTTAGTGGAATGCCGAAGTGAAGGAAGTTTGTGAGTTGGGAGAACAAGTGCAGATGTCAAAACAAGGCCAATGCCCCAGACACAACAAAAAACTGCCGGTTGGTATAGCTCTTAGTAGAATGCCGAAGTGAAGGAAGTTTGTGAGTTGGGAGAACAAGTGCAGATGTCAAAACAAGGCCAATGCCCCAGACACAACAAAAAACTGCCGGTTGGTCTAGCTCTTAGTGGAATGCCGAAGTGAAGGAAGTTTGTGAGTTGGGAGAACAAGTGCAGATGTCAAAACAAGGCCAATGCCCCAGACACAACAAAAAACTGCCGGTTGGTCTAGCTCTTAGTAGAATGCCGAAGTGAAGGAAGTTTGTGAGTTGGGAGAACAAGTGCAGATGTCAAAACAAGGCCAATGCCCCAGACACAACAAAAAACTGCCGGTTGGTCTAGCTCTTAGTGGAATGCCGAAGTGAAGGAAGTTTGTGAGTTGGGAGAACAAGTGCAGATGTCAAAACAAGGCCAATGCCCCAGACACAACAAAAAACTGCCGGTTGGTCTAGCTCTTAGTAGAATGCCGAAGTGAAGGAAGTTTGTGAGTTGGGAGAACAAGTGCAGATGTCAAAACAAGGCCAATGCCCCAGACACAACAAAAAACTGCCGGTTGGTCTAGCTCTTAGTGGAATGCCGAAGTGAAGGAAGTTTGTGAGTTGGGAGAACAAGTGCAGATGTCAAAACAAGGCCAATGCCCCAGACACAACAAAAAACTGCCGGTTGGTCTAGCTCTTAGTAGAATGCCGAAGTGAAGGAAGTTTGTGAGTTGGGAGAACAAGTGCAGATGTCAAAACAAGGCCAATGCCCCAGACACAACAAAAAACTGCCGGTTGGTCTAGCTCTTAGTAGAATGCCGAAGTGAAGGAAGTTTGTGAGTTGGGAGAACAAGTGCAGATGTCAAAACAAGGCCAATGCCCCAGACACAACAAAAAACTGCCGGTTGGTCTAGCTCTTAGTGGAATGCCGAAGTGAAGGAAGTTTGTGAGTTGGGAGAACAAGTGCAGATGTCAAAACAAGGCCAATGCCCCAGACACAACAAAAAACTGCCGGTTGGTATAGCTCTTAGTAGAATGCCGAAGTGAAGGAAGTTTGTGAGTTGGGAGAACAAGTGCAGATGTCAAAACAAGGCCAATGCCCCAGACACAACAAAAAACTGCCGGTTGGTCTAGCTCTTAGTGGAATGCCGAAGTGAAGGAAGTTTGTGAGTTGGGAGAACAAGTGCAGATGTCAAAACAAGGCCAATGCCCCAGACACAACAAAAAACTGCCGGTTGGTCTAGCTCTTAGTAGAATGCCGAAGTGAAGGAAGTTTGTGAGTTGGGAGAACAAGTGCAGATGTCAAAACAAGGCCAATGCCCCAGACACAACCAAAAACTGCCGGTTGGTCTAGCTCTTAGTGGAATGCCGAAGTGAAGGAAGTTTGTGAGTTGGGAGAACAAGTGCAGATGTCAAAACAAGGCCAATGCCCCAGACACAACAAAAAACTGCCGGTTGGTCTAGCTCTTAGTAGAATGCCGAAGTGAAGGAAGTTTGTGAGTTGGGAGAACAAGTGCAGATGTCAAAACAAGGCCAATGCCCCAGACACAACAAAAAACTGCCGGTTGGTCTAGCTCTTAGTAGAATGCCGAAGTGAAGGAAGTTTGTGAGTTGGGAGAACAAGTGCAGATGTCAAAACAAGGCCAATGCCCCAGACACAACAAAAAAACTGCCGGTTGGTCCAGCTCTTAACAGTACATATATCACTAGCGAGGTTAAAAATCTCAACTCTAAAGCAGATACTATTTTACTGCGAATTTTTGGAATGCAGTAAAGATTGTGGTCTGAGTAATTTGTAACGCGATTCCTTTACATTATTATTATTCAAGAATAGGCCCGACAAGACCACGCTCAGTACAAATAACGCTTGAAATTTTGATTGTTTTTTTTTTGTGCTCGGAATTGTTTAATTTTTTCTGAAGGAGCTTTTTTCTGTCATCAGACTCACTCTTTGGAATCTCGCTTTCGCCTGGCGTTCCATTTAAAACATTTTTGTCAGAATGTGTTTCTAACTGAAATGTCTGTTTTCGCGATGCTTTTATATCTTTTTTTACAGCCGCCATCCATTAAATCATTGGTTCTTTTGCTTTAATATGATGTGACCGTAGAATTTTAATCTTCGTTCTGTTTTTATGTATTAGTGCATTAATCTATTTCCCTATTTACTCGGAAGTCTGTAAGCTGTGTGTGTTTTTCCGACTTCTGCGGGGTAGAGATATTTTATCCATGTCCTGATACTCTTCATATTAACCTTCGAATATTTCATAATCCGTCTCAAATTATTCATAACATTTTCTGGTAGTAGATGTTTATCCTGGCAACAAATTATTCGGGAAATGTGTGGTGTCATCCTATGTTGACGATTTACCTTGGTCATGTAACTAAGCTTTCATGATTTGGACCTCTGATTATGTCCGTACGTCGTTCATTTCGGTTCGACCTTTAAGGATATCATCACATCCATGTAAATAAAATAAACGTTTTGTCTGTAAATTGCATAGAATTGACCTGTTTAATGATAATTTTCCGTTCCTTACTTTAAAGACAGTAAATTCATCCTTAAAAAAAATCTGTTTGTATGGCTTACGAAAGACTGGCTGGTATACGTTCAGCCGTGGTTAGTATTATCTTTTACCCCCCTTCCTTGTAACGTTATAGAGTGAAATTTGGATTTCAATAATTCTTTGTTATGTGCTGAACATTTTGGCAACCCATTTGTAAAGATGTGTTGTGTATTAGTTACTTTGGTTTTGATATATCTATGTCAAAAAACGAACCGTCGAAGAACGTTAAACATTTTATTAAATGTTTTAATTTTTAGGATGGGACCAATTAAAAGAACAATTTGTCCCCCAATTTCTTATGTTAAGTGCGATCCTAAAATCTTTTGCTCCTTAGACGGAGAGATAGATAAAATGAGGGCCATCTAAAGTGTAAAGAAACTGGACCTGTAAGATCTAGTGTTCTGTTGCGTCACACATAGTAGTCCTGCGTACTTGGCGGACACTGTGATCTTCTGAGGTTTAACCTCAGAATATCTCCGAGGGTTTATTATCTTCCCACTGCCAAATGCTAGTGATGTACAATCACAAATTGTAAGTAAAGGTGTTTCCTCCTCTATCCCACACATTCTGCATAGGGAGGTTGCAGCCAGGTCTATGTTATGTAGATGTTTGTTTATCTTTGCATGACCCGTGTAAAGAGCAACGGTCTCCCTCATAGCCAATGTACATCAATGTAGGGACAAAATTGTCTTTGTTCGTTTCCTATCTATCATGCTTAGGAAACGTTTTAAATCGTTTGGATTCTTTGCCAAATGCCTAGGTTTTCCGTCCTAGCCCAGTCACCAATAATTCCTTTGGCTAGGAAAATACTCTATAGGCTGGTTCTGCACCTCAGTGGGGTTCTTTAGTCTCTTGCCTTGCCAGTTGGTCTGCCAGATGCCCAATATATAATTTATTCATGTAATCTATTGTTGACCAATGATGACCATGAGGTCATATAGAACGATTTTGTACGAACTATAAATGCACAAAAATGGAAACGAAAGGATCGTGGAAATGATAGGTATTTGAAGGTGAATAAAAGCGATTATGGAATCTGAATGGACATTGAACACGACTGAATCAGCTAAAGGCCCCAAAACCACATTACCATTTCCGAAGCTCTGTAGGCAAATGTCAGAATCATGACTTACTCAGCTTATATACCGCCTCCTACGTGCAGGTAATGATCAGCAATCAGCCAATGAATAAAAATAAGACAAAATAACTATAATATCAAACTTGTATATATAAACAAGGATCCTTCACGATACCACAAAGAAGAGTTTATAAACGTTTTTTTTTTCGTCTTTCGCGCTCTGGCACATTTAAAATCAGGTTTTATTGTGCCTAGAAATAGCGATTGTGGTCGGTTTTTTCGCGTAGTCATGGATCCCAAGATACCACGTAGAATTCCGCGGTGCTTAACCCAGGGATTTACATCACTATAGTGATGGTATGTTTGATATTCAAACGCAGAATCCCATTGGGCAACAATATGCATTTATTTAACACACATTGTCTACCCGACGTTTCGCCTAATCCTAATAGTATTTCGAAGAATATTTGCAACAACATATATATATATATATATATATATATATATATATATATATATATATATATACATGGGGGCGAAGTAAGCTCAGTGATCGAGCGCTCGACTAATATTCTGAAGGACCTGAGTTGAAAACTCGGAGGCGCACTGAAGATTTTACCTTCTAGTGTCGTTTTTCGAGGGTTAGATTCGAGGTTCCTGACCATCCTTTGGCCCACTCAGCCTTTAATTGGATTACTAATGGCTATGTGCAAAGGGGAAATCAGGCAGCCAGAGCATCTTACTACAAATAAATATACAAATTTGCTCCACCGTTATTTTCGTCACATATTGGCAGTGACACATTCCAACGTAGACATTTTTTTCAGGTCGACGTCATAAGTGGATTTTTTCTTGAGGGAGGAATGAAATGGCTCTGCTGGAATTTTTCATAGGCTTGCTGTAATTGAATTTAGAAATTATGTTTTTCTTATCTTGGAATCATAAAGGATGGGGATTGGAGTCATGAGACTTGGCTAGACAGAACAAAGATAATATGTAACAATAGTTATTTAACATGAGGCATTTCATTGCTTTTACGGTAAACGTAGTAGATTAGTAAGAAATAATCATTGTATGAGCTAGCCTCCGTTAACGCATCTTGGATTGGAGTCATGAGACTTGGCTAGACAGAACAAAGATAATATGTAAAAATAGTATAGCTGCATTACATAGCTGTGTCCTCAGAAAGGAGGATGTATATGCTACTTTTCTCAATAATTTCCATGAAATAACCTATTTAAATTCAAAATTAACTTGAATAGTTTTGAGCTTTTATATTTGTTTACAGCTGACACGATTATTACTTTTGTTCTGGAGTAACTCCGAAAATCTAATTAATCAAATTCATTTGTAGGGGACATTGGGGACATAAATTTAGATTCAGAAAGCAGTGGCGAAGAAGATGATGAATCGGATTAAAAAATATTAATTTACTAAATATCAATATTGTATTTTTATTATGTAGTTAAATATTTAATATTGTATATAGATAAATATATGTATTAACATATATTAGAGTGTATTATGTTCCATCTTGTAAAATTATTTTTTATTGGTTTTTACAATTATATTTAAAAAATTGGCGGTTTTTTTTTAACTATCTTGTTTTTCCGAAAACTTTCATATTTTAATATTTTCCAAATAACTCTGACACTAAATATGTTGGGGTTCAATAAATTTAAAATTATATTATTACCTAAAAATATTAGATAATATAAATATATTAGACGAAATTACATATGATTTGGTTCGGAAACCTAGATTTTTTTTTTTTTTTTTTTTTTTTTTTTTTTTATTACGCGTTACCCGACTATTTTGGCTAGATATATGGATATATTCGGAATAAGCGTAAACTTATTATAAGGATCAATAAAAATGTTGTCCACTTCGTCCATTTACTCGAAGCACTGTGCGTCGGTGCGAAAAAACAAAAATCGTGTACGTAGTAGGTAGGATGGAGAAAATTTGAAGACATTTGATTTTGATTTAGCGATCAAATACGGAATAATTTCCGCTTAGGAGGGGTCTCCCGTGGTCTAGTGGCTTGTGCCTTAAATTCATAAGTGAGAGATGGTGGGTTCGATCCCCACCAGCGCACACTGGGCAAAACTGGTTTTACGGCGACAAAAGTCGAAAATGTGATGTCGTCGTAGAAAGTCAATTCACGTGTCGAAACGTGCTCAAGTCTTCTATTCATTAAAAACCGAACAATTTTTTTTATCTATTTTGACCCAAACCTGTTTAAAACAATAAGGAATGCAACCATTGCTAGTCTCTTCCACTTCCTCTTGTTCCAACTATGGCCCTTTTAAGTTGTGTTTTAAAAATTGTGTGCAAATTTTAAAAATTCTTTTCACAATAGATATATAATATATATCTAATAAAAAAAAAGGCATATCGAAGAAAAAAAAATATTAATGAAATTATTACTAGATTGTTCATATTTTGTTGATTACTCAAGTTTGAGTAAGGTTTTAAAAAAAGTTCCACTTCCAAATATTTTTTTTCGATAAGCCTTAAGCTTCTACTTTACTGTCTTGAGACTTTCAGCTCCCCCTTCTTCCCCCTTTTAATGCAAATTTAAATTTAGTTTAGGCAGTCAGATAGAAGCTGAAGAATCCGCGGCGCACAGTGGGTGAAAATCACATTTTAGGAGGACAAAATTCAAAAAAAAAATTTACAACTTAAAATTTCACTTACTAAATACTGTCTAGTATTAGTAGGATTAAGGTAAAATGTAAATATTTACTTTCTTGGATCATCAACAGGCGACGGAAGGGAATATTAATCGGACTCTAAGAAAGGGAACATTTTCCCAGTGTTTATTGCAGTTTTGTTCTTGTAATTACTTTTCCATTTTTTGAACAGAAACTATACGTGTTTTTTAAATTTCATGTTTTCATGTATATGTAATTAGCCTATGTAAGTGTAGTTTACCACATGATCCACTTCAAGAACTGTCATTAGAAAATGAGGCAGACGATACTGACTCGTCAAAAGAAAATGCTGAAGGATGTAGCAGTATTGAATCACACGATGATTGATGGATAATTCGTTTTTAGTGCATAATATAATTGTATATATTTGTTATTATTAAAAAAAAAAAAAAAACAGTCAGTACAATTACTTTTTTCTTCAAGTTGTTAGTCGATTTTTGTTATTTATTTTCGAATTATAGCCTATGTATTACTTTTTATGAATATATGTATTATGTTTATGTAAATAATAGATGTAAAAAGGTACTACTTAAATGTTCCATAGATTTACAAAATGTTTTCCCAATTTTTATCTATTATGTCAAAGAATTTGTGTGTCTAAAACATTTGTTTGTTGGATATACTAAAAACTATGGGTCAACGATTTTTTTAAATATTTTTCCCTATCTCAGTGACCTCAAAAATATTGAAGAACACAAAAAAATAATTTTGTCGCCCTAAAAGTGGATTTTTGCCCAGTGTGCGGCGGCAGGAGTTTTCTCATCCCACGGCTCGTTGGAAAAAATCCTCACTGCACCCTGGATGTCGGCACTCATGGCCTAGTTGTCGATGCGCCGTATAAAAAAGAAAAAAAAATTAAAACTTCTTTCAATAATGCAATCTCAATAGCTATATTCCTTCGGAAAGTCTTAAAACTGGAGCACTGAAAGAATTTGGGAAATACCCAAAATTTCAACAATATCAATGAATAATTTTGACAATTAAAAGGATGTACGCGCAAACTATGGTACGCAGTAAGTACTTACTACAGGAGGAAGCTACCGCAGATTTTTGAGTATTCCTTTTGGAGCTCTCCTCTATAAGTGCCCTAGCCACCTAAATCGGCAAGGTTTTTTAAATGTCCTGGTGTCAGCTTCACCATCAAGGTCTTTCAGCTTCTGATTCGTTCGGATTTCTTACACTTCTCCCATCTCAACTGGGCCAAAAAACCTCAAAGGATTTTTATTTCTGAGACTCACAGTACGTGCTGGTCTGTTCACATTATTATAGATCCTTATTTTGGCAATTCGCCCAATACAATAATTACATTTACCTCTAATTTCAAAATAACAGGATCAAAATCATTTCAAATCTTAGTTCTAAAAAATATACTAAAGAAAATTCATTCAAAATAAAATGTGATTGTTGGGATCGAAATTTCTAGTCTCCAATTCAAATAAAATTTCAAAGAGGCTTGTATAAATTCATACAAAAGCTTCATTTATAAATTCATGAATGAATAGCTTTCATTGAATGAATATCAATTTATTCGATGACTATTTGCTGGACACGCATGCTGTATGCCGTTACGAACTTGGTAACTATAACCAGAATGAACAAATCTACCATGATTTGCTGGACACGCATGCTGTATGCCGTTACGAACTTGGTAACTATAACCAGAATGAACAAATCTACAATGATTTGCTGGACACGCATGCTGTATGCCGTTACGAACTTGGTAACTATAACCAGAATGAACAAATCTACAATGATTTGCTGGACACGCATGCTGTATGCCGTTACGAACTTGGTAACTATAACCAGAATGAACAAATCTACAATGATTTGCTGGACACGCTTGCTGTATGCCGTTACGAACTTGGTAACTATAACCAGAATGAACAAATCTACGATGATTTGCTGGACACGAATGCTGTATGCCGTTACGAACTTGGTAACTATAACCAGAATGAACAAATCTACAATGATTTGCTGGACACGCATGCTGTATGCCGTTACGAACTTGGTAACTATAACCACAATGAACAAATCTACGATGATTTGCTGGACACGCATGCTGTATGCCGTTACGAACTTGGTAACTATAACCAGAATGAACAAATCTACCATGATTTGCTGGACACGCATGCTGTATGCCGTTACGAACTTGGTAACTATAACCAGAATGAACAAATCTACAATGATTTGCTGGACACGCATGCTGTATGCCGTTACGAACTTGGTAACTATAACCAGAATGAACAAATCTACAATGATTTGCTGGACACGCTTGCTGTATGCCGTTACGAACTTGGTAACTATAACCAGAATGAACAAATCTACGATGATTTGCTGGACACGAATGCTGTATGCCGTTACGAACTTGGTAACTATAACCAGAATGAACAAATCTACAATGATTTGCTGGACACGCATGCTGTATGCCGTTACGAACTTGGTAACTATAACCACAATGAACAAATCTACGATGATTTGCTGGACACGCATGCTGTATGCCGTTACGAACTTGGTAACTATAACCAGAATGAACAAATCTACGATGATTTGCTGGACAGCATGCTGTATGCCGTTACGAACTTGGTAACTATAACCAGAATGAACAAATCTACGATGATTTGCTGGACACGCATGCTGTATGCCGTTACGAACTTGGTAACTATAACCAGAATGAACAAATCTACGATGATTTAATTTACGACTGCCCACTAACAGAAGAATACAGGACAACAAATAGTCTAAAAAGTCGAAAGGAAGTGGCCAATAAGCTTAAAGGTACTTTATGATAAATATTCTTTTGTTGGAAAAGGAGATTTGTTTAACCCTGCATTGTTAGCAAAGCTGATGTATCTGTATAAAAAGGAGATTTGTTTAACCGTGCATTTTTAGCAAAGCTGATGTGTCTGTATAAAAAGGAGATTTGTTTAACCGTGCATTTTTAGCAAAGCTGATGTGTCTGTATAAAAAGGAGATTTGTTTAACCCTGCATTGTTAGCAAAGCTGATGTGTCTGTATAAAAAGGAGATTTGTTTAACCCTGCATTGTTAGCAAAGCTCATGTGTCTGTATAAAAAGGAGATTTGTTTAACCCTGCATTGTTAGCAAAGCTGATGTGTCTGTATGAAAAGGAGATTTGTTTAACCCTGTATTGTTAGCAAAGCTGATGTGTCTGTATAAAAAGGAGATTTGTTTAACCCTGCATTGTTAGCAAAGCTGATGTATCTGTATAAAAAGGAGATTTGTTTAACCCTGCATTGTTAGCAAAGCTGATGTATCTGTATAAAAAGGAGATTTGTTTAACCGTGCATTTTTAGCAAAGCTGATGTGTCTGTATAAAAAGGAGATTTGTTTAACCGTGCATTTTTAGCAAAGCTGATGTGTCTGTATAAAAAGGAGATTTGTTTAACCCTGCATTGTTAGCAAAGCTGATGTGTCTGTATAAAAAGGAGATTTGTTTAACCCTGCATTGTTAGCAAAGCTGATGTGTCTGTATAAAAAGGAGATTTGTTTAACCCTGCATTGTTAGCAAAGCTGATGTGTCTGTATGAAAAGGAGATTTGTTTAACCCTGTATTGTTAGCAAAGCTGATGTGTCTGTATAAAAAGGAGATTTGTTTAACCCTGCATTGTTAGCAAAGCTGATGTATCTGTATAAAAAGGAGATTTGTTTAACCCTGCATTGTTAGCAAAGCTGATGTATCTGTATAAAAAGGAGATTTGTTTAACCCTGCATTGTTAGCAAAGCTGATGTGTCTGTATAAAAAGGAGATTTGTTTAACCCTGCATTGTTAGCAAAGCTGATGTGTCTGTATAAAAAGGAGATTTGTTTAACCCTGCATTGTTAGCAAAGCTGATGTGTCTGTATAAAAAGGAGATTTGTTTAACCCTGCATTGTTAGCAAAGCTGATGTGTCTGTATAAAAAGGAGATTTGTTTAACCCTGCATTGTTAGCAAAGCTGATGTGTCTGTATAAAAAGGAGATTTGTTTAACCCTGCATTGTTAGCAAAGCTGATGTATCTGTATAAAAAGGAGATTTGTTTAACCCTGCATTGTTAGCAAAGCTGATGTATCTGTATAAAAAGGAGATTTGTTTAACCCTTCATTGTTAGCAAAGCTGATGTATCTGTATAAAAAGGAGATTTGTTTAACCCTGCATTGTTAGCAAAGCTGATGTGTCTGTATGAAAAGGAGATTTGTTTAACCCTGTATTGTTAGCAAAGCTGATGTGTCTGTATAAAAAGGAGATTTGTTTAACCCTGCATTGTTAGCAAAGCTGATGTGTCTGTATAAAAAGGAGATTTGTTTAACCCTGCATTTTTAGCAAAGCTGATGTGTCTGTATAAAAAGGAGATTTGTTTAACCCTGCATTGTTAGCAAAGCTGATGTGTCTGTATAAAAAGGAGATTTGTTTAACCCTGCATTGTTAGCAAAGCTGATGTGTCTGTATAAAAAGGAGATTTGTTTAACCCTTCATTGTTAGCAAAGCTGATGTATCTGTATAAAAAGGAGATTTGTTTAACCCTGCATTGTTAGCAAAGCTGATGTATCTGTATAAAAAGGAGATTTGTTTAACCCTGCATTGTTAGCAAAGCTGATGTATCTGTATAAAAAGGAGATTTGTTTAACCCTGCATTGTTAGCAAAGCTGATGTGTCTGTATAAAAAGGAGATAACCGATGATATAAATTGTCACTTATATTTACTATGTGTTTTGTTTTTATTTTGCATTTTAATTACTAAATACTTTTGGTAGGAGTTCTGTAACTAAGTCTATTACTGTCTCATTAACTGATATTATATATTAAACCGTAGAGAATAAACATACAAATGTATATAAAGTGAAATAAGTTTGTATATAAAATTTGGATATTAGTAACAAAAATGTAATAGAAGAAAAAAAAAGTCCGACTCGCAGGAACTGCATCATCTTAGCGCGGTTACGTACATCTCGAAGAAATGGAATAGATTAGCATCACAAATCACAGGAAACTGACTGTAGCCAACTCACACAGAAGCGGATAATTCTTAATCTGTATAAGTCAATACAATTATGTACTGAAAACGTACTTACTCTTTGGCTACTGCTGAGAAGGCTCTATTCTAAACAACCAAACATTTTAAGTATCTTGTTTTACTAGCAAATTCGTTTTACTGTTATAATCAACGGTAAATATGTGCTTCATGGCGAATAAAATTCCATTCTGTCGTGGGTTAAATCTTTTTATAAAATAAGAAATAACGATAAGTTCAGTTGGAGGCTATGAGGAAGGTTATATAAATAGGAGAATCCAAAACAAAGTACGCATACGTCATCATGATTAGCCACTGCCATCTTGATTACCACAGCCACTCCAAACTTATTACCAATACCTTTTACCGTTTCTTAGCTTATTTTACTACAATACTAATTTTACTGATAAATGCAATTTAAAACAAGAAACAACCAATTAAAAAGTGAGATAAACAAAGAGAAAAACCCTTTCAAAACAAACACTTTTTAAGTTTTAAGCGCTTATATCTCTGATTGACGTTGCCCCATCGAATATTGCTTCAGAACCTTTTTTGTAGAGACTTTAGTAAGCATTCGAATGGTCACCTTCCACTTACTACGATTTGCCAACCGTTATCGAGATATTTACGAAAAATGTATGAAGATCCGAAAACGTTTCATGTCTATTAATAAAATATTTTTTTTGCATACTTCCTTAACTCCAAATATAACCAAAATTTAAAAATCTTAGTTGGGATTAATTTCCAATATGTAAAAATATTTCAATAGAATCCCGCGATTCTAAGTACCCACAAAAAAATAATGACTCACAAAAACATTGATTCCACTTTTCTCAAAAACGGTTACAGATATCGCCTTAAAAATGGTTTCATTCGTTTTCCTATGTTAAGAAACTTATAAAACAAGTACCTGCAAGCATTTAAACTCAAAAACGTAAGCGTTACGATTTTTTTGCGCGAATTTCGCCCCAAACACTATCTTCCCGTGCGCGAATTCTGCTGGTTAACGAACTTGACCTTTCAAATTAGAAGACAGATTTTTGTACCAAATTTCATCAAAATCGGGCCATTTTTGATCTTGCTAGAGCGTTAACAGACAAGCATACATATATATACACACACAAATTTGAGCCACCTATATTTTCGTGATCTATAGGGCCTGAAACGAGAAAGTTTTTAGTCGGCACTTCCGGATTGCGTCGTGAGGTCAACCTCATAAGCGGGTTCTCCCTATGGAGATAGGGAGTAATCACGCTAAAAGTATGTTATACGCAAAGCATGGGAGTCCGTCTCTATAGGGTTACTAAAGGGAGGGAATAGAAAAAAATAGAGAATTGTGAATTTTGTAACTAATTTTGGAATCACGAATCTTATCATAATTTCCTATTTCTTCAGAACCTGTTTCCCATGAGGCCATAGAAGGTTAAAGAACAGCCCTCTTACGCCATTTAATTAGACAATTTTTTTAAAATTCTTTTCGAAGCGGAAAATTTAAAAACTGAGGTCTTAGATCAAATAAATGCCTGTTAGGAAGAAGACATTTATCCCAAGACGAATGCTAAAAGGCGACGTTTAACCTTTGGCTGCTTACGTAAGGAAGTAAAACTAGAATTACGTACTGTTGAAGATGCAGCCGGTACTTTAAAATGACTTACCGTCGTCAGTCTAAGAAAGCGACACACTCCCACAACAGGATGAATTATCACGTGAGTTTCGGGCCCTGACAACTTGACAGTCCATTGGTATTTCACGGAACGCCGATCATGTCTCTTATTGCTACCTGCAATTAAGGGAGGGGGGGGAATTAAATGACCGAGAGACGAATGCAGTCTTTTTTTTTTAAACCTTATGGTCATGAACGAGTGGCAATATGATTATTAAGTAAAACACTTCGCGGCCTTTAAAAAGTTGAAAACTGGTTCCACTTGGTTGGTATGATCGCTGAGAATTTGATCTAAAGAGTCTGACAATTGGCTTTGCTCATTTATCTGCTCATAAGCTGGGCAATTCGTCAAGATGTCCCTCAAAGCACATATTATACGACTGATATTGTTATATTATGATCTTATAATAATATGTATATTTTTGTAGCGAAAGAATTTTTTGAAAGGCGGTTTCTAACATTATTAAAAAGGTAGAGATTTGAGGATGGTGTTGTGAAGCTCTAATTGAAAAATTGTATCTTAGAATTAGTTGACTCCTCCTGTACTTTTAAAAAGGCGCAGCTATATTTTTTACTGTAAAATCTCTAATATTAATTATTTAATATATATATATATATATATATATATATATATATATATATATATATATATCTTATATATATATATATATATATATATATATATATCTTATATATATATATATATCTTATATATATATATATATATCTATCTTATATATATATATATATATCTTATATATATATATATATATATATATATATATCTTCTATTAGTGGCTGGATAAAATAGCCATATATATATATATATATATATATATATATATATATATATATATATATATATATATATATATGGCTATTTTATCCATTTTATCCAGCCACTAATAGGAGATGGCAGGTGGGTTAGTGGGAAATGGCTAAGTGAGAGGAGTTGGAATTCATTTAAATATAATAGGAGATTATGGAACGCAGAAAGGTCGGGTGTAAGTCATTGAAAGGGTTGGGGTTATTGGGATTTTGCCGAGGATATCTTCATGAATTGATTAACCAGGAGGTAGGTGTGGGAGAGCTGAGACCTCTAGCCGGTGAGTATGCTAATGTTTCAATAACACGGAAAATCCCTTCTTACAGGTACTCCGTCATCCTTTCCGCGAATAATACAATATTCCCTATTAGGTTTTCCACTAGAATAGGGGTTCAACCTGAAAAATGATTGATGACATGGTGTTAAAAAAGGATTCAGTCGATATCATATTCCATGAAATACATATATAAAAATCATATTAATGGAAAACTACAATATGCCGATGGGATATCTCTACCGATTAGCGAACTGAATCTATAGTCTTAAACACAGGATTTTTTGTTAAAACTTCATCTAAATCCTATAGGAGTACACTTGCTGGGAAATAAAACAGAAGTGGTTCTGGTGTTAGCGATATTTAAGTTTATAACAATTTAAATAAATCACTTTTATTAATTTAAAAATAAATTGTCTACGCTTTTATAGTTTTATTTTGGAGATAATATTATATAAAATATGTAAAATTCCGTTAATTAAATACTTTTTTCCGAATATTAAACATATGTAGATCTACTGATTAACTGAATCTATATTCATAAAGACAGGATTTTTTAAACCTTTTCATTTAATTCGACTGAAACAACAGGATGAACAGACAAGTACAGTGGATTTATTTTAGAACAATATCCAAGGGAAACCTACATTTATATCCTTAGAAGAGGAAATCATTATACCCAGAAAAACTGAATTTATTATTATTTTATTTTATTAGTATTATTATTTAGGTTTTGACAAAACGCTTTTCTTAGGAACGAGCGGAAGTCAAGGAGTAAGGGATATTAAACGGATTTCGCCCGAAAAAAACCGTTCCGGTGAATGGTTTCTGCTAGTTAACGAAGGTAGAGTTTAGAAATCAGACGAAAGATTTTTGTGTCAAATTTCATAAAAATCCTTTTTAGTGGCAGCAATCCAGCGAAGAAACATGTATATATATATATATATATATATATATATATATATATACATATATATATGTATATTCAGTAGGTCTGAGAATAGGGTTATAACTCATTTTTATACCCCTAAGTGATAAGGGCGGCCCCCAAAAAATATTATTTTTGGACAAAATATTTTAGTTTTAGTTTTTTATGATTTGGCATAAATAATACATACAACCCTAAATTTTCAACCTTCTATGACCAATCCCCATTTTATAATAACGATATTAGTACTTTAATTATACTAAATATATTGTAAGTATAAAATGTAGTTTTATTCAACATATGATCTTTTGACAAAAACAAATATGGCTCCAGATTCTAACCTGTTCCTCAAGTTAATTCCAACATTCAATTCATTTTTCCAAATGACATCGTTCGGAGCAACGGAAATAGTAAAGCATAATGCTGCAAATGGTCCAAATGAAATCGTTCGGAGCAACGGAAATAGTAAAACATAATGCTGCAAATGGTCACAGTTTAATTCAACATTCAATTTCCGTTTCATATATATATGTGTGTGTGTGTGTGTGTGTGTGTGTGTGTGTGTGTGTGTGTGTGTGTGTGTGTAAACATTACATTACATACTGACTGCAGGGAGGCCTTTCGTATTTCGACTCATGAAGAGGATCAATATACATATATATATATATATATATATATATATATATATATATATATACATATAAAATGGTACTTAATATATATATATATATATATATATATATATATATATATATATTGATCCTCTTCATGAGTCGAAATACGAAAGGCCTCCCTGCAGTCAGTATGTAATGTAATGTTTACACACACACACACACACACACACACACACACACACACACATATATATATATATATATATATATATATATATATATAATATTAATGAACGGAAGAATATTTATATATATATAAATGGTACTTAATGAACGGAATTTTATATAATAAGTATTATTTATTCCCCCCCCCCTTTTCCTGGTGCTTCGACTGCTGGGGCCATTAGCACCAAATAAGTATTATTATCTCCAAACTAAAACTGTAAAAGCATAGACAATTCATTTTGACATAAATAAAAGTGAATATTAAGTTCAATGTCTACAAATATTTTTGTACGACTTTTATTAAAACGTGAGAATTTTTAAAATGATTATAAACTTGAAAATCTCACTAACTCATAGAACCACTTCTATTTTACTTCCCAGCCTGTATCGTGTAAGAAATAACAACTTGGCAAACAATCCATTGATCTGAAAATACTCTTATTCTTCCTCTTCATATTATTCTAACTGGCAGAGGATGTAGCACACTGGAGCCTATTCTTCCTCTTCATATTATACTAACTGGCAGAGGATGTAGCACACTGGAGCCTATTCTTCCTCTTCATATTATACTAACTGGCAGAGGATGTAGCACACTGGAGCCTATTCTTCCTCTTCATATTATACTAACTGGCATAGGATGTAGCACACTGGAGCCAATTCTTCCTCTTCATATTATTCTAACTGGCAGAGGATGTAGCACACTGGAGCCTATTCTTCCTCTTCATATTATTCTAACTGGCAGAGGATGTAGCACACTGGAGCCTATTCTTCCTCTTCATATTATTCTAACTGGCAGAGGATGTAGCACACTGGAGCCTATTCTTCCTCTTCATATTATACTAACTGGCAGAGGATGTAGCACACTGGAGCCTATTCTTCCTCTTCATATTATACTAACTGGCATAGGATGTAGCACACTGGAGCCAATTCTTCCTCTTCATATTATTCTAACTGGCAGAGGATGTAGCACACTGGAGCCTATTCTTCCTCTTCATATTATTCTAACTGGCAGAGGATGTAGCACACTGGAGCCTATTCTTCCTCTTCATATTATTCTAACTGGCAGAGGATGTAGCACACTGGAGCCTATTCTTCCTCTTCATATTATACTAACTGGCAGAGGATGTAGCACACTGGAGCCTATTCTTCCTCTTCATATTATACTAACTGGCAGAGGATGTAGCACACTGGAGCCTATTCTTCCTCTTCATATTATTCTAACTGGCAGAGGATGTAGCACACTGGAGCCTATTCTTCCTCTTCATATTATTCTAACTGGCAGAGGATGTAGCACACTGGAGCCTATTCTTCCTCTTCATATTATACTAACTGGCAGAGGATGTAGCACACTGGAGCCTATTCTTCCTCTTCATATTATACTAACTGGCAGAGGATGTAGCACACTGGAGCCTATTCTTCCTCTTCATATTATTCTAACTGGCAGAGGATGTAGCACACTGGAGCCTATTCTTCCTCTTCATATTATTCTAACTGGCAGAGGATGTAGCACACTGGAGCCTATTCTTCCTCTTCATATTATACTAACTGGCAGAGGATGTAGCACACTGGAGCCTATTCTTCCTCTTGGTATTATACTAACTGGTAGAGGATGTAGCACACTGGAGCCTATTCTTCCTCTTCATATTATACTAACTGGCAGAGGATGTAGCACACTAGAGCCTATTCTTCCTCTTGGTATTATACTAACTGGTAGAGGATGTAGCACACTGGAGCCTATTCTTCCTCTTCATATTATACTAACTGGCAGAGGATGTAGCACACTGGAGCCTATAAAAAACTCAATGTTCTCTCATACTCAAACAGTTTGGATCCAAGCCCAACGCAGTAAAAATGTGTACGGAAATGTCTTGCACCTGAACGGGGAATTGTCAAAGAGAAAGGAAGATGAGAGTGAGCGGGTGACTGCCCGACCTACAAGAGCGAAACTGGATTGAGAATCCAGGGCGTGTTTCGTAGGTCAGGGTTGCTACTGGACCTGTAACTCGATGAGGGGTTCTCAGTAGGTAGGGTGGGGCTCAATGCCTTCAATCCATGCTCTTTTCAGGGTGTATCTCTCTTTATTTGCATGCTGCGTTGCAGTCCTTGTCGCTGGGTGTTACTTTTAGCGCGTTTCCTCCCTCATTCCGCAAGGGAGGAAACCCGCTTATGAGGTTGACTTCATAATTCATTCCGGAAGAACCGACCACAAAACTCCCCGTTTCAAACCCCATATATCCTTAAAATACTCGTGGATCAAACTATGAATATATGTATATACATAGCTGACCCTGCGTTGTTTTGCCATACACATTATTTGTAGTGAATATTTTACAGTGAAATAATAATCCTGAACCTGTTACGGGATCTCGTCGTGTAATATTTATGAAACATCCGTATTGTCCCTTGCGGAACATTAGCGGATATTGGACACTGTCTTATGAATGGTGCGTATCAGCATTGGTTTCATGATTATTATTTCTTCTTCGAATCACGATTTTTTGCATAGCTGTACGGTCGCATTGAATGTACTCTCCATATGGTTCTTTATCAGGATTGATGACGATAGCGTGATTGTCACTTTGTAATTTTTCCATGTGTGATTTAAATAGTTTCAACAATTCATTATGCTCATTCAATAACCCAGCTAGCTGAAGATGCGCCTGGAAAACCGTGAATTGACGTTAATGTAGCCCCAACGCGCATCCACGCGATTGGCGAGTGCACTTTCGGAGTCCTCACCTCCCGTAAAGTAAATTTGTAAAACTTGATGTGGTTCGTTTGGGATTGGCAACAATGATCCCACTTTGGGATAAATTTGGCCTTTGATTTTGAATGTTGAATTAAATTGTGACCATTTGCAGCATTATGTTTTACTATTTCCGTTGCTCCGAACGATTTCATTTGGACCATTTGCAGCATTATGCTTTACTATTTCCGTTGCTCCGAACGATGTCATTTGGAAAAATGAATTGAATGTTGAATTAAACTGTGACCATTTGCAGCATTATGTTTTACTATTTCCGTTGCTCCGAACGATTTCATTTGGACCATTTGCAGCATTATGCTTTACTATTTCCGTTGCTCCGAACGATGTCATTTGGAAAAATGAATTGAATGTTGGAATTAACTTGAGGAACAGGTTAGAATCTGGAGCCATATTTGTTTTTGTCAAAAGATCATATGTTGAATAAAACTACATTTTATACTTACAATATATTTAGTATAATTAAAGTACTAATATCTTTTACAGTTTTAGTTTGGAGATAATAATACTTATTTGGTGCTAATGGCCCCAGCAGTCGAAGCACCAGGAAAAGGGGGGGGGGGAATAAATAATACTTATTATATAAAATTCCGTTCATTAAGTACCATTTATATATATATAAATATTCTTCCGTTCATTAATATTATATATATATATATATATATATATATATATATATATAAAAAAAAAAAAAAAAATCAGTCCCGTAACAGGCCACAAGGGCCCAGAGGGGCAGATACTGTAGAGGTATCTGATTCTTGACCATACGGCACACTAGGGAGATAGTGTGGTCAACACTATGCTCCGGCCGCCTGATTTTCCCCTTGGCTGCTTCGACTGCTAGAGTCATTAGCACCCAAGGTACCCATTATTAATTAAATTAATTAAAGGCTGGGTGAGCCTAGGGACGATCTGGGACCCCAAATCCAACCCTCGAACGGCAGCACTAGAAGAAAAAATCTTTAGTGCGCGCTCGGGTTTTGAACCTGGTCCTCCAGTTCATTAGTCGAGTGCTCTACCACTGAGCTAACCTCGCCCCCATATATATATATATATATATACATATATATGTGTGTGTGTGTGTGTGTGTGTGTGTGTGTAAACATTACATTACATACTGACTGCAGGGAGGCCTTTCGTATTTCGACTCATGAAGAGGATCAATATATATATATATATATATATATATATATATATATATATATATATATATATACATATACGTATAGATCTTTTGTAAGTATTTTCTATATTCTATAGTCACTTGATTGCATTACAACTAATTTATACAATCATGTTATACCTATTTACAAAATGTCATTTCAATCTTAAGGAAACCACAAATGTTACTTGAAAGTGTGATATTTAAAAAAAATAAATTAAAGATAAGATATTGTTTAAAATTGTTGCTCAAATCACTCTTTTTTTGGCCAAGTAATATAATATATCATTAATAAAAACATTTAAATAATATATTTGGCATAAATACTGGCCTACACGCAGGTACGCAGGCGAAAAAGTTAAGTAATACAAATTCTATTAGGAATTTTATGAACCTGTAAAAAAAAAAAAAACCTAACTAATTAGTAATTAGGTAAAAAAAATGATTTGTTCTTTCGAAAACACCCTTCCTTTGTCCTACCAAGAAAAATATATTATTAAACATACGAGGAGGGCTTAAAAGGGGTTATATGGACGACTCAACGGTAGTAAATCGGATATTACTCTTTCTCGCGGGACAGAACAAATGATGGGCTATTCTTGTTGAATGTGGTACTATTGCATAGGGAGATAACGGTGCGTCTTCTTGAGCAACGTCCAGTCATTGCATCATCCCTAGGCTCCTAGAATCTAGCATCATGTATCCTTAACTCCAGCATAGAAAGTAATCTTCCTAAATATTTTTGTTGTTGTTTTTTTTTTCAAGTCAAGAAGTTGGTTTCTGTAAGAGTCCGACTAAATTATATGACCGTTACATTCGTGAAAATTAATAAAATAAATAATAAAAAAAGGATCTTGATTAAGAAAAAAGAACAACTCGCAGAAAATGCGTCATCTTAGCGCGGTTACGTACATCTCGAAGAAATGGAATAGATTAGCATTACAAATCACAGGAAACTGACACTAGCGCACTTACACAGAAGCAGATAATTCTTAATCTGTATAAGTCAACACAATTTTGTACTGAAAACGTACTTACTCCTCGACTACTGCTGAGAAGGCTCTATTCTAAACCACTAAAAATTCGTTGTCATTTTAGGTATCTTGTTTTACGAGCAAATCCGTTTTACTGTTATAATAAACTGTAAATATGTTCTTCAAGGCGAATAAAATTCAATTCTGTCGTGGGTTAATCTTTCTACAAAATAAGAAATGACGATAACTTCAGTTGGAGGCTATGAGGAAGGTTATATAGATAGGAGAATTCAAAACAAACTATGCATACGTCATCATGATTAGCCACAGCCATCTTGATTACCACAGCCACTCGAAACTTATTACCATTACCTTTCACCGTTTCTTAGCTTATTTTACTACAATACTAATTTTACTGATAAATGCAATTTAAAACAAAAAACAACCAATTAAAAAGTAAAATAAACAAAGAGAAAACCCCTTTCAAAACAAACACGTTTTTAGTTTTAAGCCCTTATATCTCTGATTGAATCATCGAATATTACTTCAGAACCTTTTTTGTAGAGAATTTAGTAAGCATTCGAATGGTCACCTTCCACTTACCACGATTTTGCAACCGTTATCGAGATATTTACGAAAAATATATGAAGATCCAAAATCTTTTCACGTCTATTAAGAAAATAATTTTTTTCGCATACTTCCTTAACTCCAAATGTAACCACAATTTAAATATCTTAGTTGGGATTAATTTCCAATATGTAGAAAATATTTCAATTGAATCCCGCGATTCTAAGTACCCACAAAAAAATAATGACTTACAAAAACATTGATTCCACTTTTCTCTGAAACGGTTAAAGATATCGCCTTAAAAAGGGTTTCATTCGTTTCCTTATGTTAAGAAACCTATAAAACAAGTACCTGCAAGCATATGAACTCAAAAACGTAAGCGTTACGATTTTTTTTTGCACGAATTTCGCCCCAAACACTATCTTCTAGTAGGCGGATTCTGCTGGTTAACGAACTTGACCTTTCAAATTAGACGTCAGATTTTTGTACCAAATTTCATCAAAATCGGACCATTTTTGAGTTTGCTAGAGAGCGAACAGACAAGCATATATATAAGTATATATATATATATATATATATATATATATATATATATATATATATATATATATATACAAATTTGAACCACCTATATTTTCGTGATCTATGGTCTGAAACGAGAAAGTTTCTAGTCAGCACTTCCGGATGGCGTCGTGAGGTCAACCTCATAAGCGGGTTCTCCCTATGGAGATAGGGAGTGACCTCATAAGCGGGTTCTCCCTATGGAGATAGGGAGTAACCTCATAAGCGGGTTCTCCCTATGGAGATAGGGAGTAACCTCATAAGCGGGTTCTCCCTATGGAGATAGGGAGTAACCGCGCTAAAAACGTTTAAATAAAAAGGTGTGTGCTGAAACCAATCAAAGAAAATTAAAAAATAAAGGCAATACAATGGTAGAGTTGCAAGGAAAAATTCTACCTTCAACGAAAAATATAAAAAAAAAGTCCAACCCGCAGGAACTGCATCATCTTAGCGCGGTTCCGTCCTTATCCCTAGACTCATTTAGAATGATTCAAATAGAAGCTGTTATTATTTTGGGTCCACATTTCTAGAAAGGTCTTGATTTACGATCTTACCTGGATGGGTCAGCCAACCCTCCCTAGGAAGGACCCCGCTAGGCAGTTGTAAAGCTATATCATGGAAATCCATATCTCTAACATTAAATTGTTTTTCTTATTTTTCTTAACCTTATTTATTATCAAATACATTATCCAACTTTAAGCAATTAAAAAATAAGAAGGAATTAAAACAGACAAAAAGATCAGTTCGAATAAGCGAAATCAATTACTTTAAAGTTTTAAGCACTTATTTCTCCGATTGACATCGCCTAATCAAAACTTTTATCAGAACCTTTTTTGTAGAGCATTTAGTAAGCTTTCTAATGGTATTTTTCTGTTTCCCAAGATTCTCAACCTTTTTCGAGATATTAAGGAAAGTATACAAACTTACCAAAACTTTTTATGTCTGTTAATAAAATATTTTCTTCTAACCCTTCCTTAACTCCAAACGTAAACAAAATTTCAACATATTACTTTTTATGAAATTCAAACACGCAGAAAATGTTTCAACTGAATCCCATGATTCTAAGTACCCAAAACAAAAACGGTATTCAAAAACTATTTTTCCAATTTTCACGAAAACGGTTAGAGCTATCGCCTTGAAAATGGTTTCATTCGTTTTCCTAGCCCAATAAGCCTATAAAACGAGCACTTACAAGCATATGAACTCAAAAACGTAAGCGTTACGATTTTTTTGCGTGAATTTCGCCCCAAACGCCATCTTCCAGTGGGCGGATTTTGCTGGTTAACGAACTTGACCTTTCAAATTGGACGGCGGATTTTTGTACAAAATTTCATCAAAAGGACCATTAGGGAAGCCAGAAATGAGCGAACAGACTAATATATATATATATATATATATATATATATATATACAAATTTGAACCACCATCATTTTCGGTTTCCAGGGGTTCTGAAACGCAAAATTTTCTAGTCGGCACTTCTGGATTCCGTCATGAGATCAACCTTATAAGCGGGGTTTCTCCCTATGGGGGAGGGAGGAACCGCGCTAAAATATGCAAATTATTTCTCCCAAGAATTATTTAAAGAAGAGATGGACTTCTGGAGGACTGTTTTGTTTTTGGATAAGTGAAAATTCACATTGTTTGGCCCTGACAGAACAAATTTCGACTGGAGAGAGGCAAATGAAGACCTCCATGGGAATAATCTTCGCCCGACCATCAAACATTGCGGTGATCATGTTATGGTTTGGGGAAGTATGGCTGCTTCGGTGGTAGGATATCATCATTTTATTGAGGAAACAATGGAGAAACGTTAATATTGTGACATCCTGAAGAAAATATTGCAACCAAGCTCGGAATAATAAATTATTTTGTATTTTATGGACATAACGATCCCAAATATTCTTCTTATCTCGCAAGAGAATGGGTTCATATAATATCTCCAAAACTATAAAATCACCCCTCCAATCACTAGAACTCAATGTCATAGAGAATTTATGAAGTAAATTAGAAACAGAAGTGAGGAAATATAAAATATCCAACCAAGAATATCTCATAAAGACGCGTCAAGAATAATGGGAGAAGATATGTCTGTCTTGCACAGAAAAGCTTGTCCAATTCATGCCCAATTGTTTGAATGTGATAAATAATAATAAAGGATTACCTAAAAAGTACTAAAATTTAAAATATTTTGAATTTTTGGACGTTTCATCATTTTCATTGTGACCTTAGAAATGTAAATTAATTTATAAAGTTTTTGTTTAATCTTATGATTTGATCTCAAATAAATTGTTAACTATTGTATGTTCTAGCCGAATGATCCTACTGTATTTTTGTACACAACGATTTTTCAGAATAAATTGTGGGTTAGTATTAAATATATTTTTTTAAAAGTAAGTATCATGCATCATTTTGACTGTGAGCCACGTATATCGAATAAATAAATAATTAAAATATATATTTTACTATTATCTATACATTTAGTTTGAAAATGCATAGATGGTCGATTACAACTTACCATTTTTACACAATAGGTTGCCGCACAGTGGGCCAAACAACATTTCGTATTTCAAAAAAGGCTGCTCCCTCTAAATCTCTACCGATTTCAATGCATTTTTTTTTTTTTTTTTTTAATGAAAGGTAATAAAATTTAGAAAAAGTTTGTCTAGCCGTATTTTTGTTTTTTGTTTCCCTTGCCTATTAAATTACGTAAATAATTCAGGAACTTTTGCAATTTAACATAAAATAATATTTTATTTTCCATCTAATTTAATATCAGCATTGAGATCGTTGAAATTGAACATTCAAATCCTGGTTAGATTTACGAAACGTTACAAACAAACAGAAGCACATGCAAACAATAAAACACGTTCTTTCATATTATTTTCATGTCATCTCTCTCTCTCTCTCTCTCTCTCTCTCACTCTCTCTCTCTCTCTCTCTCTCTCTATATATATATATATATATATATATATATATATATATATATATACACAATTAGTATTAAATACGAAATTACTACCAAAATCCCTAAAGATACACTTCTTTAGCTGCCCTATAAAAGATAAATGGACCGTTGAAATATCAGTCAAAACAACATAAGTTCACGCTGTATATGAGTCGAGCCAAAACAACATAAGTTCACGCTGTATATGAGTCGAGCCAAAACAACATGAGTTCACGCTGTATATGAGTTGAGCCAAAATTCCTTTGGTTCTTAAAAGCACAGCGAGTTCTTTGTTTGTTTTAATCACCAATATTATTTATTTATGTCTTAAACAATTGACGCCTATTAATATGCTATTAACGATAACATTTGACAATGAATCACATTGAAAACTTGATAGTAATATACTCATGCTGGACAGTGACGCATTTATGAAGAATTGCTATTGAATGTCTGCTTCTTATTTCCACCCTCTCGTAACAAACAGAACACTCACAGGTGTGTTTTTTTTTTGTTTTTGTTTTTAAAGGCGCATCGACATCTCGGCCATTCGCCCCGACAACCTAGTGCAGCGAGGAATATTTATAACAAGCCGTGAGATGACAAAATTCCTGCCGCCCGGCGGTCTAGAACCCACCATCTCCCGCTTGAGAATCTAAGGAGTTAGTCACTAGACCACGGGTTGACCCACTCATAGGTGTTGTTCGAGTTATTGAACATTCTAAAAAGTCACAACAAGCGACTGCCGTCAGAACGGTTTAATTGTTAAACACAAGAAAACTAAACTGTTGCAGCCCCCCGCTAAAAGAAATTTTGACTACGCTCCAACCCTCTTACCTCTAAAAGAGAAAGGTTTAGGAAAAACCGGATATAATAAGATTTCTGTATCTAGACAATATTTAGGTATAAACGGGGGATCGACTAAAGATAATCGAGGGACAAATTAGTATTGAAAAGCACGAGTTTGCAACAAAATTGCAGAACATTATTTCTCAGTTTGAAGTGGAAGACTCGACATAATTGTTAGACAAGCGCAATATTTTGTGTAGACGTGGTATTAGTTTTGTTTTTATTAACAAGACATGGCCCACTGAAAAATTTTTGTTGTTAAAAGTATATTTTTATTCGGGTGCTTTCCTTATTAGCCCAAATTGTAAAAAACAAAATAAAATGCAATCGAAGAGGTGGTCAACAAATTTGATCCGACGTGGCAACCTAAACAGCCTTCTAATTTCTGAGGTTATTAGAAACAGTTATTGATGTTATATTAAATTTTGGCAATAATAGGACTGCACAAAGCGGCCCGGTAGTGTTATTTCTAATAGGCGCGAAATTCAAAATGGTTTAAAATAAAGTAACACTATATGAATAAACGGTTAACTTCCAGTGGGCCACAGGTCGAGTATAGCTGCTATATACACTGTCCGTGATACAAGTCTATAGACACCCTCTATAAATGGCCATAGACAATCCATTGACTTTGTATCTAATTGTGTTTGAATCTTAAGTTCCGTCGTATTCCGCAGGGAAGTAGAGTAGGAAGTTAGGCAATTATATCGTAATACGAGTAGTAGACTATTCCTGGGGCTGTTGCATTCGGTTACGAAAAGTACGTGGTCTAGGCCGCTAAAGAGTTTCCACTTCCTTATAGGGTTGGTAAACGTTTTAGAAGAGTATTTGTGGGAAAACAGTTTGTGGGATACTCGGGGTCATAGCAAAGCGAGGCTCGGGTGAAGGGAATCTAAAGAGTTCCCATGGATGGGTATATGTCAGACGGAACCTAGGCTCTTTATCTCGCGTCAAGCCGTTTCTCCTCGCTCTGCCCTTCCCCCCCCCCCCTTTAAGCAAGATAATAAAAATCTCATGGAATTATAGTAGATAACATATCGGCTTCTTATTAAGAGCCGGGGTCGAATCGATCCATACACCGATTATAAACGTGAACTAGGATTACGTGGACTCTGATGGACTCCAGAAAGAAAATTCATAACCAGAGTTTGCTGTTAGGCCCTCATCACAATGTGCAATTTTGAGTTAAGTTGTCTGTGATTATGATACGGTCGAATTAGTACAAAGAAATGAACTTTCTGTGCATAATTAGAGTAGTTAAGAACTGAAAGCTTAGTCTTGTGCCTCAGTTGCTAAAGTGGCCCAGATGGATCCCCAGGGGTCTACGGGAGAGTTGACGGGTGTCTTCGTTGGCGTGACATTCCCAGTTATCTGCTATCGATAGTGAAGAACTAAAATACCTTTTAAGAAGTTTAGTGAATGTTACTTGTAAAAAACATGCATATTCCATATTCACTAACACGTTTAGAGACTTGCAAAGCTCCGTCGCTGCCACCACCGCCGTCCGCAACGGTTCTTCACATGTGCAAAGGGACGAAATAAAACTTGTGGCGTGTGTGCTTGCAATCTTGAATCATGAAATTGTTTGGTTCGTCACCAATTTAATACGAATTAAATCCCCACTCGGAATGATGAGTTTTCGGAATGAAATAAGTGAGAATTCATTGGTTCCTTGTGCTGCGAGTAGATGTTGATTGGTCACTTTTACTGTTAGGTCCTCACCAGATCGCGAAATTACGAGTATTTTCGAATATTACTGTTTAAGTTGTCTGTACTGTCAAATTAGTATCTGAAAACAGTGAGCATACTGTGAAACTATACCAACATTCCGATCTCCCAGAACCCAGGCTTCTTGAATATTATAGAATAAAATGCCCGTCCCACAGGAATTGCGGGAGCTAAGTCCCCAAAAAGGTAATGTTTATAAAAAATTTACAATTATTTCCGCTATATTGTATCTGAAATAAAAGGGTATTGTATAAGAAAGAGACAAAAAAAAAAAAAAAAAAAAAAAAAAAAAAAAAAAATGCCGCCTGCTTGGAACTACGTCAGTATTAGGGTGTTTCAATACAATGTGATTTTTAAAGCTTAGAATGTAAATTGCTTTTTTAGTTACAAAAAAATGTATTACTCACAAAATATGTATTTTTAATGCCAGAGGAGCATCAAAATTACCATTGGTTTACGTGTAATCAAAAAGTTGAAGGTGAGTCTGTTCGAGAAATAATTCGAGTTGTAAGGCAGTATTCTGGAACCTATTGTGAAATGACGTCCTAGCGTTTTCCAACTGTTGCCTAGGTGACTGACGCGAGAAGGGGGGAGTAGAAATGAATTCAGAAATAAATATAAAATTTCATGAATGCCCAAAGGAATCTAATTTTCAACCCCGAGATAAGGTCTTCTTTAGGACCGAATAAGAGAAGGAGCTCCTATGAATGTCACCAGTCTAGGTCATCATATGAATTTTTTTCTCGATTATTTTTAAACCGTTCGAGCAGTGGAGAGACATTCTGCCTCCATTGAATATTAAAAGTCTTTTTTTCTTTTTTTTTGGAATCTGCATCTAACGCCACCAATGCTAAGTAATTCCAATTGTTGACGGCAGATCACTGAAAAGTCCAACCTGTTCCAAGTAGGATTTAAACCCACATTAAACATTTTGCTTGTTTGACATTTGAGTAAATGGCATCTTTGCGATTACTCAGCAATAAAATACAATAACCTTGAAGATTGAGGACAATGTCTATTTGGTTCTTTTGATTAATGTCTCTTTTGACTAATTACTCTCCAAAGTATCTGATGAATGGATGAAATAGCCTTAATAGATTTCTGTATTATTGAACCTGCATAGAATCTAAATTACCGGGGGTCGATTGAAGGGACCTAACACATGATCTGAAATCAGTAATTGTCACTTGGGCAATACGAATCGTAAATAATATTCCTTCCAATAAAAATGTAATAGAGGTGCTTCGAAGGATAACAACGCTTGAGTGCATCACTTCTGGATTCCCACCCCGCACTCAACGCAGATTTGGAAGCATACTTGAGCGCTATGAGGGAGTTTAGTCATTTTTTATAAAACTTATTAATAGGATAGTTATTGTATGTATTTCAATTCTATCCATTATTATTATTAACTAGGAATTTTAGGATGGGTTATCTATAGGTTTGCACCCTTTAAAATCAATAAAAATAACGATTTCCCTTTATAATCGCGCAACAATTGTTGGAACAGTTGGAACTTATAGTTAGGAAGAACAGAAAGACAAGCATGACAATAAAATAAAATAAACTGTAGTTTGTGTAGAACGACTATAAAAAATGAAATGAATTATATACATATAGATATATAAATTTGATTTAGTCACAGCTCGTCAGCAATAATCTCGTAGTGAAGTGAAAATGATTAATTTAAGAAATACTACCTAATAAGCAAAGAAACCTTCGATTAGGTTTAATGTTGGAGGTAAGAGAAGCATTAGTATTCATATTATAAAATTATTTATAAGAAAGGTAGCAAGAAGGTTATAAGCATCGGAAGGTTATAACCATTGGAAGTTTACAGTCATTGGTTGGTTATAAACATTTTTCCACGTAATTTAATGAACAAAGGAAACAAAAAAAGAATTGTGAATTGACAAAGTTGTTCTAAATTTTATTAGCTTTCATTTAAAAAAAAAAAAAAAAAACATGCATTGAAATGTTATGATGTAGAGGTTGTAGATCTTTTTGGAACACAGTATGTGGTTTGGAGCCACTTCGCTTCGTCGGTCCGAAATCGGTCTAGGAACAAATAGGAACAAATAAGTTTGAACGGCCGAGACTCCGTGGCCATCGTATCGGATCGGGACCAATGTAGGCACCTCCATTGAGATGCCTGTGTTTGTTTTTCTTCCGACAGTCGGTGTCTATCGGATCGGATCGGGACCAATCTAGGTGCCCCTAATTAAGAAAGTATGTTTGTTCTGAGGGATTTTTCTTGGCGATGATCTAGTAACGGTGTATCAAATGATAATGAACCACATAGTGCACCACATTATACCTAACTCGAGCACTAAGAGGGAAATAGTTCATCAACGCCGAGTCGACAAAAACAATTACCTTTTAGCGCGTTTTTATATGAGAAATCACTTACCCAATATGTGCTAAAGGGTTAAAATGGGTTATGAAAGAATCTGCAGAAGTAGTAGATAAGTCGTTGGGGGAATAGCGTTCCTTCTGTATGTAAGGAAGAAGTGAGGAGAAAGGTCGTGCCGGGAGCTTGCCGAGTTAGGTAAGAGGATAAGCCGCCGTTACTTGAGGGTCAAGGCCACACTTTCTACCCCAACAAAACCCGACAGCTCCATTACGGGGATACGATCGTTTTTTGGTGGGGATTTCACCTCTTGGGTCATCGAGATCCTTCATATTCTCAAATCTCATTGAGATATGTGTTTTAGCAACTGTAGGGGTAAGCTCCAGGCGATATAGCCAAAAATTATGAGTTCTGTCCAAAATGTTGAGGCTTCATTTTGCCTTTTCATAGGAAGAAAGAAAGATTCATAGGAACTGACTATCGTCGCCTGTTTCCATATAATGCGTAAATCTGGTGTAATTTCAATATTTAAGGCTTAAGACATTTAATATTTTGACTTCAATGAAACGAAACCAACACTTCCGTAACTTCAATTCTCCAGCTTAGATGTTTCATCCAAATTTAGTTTTGAATCCATTTTGGATGATTTGATTATTATTTAGCATCCATTTTGGACACGAAAAAGAAACGGAAAGTCCTATGCTGCTCAAGTGATTTGATATTTTTTTTCATTTTAAAACCCTTAATCTATTCCATATGTAACCAAAGTGCATATATCTTTGTTTCAATGAATATCAGATGTGGGCAAAACGTTTGAACTCAATCCGTCATTTTGATGTGTCCGGAAAATAGCTTTTTCCAAAAATATTAATAATATCATCTTGAATGTGGTTTTATTCGATTTATAATTTCAGGAGTATGCCTACAAAAAAAAAAAAAAAAAAAAAAAATTACCTGGAAGCCTTTAATGCTAAACCGCTGTTTGTTCTTGGGTGTATTGCCGAGAAAACTGTGATCCGGCAGGCGTATTCTGCGGGTTATCGTACTTGTCTTTTCTTATGAACAAAATGGCCTTCAGGAATAGACACTTATCAACAATATATTTTTATTGTCTCCAATGTCTAGTGCAATGAGAATTATTAATATTTTAGATTTCAATACAAAATAAAGCATTAAATATCACGGCCATAAACGGGTAGAAAATAAATAACGGGTTTTCAACTTTAATATCCCCGTCAAAACCATAAAGTCTCAAGTTCCTAGATATGACCAGATATCTTTTACTTGAACAATTTTCTTAGTCTCAAATACACGACAAACTCCCACCCCTTTACGTTGTATTGATTTCCTATAAAAACTATAAAGGTTCGAGACACACCCAAGCCTATAGCAAATACACGACAAACTCCCACCCCTTTACGTTGTATTGATTTCCTATAAAAACTATAAAGGTTCGAGACACACCCAAGCCTATAGCAAATACACGACAAACTCCCACCCCTTTACGTTGTATTGATTTCCTATAAAAACTATAAAGGTTCGAGACACACCCAAGCCTATAGCAAATACACGACAAACTCCCACCCCTTTACGTTGTATTGATTTCCTATAAAAACTATAAAGGTTCGAGACACACCCAAGCCTATAGCAAATATATACATATATACATTGTAAGCTAGAGTATTTAGCATAAGAGTGACGCGCTATAGAAATAGAAACCATTTACATGAGTACTAGCAGAGATATTTACCATTAGCATACCCCATTCCTATATTATACTCTATATTCATTTACCATAAATCATTATTCCCAGATCAGCTCCATCAAATATATTTCCGATGGCTATTCAAGAATTTATTAAAAAGGCTTTTTATCATAGATATATTATGTATATTGTAAAAAATATGTTAAACTTATCTACTAGAAACAGATTTTTTTTTCAAACTGATGCGTATGATATCCCCTCTCATCCGGTTTTGTTAAACATTATCACACACAGTCTTTATAATATTATCTTTAGATTTTTTTTATTAGAGTTCTTTATTATAATAAATAATAAACCAACAACTAAGGAGTATGAGAGATTCCAGAAGATGAAGTGAATTTGTCATCTCACAATACTTCTTATCTTATTCTGAACAAGGCCTTTCTACACTTGAGCCTTCATGAGGTCCTAAGAGAAAAAATAATATGGCATAATATTATGAAATAATAACAAACTTAACCAAACTAGTAATATTTAACAGTCAAAAATATATAAAAACGAAACTCCAAAAAATAAACAATAAATTTTTGCAATAGCATACATACTTTTATAACACAAATTTTTAATAATAACATATTATTTTGTTGCAAGTACATGATATGTTACGTATATACTGAAAGGCGTTGGTCTAAATATAATAAGAAGTATTGTGAGAAGAAAAATTTATTTCACCTTCTGCAATCTTTGATACAGCTCAGTTGATTGTTTGTCTTAGTTGTTTGTTATTTATTATAATCTACAAATACCCAATAAAAAAATACCAAAAACATAATATTATAAAGAATATGTGTTGTAGCTTTTTACAAAACCGGTCGAGAAGTTCTTCATATATCTTATACACTAGTTTGAAAATCTTAGCTTCCAGTATACACTTGTACATAGGTTATTTACACTTGAAATTATAATTGGCCAATCGAAATATATTTGATGGAGCTAATCTGTAGGCAGAGTTGGGCAAACGTTAGCGCGCGCTAAAAGCTGATACCTCTCCGCTAATTTAGCGAAACTGTAGAAAGCCAGCGCTAATCTATTTATGAAATATCGTAATTGATAATAGCTTAAGCTATAGTTACAACTTGTAACTATAGCTTAAGCTATTATCAATTACGATATTTCATAAATAGATTAGCGCTGGCTTTCTACAGTTTCGCTAAATTAGCGGAGAGGTATCAGCTTTTAGCGCGCACTAACGTTTGCCCAACTCTGTCTGTAGGTCTACTTTAATGGTTAATTAGTTTTCTCGTAAATTAATATAATACAGGCAACGTGCCATGTATAAAAATTATGAAATATATTTCCATGCCAAAAACTCCAGAACGAAAACGATTGTTGATTGGGAGCTATACTCATAAATTCTAGATTTTATAACCTCAAAAGTTTGATAAAAAGTTCTTTTTATAGCATCTTCAATTTCTCGAATAAAATTTCTTATAACTTTTCTCTGCGTTACATCTCAGATGATATTACCAGGATTTTGATCAAAATTTGACGGTTATATCATAAGATTTCTTGTAAACCTAGTTGGAAAAGTTGTTTCGAGAATATACATTTAAAATATATTTTAAAGAATAAGCATATAATCTAGCCACTTAAAGAAAATGTGTATTTATATATATTTAAGGATGGATTTGAATTTAGTCAGTCTTTGCAGGTTTATAAAAATAATAAACCATGACAAACAGATAAGCAGTGTCAAATTTATTTCCACAGACAACTTGTCTTAAAGTTTAATAAATTACAAACCCCAGTTTATTCCGCTGAAGACAGGGGTGGGTTTAGGGCTATTAACTCCTGTTTTATAACGCTCTCGTCTTAACTCTATCGATTCTCCATTAAAAATATAGGCCTCTATAAACCAACTACGGATTAGCAGTAGCAAATATATTTCACTTGGCCAATTTTCTCACTGCTAAGTGTATTTCATGTCTCAGTTTACAATTTCAAACCCTCTAGTATAAACATTTCCGAAGATAAGACAAAAAATTGGATAAAAAAATATAAAGATTTCCAATGTAAAATAATAGCATAGAATATATAAAAGATTTAGTAGAGAAATATATTTATATCAGCGGTATGGGATACATTTCTAATGCATTACACTAAATCCTACAAAAGATACATTCCATTAAAAGTAATAAACTATTAATTTCGGATTTATATCAGCGGTATGGGATACATTTCTAATGCATTACACTAAATCCTACAAAAGATACATTCCATTAAAAGTAATAAACTATTAATTTCGGATTTATATCAGCGGTATGGGATACATTTCTAATGCATTACACTAAATCCTACAAAAGATACAATCCATTAAAAGTAATAAACTATTAATTTCGGATTAACTCTCCCAAATATATTTAACATGTCCAAATCTCCTAATATTATAATCATGAAAATCAAAACTCCTATATTTTATAGGTTTACTATCAAAATAAAAAAGTCCGACTCGCAGGAACTGCGTCATCTTAGCGCGGTTACATCTCGAAGAAATGGAATAGATTAGCATCACAAATCACAGGAAACTGACAGTAGTCAAATTACACAGAAGCGGATAATTCTTAATCTGTATGAAGCAATACAATTATGTACTCTATAGGCTCTATTCTAAACAAACAAAAATTCCTTGTCATTTTAAATATTTAAGTCTTGTTTTACTAGCAAATTCGTTTTATTGTTATAATCAACTGTAAATATGTGCTTCATGGCGAATTAAATTCCATTCTGTCGTAGGTTAAATCTTTCTATAAGATAAGAAATAACAATAACTTCAGTTGGAGGCTATGAGGAAGGTTATATAGACAGCAGAATTCAAAACAAACTACGTCATCATGATTAGGCACTGCCATCATGATTACCACAGCCACTCCATACTTATTATGAATACCTTAGACCGTTTCTTAGCTTATTTTTTTACAATACTAATTTTACTGATAAATGCAATTTAAAAGTAGAAACAACCAATTAAAAAGTGAGATAAAGTAAGAGAAAAACAATTTTAAAACAACAAAACAAACACTTTTTAAGTTTTAACCGCTTATATCTCTCATTGACGTTGCCCCATCGAATATTGCTTCAGAACCTTTTTTGTAGAGAATTTAGTAAGCATTCGAATGGTCACTTTCCACTTATTACGATTTCCCAACCGTTATCGAGATATTTACGAAAAATGTATGGAGATCCGAAAACTTTTCATATCTATTAATAAAATAATTTTTTTCGCATACTTCCTTATATCCAAAATTTAAACATCTTAGTTGGGACTAATTTCCAAGATGTAGAAAATATTTCAATTGAATCCCGCGATTCTAAGTACTCACAAAAAAATAATGACTTACAAAAACATTGATTCCACTTATCTCAGAAACGGTTAAAGCTATCGCCTTAAAAATGGGTTCATTCGTTTTCCTAGCCCAAGAAACCTATAAAACAAGTACCTGCAAGCATATGAACTCAAAAACGTAAGCGTTAAGATTTTTTTTGCGCGAATTTCGCCCCAAACACTATCTTCTAGTGGGCGGATTCTGCTGGTTAACGAACTTGACCTTTCAAATTAGACGACAGATTTTTTTACCAAATTTCGTCAAAATCGGACCATTTTTGAGCTTGCTAGAGAGCGAACAGACAAGCATATATAAATATATATATATATATATATATATATATATATATATATATATATATATACAAATTTGAACCACCTATATTTTCGTGATCTATGGTCTGAAACGAGAAAGTTTCTAGTCAGCACTTCCGGATGGCGTCGTGAGGTCAACCTCATAAGCGGGTTCTCCCTATGAAGATAGGGAGTAACCGTGCTAAAACACATTGACACCTAGGTGAGCATTATGAAATAAACGGTCATAATTTGTCTTATTAAATGTATAATCTCTTCCTGTTCATTATATTTCTCTATAATACACCATTAACCACTTTTCATATACTTATTGTTAACAAACCCAGAGAGAACATATATTATACAGCATAGGTGAGGAGTTACTCATATATTTCGGCTTACCACATTTTCTACTTTATGTTTCTTAACAAATCTAGTCACTATTCGTCATATTTATAGTGTGTAAAAATAAAAAGTCCCTAAAATATACTTTTGGGTGAGAATTAGAAGATATATTTCAGCTATTCACATTTCCTAACAGTGCGTTTTGAATCTTAGTGACTGTTTATTGTTTGTTTTTTCATTAAAAAAAAACAACAAATATTAAGCTATACTTATTTATAAGCATTATTTTTTTAATTACTAAGGGAATATTCTTTAAAAAAAATTAAGATTGGAAAAAAATAAGAAAGTCTTGTCCATTATTATAAAAATATCAAAGGCAGTTAGAATCGTTATGTTTTGGTTGACTGCTGTTATATTTTCATCAAACCTTTGTTCACTATTCTATTTATTATTTTATTATACAGGTTTATATTCAATGAGTGAAAGATATTTATTTAGATTTTTTTCTCTCAAGGTATAAAATAGGAACAAATTTCAAATTAATTATGAAAATCATAAATAGCTTATTAAATTATATATGATGTTAAGCAACCATAAAGAAGAGTGGATTTACAGAAAATATTAGAATCCAATTATATTAAACCAAAGATTGTTGGGAGCCAGAGGAAGGGTTTGTATTCATATGTTTGTGATTCATTGTATTTAGCTGGGTATGCTTCCTTAAGGAAACTGTAAAATTTTGTATTTGTCTATGGAAATATATGGATGAAGATGATGTATTATATGATTAATAATACTTGTTTTCCCACATATTCATGTAAACATGTGAGTTCACTCACTCTCACTCACTCCTATATGTGTGTATATAGATAAAGAGTGAGTGTACGCTTGTATATTATGCTTAAGGTTTCTTTTCTGGGGTATGGTGATGTTACTGGTACGGCGTTCGACTCCTGCGGGAGTGTTTGGCGCGTTATATAGGAACAACAAGTTCATTATAAAATGTAAAAAGTCTAGTAGAGAAAATATAAGGATATACAAGAGTAGTATGAGGAAGCAGGATGGGATTCCTGATGATAACGCCACAAAAACTAGCCCTCCAGTCCAGTAACAAATACATACATTTCCAAAAAAGAAACATATTTATAAGTATAAAAAGCACTAGCTAACTCAAATTTGTCTAAGGATAACGTCCTAAAAATAAATGTAAATTTGATTTATGTCAACTAGCTTCATTGCTACCTGGTTATATCATACAGTGAGAATTTTCTAAATTTAATACTAAAAACGAAATAATTACCAAATAAGAAAAATTAACTTAAAAAAGAGTTATTTTCAGATCAAGACTTTTATACAATAATGTAAACATAAATAAATAAATGGCTGCAAATATTTTATAAAAATATTGTTTACAAATGTAATCGTAAACGAAAAATTAACGTAAACATGGATTAAAAATTGCCAATCTATATCTGATCATGAGAATCTTTCAAAATCTCGGTCTTAAGATAGAATCCTCAATGGAATTAAGTCTCTTGCTACAGCCATGCAGACAAGTCAAACCACCTTATGTCTTTTTGAGCAGAACTTACGATTGTTGGCCTTAGCGGTGCTGAAAAGTGCCAGGAGGACGGACTCATAAGTAGCGATTTCCGGGGTTTGGCCGAAATCCTCATGATCCGCCTTCAGGAAATGCAAGGTGTCAAATGGAAGTGCATGAGATGGGAAGAGGGGGGGACTTATCGACCTATTGTGCCCCCTCCTCGTTCTTCCTCGGACTTCGGCTACTCCCTTCAAATGGATTTAATTTCCTTCAAGTGGTAGAATAAATGATTTCCCACTCTGAGGAACTGGACCATCTTTATATGTAGAAAACTCTGGATCGTTATATCTGAGTAGCCCTTTAAAAAAAATAATCTTCCCCTAAAAATGACATATCCAACTAAATATTTTGCTCAGTAATCAAACGCCAAAAATAAAACAAGACATATCCAATATGCAAGAAAAATATTATAAGCGTCTTGAGCTGTGACAAGCCTACTCCTATCACTCCTAAAAAAAAAAAAATAATAATAAAAACAAAATAAAAAAAAATAATACTTACACCTACAACCTAGCCCATGTACATGAGAAAAAACGTCTGAGCAACTATGTTTATAAACTAACTACAAAAAAATAGAAGAAACTGCACCAGCTTTAACACACTCGATGTCTGAAAGGATTTTTCATGGCTCATGGCCTCTATCCAAATCGCCCCTCACAACCGAAAATACTTAGCTAGTTTCCCAGCAAAAGAAGAATATAATAAAAATCTTGAAAGAACAACATGAAAAGGATCCCCTTGCCTCCCAACTCTTTATCCACATCCTACCGAGGTTTAGTCAAGGCTAAATCTTCTTCGACCTAATATCCACGAAGGCTTTTGAGTTTTTTAAAGGCGTTATTGTTATAATTATACAATTATTTTGCTGGTAAATTAATATAATGAACCGGAACGGAAACGATTGTTGATTGGGTGCCCATAAGTTCGAGGTTCTATAATCTCAAAATGGTTCCGAGAGGGAAAAAAAACCTCAAAAACAAATGTGCTCGTTTAACATTTTTTTATGCCTAGTTAGTTGTAAAATACTGATTTAATATTGGTTTTCCATTTGATTAGTAGTTCTGATCACAAAACACCTTTATGCCTAGTTAGTTGTAAAATACTGATTTAATATTGGTTTTCCATTTGATTAGTAGTTCTGATCACAAAACACCTTTATGCCTAGTTAGTTGTAAAATACTGATTTAATATTGGTTTTCCATTTGATTAGTAGTTCTGATCACAAAACACCTTTATTCCTAGTTAGTTGTAAAATTCTGATTTAATATTGGTTTTCCATTTGATTAGTAGTTCTGATCACAAAACACCTTTATGCCTAGTTAGTTGTAAAATACTGATTTAATATTGGTTTTCCATTTGATTAGTAGTTCTGATCACAAAACACCTTTATGCCTAGTTAGTTGTAAAATACTGATTTAATATTGGTTTTCCATTTGATTAGTAGTTCTGATCACAAAACACCTTTATGCCTAGTTAGTTGTAAAATACTGATTTAATATTGGTTTTCCATTTGATTAGTAGTTCTGATCACAAAACACCTTTATGCCTAGTTAGTTGTAAAATACTGATTTAATATTGGTTTTCCATTTGATTAGTAGTTCTGATCACAAAACACCTTTATGCCTAGTTAGTTGTAAAATACTGATTTAATATTGGTTTTCCATTTGATTAGTAGATCTGATCACAAAACACCTTTATGCCTAGTTAGTTGTAAAATACTGATTTAATATTGGTTTTCCATTTGATTAGTAGTTCTGATCACAAAACACCTTTATGCCTAGTTAGTTGTAAAATACTGATTTAATATTGGTTTTCCATTTGATTAGTAGTTCTGATCACAAAACACCTTTATGCCTAGTTAGTTGTAAAATACTGATTTAATATTGGTTTTCCATTTGATTAGTAGTTCTGATCACAAAACACCTTTATGCCTAGTTAGTTGTAAAATACTGATTTAATATTGGTTTTCCATTTGATTAGTAGTTCTGATCACAAAACACCTTTATGCCTAGTTAGTTGTAAAATACTGATTTAATATTGGTTTTCCATTTGATTAGTAGTTCTGATCACAAAACACCTTTATGCCTAGTTAGTTGTAAAATACTGATTTAATATTGGTTTTCCATTTGATTAGTAGTTCTGATCACAAAACACCTTTATGCCTAGTTAGTTGTAAAATACTGATTTAATATTGGTTTTCCATTTGATTAGTAGTTCTGATCACAAAACACCTTTATGCCTAGTTAGTTGTAAAATACTGATTTAATATTGGTTTTCCATTTGATTAGTAGTTCTGATCACAAAACACCTTTATGCCTAGTTAGTTGTAAAATACTGATTTAATATTGGTTTTCCATTTGATTAGTAGTTCTGATCACAAAACACCTTTATGTCGACCGTTTTCTCACAGAGTAAAAATCACACAGTACCTAGTGAAAACTAAAACAATATTTTAAATCACTTATTTTATTCCCGAAAAAATGGTATTACCCAGGAAGCCTCATACGTATATGTAACTTTTAAACGATTTTTTTTCTAAAATACCATAAAGATGGTGTATTTAAGATATCTGAAATGAAACTAAATTATCCTTAGTTTATTTGGTGTAGAAAAAAAAGCTATCCTCTCTGCTGAGTTTTACCTAAATTTGCATGTATTAGAGTTGCTATCCTATATTCATCGCCGTACTCGGCCGTATTTGTGCGCAGACTAATAAAATGTAGGTGTCGATTAGCGATGCGATTATTTATACGAGAAACGAAAAAAAAAAAAAAAAAAAAAAGAAAAAAAAATCTCCATTACCCACAGAGACTTATCTTCTATATATATAAAAATCACGTGTCTGTCTGTTTGTTTGTTCCTTATACAAATCCACACCGTTTGACCGATTTTGACCAAACTTGGAATAATGGTAGGTCTTGATACGAGAAATCTCCTAGGCTAGGTCAAAAAAATCTACCAGCTGTCTGTCTGTATGTTTGTCTCTTATACAAATCAACACCGTTCGTCCGATTTTGACTAAACTCGGTACACATGTATGTCTTGATACGGGGGTGTTATAGGTTAGGTCAAAGTCGTCTAGGACTCACAGTTGGGAGGCCTCGGGTTCATAACAGTTACAGATTCGTGTCATTAGATTTTAATAATACTTATTTGGTTTCTAATTTATTTAGGATTTTCTATATGCAGAAAGTAGGTGTAGCATGGCACGCCGGGTAACAGCTAGTACATTCATAATTTACTAATATCTTACTGACTGAAATATGACACAATGCAAATTAAATACAAACCTAAACTTTTGTCACAAAATATCATACTAACGATTATAGAAAAAGAAATACAGAGAATGAAAGAAATTTGACGAAGAGAAAAATTAGAGAAAAAAATTATATTTCAAAAACAAAGGACAGAAAAAAACAATAGATTCCAAAGGTTTCATCTTGTAGAGCTTAAATAACATAAATTGAATTGACTTTGTTAATTCTCTTTTATTGGCCTTCCACCTGGAAAATATTGGACTAACGAAGTAAAAATTGACTTGTTTCTTTGTAAAATGTAGAAAAGATTTCATAATTTGTATAATTTTAATATATTCGTCTGTGGCAATTTTAAGTAAATGTAATATTGGGAAAATTAATAATTACAATTAATTAGATCTATAATTAATTGTATAACTGGATATATATATATATATATATATATATATATATATATATTATAATTGTTTTGGAGGGAAAAGTCTTAGTTGAGGATGGTCATAAATATGTATAAACTCAGATCAGACATAGAGGTTATATAGAAACAAGGTAGGGTGGGTAGTTCCTATGTGTTAGAGTTTATTCTATTTATCCTTAAGAAATGGTATCAGTCAATATCAGATCAGACATGGAGGTTATATAGAAACAAGGTAGGGTGGGTAGTTCCTATGTGTTGGAGTTTATTCTATTTATCCTTAAGAAATGGTGTCAGTCAATATCAGATCAGACATGGAGGTTATATAGAAACAAGGTAGGGTGGGTAGTTCCTATGTGTTGGAGTTTATTCTATTTATCCTTAAGAAATGGTATCAGTCAATATCAGAACAGACATAGAGGTTATATAGAAACAAGGTAGGGTGGGTAGTTCCTATGTGTTGGAGTTTATTCTATTTATCCTTAAGAAATGGTATCAGTCAATATCAGATCAGACATGGAGGTTATATAGAAACAAGGTAGGGTGGGTAGTTCCTATGTGTTGGAGTTTATTCTATTTATCCTTAAGAAATGGTATCAGTCAATATCAGATCAGACATGGAGGTTATATAGAAATAAGGTAGGGTGGGTAGTTCCTATGTGTTGGAGTTTATTCTATTTATCCTTAAGAAATGGTATCAGTCAATATCAGATCAGACATGGAGGTTATATAGAAACAAGGTAAGGTGGGTAGTTCCTATGTGTTGGAGTTTATTCTATTTATCCTTAAGAAATGGTATCAGTCAATATTAGAACAGACATAGAGGTTATATAGAAACAAGGTAAGGTGGGTAGTTCCTATGTGTTGGAGTTTATTCTATTCATCCTTAAGAAATGGTATCAGTCAATATCAGACCAGACATGGAAATTATACAGAAACAAGGTAGGGTGGGTAGTTCCTATGTGTTGGAGTTTATTCTATTCATCCTTAAGAAATGGTGTCAGTCAATATTGTTGTGTATCAATCTTATAACGTTACATCCTACGTACATAATTATATTTATCAAACAAAATTTCCACCGGCTTACCAATGAGTTTTTTAGTGATCTAACAGTAATTGCATTAAGGATTGATTTTGCAAACAGGACCATAAATGATATGCAGTTGTTTAAAAAAGGCTCTCCGATGAAAAAATTTCATTACCTTAAGCAATTTCCCGAGTGCTTATCTTCCGATTTGGAGCCATTCGACAGCTCATAAAATGCCCGCTTCGACGGAGGTGTTCTCCCCTATCTTCAGGAGCCGTTTCATCCTCCCTCGACACTTAATCCATCTCGTGAGCAGGTTTTATATCTTTAAGCCCTTCTTTAAAATACTGTCTGATGGACAGGACGTGAGTCATCCTAGCACGCTTTGATTTAAAATATTTAATAAATTAATTTATTGGAAGGACAGAAAACGTTCCTGACTTCACGAATTCTATATAATACTTCAAATAAAATTTCTCTTTTAGTCTTATTGAAGCATATACACGTATGTTTTATATGTCTTACAATTCTTAATTTGCGTCTTTCGATAGAACGTACTCTTTTATCTATTTGTCAACCTAACCCCATACTTGAAGATATAAGGAAAACTACGAACTACCCAAAAATGAATGTGCAGACATATAGCTTATATTTGCATAAGGTCATGATTATGTATACCAAATAATAAGTGCCTCATAACGCCAAAACTTGTGGAGAAATAACAATAGAGACTTTCCATCACTAGGCATGTTTTCGGATTGTAAGCGATTCCTATTGTAGTTGATATTGAACCTTTCTTTGGATAGATACCTGGACACAAGAATTAATCTGGAAACTGAGACGCAGACAGAGAATCCAAAAATGTAACAAAATTGAGCGTGGACGAAGAAAGAATTGCATTACTAGACATTAGCAAACTTACTAACAACTTTATAACAAGTGGCACAAAATATAGACAAAGACTAGCTACAACACTCCACGAGAAATCATGGGCGTATAATAAGGGAGGACTGAGCGGGCTCTAGCCCCCCCCCCCAAAAGTCGATTTAATCGGTAAAGATGTGTCACGAAAACCTTAAAAATAAATTAAATAAGATCACTTAGATCAGAAAAAATACTTTTTTGGGTGTAATAGCGTTTTACTTGTCTAACTATTCCAAATTCTAGAATGTTAGTATTCCATATCCCCTGTATGCTCCCCCCCCCCTTGGAAATGTTTACTATATAGGTCTATGCGAGTGATATCCCCCGAATGCTCTCCCCCCCCCCCCGGAAATGTTTACTATATAGGTCTATGCGAGTGATATCCCCCGAATGCTCTCCCCCCCCCCCCCCGGAAATGTTTACTACATAGGTCTATGCGAGTGATATCCCCCGAATGCTCTCACCCCCCCCCCGGAAATGTTTACTATATAGGTCTATGCGACTGATATCCCCCGAATGCTCTCACCCCCCCCCCCGGAAATGTTTACTATATAGGTCTATGCGAGTGATATCCCCCGAATGCTCTCACCCCCCCCCCCCCTCCCGGAAATGTTTACTATATAGGTCTATGCGAGTGATAAAGGAAACCGTGAATGCCAGGCCATCGAGTAATCGACTGATAAGAAGGAAAGAAGTCGTGATTACCTGGCTCAGAATTGGTCATTCAACACAAACTCACTCTCTTTTAACGATAATACGAGAACAGGCCGTATGCAGGCTTTGTCACAAGCAATTGACAGTCAAACACATCCTGAGAGACTGTAAGGACAGGGACTACTTGAACTTTGTGCATGACTTACTGACAGAAGAAATTTGGAGAACATTTACATAACGCTCATTGAGAAAACACGTTAAGGCACCAAGATAATACTCTCCGCCAGGTATAAAATTACTAACATTTTTAGTGGGAGCTTTTTGTAAAACCTGCCTAATTTAGACATCGAGAGACTGTCTACTACTCGTACTTATTCAGATTACTTTCATGTGAGTTGCATGTTTTTTGACAACCGCAAGAAGCCAACAGGATATAAACCAACTGTAGAGGAGGCTGCAAGGTCAAAGTTTTTACGTTTTGGGTATGACGGAGACGCCAGTCTGGCAAAAACGAGATCATTATTAGGCTTTAGGCTAGGATTGGTCGCCAGATACTAAATCTGGCGACCGATCCTAGCCTAAACCCACCCTGCTCCAGTAGGCGACAGACCTCGGCCACATACCAGACAATAAAACGGTGTTTCAGTTTTATATCACTCCTACATTGCTTCATAACGTGATATTGTTTTACACACACACACAAACACATACTCATATTTTCGTTTGGACGTGTATGTATATATATATATATATATATTTATTTTTATTTTTCTTTATTAGGAGATACAATCCACTTCAAACTTAATAATACACTGTATAAGATACATACATAGTCAACTTACAATTGGGCGTCTCCTTCACCCTCGTTACGTGGGCTTGAAAACATCAAGCCCACAAAATTCAGTTTTATATCACTCCTACATTGCTTCATAACGTGATATTGTTTTACACACACACACAAACACATACTCATATTTTCGTTTGGACGTGTATGTATATATATATATATATATATATATATATATATATATATATATATATATACATGATTATTTTGATTTGTTTCTTTACAAGGAGGTAAATTTCAGGTTAATTAACCTCCTTCATTCTCGTAATTGGGGCCCGCAACTACCAAGGCGTAGTTGATGTGAGACCTAAACTTTAGTAATTTCTAGTCTATGAACTTAGCTTCAGCGAAAAATTAAAAAAAAAATTACATTACTAATAATAAAAAAAAAATTGAATGTAAACACAATAACATTCATTTAACTGTAATTTCATAATAACCAGATAATACAACCCAAGGACGTATAAAATCACACAATATCAACTAAAACAACCCAAAGATAGAATCACAAGTCTACTCACACAAACACCAAACAAAAGATATACAATTTCAGAAGTACTGACGAACAATGTCGAGGATTCATTACTCAGGGGCCATGGAAGGAGCGCACAGTGGACCGATTCCCCATAACTAGATGGACAAAACACAAGTAAACAGATCATAACAATAAGGACATTATATTACTAGAGATACTTTAGATAAGGTGAATTCACCGTATTATCTCATTATCTGCGGTGTCTGGAAGGTTAGGGTCCCTTCAAGCTGTGGGAAAATATGAGAGAAGCTCCTCATTATCTGCGGTGTCTGGAAGGTTAGGGTCCCTTCAAGCTGGGGGAAAATATGAGAGAAGCTCCTCATTATCTGCGGTGTCTGGAAGGTTAGGGTCCCTTCAAGCTGGGGGAAAATATGAGAGAAGCTCCTCATTATCTGTGGTGTCTGGAAGGTCAGGGTCCCTTCAAGCTGGGGGAAAATATGAGAGAAGCTCCTCATTATCTGCGGTGTCTGGAAGGTTAGGGTCCCTTCAAGCTGGGGGAAAATATGAGAGAAGCTCCTCATTATCTGCGGTGTCTGGAAGGTTAGGGTCCCATCAAGTTGGGGGGAAATATGAGAGAAGCTCCTCATTATCTGCGGTGTATGGAAGGTTAGGGTCCCTTCAAGCTGGGGGAAAATATCAGAGAAGCTCCTCATTATCTGCGGTGTCTGGAAGGTTAGGGTCCCATCAAGCTGGGGGAAAATATGAGAGAAGCTCCTCATTATCTGCGGTGTATGGAAGGTTAGGGTCCCTTCAAGCTGGGGGAAAATATGAGAGAAGCTCCTCATACTAATTTCGACATAGTTACTTGTGAAGTGGAATTAATCAGTTTTTAATTTGGTTTATACTGTTATTATGGATAAAACAATTAGGGGTATGCAGATACTATATATGCATTTATTTGATGTAAATTAATGGAATACATAAACATATGCTCTTTAAAACAAAGGGGTTTTTCTTAAAGTGAAATAATAGCGTTAACTTTCTGTGGACAAAAACTACATGAGAGCCAAAGAATGCCAGACTGATTTTTTATTCATATGATAGTTTAAAATTTGTAGTTTCTAACAGCATCAACCGTTTTATTCATATGATAGTTTAAAATTTGTAGTTTCTAACAGCATCAACCGTTTTATTTTTCCGATATATTGTTAAAACACTTTTATACAGTTTTTCCAGTAGTTTTATTTTTTAAATACTAATTTTATTCGTACATATATATATATATATATATATATATATATATATATATATATATATATATATATTACTTAGTGGTATTCCAAAAGATTTTTTTTAAATAGAATAAATTCCTAATAGCTTTATAGCTTTTTTAAAATTTTCATTATTGCTTATTGAAAAATAAATAAATTATTTAAAAAATGTAGTGCACCCGTTAACTTATTTCTCTCCGTAATAAATAAAAAAATAATAAATAAAATGGTCTACATGAGTCCGAAACCTTTTTACGGTAATATTCAAAATCACTTTGTCCTAATTTGAATATATATATGTACACAAATATATACATAGAAATATATATACAGGTCTAGGTAGTTGGTAACAGCTTATTCACTCTTTATTTATTTTATATTACATTTTTCTTGTCACAACATTTCGGCTACAATATATATATATATATATATATATATATATATATATATATATATATATATATATATATATACAGGTAGTTGGTAACAGCTTATTCACTCTTTATTTATTTTATATTACATTTTTCTTGTCACAACATTTCGGCTACAATATATATATATATATATGTATATATATATATATATATACAGGTAGTTGGTAACAGCTTATTCACTCTTCATTTATTTTATATTACATTTTTCTTGTCACAACATTTCGGCTACAATATATATATATATATATATATATATATATATATATATATATATATATATACAGGTAGTTGGTAACAGCTTATTCACTCTTCATTTATTTTATATTACATTTTTCTTGTCACAACATTTCGGCTACAATGTATATATATATTGCTTTGCATTAGTAGACTTTTAGGTATACTTTTTTACGGCGTGTGAAATGGAATAAAACCTTTCAAGGCGATATATTTAACCGTAAAAACTAGAAACACTTAAGTTGTTTTGTTTCAGGTACTCAAGAACGTTACATTTCAAACTCATGTCTCAGACTCATTAAAACAAAGATAAATGAATTTCGGTAATGGTTGGGGTTATGGAATTAAATATATTTTATCAACAGATATTAGCAGGTTTGGACGATTTGTTTTTATTTTCTCAAGTAATCATTTGAAAGCCAAGCACATGTCCTTCCTAAATAATTCAGGCGAAAATGTCTTGTAAGAGCAACCTTTTTTGAAGGAAACAGTTTTGTGTGTGTGTATATATATATATATATATATATATATATATATACACACATACATATACATATATAACTCAAATAAAACATATATTTTAAATAATATACTCCAATCCTAATGTTGTTGTTTGTAATTTATAAAATGTCTATAAAACACTTATCATTTTGTATGATTATCTTAGCATTTATTTACAAATATCTTTTTTATATTTAAATCATAAGTTTGTCCATGGAGTACATCATTTAAATATTTTCATTATGAACATTCACTACAATAATAATATTTGCTGAAAGAAAAGGGAACAAAAATAATTTATAAATAATAAACTTGTATAAGACTTATAAAATAACACAGAGAAGTTCAAACCATCATAAAATATAAACACACATGTTGCAGAATTATTCTTTTATTTTCAATTATTCTTATATTTATTGTATTAAACCATAAATTAATTAATTTTAGTTTGCTTAATCAATTAATTTCTGTAGATAAATGTTTTTTATTATCTGTTTTATTTGCATGTTTAAATATTTTTCGTTTCTTATTATTTCATTTATAAATTATTTGATTTTTTCATCCATCTAATTAATTGCTTCATTGTGTTATGTTTTATTAGCTTTTTATTAAAAAAGGATTGAAAAGTGTGAGATATTGTTCTATTATTGACATAAAATGTAATCATTTACTGTTACAATCCATTTTAGTAATTACTAATTTCATGATAAACAAGTAGCTAATTTATAGACTTCTTTTAAGTTAATATGCATAAAAACTTTTAAAAAAGAACATGTTTACGTTTTAGGGTTACTGTTGTTTGTAAAAAAAAATAAAAATGTTCACTTATTAACTATTTTTAAATGAACACATATAGACATGATTTATTTTGTTATTTACTTTATTAATGTTTTTTATTTGATTGTCTCTTGTGCGTTTAATATTTTATTTTAAAAATTATACATATTGTTATTCTTTTGCATAAGAAGAAGTAAATATAAAATTATTTTAAAGTTATTTCCTTTTTTTTTGTTTGTAAGCAGGTGCTTATTTATTTATTAATTTACAAAAATTGAGTTCCACAGCTATGTTTGTAATTGTTCATGACAACAATATGAACAAGACACTCTGTCGAATCGAAATTAGCAATAGAACAATAAGTAGTAATAAGCTGGGGACCGAAAACCAGCAAAATGAGACCAATGGTAATAATTATCCCCAAAAAAACATAAATGTGAAATAGAGGCCAAGTTCCTGCCACCACAAAGAAACACTCCCTTCCTCAAAAATATCCCCTCCTAAAACCCCCCAAAAACGCCTTACCATTCTACACTCCAAAAAAAGTAGTATGGGTTGGTGTATTAATTCAACCAAAAATATTTGCCAATACAAGAGATGATACAAGAAAGAAATGGCCAAGTTCATTACTTGGAAGACCTCATAGTTACTTACTAAGAACAGTAAAGACACTTCAACTGACCTTTAAAAACAACAATAAAAATACTTATATCCAGTTACTAAAATATCACATTCCTCAACCAGGTATATTCTTAAACTTGGCAATGTTTAGTTTTTATCTAAAGATAATTTCGGCACAAAAAAAACATTGCCAAGTTTAAGAATATACCTGGTTGAGGAAAGTGATATTTTAGTAACTGGATATAAGTATTTTTATTGTTGTTTTTAAAGGTCAGTTGAAGTGTCTTTACTGTTCTTAGTAAGTAACTATGAGGTCTTCCAAGTAATGAACTTGGCCATTTCTTTCTTGTATCATCTCTTGTATTGGCAAATATTTTTGGTTGAATTAATACACCAACCCATACTACTTTTTTTGGAGTGTAGAATGGTAAGGCGTTTTTGGGGGGTTTTAGGAGGGGATATTTTTGAGGAAGGGAGTGTTTCTTTGTGGTGGCAGGAACTTGGCCTCTATTTCACATTTATGTTTTTTTGGGGATCTCATTTCTTTTTTCTAAGTATTAAATAGAATTTAGTTGCCGCATACCTACTGGCTTTTGTACTTCATATAAAACCAGGGTCTTTGGATTCTGCATAAGGTTCTCCTTACTGCTTGATATTTGATACCAATAATCAACCTACATACATCTAATCACTAGACTAGAAAAGTTAGAAGCTCTTCCAAATGACATTACTTTAGAGGACAAATTAATTGCTCTCTTAACTAAACTGTTAAACTGTAAAACACAGTAACCTTATCCCGAGGATAAAGATCACAATAGGGAAAGTGTAGAAGGCCTTCAAGAAAAATATAAGAACAAAAATGACTCGACTTTGAAAAACTTAGTATCTGTTTTGAAGTATATTATGCAGTGAACCCCTACGACTTTATTTACTACATTTAAGAAAGAAGTCAGAACTGTTTTTAAGATGCGTCGAAATGTTTTTTAAAACATCAAATATAGGTTCTCCTTACCAAGACGATTCATTTGATACCCCACATGATGGGTTTCAGAAGGAATGATGGCATTTCGATGGAACAAGAAGTAGAAAACGTCATAGGTAATATGACACTCCCGTATCAAGACCTACCTGCGTGCCAAGTTTGAACAAAATAGGCCAAACGGTGTGAATTGGTATAAGGAACAAACATACAGACAGACAGCTGAAAGACCTTTTTTACCTAGCCTAGTGCATTCCCCGGACCAAGGCCTACCTGTGTGCCAAGTTTGGTCAAAATCGGTCAAATGGTATGAATTTGTGTACGGAACAAACATGCAGACAGACAGCTGATAGACGATTTTGACTAGCCTATGGCACTACCCGGATAAAGACCGACATGTGTGTCAAATTTTGTCAAAACCGGTCAAACGGTGTGTATTTGTATAAGGAACAAACAGACAAACAGACAGCTGATAGACAATTTTTCCTAGCCTATGATTCTCCCCGTATCAAGACCCATCTGTGTCCCAAGTTTGGTCAAAATCGGTCAAACGGTACGGATTTGTAAGAGGAACAAACATACAGACAGACAGCTGGTATAAGATTTTTACCGAGCCTGTATGCGTCTCTATTTGTTTCTTAAAACATCAAATATAGGTTCTTCATACCGAGACAATTCATTTGATACTCCACATCATGGGTTTCGGACGGAATTACGGGTTTCCGATGGAAGTACAAAACTGGCACGCCCCCGCCCCGGAAGCGGAGTCAAACACAACTTTTCGCGATTTTTCGATTTTTTCCTTTAATAACACCTTCATATCTATCTTCATGCAAAATTTCAAGTCTCTAGCATCATGGGAAGTGCCTAATAATTTTGATGAGTCAGTGAGTGAGTGAGTGAGTGAGTCCTATAAATCCCGATTTTCGATCGCTTATATCTCAGAAACTATTCGATGTAGAATTATGAAAATTTCCAGTTTTACTCACATCCAGTAGTTTAATACCTGTGTAAAATTTCATAAATTTATCTTCACCTGGTTGAAAGTTATGAGAGGGTAAAAATCGGCTCTAAGACCGCCTGTAATATACACACAGTATGCTTAGGCCGGAACTTGGCCTGGCGCACTACCGTGCGCCTAGATTTATTTCAAAGAGCCAATTATAAACATAAACGAAAATAAATGTTTAACGTTCAAGTTTCTTTATGAATATTTATGAAATACAAAATGTTCAATAAACTATAATTAAGAAAATAAATATGAATTTGATATTACCAAAAATTGCAGAGCAAATTGTTAAGCATATGAAGCTCCAGTAGGTCGGACTTAATTTTTTTTAAAAATAAATTCACATATTTAAAATATACTAAGCGACATATGCTTCTTCCTCATTTCAATGGTATCCCAAAGATGTAAATCTCTAAAGAACTCATATTAACTTCCAATTAGAATAATCTGAAAAGATTTAAGGTTGAAATTAGACGCGGGATCTGGTGAGGATGCTCCCGGTTCGTCTCGGAAAAGAAGACTGAAGGCTGGTGAGTCACCCGCCTAAACAAGTAGTAGATATTCCTTAGGTCGAAAAGGGCTCGTTCAAATCATCAAATGAACACCTAAACACTCCAAGCGGCTAATCCCCGAAACACTAACCTACCTCTTTTCTTTCATTCTACTTCTCATTCCTAACACAACTCTCATGCTAAAAATCAACAGTCCGACTCGCTGCGACTCCATCATCTTATCGCGTTTCTCTTCATAATCCTAGTCCCATTAGTAAATGAATAGATGCAGTTTTTGATGGATCGTGAAAAATATAAAATGAAATCCCAAAGAGAAGGATGATTTAAGGCTCTACCCCCTCCTCCTCTACGTTCGCCTTATAAATACTCTATTACCAATACGTTTCTCATTTTCCGAGTTTTTTTTTTTTTTTTACTAAAATACTAATTTTAAAGTCAAATGCAATTTAAAACAATCGATTAAAAAGTGAGTTAAGCACAGACAAAAATCCGTTTAAGCAATTATTTTTCCGATTGACAAGACCCTATCGAAAATTCCTTCAGAAACTTTTTAGTAGAGAATTTAGTAAGGTTTTGAATGGTTACCTTTCACTTACTACCATTTTCTAACAGTTATCAAGATATTTACCAAACTATACCAAGATCCCAAAACTTTTAATGTCCATTAATAAAATATTTTTTATTATACTTAAATAAATCCAAATATAACCCAAATTTAAAACATGTAGAAAATATTTCAATTGAATCGAAAAATTATATGTACTCCAACCTTTAACTATTTTTATCCACTTTTCTCGAATACGGCTACAGATATGACCTTGTAAATGGGATCTATCGGTTTTCTACTTTATGAAACCTATTAGTAGTGAACCGCCAACCATATGGACTCCAAACCTATTAGTAGTGAACCGCCAACCATATGGACTCCAAACCTATTAGTAGTGAACCGCCAACCATATGGACTCCAAACCTATTAGTAGTGAACCGCCAACCATATGGACTCCAAACCTATTAGTAGTGAACCGCCAACCATATGGACTCCAAACCTATTAGTAGTGAACCGCCAACCATATGGACTCCAAACCTATTAGTAGTGAACCGCCAACCATATGGACTCCAAACCTATTAGTAGTGAACCGCCAACCATATGGACTCCAAACCTATTAGTAGTGAACCGCCAACCATATGGACTCCAAACCTATTAGTAGTGAACCGCCAACCATATGGACTCCAAACCTATTAGTAGTGAACCGCCAACCATATGGACTCCAAACCTATTAGTAGTGAACCGCCAACCATATGGACTCCAAACCTATTAGTAGTGAACCGCCAACCATATGGACTCCAAACCTATTAGTAGTGAACCGCCAACCATATGGACTCCAAACCTATTAGTAGTGAACCGCCAACCATATGGACTCCAAACCTATTAGTAGTGAACCGCCAACCATATGGACTCCAAACCTATTAGTAGTGAACCGCCAACCATATGGACTCCAAACCTATTAGTAGTGAACCGCCAACCATATGGACTCCAAACCTATTAGTAGTGAACCGCCAACCATATGGACTCCAAACCTATTAGTAGTGAACCGCCAACCATATGGACTCCAAACCTATTAGTAGTGAACCGCCAACCATATGGACTCCAAACCTATTAGTAGTGAACCGCCAACCATATGGACTCCAAACCTATTAGTAGTGAACCGCCAACCATATGGACTCCAAACCTATTAGTAGTGAACCGCCAACCATATGGACTCCAAACCTATTAGTAGTGAACCGCCAACCATATGGACTCCAAACCTATTAGTAGTGAACCGCCAACCATATGGACTCCAAAACGTAAGCGTAACCATTTTATTTCCTCCAAAAACCATGTTCCTGTCCACGGATCCTCCTGGTTAACGAACTTGACCATTGAAATTAGACAAAAGATTTCATCTAAATCCGAGCATTTTTGAGCCTATGCGAGACAGACATACAAATATATATATATATATATATATATATATATATATATATATATATATATATATATATATATATATACACACACACATGGTGTATCGGATAATAGTGTCAACCTTTCAGGAGGTGATAGTTGACCTAAAGTGAAACAAAAACAGAAACAGAGTAAATTCATATTTTATATATTTTTTTATGTCGATCATGTTTTTTTATGAATAGGTAGTAAATACTGAAAACCCGTTTACTCTAAATAAACTCCAATCATGGCATCGTCAAGTAGATGGAATTTTTTTTTGAGTCACCAAGGTTTGTAATGTTCATTATGTTCATTGTAAGTCTATTTCAGGGCGGTTCCATTAACCAAATTCAGGTTATTATTTTTTTTTTGTTTTTCAGGAATTTTTCACTCTGTCAACTGAATGCAATGGGAATTATTCTTCCGGGGCCTTATCTTGGTATTCCAATCCTTACAATGAATTGGGTATTATCCTCAACGAGAAGATAACACTAGCTAAATTGTTTGTTGTAAGGTAACAATGTGTTCAGATATACTTACAGTATTCAGACATGGTTCACTGTTATGGTGAGGCCCGGTGGAATTAATTAGAAGCCACCCACCAATACGCCAGACGGCGGGATGCGCGTTTGAGAATTACAATGACACGTTTCCTCCCTTCCTCCATAATGGCCCGATTTTTATTAAATTTGGCATAAAAATCTTTCGCCTGATTTGAAAGGTCGAGTTCGTTAACCTGGAGAATCCGTCAACCGGAAAATGGTTTTTGGGGCAAAATTCGTGCGAGAGAAATCATAACGCTTAATCTTTTAAGTTAATATGCTTGTAGGAACACTTTTTCTAGGTTTTCTAACGTAAGAAAACGAATGAAACCGTTTCTAAAGCAATGTCTATTATCGTTCAGGAGAAAGAATCTTTCCCATGTAATTTTCAGTTTGGGTATTCAAAAACAATTGATTCGATTGAAACTTGATCCAAACGTTGGTAATTCATCTAAGCAAGGATGCGGTGGCGTTTGGAGTTATGAAAGTTTATTAACAGACAGGAAACGTTTTGGGATCTTCCTATATTTTTTAAAATGTCTTGAAAACTATTGGTAAATCGTGGAATGTGGAATGTAATCATTCGAAAGCTTTCTAATTACTCTATAAAAAATGTTCTAATGTAATGTTCGATGGAACGATGCCAATCGGAGAAATAAGTGCTTAAAACTTCGAATGACTTAGATTCGTTACTTTTTGAACGGTTTTAATGTTTGATTTCCTTAGTTTTTTTATTGCTTATTGTTTTTCTTTACTTATTTTATCAGCAATATTAATTTGCCAGTAAAATAAGAAACATTAAATGAGAAACAATTGTTAGTTGTTTGTCATAGATCTTTCCGAGCAAAATAGCTGAAAGATTTAGGCTACTACTATAAGTTACTGGATCCTAAAATCCAAAGTTTCTTTAGAATTTCGTTGAAATAGGTTTTTACATGTTAACTATGTTTATATGTTTCCAGGGTTTTCCAAATGACAATAAGAATGCATAGGAATGTTATGGAAAGGCACTAAGATGACTCAGTTCCTGCGAATTGGACTTTTGTATAAACAGATGGAGAAGGGTTATCTGTGATCATTGTGAATTGATTCAAGGTTGAATATTGCAGGAATACTATGTAGAGATGGTAGTTGAGAAGGTTGGGGAAATCAATATTTAGGACATAAAGTCTGTCTCGAAGCTATAAACAGGTTTATGTTTTCACGAGGGGAAAAATATTGTTAGCGGACAATGACAGAAGAACTATACTAATTTCTGAAGATAATCATTTTTTTTGTTTTAATGTTTTAGCCGTAGTTCATTACGAAAATGTGGCATAATATAAAGTTAGTAAGTAATCAAGTATAAATCCTACTGATTTCTTAGAGGTACAAATCACGCGTAAAACTCTAATGGCGAATTGCATTAAAGGATTATATATCCCCAAAATCCTGCACTTTACTAGCTGAGGAGGAGATGGGAGCGGTTGTTCACATGGATCTGAGTTGAAGCTCAGACTACACCGTAGTGTCTACTTGGTAGTCACTTCGTTTTTATCACACCACCCAAGGGCAGGAAGGGGATGCTATATCGCAACTATGAATGAATGAATGAATGAATGAATGAATGAATGAATAAGTAAATATATTTCTTCCAATATTTACATTGTTATAACAATAATTTATGCATATTTACAAAAGAAAAGCTTGGGCAAGTCCCGTTAGCTGGAGTGGCATTCTGCGAACCCAGATTGAATGAAAAACGTACAAATATAATAAATCAATCCTCAATAATCATTGACAAATAAATATTTAAGAAACAAAAGAATAAATATATCAAACCCCGAATAAAAGAATATAAACAACAAAAGAATAAATATATCAAACCCCGAATATACAACAATATCAATAAATTAAAACAAAAAACCACTAATAATTAAATTGCAGGACCAAAAATTGCCGATATTTATAAATGGCGTCGAAATACTTGCAAAGGACGTCCCAGTTTCTCCCATTTAGCTCCTTCCGTAAGTCTTCCTTAGTAAAGGATGTTTTCCCATAATACCTCAGTCTGAACTCCTTCAGAACAGGACATACTGCCAGAAAATGGAAAGTAACTTCGTCTTCTTTCAACGAGCACATAGAGCAACGGGATCTCTCTCCTTCTCGCCAAGGCTTCTTATTAAGGTGGAACATCTCTGATCTTGCCCTTATTATCAGCCTTATTCCATAAAGATGTCTCCCATCTGCTATGTACGAAGTACCGCTTTCTTGGAAGTCCAGCTGTTTGTACAGGAGGTGGGACTGTGCAGCTAACAGGTTTTCCTTCCTCTTCTCTTCCTCCAGGGTTGCTACATTAGTCAGGATCCTGTTGATTGCAGCTGATCTCATTTCCATGGATCCATGAAAGAAGGCATCAATCCTCTCCCCGGTCTTAAGGAAGATTCCCTCCAAATCCCTATAGATGGCCCGTTCTGTACGAACTGCTTCTTGAACAAGCTTTTTCGGTAGGCGGCGATCAGGCATACTCAGTACTTTATTTATATAGAGTAGATGCATTTTTAAAGCTTTTACATATAGAGTAGACCTGCGAGTCTCCAAGTAGAGGACATAGGAGTGTAAGATGGAAGGCCTAACAGTCGTTTCATAAAGCACCTATGCACTCGCTCGATTTGGTCGTACTCTTTCCATCCCCATACCTGCGCTCCATAGCAAAGGTTTGCCTCGATAGCTGCATCGAATATCTGAAATTTGGCAGATATTGGGATTTCTCTTTTATATATGAAACGATTCCAAATAGAGTTAATTGCATACTTGGCTATGCTACTCTTGTCTTGGAAGTGTTTGCTAAGAGATTGCATCGGAGTGAAGGTAATTCCTAGATACTTGTATTCCTTAGCATCTTCAATAGCATCCGCTCCTAATCTCCAAGCATCGCTTCTTGCTGCCTTTCCGCCATTTCTGAAGACCATCACCTCTGATTTCCTTAGATTGATCTTCAACTTCCAGGTCAGACAGTACTCCTCCAGATTCCGTATCATTAGCTGCAGCGATGCTCTGTCTTCGCTCATCAAGACTATATCGTCTGCATACATGAGGCATGGAATCCTGGTCCCGAGTATTTTCACACCTCTTCCGATACTTGCTGGCAGATTATTAATAAATAACGAGAATAAGAGTGGTCTGAGTAAACAGCCTTGCCTCAATCCAGCTTCAGTACTGAAATATTCCGTTACCTCTCCTTCATGCCAAACTGCAGACTCTGTTACTTGGTACATAGCTTCCAGGATGCGGATGAACTTGGTAGAAATCCCTATGGTGTGGAGCTTATAGAATAGTGAAGGTCTATGTAGAGAGTCAAAAGCTGCCTTCCGATCGACGAAGAAACAGTAGACCTTCTTTCTTTTCTGGGCCAGCTTTAGTTTTACAATTGTGTTGAGATTGAAAATATTATCTATTGTTGAATATTCCTTCCTAAAGCCTGCTTGAAATTCACTGAGGACGTTATTTTCCGAACACCAATCCTCTAACCTTCGTAACAATATCCCTGAAAATAGCTTGGCTACTGTATTAATAAACGAGAGACCCCTGTAGTTTTCTGCCAGATGTATATCGCCTTTTTTATACAACGGAAATATGATTGCCTTGGAAAAACTTTGTGGTACGTCACCATTCTCATATATCTGACTAAATATGCGTACTAATACCTCATTGAGCTTCTGGGCAACTATGTAACTAAGCTACAATATGTGGAACGACGCACAGTGGTCCCGAATGGGCAAAAGTGGAAACAATTGAATATCTCGAGAAGGGATTAACATAGTAGTAGCTGGTCTCATTAGACTCAGAAAAAAAATTAATCAACTTTAATTGATTTTATTAAAACTATGCAGAAAATAAAGAACTAATGAGAAAATGAAAGCCTATTAGGACGTTAAAATTCTTTCGGAGATTTTCGGAATAGTTTCTAATCAACAAAACAAGTTGCAACAAGTATTAATTAATCTGATAGGGGCTGCCGCTTAGATGCTGGAGATCCGCCCCTAATTCTTTGTAGAGAAATGATGGCGCTTAGGTTTTAAATTACAATCTTCTACGTTCTGGACTCAGAAAACCTTTCTTGCGGTTGACTTGCCCTAACCCCTATTATTCATAATGCCATGCCACTGTGCCCTCAAAAGAACCACGGTCTCTACCCTTTCCCAATATCAACTTCGCCACCAAAAAAGATACGAAACAATAAAAATATAAAGAGGAATTTCTTGCCACAAGTTAATCACATTTTCACAGAAGGTTCTAAGGACAACAATAAATATTTAAATAGTGTAAATAATACACAACTAACCATTTTAGCCAATTCTATATTTGTTTTCCCCATCGGCAATTTCGTTCCATCTTACAGGTAGCTTTTTCATTGCCGTAGAATTTAACTTTTTTCCTAGTAACAAATTTTGTGAGGCATGAAATATCTGACCATTTCTTGGGAGAATATCCGGAGAGTAGGCAGGATACGGCAAAAGCTCTCAAATAAATTCTTTTTTGTAGCGTTGTACGAGCCATAGGTGGTACAGCATTATCATCCTAAAATTAAGCTCTTTTCATATTCGCCAACTTTTTCCAACCTTTAATGTTTTAAGCCATTTCTTGGCAGTCCATACACTGATCGTACGTTCCCGTGTAAACTACAGGTCCTACAGATCCTTTATCGACGCAGGTCTGGCAGATTAGCCAAATGAAAATTTAACACAGGACGTTCGTATTTATTATCGATATTCATTTTCTATGGGTACTGATATGCGTCAGATGTTTACGAAAATTGGAGACAGTTTCACTAATAGATTCGTCAAATGAAGGTTAGTGTTAAAAGAATCGAAATATTATACGTCTAGAAGTGAGTCATGGCTAATCCCATGAATGATTTTAATGTGCACGAACTTATTGACTCACGTAATAATGTAACAATAACTTCTCCAGTTATAGTAATTTATATAATTTATACGGATTCTTTGTCTGTACCTCTTGCTCGGAGGAATCCATTCTCAAATCATCCACTGATCATTCTCACTCATGAAACCACAGCACAACTTCACAGAAATAGTCTAACAGTTCTTTTCCTATGCGTCCCCTTGCTACTTTGGCATCAAGGGGAATGAGGAGGTCGACGCTATAACGAAAAGATCTGTAAATTAAGGACTCCTATTCCAAATATTGTCTTATTGATAACCTGAAGCAAACAGTTTGGCACAAGTGGCAAACTACATGGAAATTAAAAGGTAACAAATACTAAGCGAAATTAAATAGAGAGTTACAGCTTGGAAGACAGCATCCATCATCAATACAAAGCAGGAAGTTGTCCTAACTCGGTTGTGCAGTATGAAGGCTAACACTTTCATTCCTCTTTTTCAAAGATCCACACCAATTAGTAGAATTAGAATTGAATTAAAGCTATCAGACATTGTTGATGAAATCCATGGAGATGAGACTGATAATGTGGGAGAACTAATGATCTTCTTAGAAAAAAACGAATTTATAAATAAAATCTAAAAACATATGAATAATTAAATATTTAGTACGTGTTTTAAGCATGTGTGTAAGAATATCACCAAAGAAGAATCTCTGCAAGATCTTCTGAAGAAGATTTGCTTAAAGAAATGGTTGAGTTTGAATGGAAGTGGATTTTGTGTGTGTGCACGTGAAAATTATAAGGCTAAGAATTTATAAATTTAGCTATTTATAAATTGATTTGGTTCTGGTGTAAACAAGGAGCAATAAAAAAATCACAATATAAACAATATCACAATCAAATCAAAAGGCTGACTTAATGAATTAATAACTGCCAACAATTGAGAAAAACATACATCACAAAATATAATATAAATATTCAAAAATCATTTCTACAAGTATTGAGACCTTAGGTAGTGTAATTGTCCAAGAAATTACCAGAATTGGACAAAATGGGATTCAATCACCTTCTATCATAGACCTGGCAGCCGGTCACCAAATGCGGGCCACTAAGATAGAACAGGCAGAGGGTTCTACTACTCGACCGGGGCAGAGGGTTCTCTCTAGGTCCGCCTCCCGCCGGCCGCTCGGGCTTTGTCTTTGCCTCCAAAGCTAACAACGCACCAAACAAGAGGCATAAATGACCCAATAGTGGTTGATTGGCCGTTAAACATCAAAGAAAAAAAAAATCAGTCGTACGAGTTTCACCTACGACCAGGTGTTCTTTTATGGAGATAAACCCATTAACTAATTACTGTATTCTGTGTGACTCGAATAAGTAAATATACTTCTAGAATAGGGATTATAATATATTTCTTTACTAAATAATCATTATTAAATAATAACGATTTTCTTACCCCATGTTCAAAAGAGCATTGTAACAATCAAATTATTGATACTAGTGGAATGTTTTTGGAGGTGAAAAACACTCCATAAAATGCGATTCATAATCCATTTAATTCTCTTCAGTGAACGTAAATTTATGATTATTCAACAATGTTATTAATTGAAGTAATATGATTTTTGAATGACTTGAAAATAGATTTTGATTTTTTCCATGACTAATCAGGGTTTGAATGTTTAATTTCAACGATATCAGTGCTGATATTAAGTTTGATATAATATATGATATGAAATATAATTTTATGTTAAATTGTAAATGTTCGTAAATTATTTACACATAATTTAAACGGGGGAAACAAAAAACAAAAATCTGGCTAGAAAAAGTTGTTCTAAATTTTATTAGCTTTAAATTATTCTTTAGCCTGTTTTGAAACATGAAACAAAGTGCCGTTACAGGGAAAAAAAGTCCGACTCGCAGGAGCTGCATCATCTTAGCGCGGTTCCGTTCATATCCCTAGTGTCATTTGAAAAGCTTAGAAAAGAAATAAACTTATTTTTTTTATATATCTCGTGAAAATTGTCAAAATCCTCTCGAACATCTCGAGTAAAAGTGATATTAAGGCGTCAGGGAAACCGACAGTAGCTAACTTACACAGAAGCGGAAATTACACAATCCGGCTCTCATTCTAAAGCAAAGCTCTATAAATATTCTATATACACCTGAACACGCTTCTCATTAACTAGCCTTGTTTTATTAAAAAAAAAAATCCAATCAAAATATCAGCAACCAATTAAAAAATAAGGCGTACAACATAATAAAAAATTAATAACTGAGGTAAACAGAGAAAAAAAAAGAGGAACTACTTCATGAGATTGTTTAGCTGAAAAATCCTAAAAACCTTTTTTTTTTGCGAACTTTGAACTCGAATAAAATTGTTGATGGGATCGATAAGGGCTTTTCCCAATTCCCTTATAATGTTGTCCCTAACTTTCAAGCAAATTTTCAGGTTGCTAGGAATTTATCCAAAGGTACTCATATTTTTCTAACTCATCTATTTCTAACAACAGAAAATTGGTTCTCATTTTAACTATCCTGTTTTAAACACAATTGCATTTACCTAATATAAGAATTACAAAAATAAAAAGCAATAAAAAACTAAGGGAAAGAGACAAAAGAACAAAACAAACGTATTTGAAGTTTTAAGCACTTATTTCTCCGATTTACACCAACTAATCAAAAATTGTTTTAGAATATTGTTTGTACAGAATTTAGTAAGCTTTGAAATAGTTTCTATCCACTTACCACGATTTCCCAACCGTGTTCGAGATATTAAGGAAATAAGCGAAGCTCCCAAAACCCTTCCTTAACTACAAATGTAACCAAAATTTAAACATCTTTGTTTGTATGCATTTTAAACATGCAGAAAATATTTTAACTGAATCCAATGACTCTAAGTATCCAAAACCAAAATAAATGGAATCAATTACTTCAAAGTTTTAAGCACTTATTTCTCCAATTGACATTGCCTGATAAAAACTTTGTTCAGAACTTTTTTTGTAGAGAATTTAGTAAGCTTTCTAATGGTAACCTTTCGCTTGCCAAGATTTGCAACCGTTTTCGAGATATTCACGAAAAAAGTTCCAAAAACATTCCATGTCAGTTAATAAAATATTTTATTCTAACCCTTCCTTAACTCCAAACGTAAACAAAATTTCAACAGTTTTTATGAAATTCAAACACGCAGAAAATGTTTCAACTGAATCCCATGATTCTAAGTACCGAAACCAAAAACGTTATTCAACCACTATTTTTCCTATTTTCTCGAAAACAGTTAAAGCTATCGCCTTGAAAATGGTTTCAAGCATATGATGTAAGCGCAACGATTTTTTTCGCGCGAATGTCGCTCCAAAAATCATGTTCCGGTGGGCGGATTCTGCTGGTTAACGAACTTGACCTTTCAAATTAGAAGAAAGATTTTTGGTTCCAAATTTCATCAAAATCGGACCATTCGTCAGGGAGCTAGAGAGCGAACAGACAAATATATGTATATATATATATATATATATATATATATATAAATATAAATATATATATATATATATAAATATATATATATATATATATATAAATATATATATATATATATATAAATATATATATATATATATATATATATATATATATATATATATATACATACATACATATATACAAATTTGAACCACAGTCATTTTCGGTCTCTAGGGGTTCTGAAACGTAAAATTTTCTAGTCGGCACTTCCGGATTGTTTCATGAGATCAACCTTATAAGCGGGGTTCCTCCCTATGAAGGGAGGGAGGAACCGCGCTAAAAAAAACAATAAGCGGGGTTCCGCGGAGGAATCGCGCTAAAAAACAACTGTAAACTGCGTTGTCATATACAACTGTAAATTGTGTCATATTATTCTTAATATAATAAATACTACCGAGCACATCTCCCGACCAAATGGTGAAACTTCATCTATAGCTGCTAGTAATCCGAAGCAAATACTACCGAGCACATCTCCCGACCAAATGGGGAAACTTCATCTATAGCTGCTAGTAATCCGAAGCAAATACTACCGAGCACATCTCCCGACCAAATGGGGAAACTGCATCTATAGCTGCTAGTAATCCGAAGCAAATACTACCGAGCACACCTCCCGACCAAATGGTGAAACTGCATCTATAGCTGCTAGTAATCCGAAGCAAATACTACCGAGCACATCTCCCGACCAAATGGGGAAACTTCATCTATAGCTGCTAGTAATCCGAAGCAAATACTACCGAGCACATCTCCCGACCAAATGGGGAAACTGCATCTATAGCTGCTAGTAATCCGAAGCAAATACTACCGAGCACACCTCCCGACCAAATGGTGAAACTGCATCTATAGCTGCTAGTAATCCGAAGCAAATACTACCGAGCACATCTCCCGACCAAATGGTGAAACTGCATCTATAGCTGCTAGTAATCCGAAGCAAATACTACCGAGCACATCTCCCGACCAAATGGTGAAACTGCATCTATAGCTGCTAGTAATCCGAAGCAAATACTACCGAGCACATCTCCCGACCAAATGGGGAAACTGCATCTATAGCTGCTTGTAATCCGAAGCAAATACTACCGAGCACATCTCCCGACCAAATGGTGAAACTGCATCTATAGCTGCTAGTAATCCGAAGCAAATACTACCGAGCACACCTCCCGACCAAATGGTGAAACTGCATCTATAGCTGCTAGTAATCCGAAGCAAATACTACCGAGCACATCTCCCGACCAAATGGTGAAACTGCATCTATAGCTGCTAGTAATCCGAAGCAAATACTACCGAGCACATCTCCCGACCAAATGGTGAAACTGCATCTATAGCTGCTAGTAATCCGAAGCAAATACTACCGAGCACATCTCCCGACCAAATGGTGAAACTGCATCTATAGCTGCTAGTAATCCGAAGCAAATACTACCGAGCACACCTCCCGACCAAATGGTGAAACTGCATCTATAGCTGCTAGTAATCCGAAGCAAATACTACCGAGCACATCTCCCGACCAAATGGTGAAACTGCATCTATAGCTGCTAGTAATCCGAAGCAAATACTACCGAGCACATCTCCCGACCAAATGGGGAAACTGCATCTATAGCTGCTAGTAATCCGAAGCAAATACTACCGAGCACATCTCCCGACCAAATGGGGAAACTGCATCTATAGCTGCTTGTAATCCGAAGCAAATACTACCGAGCACACCTCCCGACCAAATGGTGAAACTGCATCTATAGCTGCTAGTAATCCGAAGCAAATACTACCGAGCACATCTCCCGACCAAATGGTGAAACTGCATCTATAGCTGCTAGTAATCCGAAGCAAATACTACCGAGCACATCTCCCGACCAAATGGTGAAACTGCATCTATAGCTGCTTGTAATCCGAAGCAAATACTACCGAGCACATCTCCCGACCAAATGGTGAAACTTCATCTATAGCTGCTAGTAATCCGAAGCAAATACTACCGAGCACATCTCCCGACCAAATGGTGAAACTGCATCTATAGCTGCTAGTAATCCGAAGCAAATACTACCGAGCACATCTCCCGACCAAATGGTGAAACTGCATCTATAGCTGCTAGTAATCCGAAGCAAATACTACCGAGCACACCTCCCGACCAAATGGTGAAACTGCATCTATAGCTGCTAGTAATCCGAAGCAAATACTACCGAGCACATCTCCCGACCAAATGGTGAAACTGCATCTATAGCTGCTAGTAATCCGAAGCAAATACTACCGAGCACATCTCCCGAACAAATGGTGAAACTGCATCTATAGCTGCTAGTAATCCGAAGCAAATACTACCGAGCACATCTCCCGACCAAATGGTGAAACTGCATCTATAGCTGCTAGTAATCCGAAGCAAATACTACCGAGCACATCTCCCAACCAAATGGTGAAACTGCATCTATAGCTGCTTGTAATCCGAAGCAAATACTACCGAGCACATCTCCCGACCAAATGGTGAAACTGCATCTATAGCTGCTAGTAATCCGAAGCAAATTGAACATTATGCTTGGTTTGTACCTGTAACACCCCTGTAGCGAGGGTTATTAGCAGGAGATAATAACTCAACAGCACAAAGATACCCTTCCATTGAGAACTCGCTGGAGATGAAATATTCATGACAGGTGAGTGAAAATAAACCCGGTTGAATAACGCTTTATACAAGCTCCTGCATAATTTATGACCCGATGAGACGAGATGGCTCCAGCTAACATCACCATCCAAACTTTCTTCTCGATGGGATACGCATTGGAATTCTGCTCCAATCAATGCTATAAAATCGTTATTGTGAAGAGTTCCAAGAAAATATGGCAACAATTTATTTAGTCCTGGAAGGCTTCAACAGCTTGAATAGTCTCAAACTCTCTATAAGCCCGATTCAGAGGAATGGCCTCAACCAAACGCTTATTTATAACGTAAAATATTAAATAACATATTCGGGATTCCATTTATTGAGAGTATATGAATCGAGGGGACGTTAATCCAAATTCAATTTTATAAATTTGAATTTCTTTTATTTCAACAAAGGGAATGGAATAATAAATACATTTTGGCTTCTATTCAAAGCCATTCTCTCACAGGCTGATGATGTTTCAATATTGGAACTATGTTAAGCTGTGGGTAGTTAAGGGAAAATATCACTTTCTTCCTTGGTAAAATTTCTCTAGACTTGAAAGGTCATGAGTTTAAAACAATTTAATCTATCTGTATACAAATGATTTGAACCTTAACCTAGGGTGATCTTCCACAGATAGGGCCACATCAATACTAATAAAATAAATCAGGGATCGAAAAAGTTATTTTTTTCTCGAATAAGTTAAAATAATTGAGTAATTCTTTTATTTATTTTTTTCAATGTGAAATAAAGGTTTGCATTATTTTAATCAAGAATTTTAGAGTTTCGTTGGTTTACAATAGCTGGAATACTGGAAAGAAAGAAAATACACACTTCCACAAGTAAGTGTTGATAGGATATATTAAATGATTATAGATATAATCTAAATTCCACAAACTTACAGGATATATTATTATTGAAAGTAAATTAATTCTTTAAAATAAGTGGAATGTTCTTTGTTTAAAACTTTATTTTTGTTTATTTTCTGAAATATTTTGGCTGATACGAAACAAATAAACATTAGTAGCTTTAAGTTATTCCTTTAAACTTTTTCCTATTAAATATTTTAATAAAAATTACTTTAAAACGTTTATTTTTTAAGTTGAAAAATAACTTTAAAAAAGAAGCTATTTTAAAAAAAAGTTTAAACCCAAAAAAGTTATTTTCGAACTTTTACTTTTTCAAACTAAAAGTAAAAGTTGAAAAAATAATTTTTCAAAATAAAAGTTAACAATTATTTTTGACCCCTGAAAAAAATATCATTTACATAAAAAAATCATTGTTGTCGATCCTACCTGCTTTCTTCGCCTAGGGAAAGGAAACACAGAATCATATTCTCAACTCACAATTGAGTGCAGCCCTACCTTGAATATCCCGAAGTACCGCTAACACAAATACGAGAAGAACAGAATCTGAGGAATTAGACTTTTTACACTTCCTTCTTGAATATAGTTGGAAGGAAGAAAATGAAAGGAATATTTAGGAAGAAAGTGTTGCTCGGCCTTGAGATGAGCTGGCCCAGATCTGCAGGCCTTGAACCTGACCGCCAATAGAATAGACCTGTTGCTCTCGTCTCCTCAGATACCCCTCGTCTCATACGCCCAGATCTGCAGGCCTTGAACCTGACCGCCAATAGAATAGACCTGTTGCTCTCGTCTCCTCAGATACCCCTGGTCTCATACGCCTTTCCCATTTTTCTTCTCTTTTTTTTCCACCCTCCATAATTTTATTTATAACTAATCTAGAGGCCACCACGACCAACGAATTGGGTCTTGGTGCCGGAGGTAATTTGTACACCTTATCCTACACTCATGTACTAGAAGGGACGATGTATTTACAATAGGAGGTCTTCAGCCTACTTAGTGGCTAATACTAACTATAGGGGGTGTCTGGGATGTTCATGGAGGGACAAACATGGATATCATTTTGACTTTCCCCAATTCATAAGTAATCATATACCTAAATACTTTCGTATTTATCGTAGCTTTTAGTAGCGATGGCGGACGAAACGCTGTTTATGCGGGGTGCTCATAAATAAATTAGTAGGGATGGGCAATCTGAATCGATCTTTTAGACGATCGATCTTTTTAACACGATACATAGATTTTTTACATCTATCTCCAATGGCCGGTCTTTTCAAAAAATCTATCTCCAAGGGCCGATCTTTTCAAAAAATCTATCTCCAAGGGCCGATCTTTTTAAATAATCGATCTCTAAGGGCCGATCTTTAAATTAATCGATCTTCAAGGGCCGATCTTTTAAAGAATCGATCTATCTAGAATACTGTAAAATAAAGTGTTTTTTTGTATTTCAAATATTCAAATACTTACTCTCACCTATTGTTACTTAATCTCATTTCTGAAAAATTCTCATTTATTTAACTGAAGAATAATAAAAAGAGAAATACTCAGCTAAAGTAATATCATATATTTGTACGTGCAGCGAATTCTCATGAATTAAACCACTTAACATAATACATAGATATGAATATAATCAATCAACGGGAGGCCCGGTGGCCGTGAGTGTTAAGGCGTGAGGGGTTAACAATCCTTGCCAAAGGCTGAGGGTTCGATTCCCACTATGGGGTGGTGGCTTTTATTTTAGAAAAAATAGAAGGCATCATGGCTAGAAAAGGGTGGAAACCTATAGACTGCCTACCCCAAAATTCTTAGTTAATAATAATGGAAGCTAAAATATAAAAAAAAAAATAATAAAGCAACGAAGTTTCAATAAATACATATTTTGTTTGCTTGGATGAACTGGGACTTTTTTAGAAGAAAATCCCTATTTTCATTTCTTTTAATCTTTTAATCAGATCCATTATGGCGGTCTTTGGTCCGTGCTTGAATTTGTACAAACTTGCCACTAAGCATGATGACAATTATTCCGAATACATTTGCAACAAACGAGATAATGTTACAATAAGATTTTTTTAAATTCTAATAACCCTCTCCCAGCCAGCCAGTTTAATTCTATATTTTGTTTTTCAGGAGGTCCTTGGTCAGGGTGTCTTGATGCGGACAGGGAACGAGATAGCTGAGCACGCAAGATCACACCGATTTCAAGCGAACGTCAAAGATGTAGTGTGCGGTACTTCTTCCATATCGGTCCGATTGGAGACCGATCAGCCTTTCAACGGTGTCATATATAGCAAGGGACACTTCGATGACCCCAAATGCAGGTATTTCATAGTCATAACAGAATACCCGCTACAATAATGAGAACATTAACTCCCTAAATCCAGATAACGTCTTGTTTCTACGACGGGTGCAGTAACTAGGTGTGTTCGGGCTTCTATAGGGATTGGATGGCCCAAAACAGGATCAGATTTTAGTCTATTCTACTTGTAATATTCGACCCATTGGATATCAGGGAGGATCCCATTGGAATACCAATGGTTCAAATTTGTAAATATATAAATATATATATATATATATATATATATATATATATATACAGGGTGTCCCAGCATATGTGTCCACCCCTTTTCCTCCTAGAGTTGTTGGAATTCCGAAATGAAACTCGGTAGGTCATAGTTATGTTGGATGAGGTTTCTTTTGAAGGTTTAGTTGACTTAGTAACATTCTCCAGTTTTTCTCCAGCGCGTCTAACTCTCGATTTTCGAATGGCGACAGGTATTTTTTATGACGAATTCTGATAGAAAATTTAATTTTAAGACTAATTTATCCTGAATCATTTTTTGATCCGACGCACCGTTTGCGCGTAAAACGCACAGAACTGGAAAATATCGCCCTTTTGTAGACAAATTCCTATTTATCACTGAAACCAAGCTTTGTACGTAAAAACGCCTCCATGCAAACTTTGTAGCCTATTAATTTTCCTTTAAGATGCTGCCAAGATCAAAGTTGTAGATTGAATATTTAACGGGATATTATGAATGAAAAATATACCTTAAAAGTTTAAAAAAATAACAAAATCGATATGAATAGAAAAAAAAGTAGCTGTCATAAACAATAAAAAAAAAGTACTTATTTACTTTATGAAAAAAAAGTAAATAAAAATTATTAGAAAACAGAACAGAATAAATTTCTCTTTCCATATGAAATTATTATATCATTAAACGACAAACTAAAAAAAAAAATTGCCTTTGTTTAAAAAAAAAGTAATCAGTTTCCAAAGAAAGTTACATTGTTTAAAAAAATATTAACTCGACTAAATATGGCAAAAATTATTTTAAATGTTCAAAATGTCCACCTTCAACATTAATACATTGCACAAGTCTCTTCGGGAAATCATCCTGAGCATTTAAAATCTCATCTATTTTTAATTGAGCAACTGAACGAGTTATCCGATCCATCATGTCCTCTTTATTTACGGGCCTTTGATGGTACACCAGGGCTTTTAATCTGCCCCACAGATAGTAGTCCATGACCGTCAAATCAGCTGATCTAGGCGGCCATTCTACCCCCATCCCACGACCTATACAGCGATCTGTGGGAGAAGGGAGGAAAGTACCGAAATTAGTAATAAAATTGAATTAGATCATAAATAAATTTAAATAATAATAATAAATGTAAATAATGATAATAAATTTAAATAATACTTCATAATTTTATAAAAGTAGCATGTAATACCTGGAAATAACTGACGAAGTTTTTCCCGTAGTATCAAATAAAAATGTGTGGGACAACCGTCAAGTTGTATGTACATGTTACATCGCTGTTGCAGTGGAATATCTTCCAATAATGTGGGTAGAGTATTTGTCAAAAAATTACGAAAAACTGCTCCCGTAAGTCTCTCTTGAAAGAAATGAGGGCCAATTACGTATTGTCCGAAAATCCCGCACCGTCCATTTACCGAGAACCTATGCTGGTGATCAACCTCCGTCAACCAGTGAGGATTTACCGAGAACCTATGCTGGTGATCAACCTCCGTCAACCAGCGAGGATTTACCGAGAACCTATGCTGGTGATCAACCTCCGTCAACCAGTGAGGATTTACCGAGAACCTATGCTGGTGATCAACCTCCGTCAACCAGTGAGGATTTACCGAGAACCTATGCTGGTGATCAACCTCCGTCAACCAGTGAGGATTTACCGAGAACCTATGCTGGTGATCAACCTCCGTCAACCAGCGAGGATTTACCGAGAACCTATGCTGGTGATCAACCTCCGTCAACCAGTGAGGATTTTCTTCCGCCCAGTAATGACAATTATGTTTATTAATGCTTCCATCGCTGCAGAATGTGGATTCGTCAGTCCATAGAATATGTCTGTAGAAATTCCTATTTTCTGCTAAGGCTTGTTGCATCCAATGGCAGAAGCGTAATCTCTTATTGCAATCCTCAGGTAATAGTTTTTGGTGCGGGTTCATATGGAATGGCAACCTTTTTATTTTGTTTTGCAATCCTTCCCACTGAGGAATTACTCATAGCTGAGTCCCTGCAGCTGGCATGGGGATTAACTGCCATTGGTGTAAGGACATTTATTGTGTTCTCTTCGGTCATCGCAGGTCTTGGCATTTTTCTTCCCTTCCTTGCGCAAATAATTGAACCTGCTGTTCTTAATTTTTGCTTTTCTTGAAGGGTGTGGTCTATTGGGAAATCGCTGAGCGTAAAGACGTGCTGCGGCGCTGGAATTCCTCCGACATTCCCCAAAAATTAGGAGCATGTCTACATAAAAAACGAAAGCCGGAATATTTAAGAAGAAGAAGTTATGTTCTATCACTGAATGGTCAACTGATACTGGCAACTAATTCTTAAGTCCCATTTCATATCAATGCCACATTATACCAAATAATCTTAATACCATTAACAGCAAACAGCCTCTTTCAACTAAGTACATTAGCAATGAGGATTAGGAGCAGAAGTAAATCCTCACATATGTTTTCATCCTTTTCTTTCTTATCATTATTACTCAAGAATTAATACATAACAATCATATCAAGCATCGCAGTGAATAATACATAACAATCATATCAAGCATCGCAGTGAATAATACATAACAATCATATCAAGCATCGCAGTGAATAATACATAACAATCATATCAGGCATCGCAGTGAATAATACATAACAATCATATCAAGCATCGCAGTGAATAATACATAACAATCATATCAGGCATCGCAGTGAATAATACATAACAATCATATCAAGCATCGCAGTGAATAATACATAACAATCATATCAAGCATCGCAGTGAATAATACATAACAATCATATCAAGCATCGCAGTGAATAATACATAACAATCATATCAAGCATCGCAGTGAATAATACATAACAATCATATCAGGCATCGCAGTGAATAATACATAACAATCATATCAAGCATCGCAGTGAATAATACATAACAATCATATCAGGCATCGCAGTGAATAATACATAACAATCATATCAAGCATCGCAGTGAATAATACATAACAATCATATCAAGCATCGCAGTGAATAATACATAACAATCATATCAAGCATCGCAGTGAATAATACATAACAATCATATCAAGCATCGCAGTGAATAATACATAACAATCATATCAGGCATCGCAGTGAATAATACATAACAATCATATCAAGCATCGCAGTGAATAATACATAACAATCATATCAAGCATCGCAGTGAATAATACATAACAGTCATATCAAGCATCGCAGTGAATAATACATAACAATCATATCAGGCATCGCAGTGAATAATACATAACAATCATATCAAGCATCGCAGTGAATAATACATAACAATCATATCAGGCATCGCAGTGAATAATACATAACAATCATATCAAGCATCGCAGTGAATAATACATAACAATCATATCAGGCATCGCAGTGAATAATACATAACAATCATATCAGGCATCGCAGTGAATAAGTGTTTAACTCATTTTCTTAATTTGTCTTCTTTGAAAATTAATGAAAAATCTGGTTTTCATAGTCTACCGAAGAAATATGGCAAAAAGAATAAGTAAAAAATCTGGTACGTGCAACACACAACTTTCACTTACCACCTTAGTCGGAGTAGGTTAAATTAATTTTAAACAATTAATATACATATGTTTTTCCACCCATCTCATCAATCGACCCAACATACGTTTTCATTCATAATATCCCTTTAAATATTCAATCAACAACTTTGATCTTGGTATCATCTTAAAGGAAAATTAATAGGCTACAACGTTTGCATCGAGGTGTTTTTACGTACAAGGCTTGGTTTCGGTGATAAATAGGCCTTTCGATATTTTTCAGGTTTTTTTTTGTTTTTTACGCGCAAACGGTGCGTCGGATCAAAAGATGTTTCGGAATAAATTAGTCTTAAAATTAAGTTTTCTATCAGAATTCGTCATAAAAAATACCTGCCGCTATTGGAAACTCGAGAGTTAGACGCGCTGGAGAAAAACTGGAGAATGTTACAAAGTCAACTAAACCTTCAAAAGAAAACTCATGCAACATAACTATGACCTACCAAGATTCATTTCGAAATTCCAACAACTCTAGGAGGAAAAGGGGGTGGACACATATGCTGGGACACCCTGTATATACAGGGTGTCCAAAACTCGATTGACACCCCCCTTTTTTTCCACAATTTTTGAAATTTTAAAACGAAACTTGGTGGGTCTTAACGTGGTCAAATGAACTTTCATTGGACCTAATGCACGACCCCTCAACTTTCTCCAGTTCTTGTCCAGAGACCCTAACTCTGGAATCTCCAATGGAAAGGGGTTATTTTTATGACGGATTCTTGTAGAGAATTAGATTGTATGTCGATTTTATATCGGTCATTTTTTCGCTAAAGCGCACCAATGAGTAACAAATTGCCAAAAACCGATAAAACCCTTGTTTTTTGTCACTTTTCTGCCAATAACGTAGAAAGTATGTCCGTAATGAAAAAAGTAGTTGATATAAACGTTATAGAGGATTAAATTTTCTTTCCAAAAAGTACCTTTAAATGCCTAAAATGTTAACAGGAATGTAGCAAAACACACTTTTGTTTTTGAAGTTTTCAGAAAAGTTTATAATCAACGTGGTCTACGCTTCAGTAAAACTTAATAAACTTTTCCTAAACTTTTTACTCCACCTAAAAATCAAATACAATTACTTTATAAAGGCATTAAAATAATAAATTTAAAGTAATAGAACTCACCTAATCATTAGAATTTCGTAGTAATTATTTTTGTGTTGGACGATTTTTTTTTTTTTTTTCTAGGCTATTAGTGCCGACATCCAGGGTGCAGCGAGGAATTTTCCCAACAAGCCGTGAATGAAAAATTCCTGCCGCCGCACGGTGTGGCCAAACTACTTTTCTTGGTTCAAAAAGGCTACAGCCTCCAAATCTAAACCCATTTTGTTTTTAAAATGAAATTTAGAACAGCCTTGTCAGACCAGATTTTTGTTTTTTGTTTCCACTGTTTATTAAATGACGTGTAAATAGTTCACCAACATATGCAAGCAAACATAAAATAATATTGTATTTTTCATCTAAATTAATATCTGCACTGATATCATTGAAATCAAACATTCAAACCCCGATTAGACTTGGAAAAAATCAGACTGGCGTCTTTGAAACGTAAATTTATATTAATTCAACAAAAAGAATTATTGAAATCATGTGATTTTTGAATGAGTTGATAATAAATGTTTGATTTTTTCCAAGTCTAACCAGGGTTTGAATGTTCAATTTCAACATTAGCGCTGATATTAAGTTATATTAGAAATAAAATATTATTTTATGTTTGATTGTAAAAGTTTGTGAATTTAATAAACAGGAGAAACAAAAAACTAGCTTTCATTTTAAAAAAATCGTTGAAATCGGTTAAGATTTGGAGGACGAAGCCTTTTTGAAACAATAAATGTAGTTTGGCCACACCGTGCGGCGGCAGGAATTTTTCATCCCACGGCTCGTTGGGAAAATTCCTCGCTGCACTTTGGAGCGAGGAATTTTAATAGCCTAGATGTCAAGACGCCGTAAAAAACAAAATAACTAAAAAAAAAAAATCGTCCAATACAAAAATAATTACTACAAAATTCTAATGATTAGGTGAGTTCTATTGCTTTAAATTTATTATTTTAATGCCTTTATAAAGTAATTGAATTTGATTTTTAGCCGGAGCAAGAAGTTTAGGAAATGTTTATTAAGTTTTACTGAAGCGTAGATCACGTTGATAATAAACTTTTCTGAAAACTTCAAAAACAAAAGTGCGTTTTGGTCCAGTCCTATTAACATTTTAGGCATTTAAAGGTACTTTTTGGAAAGAAAATTTAATCCTCTACAACGTTTATATCAACTACTTTTCTCATTACGGGCATACTTTCTACGTTATTGGCAGAAAAGTGACGTTAAACAAGGGTTTTATCGGTTGTTGGCTATTTGTTACTCATTGGTGCGCTTTAGCAAAATAATGACAGATATAAAATCGACATAAAATTCAATTCTCTAGAAGAATCCGTCATAAAAATAACCCCTTTTTATTGGAGATTCCAGAGTTAGGGTCTCTGGAGAAGAACTGGAGAAAGTTGAGGGGTCGTGCATTAGGTCCAATGAAAGTACATTTGACCACGTTAAGACTCACCAAGTTTCGTTTTTAAATTTCAAAATTTGTAGGGAAAAAGGGGGGTGTCAATCGAGTTTTGAACACCCTGTATATACAGGGTGTCCCGTAAATGTCTAGTCATATTGAGAGGGGTGATAAAGGACCCTTAGGGGAACAAAAAATGTTCTATGACGATTTCCCGAATTCTCACCCATAAGGGAGTAAACGTCGTTTTATTGTTTTTTTCGAGACAAACGTGGTTTTTAGAAATATAATCGTTGTAGCTCCGTCCCAGGTGGTTCTAATAGAAAAGGAGTGAAACCAATCGAAAGCTGAGTAAATTTACTATAAGACTAGTTGGAAGTAAACGTAAAAATGAATGAATGTTAGTATGTATATCTTACCAAATGAAAGCAATTCTAAATTTCCTGACATTTTATTAATATTTCTTTCCAGCGTTACTCCTCAATGGGCAGGATCTGAGATTTCCAGGTTTCAGAAAAACTTCCTCATTTAACCAGCTTTCCATTCATGAATCACAACCCTGTGTTATTGAAGTATTTGAACGGTTTAAGTACAAAAGTTTTAAAAAAAAAACATGGATCTGTGAAAAGAAAATGATATTTTTTTCTTCAGTTTATTCAAAAGCTGAAGAGAAATATTTATTTTTATATATGTTTACATAAATATTAAGTAAATATTTACTTAAAACAATAAAAAAGCACGAATATAAAAAAAATTCTTAAAACAGTAAATAAATAAAATACACATTTATTTTGATCATGTGGGTGAATAATTAGGCTGACCTTCACTAGTAAAGACGGACTAGTGAAGGTCGGCCTAATTATTCACCCACATGATGATAAACCTTCACCAACCAGCTCCCAACACCTGTCATTTATTTTGAATTTATTAATTCAGGTAACTAATACTGGGCCCAGGAGGCGGCCATTAAGGAACCCGAACCATACATTAACCTTAAAAGTTACTATTTTTACCTAGATCACGCATTTGAACACATTTTTACAGGTATTTAAATTTAGTAAACAAATGCTTTACCTTAAATTGATACTGATGGCTACGCTTGTGAAACTCACTGGGATTCTGAGCCCATGCGTTTTTGTTGTGGTAATTAAAAATTCTATCCCTCATAAATAAGATGTACATAGTCCTGTAAAAATGTGTTGAAATGCGTGATATAGGTAAAAATAATAATTTTTGAGGTTAATGTATGGTTGGGGTTTCTTAATGGCCGCCTCCTGGACCCAGTATTAATAAATTCAAAATAAATGTGTATGTTATTTATTTACTGTTTTAAGATTTTTTTTATATCCGTGGAAGTAATTTTTGTTATTGTTTTAAGGAAATATTTACTTAATATTTATGTAGACATTTATAACAAAAATATTTCCCTTCAGTTTTTTTAATAAATTGAAGAAAAAAATATAATTTTCTTTTCACAGATCCATGTTTTTTTTTTTAAACTTTTGTTCTTAAACCGTTCAAATACTTCAAGAACACAGGGTTGTGATACATAAATGGAAAGCTGGTTAAATGAGGAAGTTTTTCTGAAACCCGGAAATCTCAGATCCTGCCCATTGAGGAGTAACGCTGGAAAGAAATATCAATAAAATGTCAGGAAATTTAGAATTGCCTTTGGTAAGATATACATACTTACATTCATTCTCGTACTCCCAACTAGTCTTATAGTCAATTCATTTCGTGTACTCCCAAGTAGTCTTATAGTCAATTCATTTCGTGTACTCACAACTAGTCTTATAGTCAATTCATTTCGTGTACTCCCAAGTAGTCTTATAGTCAATTCATTTCGTGTACTCCCAACTAGTCTTATAGTCAATTCATTTCGTGTACTCCCAAGTAGTCTTATAGTCAATTCATTTCGTGTACTCCCAACTAGTCTTATAGTCAATTCATTTCGTGTACTCCCAACTAGTCTTATAGTCAATTTACTCAGCTTTCGATTGGTTTCACACCCTTTCTAGTAGAACCACCTGGGACGGAGCTATAATGACTATTCTCCTAAAAACTACGTTTGTCTCAATAAAACAATAAAACGACGTTTTCTCCCTTATGGGCAAGAATTTAGGAATTCGCCATAGAACATTTTTTGTTCCCCTAAGGGTCCTCTATCACCCCTCTCAATATGACTGGACATTTACGGGACACCCTGTATATATATCAAAATGACGTATTTGAAGACATTTTTCATTTTATCTTGCATTGTCCTATTTACTCCCCCATTAGAAGGCAATTCCTCCAGTTTATCAACCAACCTATTGAAAATTCCCGATTACACGAAATCTTAAACAAAGCCTCAAAATTTGAATATATACACATTTATAACTATATAAAAAACTCCTTGAAATTGAGAGCTTCATTAATTTCTGATTGACACAATAATAATAATAGTAAAAACACACACAAAAAAAAAAATCCAATATTTAATATTAAGTAATCCATTTTTTGCACTGTTTTCTCTATCTAAAAATAATTTTTAATAATCACTTCTTGGTTAAGAAATTGTATTTTATATTTAGTACATGTATAGAAATACTCCTTAAATTTAATGCATAGAAGATGTAATTATTTTCATTTATTTTAAGTTAAACTTTATTATTTCACAAAGTATCTGTATGTAAATAGAACATATGCGTAAGTTTTATGTTGGGGTATGTTTATGAATATATTACTAACATAGGACTAAAAACATTATATAAGGTCAACTCCTTGCAATGGGGAAACCCTGTATGCAATAAATAAAATTGAATTGAATTGAAATATATATCAAAATGATTTGTGAGATACATTACAATAATATTACGATTTTTTATATACACCAGATTAGTTGAAAAGAAAAATAGAATAAATGTCTGGAAGATAAATAATGTTAATTATAAAAGCTACAGTTGCTAACTTGTTGATTTCTTGGCAGTGGGAGTTATTTAGAATTCACTTGAACCTCCTTATCATATTATGCATTTTTGTTTGTCTTTATAATATTAATTATGTTTTCAATAAACAAAATAATAAAAATTTAAAAAGAGTAGGCCTAGATTCTAATTATAAATGTAACTAAAATATTTTGTGTTGTACTGGACATAGATAAAAATAAAAATAAAACAACTTAAAAAGAGTTATTTAGAGTAACAAGTTCACAAATAATAAATGTTTAATGAATTATTCACGTATGCGCATTGCTAAATAGGCGCAAAAAGGACCATTTTCAAAAATTCATAGCTACACAAGTAGTCAAATATACAGGTTGAAATATTTACAGTACTTTTATGTTGCAACTAATTGTAAGTATAAAATTAAAAAAATAGATTTTTATCAAGTCCTCCATCAGAGACATTAAAGCCTAAAGTCATCAAAAACTGCAAAACTTTATAAAAAAATAAGATAACAAATATCAGTGTTAAGGGCACTAAGTACTACAAGGGTTAGAGTACTTAGTATTTATAACTTGTGAAGTGGAAAGGGACCCTGTGGAGATGTTGTGGGTCTCGGTCAAGATTTAGCGTTATCTTGGTCCTCCGACTGGCATTATCTTTGTAATAGTATCTTCGTATGTTTTCCTCTGCAGGTGTTATGATGTGATCGCTGAAAGGGATGAGGACACTTGGGCCCGCAGGAGATGCTCGTGCCAGAGAGCTGTTTACCTTTGTGAGGACAGCTCCGCGATATGCCGGGTCATAGCGTTGATGGGGGGCGTCAGGAAGCAGTCTTTCGTCCTCGCCCAGATTTTATTCATATTGTTCCTCATAACGAAACTGTTCGACTCGACTGTTCCTTTTGAGATAGTCCTTCTTATTGAACTAGTTCAATGAACTACATAGGTCATTTTTAATCTAAAGCTGACAATAAATAAGCAAATCCATAACTTGAGAGGATTTCTCAATTAGTAAAATCGAATAAATAAGAGCTATAAAAACTCCTAAACCTTTCAATCATAAGTCACATATAATTAATTGCCTACACAAATTGGGAAACCCAGAATAACGAATAACACCAACTTGAAGTTTTTCCCAAACCAAATATTTTTTTGTTCTCAGTTTCATGGGAAAACTTTTATTATTTTGTTATAGAGCTTACTAGCATCAGTTTTTCTTTTTAAGAATTTAAGATTTATTACGCAAAAAAGTTTTACCTTTGCGTATGCTAAATGCAAAGGTAAAACTTTTTTTTCTCCGAACGTTGGACATTTAATGCGTATTTATGGTTCGAAGAAAGCTGGTTAGTTTAAGACCAAATCATTTTTCTGTCCTAAACGTGGACGGTGCTTAATTATGGTTCACCTAAAATTAGTGAAAGTTATTCATATTACAGACCAAAGGTCTAGGAGTGTGGTGTAGTTCTGGAACTCCACCAGAGGGTGGAGTTGTCTCTTGGCTAAGGAGACTCGACCGAGACCTCCACAAGAATCCTTTGCACTTCAGTCGGCTAGGACCAAAGGCGAACAAAGTGTAACAAATCTTCAAGTTATGTACACATATTCGGGCATCGTGAGCTACACCATCCATTTCAGTTTGAACCTTCCTCTGCTTCTAGTCCCACATAACTTCTTAATGAGTACCTTCTTAAAGAAACGAGCCAATTAGCACTGTTAAATCCGTTATTGTTTAGGTAAATATTTATAATCTTATGCCAAACGTTCTAGTCAGAAGGTATTGTTTTATTAACACTTTTCGAGGTTTTAATAAAAAAAAAAATTTATTGTTTTCTAGATACGTGAACTCCGGTAGCGGAAGAACGGACTTCCAGTTTGACATACCACTTAGAGGATGTGGTACCAAGAAGCCAGGGGATTGCCGTGCAGGTTCCTGCGGTGGAAGCACTGAGAACGTCATCATCATACAGACAGATGAATTCGTACAAGTAAGCATAATCGTAGTTGCTTAAACAGGAATAGCAAACCTCATTTAATGAGCTGTCCAACTACACTTTTTCTCTTTCGTAGGCTCATCGTCCAAGAGATTTTTGTCCGACGATGGGTGCTGAAGAGATGTTTTTATCGTTTCTGAATTAATGTCGCATAATAATTTCAGGAGGCTTGGGATCTGGCTAGAAAAATAACTTGCATGGGATCGTCGAAGGACACGGACAAGTCTATTTACTTCAGGCCTATTCTAGTTGACATGCTTGAAGTGGTTTCAGTACCAATGGGTTCCGGTGCTATTGACTGCTGGATGGACATTCGGAGGGGGCATTACCCTAATGTGAGTATGAATAGGGAATAAAGCTGCTAAGATATCGAGAAATATAGCCACTTCTACTTTGAACATAACATACCAATTGATAGACCCTTAGACAATTTCATTCTCCCTTTGCTAAAATCATATCTCTTTAAGAAATTAACATATATTATATATAAAGTAGACAAGTTCAATTTTCTATGTTTGTTTTTTTTTTTTGTTCTATAATATTTAAGAGTTCGCCCATTGAAGGAATAATCAAGATCGGCGAGACGCTGTCTGTCTTAATTTACATTAAGGAGAATGAGAGAAAATATGATATATTTGTAAGAGATTGCTACGCCTACGACAAAGAGGATTATGACGATCCTAGCACAACCAAGCTCCAGCTCACGGACGTCAACGGTTGCCCCAAGTAAGAGATGCTCAATTTACAGTGAATAACAACTTTTTTTTCTTTTTTCAATTAAATTACAAAACATGTTCCTTAAATCAAACTTGTCAATCTTAACATTTTTTTCCTGATCCCTGTCGGCTACTGAGGAACCAATTCTTGAATTTAAAAAAAAAAAAAAAAAACTTCGATTAGCAAATACTATAGTATTTTATCATAGCTGAGTCTCAATAGTGGTTGGGAAATGAGGATTATTGCATACAACGCCATCAACATCTACGTAACTACCACAGTTTGCCACAAGTAGCCTGTCATCAACGCTTATTCTCATCAATTATATACAGTACAATAGTGGTTGGGAAATGAGGATTATTGCATACAACGCCGTCAACATCTACGTAACTACCACAGTTTGCCACAAGTAGCCTGTCATCAACGCTTATTCTCATCAATTATATACAGTACAATAGTGGTTGGGAAATGAGGATTATTGCATACAACGCCGTCAACATCTACGTAACTACCACAGTTTGCCACAAGTAGCCTGTCATCAACGCTTATTCTCATCAATTATATACAGTACAATAGTGGTTGGGAAATGAGGATTATTGCATACAACGCCGTCAACATCTACTAACTACCACAGTTTGCCACAAGTAGCCTGTCATCAACGCTTATTCTCATCAATTATATACAGTACAATAGTGGTTGGGAAATGAGGATTATTGCATACAACGCCGTCAACATCTACGTAACTACCACAGTTTGCCACAAGTAGCCTGTCATCAACGCTTATTCTCATCAATTATATACAGTACAATAGTGGTTGGGAAATGAGGATTATTGCATACAACGCCATCAACATCTACGTAACTACCACAGTTTGCCACAAGTAGCCTGTCATCAACGCTTATTCTCATCAATTATATACAGTACAATAGTGGTTGGGAAATGAGGATTATTGCATACAACGCCGTCAACATCTACGTAACTACCACAGTTTGCCACAAGTAGCCTGTCATCAACGCTTATTCTCATCAATTATATACAGTACAATAGTGGTTGGGAAATGAGGATTATTGCATACAACGCCGTCAACATCTACTAACTACCACAGTTTGCCACAAGTAGCCTGTCATCAACGCTTATTCTCATCAATTATATACAGTACAATAGTGGTTGGGAAATGAGGATTATTGCATACAACGCCGTCAACATCTACGTAACTACCACAGTTTGCCACAAGTAGCCTGTCATCAACGCTTATTCTCATCAATTATATACAGTACAATAGTGGTTGGGAAATGAGGATTATTGCATACAACGCCGTCAACATCTACGTAACTACCACAGTTTGCCACAAGTAGCCTGTCATCAACGCTTATTCTCATCAATTATATACAGTACAATAGTGGTTGGGAAATGAGGATTATTGCATACAACGCCGTCAACATCTACGTAACTACCACAGTTTGCCACAAGTAGCCTGTCATCAACGCTTATTCTCATCAATTATATACAGTACAATAGTGGTTGGGAAATGAGGATTATTGCATACAACGCCGTCAACATCTACGTAACTACCACAATTTGCCACAAGTAGCCTGTCATCAACGCTTATTCTCATCAATTATATACAGTACAATAGTGGTTGGGAAATGAGGATTATTGCATACAACGCCGTCAACATCTACGTAACTACCACAATTTGCCACAAGTAGCCTGTCATCAACGCTTATTCTCATCAATTATATACAGTACAATAGTGGTTGGGAAATGAGGATTATTGCATACAACGCCGTCAACATCTACGTAACTACCACAATTTGCCACAAGTAGCCTGTCATCAACGCTTATTCTCATCAATTATATACAGTACAATAGTGGTTGGGAAATGGGGAGGTCTCTCTACTTAATTTCTAATAAGTCTTCGCTATATTTGGTTTATTTTAATTAGGCTGCATGAAACCAAAAAACAATTCTTCATATTATCAGAAATAATATTACAAGAATTCATATTCTAAGAATGACTCTACATTCCATTCGAAGAATAGATTCTCTCCTGCAGTCGCTGTTCAAGGGTAGGGATATTATTCAGTTACGCCAATTATATAACAAAACAAGTTGTTTTGTTTTTCTATTCTCATTAATATTACCAGCTATTTCAGTTATCTTGAATAAAAAAGATAATTAAATAAGAATATTGTTTTGCATCATTAAATCCTATTTAAATAACACTACTTAGAATGCGGTCTCCCCGGGGTCTAGTGGCTAACACCTTGGATTCTCATGCGGGAAATGGGGGTTCGAGTCCCATCTGCAGCAACACATTTCTCATCTTACGGTTCGTTGAGAAAATTCCCCGCTGCACCATGGATGTCGGAGCTAATCGGCCAGTGCGCCGTTAAAAATAATGGCGTTCCATTATAAACTGAAATTTATATCCAATTGTTGAGTCAGAAGACCATATCCGAAGATTTGTGCCCCAAGTTCCAAGAATGTTCTTAACCCTTGAAGTGGTAGTGTTTCTGGCCCTGTCATCCGTTATTAAATCGTGAAGGCTAATTCTATAAAACCATTTTAGGACGTATGTTTGACATGGGCGTATATAGAAAATAATTTCGGGAGGAACCGGGAAAATTTAGAGCTTGGAATAGTTTTAGGCAACTAAAACGTTATTACACGTAAAATAAAATATTTTTTATGACATAAGTGATCTTATTTAATTTATTTTTAAGGGTTTTACGACAAGTTTTTACCATCAAATTGCCTGTTTCCCGAAAAGTCCTTAGTGAACAACATTTCAATTTATTTCAAGAGATGACATCAATGATATTGAGATGTCAAGATGCTAGTTGATTATTATCGGGTGCGAAAGTCTCAACATAGTGTCAAATAAAAATATAAGATTTTGCAGAACAATGTGTAGACGTTTGTCGAGTTTAAATGTTTATTCTCTAAGCTATCGAGGGAATAGACGATATTTTTTTTAAGCACCCTTTAAAAGTCAAATTAACAAAAATAACCATTGCAACTTAAACAAATGTTATCAACAGATGCCTATAATTATTGATAATTCGTTTACAGGAAACCAAAACTAATAGGATATTGGCAGACGACTACCAATACTGGAAATAGTGGAGCAACCGTATTAGCCTACAACAACATTACAGCCTTTAAGTTTCCTGACCAGCAGCAGGTCTTGTTGACTTGCAACATCCAGGTAACTTTACTAATAGATCTTAACACGAATATCTTTAAACATCAATAGTCCAACCCTCCTCAGCTCCTTGAAAAGAAGAGACCTTTCTTTTTCTAGCCATATAAATAACTCTCGTATTATCTCAGAAGGAACTATCTAAGAAATGGTAAATAATAAAATAAAATAAATAATTTAAACATTTTTGCAATTAACGTTGATCCCAGAACACGTAAAAGCTCCCGTGAAAATATGTAACTTTGGAGGCTTTAAAAACCCTCCAAATTTGGTTTGAATCGGTCAAACGTTCTTTAAAATATGGCCTTAGCGAAATTTGTTTTTATTTTTGGAATCTTCCTAACATTTGAATATAGGGGGTTATAAATGTTCTAAAAACATAACTGATATCCATTTTGAAATCAAAAATGGTTTTTCATAATAAAATCTATAGAAAAGTAAAGATGGAATGGTTGGGATTCGGCTAAATAAACCTCAATATGATTTTGTTTTAAAAAAAATCTATATTTCGGACGTTTCGGCTACTCATTGGTAGCCTTCGTCAGCTAAAATGACAAAAAAAGAAAATAATACAGAAACAAACAAAAAAAATTTATAATTGTGATAGGTAACAGAACTATAGATACAATTAACTTATAAAAGAACATAGCGTCTTAAATTCTTAGAATGAGTAGAATGAAAAAGTAAATAGGTACAATAATTGATTTTAATAGTAATTAGTAACATTAATTGATTTTACAAAGAAATAAGAAACTACATACCAATGACAAATATAGTAGCTAATAGTAACATTAATTAATTGTACAAAGAAATAAGATACTACATACCAGTGGAAATGCCGAGTGGCAGAGGAAGACCAAGGTTGGCAATTAAGTAACCATTATGAAAGTGTCTAAGGAAAAAAGGAATCTACTGGGGTATATGTAACTGGAAACAGCAAGAGGTGGGAGAACGGGCGGTAAGGATCAAAAAGATGTTTATGACAGGAAAGGAGGAAAAGGTGTTAATGGAAGGATACGCAAGGCGCATGGGAAAATCTAGGTGGGAGGTCGGGAAAATATTCTCCCGACCGGGAAAATATTCTCCAAATACTCTCCCGACCTCCCACCTAGATTTTCCCATGCCCCTTGGGTATCCTTCCATTAACACCTTTTCCTCCTTTCCTGTCATAAAATGTCATAAACATCTTTTTGATCCTTACCGCCCGTTATTATTTTTTTTTTTTTGTTTGTTTTTGTATTAATTTCTTTTTTTGTCATTTTAGCTGACGAAGGCTACCAATGAGTAGCCGAAATGTCCGAAATATAGATTTTTTTTAAAACAAAATCATATTGAGGTTTATTTAGCCGAATCCCAACCATTCCATCTTTACTTATCACCTCGACGGCTAACTATCTAATCATCATGAAAAATCTATAGAAGTCTTTAATCTTTAAAAAGTTGTTCATTATCTCCATCCATTCCAAAACTTCTCACGGGGAAATTAATTAAACAGGCCCCATTTAGGCGTTTATTTTGAGAGAATAAGAAGAAAATAGTGTCAAGCGAAAATAATTCACCATCCAATTGCTTGGACCCTGCGCATGCGCGATCGCCTCTCAGGATGTGTGAACGCCACTGTGCAAGAACGAACGCCACATCGAATGCGCAAACACTACTGCGCATGCGCGAACGCCAGCGGACACTTATTTGTAACGGTTATTCACAGTGTAGTCACCGCTAAAGAATATTTAGGCTAAAAAAAATATAAGACGCCACACACACATGTAATACGGCAAAATTTTAAAGAATAAAATTTGTATACATAAATATCATTACTTAAAAAATCAATTGGTAAGCCTATAGTTTATTCAAAAATGTTAAATTAATTACCTAATATAATTTTCAGCTTTGTGAAGGACCATGTAGCAGCAGATGCACTCTAACAACTACCACAATAGAAACTAAAACTCGACGACCCATAATAAGCAAATGTTATCCAGATTCACATGACCCAGAATGTAACGTAGCAACTAGAAAGCCAACACATAAAAACAAAATTCCAGTGCTTAAATGTTTTCCTGGGTCTCAAGATCCAAGGTGTGCATTTCAAACAACAGAAAGACCATTCGTAACCAAGGAAACACCTTCTAAACCTTTTTGCTACACAGGTTCAATTGACCCAAGATGTTCACGACCTACGACAGAAATACCAGTATCTAAAACCCCACCGCTAAAAGTATTGTGTTACCCAGGTTCAACTGACCCCAGATGCACAAGTACAGCTACAACCACGACTAAACCCCCGCAAAGATGCTTCCCTGGCTCGAATGATCCAGGCTGTCCTAGCCCACCTCCTCAATGCTATCCAGGATCAAAGGATCTTCGGTGCCCCCAGCAATGTTACCCGGGTTCCACGGATCCAAGGTGTACTACGACGACGCAAACACCCAATTGTTATCGAGGTAGTCAAGATCCAAGGTGTCCACGGCCATCGACCCGACCTCCTGTTACACCTCCGCCGACCCCATCAACAACAAAACTTATATGCTATCCTGGATCATCCGACCCCCGTTGTCCTAGACCACCGACCCCTCCTACTGAGACACCGCCACGGTGCTACCCTGGGTCAAATGATCCGCGTTGCCAAAGTCCACCTCCTAAATGTTATCCGGGTTCCAATGACCCTCGATGCCCTCAGACGAAACCGCTGTGCTTCCCAGGTTCGACCGACCCCGCTTGCCCCGTAACACAAAAACCATGTTTCCCTGGCTCCAATGAACCCAGATGTAAACCCCAAACAACACCTACGCCACCTGTTTGCTATCCGGGAAGTCCAAATCCTTTATGCCCACAACCCCCATCGAGAAGACCTCCCTCTACATATCTCCCACCCGCAACCTCCCCCACACCACCAACGACTTCAAAACCGATATGTTATCCGGGATCTAGAGATCCAAGATGCCCTCAACCTCCCCCGAAGCAATGTTACCCGGGGTCAACGAACCCACAGTGTCAAGAAACGGCCATCCCTTCCACAAGGCCCCCTTGTTATCCAGGTTCCCTTGACCCAAGGTGCCCCCAACCTTCCACCCAGAGTCCCGTGACACCAAAACCCGCAATCAACACGACAAAACTATATTGTCACCCAGGTTCAACTGTCCCCGGATGCCCAAGTACAACTACAACCACGACTAAACCCCCACAAAAATGCTTCCCCGGCTCGAATGATCCAGGCTGTCCTAGCCAACCTCCTCAATGCTATCCAGGATCAAAGGATCTTCGGTGCCCCCAGCAATGTTACCCGGGTTCGACGGATCCAAGGTGTACTACGACGGTGGAAACGCCCAATTGTTATCCAGGTAGTCAAGATCCAAGGTGTCCACGGCCATCGAATCGACCGCCTGTTACACCTCCGCCGACCCCATCAACAACAAAACTTATATGCTATCCTGGATCATCCGACCCCCGTTGTCCTAGACCACCGACCCCTCCTACTGAGACACCGCCACGGTGCTACCCTGGGTCAAATGATCCGCGTTGCCCTAGTCCACCTCCTAAATGTTATCCGGGTTCCAATGACCCTCGATGCCCTCAGACGAAACCGCTGTGCTTCCCAGGTTCGACCGACCCCGCTTGCCCCGTAACACAAAAACCATGTTTCCCTGGCTCCAATGAACCCAGATGTAAACCCCAAACAACACCTACGCCACCTGTTTGCTATCCGGGAAGTCCAAATCCTTTATGCCCACAACCCCCATCGAGAAGACCTCCCTCTACATATCTCCCACCCGCAACCTCCCCCACACCACCAACGACTTCAAAACCGATATGTTATCCGGGATCTAGAGATCCAAGATGCCCTCAACCTCCCCCGAAGCAATGTTACCCGGGGTCAACAAACCCACAGTGTCAAGAAACGGCCATCCCTTCCACAAGGCCCCCTTGTTATCCAGGTTCCCTTGACCCAAGGTGCCCCCAACCTTCCACCCAGAGTCCCGTGACACCAAAACCCGCAATCCCCACGACAAAACTATATTGTCACCCAGGTTCAACTGACCCCGCATGCCCAAGTACAACTACAACCACGACTAAACCCCCACAAAAATGCTTCCCCGGCTCGAATGATCCAGGCTGTCCTAGCCAACCTCCTAAATGCTATCCAGGATCAAAGGATCTTCGGTGCCCCCAGCAATGTTCCCCGGGTTCGACGGATCCAAGGTGTGCTACGACGGTGCAAACGCCCAATTGTTATCCAGGTAGTCAAGATCCAAGGTGTCCACGGCCATCGAATCGACCTCCTGTTACACCTCCGCCGACCCCATCAACAACAAAACTTATATGCTATCCTGGATCATCCGACCCCCGTTGTCCTAGACCACCGACCCCTCCTACTGAGACACCGCCACGGTGCTACCCTGGGTCAAATGATCCGCGTTGCCCTAGTCCACCTCCTAAATGTTATCCGGGTTCCAATGACCCTCGATGCCCTCAGACGAAACCGCTGTGCTTCCCAGGTTCGACCGACCCCGCTTGCCCCGTAACACAAAAACCATGTTTCCCTGGCTCCAATGAACCCAGATGTAAACCCCAAACAACACCTACGCCACCTGTTTGCTATCCGGGAAGTCCAAATCCTTTATGCCCACAACCCCCATCGAGAAGACCTCCCTCTACATATCTCCCACCCGCAACCTCCCCCACACCACCAACGACTTCAAAACCGATATGTTATCCGGGATCTAGAGATCCAAGATGCCCTCAACCTCCCCCGAAGCAATGTTACCCGGGGTCAACGAACCCACAGTGTCAAGAAACGGCCATCCCTTCCACAAGGCCCCCTTGTTATCCAGGTTCCCTTGACCCAAGGTGCCCCCAACCTTCCACCCAGAGTCCCGTGACACCAAAACCCGCAATCAACACGACAAAACTATATTGTCACCCAGGTTCAACTGTCCCCGGATGCCCAAGTACAACTACAACCACGACTAAACCCCCACAAAAATGCTTCCCCGGCTCGAATGATCCAGGCTGTCCTAGCCAACCTCCTCAATGCTATCCAGGATCAAAGGATCTTCGGTGCCCCCAGCAATGTTACCCGGGTTCGACGGATCCAAGGTGTACTACGACGGTGGAAACGCCCAATTGTTATCCAGGTAGTCAAGATCCAAGGTGTCCACGGCCATCGAATCGACCGCCTGTTACACCTCCGCCGACCCCATCAACAACAAAACTTATATGCTATCCTGGATCATCCGACCCCCGTTGTCCTAGACCACCGATCCCTCCTACTGAGACACCGCCACGGTGCTACCCTGGGTCAAATGATCCGCGTTGCCCTAGTCCACCTCCTAAATGTTATCCGGGTTCCAATGACCCTCGATGCCCTCAGACGAAACCGCTGTGCTTCCCAGGTTCGACCGACCCCGCTTGCCCCGTAACACAAAAACCATGTTTCCCTGGCTCCAATGAACCCAGATGTAAACCCCAAACAACACCTACGCCACCTGTTTGCTATCCGGGAAGTCCAAATCCTTTATGCCCACAACCCCCATCGAGAAGACCTCCCTCTACATATCTCCCACCCGCAACCTCCCCCACACCACCAACGACTTCAAAACCGATATGTTATCTGGGATCTAGAGATCCAAGATGCCCTCAACCTCCCCCGAAGCAATGTTACCCGGGGTCAACAAACCCACAGTGTCAAGAAACGGCCATCCCTTCCACAAGGCCCCCTTGTTATCCAGGTTCCCTTGACCCAAGGTGCCCCCAACCTTCCACCCAGAGTCCCGTGACACCAAAACCCGCAATCCCCACGACAAAACTATATTGTCACCCAGGTTCAACTGACCCCGCATGCCCAAGTACAACTACAACCACGACTAAACCCCCACAAAAATGCTTCCCCGGCTCGAATGATCCAGGCTGTCCTAGCCAACCTCCTAAATGCTATCCAGGATCAAAGGATCTTCGGTGCCCCCAGCAATGTTCCCCGGGTTCGACGGATCCAAGGTGTGCTACGACGGTGCAAACGCCCAATTGTTATCCAGGTAGTCAAGATCCAAGGTGTCCACGGCCATCGAATCGACCTCCTGTTACACCTCCGCCGACCCCATCAACAACAAAACTTATATGCTATCCTGGATCATCCGACCCCCGTTGTCCTAGACCACCGACCCCTCCTACTGAGACACCGCCACGGTGCTACCCTGGGTCAAATGATCCGCGTTGCCCTAGTCCACCTCCTAAATGTTATCCGGGTTCCAATGACCCTCGATGCCCTCAGACGAAACCGCTGTGCTTCCCAGGTTCGACCGACCCCGCTTGCCCCGTAACACAAAAACCATGTTTCCCTGGCTCCAATGAACCCAGATGTAAACCCCAAACAACACCTACGCCACCTGTTTGCTATCCGGGAAGTCCAAATCCTTTATGCCCACAACCCCCATCGAGAAGACCTCCCTCTACATATCTCCCACCCGCAACCTCCCCCACACCACCAACGACTTCAAAACCGATATGTTATCCGGGATCTAGAGATCCAAGATGCCCTCAACCTCCCCCGAAGCAATGTTACCCGGGGTCAACGAACCCACAGTGTCAAGAAACGGCCATTCCGTCCACAAGGCCCCCTTGTTATCCAGGTTCCCTTGACCCAAGGTGCCCCCAACCTACGTCCCAGAGTCCCGTGACACCAAAACCCTCAATCCCCACGACAAAACTATATTGTCACCCAGGTTCAACTGTCCCCGGATGCCCAAGTACAACTACAACCACGACTAAACCCCCACAAAAATGCTTCCCCGGCTCGAATGATCCAGGCTGTCCTAGCCAACCTCCTCAATGCTATCCAGGATCAAAGGATCTTCGGTGCCCCCAGCAATGTTACCCGGGTTCGACGGATCCAAGGTGTACTACGACGGTGGAAACGCCCAATTGTTATCCAGGTAGTCAAGATCCAAGGTGTCCACGGCCATCGAATCGACCGCCTGTTACACCTCCGCCGACCCCATCAACAACAAAACTTATATGCTATCCTGGATCATCCGACCCCCGTTGTCCTAGACCACCGACCCCTCCTACTGAGACACCGCCACGGTGCTACCCTGGGACAAATGATCCGCGTTGCCCTAGTCCACCTCCTAAATGTTATCCGGGTTCCAATGACCCTCGATGCCCTCAGACGAAACCGCTCTGCTTCCCAGGTTCGACCGACACCGCATGCCCCGTAACACAAAAACCATGTTTCCCTGGCTCCAATGAACCCAGATGTAAACCCCAAACAACACCTACGCCACCTGTTTGCTATCCGGGAAGTCCAAATCCTTTATGCCCACAACCCCCATCGAGAAGACCTCCCTCTACATATCTCCCACCCGCAACCTCCCCCACACCACCAACGACTTCAAAACCGATATGTTATCCGGGATCTAGAGATCCAAGATGCCCTCAACCTCCCCCGAAGCAATGTTACCCGGGGTCAACAAACCCACAGTGTCAAGAAACGGCCATCCCTTCCACAAGGCCCCCTTGTTATCCAGGTTCCCTTGACCCAAGGTGCCCCCAACCTTCCACCCAGAGTCCCGTGACACCAAAACCCGCAATCCCCACGACAAAACTATATTGTCACCCAGGTTCAACTGACCCCGCATGCCCAAGTACAACTACAACCACGACTAAACCCCCACAAAAATGCTTCCCCGGCTCGAATGATCCAGGCTGTCCTAGCCCACCTCCTCAATGCTATCCAGGATCAAAGGATGTTCGTTGCCCCCAGCAATGTTACCCGGGTTCCACGGATCCAAGGTGTACTACGACGACGCAAACACTTACTTGTTATCCAGGTAGTCAAGATCCAAGGTGTGCTCGGCCATCGATTCGACCTCCTGTTACACCTCCGCCGACCCCATCAACAACAAAACTTATATGCTATCCTGGATCATCAGACCTTCGTTGTCCTAGACCACCGACCCCTACTACTGAGACGCCCCCACGTTGCTACCCTGGGTCAAATGATCCGCGTTGCCCTAGTCCACCTCCTAATTGTTATCCGGGTTCCAATGACCCTCGATGCCCTCAGACGAAACCGCTGTGCTTCCCAAGTTCAACCGACCAAGCGTGCCATGTAACACAAAAACCATGTTTCCCTGGCTCTAATGAACCTAGATGTAAAGCCCAAATAACACCTACGCAACCTGTTTGCTATCCGGGAAGTCCAAATCCTTTATGCCCACAACCCCCATCGAGAAGACCTCCCACTACATATCTCCCACCAGCAACCTCCCCCACACCACCAACGACTTCAAAACCGATATGTTATCCAGGATCTAGAGATCCAAGATGCCCTCAACCTCCCCCGAAGCAATGTTACCCGGGGTCAACGAACCCACAGTGTCAAGAAACGGCCATTCCGTCCACAAGGCCCCCTTGTTATCCAGGTTCCCTTGACCCAAGGTGCCCCCAACCTACGTCCCAGAGTCCCGTGACACCAAAACCCTCAATCCCCACGACAAAACTATATTGTTACCCAGGTTCAACTGACCCCAGATGCCCAAGTACAACTACAACCACGACTAAACCCCCACAAAGATGCTTCCCCGGCTCGAATGATCCAGGCTGTCCTAGCCCACCTCCTCAATGCTATCCAGGATCAAAGGATGTTCATTGCCCCCAGCAATGTTACCCGGGTTCCACGGATCCAAGGTGTACTACGACGACGCAAACACTTACTTGTTATCCAGGTAGTCAAGATCCAAGGTGTCCTCGGCCATCGATTCGACCTCCTGTTACACCTCCGCCGACCCCATCAACAACAAAACTTATATGCTATCCTGGATCATCAGACCTTCGTTGTCCTAGACCACCGACCCCTACTACTGAGACGCCCCCACGTTGCTACCCTGGGTCAAATGATCCGCGTTGCCCTAGTCCACCTCCTAATTGTTATCCGGGTTCCAATGACCCTCGATGCCCTCAGACGAAACCGCTGTGCTTCCCAGGTTCAACCGACCCAGCGTGCCCTGTAACACAAAAACCATGTTTCCCTGGCTCTAATGAACCTAGATGTAAAGCCCAAATAACACCTACGCAACCTGTTTGCTATCCGGGAAGTCCAAATCCTTTATGCCCACAACCCCCATCGAGAAGACCTCCCACTACATATCTCCCACCAGCAACCTCCCCCACACCACCAACGACTTCAAAACCGATATGTTATCCAGGATCTAGAGATCCAAGATGCCCTCAACCTCCCCCGAAGCAATGTTACCCGGGGTCAACGAACCCACAGTGTCAAGAAACGGCCATTCCGTCCACAAGGCCCCCTTGTTATCCAGGTTCCCTTGACCCAAGGTGCCCCCAACCTACGTCCCAGAGTCCCGTGACACCAAAACCCTCAATCCCCACGACAAAACTATATTGTTACCCAGGTTCAACTGACCCCAGATGCCCAAGTACAACTACAACCACGACTAAACCCCCACAAAGATGCTTCCCCGGCTCGAATGATCCAGGCTGTCCTAGCCCACCTCCTCAATGCTATCCAGGATCAAAGGATGTTCATTGCCCCCAGCAATGTTACCCGGGTTCCACGGATCCAAGGTGTACTACGACGACGCAAACACTTACTTGTTATCCAGGTAGTCAAGATCCAAGGTGTCCTCGGCCATCGATTCGACCTCCTGTTACACCTCCGCCGACCCCATCAACAACAAAACTTATATGCTATCCTGGATCATCAGACCTTCGTTGTCCTAGACCACCGACCCCTACTACTGAGACGCCCCCACGTTGCTACCCTGGGTCAAATGATCCGCGTTGCCCTAGTCCACCTCCTAATTGTTATCCGGGTTCCAATGACCCCCGATGCCCCCAGACAAAACCTCTCTGCTTCCCAGGTTCGACCGATCCTGCTTGCCCTGTAACACAAAAACCATGTTTCCCTGGCTCCAATGAACCGAGATGTAAACCCCAAACAACACCTACACAGCCTGTTTGCTATCCTGGAAGTCCAAATCCTTTATGCCCACAACCCCCATCGAGAAGACCTCCCACTACATATCTCCCACCCGCAACCTCCCCCACACCACCAACGACTTCAAAACCGATATGTTATCCAGGATCTAGAGATCCAAGATGCCCTCAACCTCCCCCGAAGCAATGTTACCCGGGGTCAACGAACCCACAGTGTCAAGAAACGGCCATTCCGTCCACAAGGCCTCCTTGTTATCCAGGTTCCCTTGACCCAAGGTGCTCCCAACCTACGTCCCAGAGTCCCGTGACCCCAAAACCCTCAATCCCCACGACAAAACTATATTGTTACCCAGGTTCAACTGACCCCAGATGCCCAAGTACAACTACAACCACGACTAAACCCCCACAAAGATGCTTCCCCGGCTCGAATGATCCAGGCTGTCCTAGCCCACCTCCTCAATGCTATCCAGGATCAAAGGATGTTCGCTGCCCCCAGCAATGTTACCAGGGTTCCACGGATCCAAGGTGTACTACGACGACGCAAACACTTACTTGTTATCCAGGTAGTCAAGATCCAAGGTGTCCTCGCCCATCGACTCACCCCCCTCTAACACTGCTCCCATCAACAAAACATATGTGCTATCCTGGATCGTCCGACCCACGATGTCCTAGTTCACCGACTCCAACTAGTAAAGTAGCACCTCGATGCTACCCAGGGTCTAATGACCTGCGCTGTCCTTCTCCTCCACCTAATGTTCCCTCTTTTACTTTACCCCACAGTCATGTTCCAGGTGGCCCATTTATTTGTTCTTGTAATGGTTCCATTCCTGGTATTTCTTTTATTCCTTATTTTCAAGGAGTTATTTCTCCTCCTTCAATTAATTACGACAACGATGATACCAAATGTTTCCCTGGATCTAAGGATCCTAAATGCCAGACAATTTCCTCTTCTTTACATTCCCCGGTGTGTTATCCCGGCTCACCTGACCCGCGTTGTCCAAAACCTTTACGTGAGTCGTCCACTAAGTTTCCTCCTACATATCTACCCCCAGTATCTTCCGTAAAATCATCTTGTGCTCCTGGTAGTTCAGGACCTTCTTGCAATGTTGTAACCAATTCTGAATCGTCTTCGTCTGTTGGCTGCTCTCCAGGCGCTGATGGCTATATGTGTTTTGGTGATTCTTCACAGAATGTTATAAAAGGAGTTCCATCACCATTATGCTTTCCTGGGTCAAAAGATAAAAAATGCTTAAAGGGCGCAGAGATTAACGGTCTACTTGAAGGCTCAGATATTAAATCTCAAGTTCTAGAGACGACTAGAGAACCTTCGTTACAATCATCGGATTACCATGGAAATGCAGACCCACGTTTCCACTCATTTCACTCATGTAAGTTTCTTATCTTTTTGTTTTTTAATCTCTGTTATTGTTTTTTGTTTTCTGGGCAGAATCCTTTTTTGGCCTATCATCCTATAATTATTTGTCTTTATAAATATTGTTTTTTCTTCTTATTTAAATTGAACCACTCGTTGAATATAAAGGATCGGATTATGATCTTACGCAGACTGACCACAGTACTAAACTCATAAACCTCCTTGTGGATCAAACGTAATATATATATATATATATATATATATATATATATATATATATATATATTCTTTTTGATCTTAGGAGCATGGGGTTGTTAAAGCAGTCATCTTGTCTTTATACTACTTTATTTAGCCCGACATGTTTCGTATTAGGCCAGACTCCAGAGGGAGTACATGGTAACGAAAGGAATTCTTTGCAAGAAGTGCCCCTGAAGAGGTGCGAAAAAAAATGCACGAAACATGTAGGGCTATATATATATATATATATATATATATATATATATATATATATATATATATATATATATAGTGTAGATGGAGATAGTTAGCCGCTGTAGAGATACGAAGACAGGTATAGTTGGGATTCGGCTAGGAGAAAAACGTCAGACTTTCAAAAAGAAATCTGTATTTTGGACGTTTCCATATTACGTTTATATATATATATATATATATATATATATATATATATATATATATATATATATATATTGTTTAGGGATCACACATCCAGCTGAACAATAAATCACTATTTAAATCATATGGTGTGTGAAAAAAAACAAGAGAGTGAGAAGAAAAGAAGAGAGTGCAGTGTATCAAAATTCAAGACATTCTATTCAAGACTATTTTATTCCTTCCTATTTTATGCCGACAATCACAGACTACGTACACACACTCACGACTAAATTCTTTCATTCAGTACAACTATCAGACAATCCACTAATAGCTGAAATAGGTAATTACAACAAAGAAACCCTCAGACGATACACCCACAGACGGACCAAACATATACTTCTGGACACCTGACCTCATATAATATAAGTTAATAATTATCAGTTGTATTTATTATAGTCGTATTTTGCTTGGGTTTTTGTATAATTTTTCCCAAACTTTCAACAATACTCATTGTGTATTTAGTTAGTCAATAAACAAAATAACATGTAAAATATATAATAACATGTAAAACTCAATGTACATATTGTATATTCAATTTGTAAATAAAAATCTCTTCTTCTTTTATTCCTTCCTACGTTCCTTCAGTTTTATCATGAGTGAGTAGGGGAAGAAAACTATCCTGGTGAGGGAGGAGGGAGAGAGGACCGGCCAGCAACAAACCACAATTTTAAACCTAAGTATGTGAGTCGAACCAAGTCAGATCCACCCCCACCATTAAGCTCAACCCATGTAAATAGTGATTACCATTGAATATATTTCATTCAAATACAGTCCACTCTCATTTATTTAGAACCACCCTAATCAATTTTCAGGTTTAGAGTATAATTCAATTTAGTTTATAGATTGAACTACCTAGCCTATACATATATGTATATATATATATATATATATATATATATATATATATATATATATTACGGCGCTTTGACAACTAGGCCAGTAGCGCCGACATCCAGGGTACAGCGAGGAGTTTTACCAACGAGCCGTGGGATGAAAAAATTCCTACCGCAGTTAGGGATCGAACCCACCATCTTCCGCTTATGAATCTAAGGTGCTAGCCAGTAGACCACGGGAGACCCCACGTATTGTTATTATTATGTTATTTGCCGTTTCCCACAAGTTGACTTATTTTTCGATATAGCTGCTATGCGTAGTTATAATAAAGAAATATTTCTATGTCTATTACTTGATATAAGCTAACACATATATAATTTTCAGGGCAATATGAACCAGTAACTCAACACCGCAGGAGGTTAGGGAAGAGAGATGTTCAAGCTGTATTACCAGTAAAAACACGAGAAAATGCTCCCTCGAACAATCACGTCGCAATACCTTTGTTTAACTATGTATCTTCAAATATTTTCCTAGTAAGCATTGTGTGTTTGATTGTAGTTTGTATAGCCATATTGTTCAAGAGATTCCGACCATACATATCAACGAAAAGTGCCTGTGATAAACATTTTGCTGTTGTATAAACAATATCTGACTTTATACAAGTATGTGCCATTTGACTGATTAAAATAGCCTTCAGACTGATTTATATTAAATCCTAGAAATCTATAATCTTTATGTAAAATCATAAAGTTAAGTGATTTTACCTTAGATACTATTCTCAATCACTGAAAAATTATGATATATTTTTTCATATAAGAAATTGTATAATTACTAGCCAGTGCATGAAATGTTGAATATTGTTCCATAAGTAATTGTTCCTTAACATTATTTATAATTTGATATCATTGTCGATAATATATATATTTCAAAGATTAATATACTATATATAGTAAATAAAAAGCGTCCTCATTACACATAATACATTATTTGCAATAAATAAACTCTTGTAAATACATTAAATACCAATGACTGTGGCTTTTATTTCATTACCCTTGAGTTAGACATAGCTTTAAGTAAATTCCACTGATTTTTACTGCACATAATACATTTTACATGTGTCAAATTTGACACTTAATCGTAATTATTATCTGTATAATATTTTCTTTCAGAATTCAGAGCAAGATTCAGGTTATTCTTCTATTATAGTATTTTAGAATATTTTCATTTAAAGAACTTTGTGCAGCTTTCAAGTATTAAAGTAATGATATTGAGAGAGGTTCGGCGCTAATGGCCTAGACGTCGATGCGTCGTAAAAAAAAAAAAAAAATAAATAAAAAAATAAATAAAAAAAAAAATAAAGAAATATGACTACTTATGCTTGTAACTACATTGTTATTACCCATTTTACCATGTACAAAAGTTAACAAAAAGCGCTTTCTTTTAGTTTAACTTCTGAAATGCAAGAAAACTTTGGGTAGATATATTTCAACAAAAGTATCAGTTTCTTTTTATTTTTTAATGAAAATATTTATTTAGAACTAAATTTTTATTTTAAAAACTTTTTCTCGTAAATAAAGTTTTATTCTAAAAAAAAATTATTTAGAAATAGATAAGTATTAAAAAAATATAACATTTTTTCCTAAATATAATTTTTAATTAAAAATATATATTTTTTTTTTTGGAAAGTAACGATAAAGAAAAATTATTATTATAAAAAAATTGTTTAAATAAATTTCTTTTCTCTTTTATAGAACGGTCCATGTGAAAATATGGTATTGATGACAATTGAGTTTAAAATTAGGTTGAATACAGTCGGGGAACGAGTTTAGGAGTTAAATAAATAAAGCACGCCTAATTATTGTTAATCAATGTTACGGTTGATTTATGGAAGTTGTGGTCAAGTTCTTAATGCCTGCAATTCATTCATTTCTGCATTCTGGCATTTATAGGCTGATAATACTCTGGATTCCTTTTATTCCGACACAATTTGTCATCTTGCCAACAAGTATTCATATTGGTTAGCTTATGGGACTACTATAGAAAAGATATTTCTTCGAATATAGCCTCAAGGCCGGGGGGGGGGGGGGGTGAGCTAGAAAACATTTATTCGTTATTTATTTCATATTGTTCCTTTCTCTTTGATGGCTGAAAATACCTTCCTCTACCATAGACGTTTGAAAAGGCTGAATCACCTGTAGATATCCTAGCGCTAATATCCATAGAACCAGGTGTGCAGTAATACCTTCCTCTACCATAGACGTTTGAAATGGCTGAATTACCTGTAGATATCCTAGCGCTAATAGCCATAGAACCAGGTGTGCAGTAATACCTTCCTCTACCATAGACGTTTGAAATGGCTGAATTACCTGTAGATATCCTAGCGCTAATAGCCATAGAACCAGGTGTGCAGTAATACCTTCCTCTACCATAGACGTTTGAAATGGCTGAATTACCTGTAGATATCCTAGCGCTAATAGCCATAGAACCAGGTGTGCAGTAATACCTTCCTCTACCATAGACGTTTGAAATGGCTGAATTACCTGTAGATATCCTAGCGCTAATAGCCATAGAACCAGGTGTGCAGTAATACCTTCCTCTACCATAGACGTTTGAAAAGGCTGAATTACCTGTAGATATCCTAGCGCTAATAGCCATAGAACCAGGTGTGCAGTAATACCTTCCTCTACCATAGACGTTTGAAAAGGCTGAATTACCTGTAGATATCCTAGCGCTAATAGCCATAGAACCAGGTGTGCAGTAATACCTTCCTCTACCATAGACGTTTGAAAAGGCTTAATTACCTGTAGATATCCTAGCGCTAATAGCCATAGAACCAGGTGTGCAGTAATACCTTCCTCTACCATAGACGTTTGAAAAGGCTGAATTACCTGTAGATATCCTAGCGCTAATGGCCATAGAACCAGGTGTGCAGTAATACCTTCCTCTACCATAGACGTTTGAAAAGGCTGAATTACCTGTAGATATCCTAGCGCTAATAGCCATAGAACCAGGTGTGCAGTAATACCTTCCTCTACCATAGACGTTTGAAAAGGCTGAATTACCTGTAGATATCCTAGCGCTAATAGCCATAGAACCAGGTGTGCAGTAATACCTTCCTCTACCATAGACGTTTGAAAAGGCTGAATTACCTGTAGATATCCTAGCGCTAATGGCCATAGAACCAGGTTTCCAGTAAAAAAAACAAAACAAAAAAATGAGTAAAATGACAAATTCACATGAGTAAAAACGTTTATCAGACATAGTGCAACTGGTTTTGTGTTATCAGGAACCCGCTTCGGGACTAAAAATATATATATTCGGTTACTATAATCCTTATTGTAAATGAAGGCATTAATAATTCATTTCCGAAGAACGTTTTAACGACTGCCTTGAATGACACCAATGCTTCATTCTTATTTAAAGTCCTTGTGGATTCAAAATTAACGTTGAGCTTAATTTTTCTAATGTCTGACAAAAGCGCTTTCTTTTAGTTTGCTTTGCTTGAAATGCAAGGAAACTTTGGGTAGAGATACTTGAAACATAGTCCATTTAAAAGCCTAAAATTATATGTAGATGTGGCAGGAGGACGTTTATTGGATCTACAACTTGTTTGCGTCTACAATCTTCTAACCACGTTTTAGGAACTCCCGACTAACCGGATCTTTCTGTACCAATCTTGATTTCTATTCCTACCGCCCCATTCACGTATGGAGCACACGTGCCACTTTTAAATCAACACATACGATCGTACCAAATGGGTAGAATAGGCTATTTTATTATTTCATAATTTTCTTTCATGTGTACAACATGAAAAGTTACCATTATGCTACCATGATGTTACCATTATTCAATGAAACAATTTTTAAGCTAGTTTGGGATGAATCAATAACAAACTCATTTGTCAGACCGGAAATGTCTGAGCAGTACACTAGATCACCTTCATGTTCAAAAAAACTTTAAAAATTGCTCTATCTTCCTGTTCAGCCTAAATTACCTTTTTTTTTTTTTTTTTTTTTTTTTTTTTGCTAAGCCGAGAGTACTACTAATGTCTTCCAGATCTATTAATTTTTATTATTCTTTTAACTGAAGTTCTTTAAAATCGAGTATTTTAAGAAATTGTAAAGAAATGGCAGGAGATATAGCATATAAGTGTCAAATTTAGATTCAGCATCCTAAAAAACATAAGAATAAGGTGTCTTCAGTAAAAACGTTTTGCATCATTGGTCTGTGGTGTCAATCCACGTAAAATGTATTGATGACAGCATTATAAACTATTATTAGCATTTTACGAAAAAAATAAGAGTATATATATACAGGGTGTCCCGATTTTAAATGGCAAATCTTCAGGAGCGTGTAGGGGACCGAAAAATTAAGACAAAAAGTCCTTTAGAGATTTTCTCGTTTTTGCTTCGTTTTGGAGAAAATCGTAAAGCAAGAAACGAAAGAAGTTTTTTGTACTTACTTATTTAAATTTTCAGTGAAACAAAATTATCGTTGCGAATTGTTTCAAGAAGCCAATTAATAAAATTCAATCTCTTGATGGTGATATAGTTTAACGGTCTCAGCAACGGTAAGGCTTTAGAAGTGGTGTGAAAGTATGCGCACCGATTCATTAATAGAAGAGTGCTTAATCGACAAGTCTTTTTGTTAAGTTTTAATAGACAATAAGAGACTGGACCATTGTTACTTGATAATGAAGTCAGTAAAGATGATCAACCATATAATTTATCCTAATAAATATGCAGTAATGTCACATGTGTGTGTATGTGTTGTCTTGAATGCTCCAGGGCAAGTAGGTATTGGATGACAGAGAACAAAAATATATATTTTTACCATATAAAATAATATATATATTGTGATAAATAAAAGGCTTTGAAATACATTTATTAATTTTGAAATAGTTAATAGTAATAACATTACAACGATCACACATAGAATAATGGTTCAGAAATTATTTATTCTAAAATTAAGGTAATTTCTTTCTTTTCATTTAAAAGTTTTTAATTCTAATAGAGAAATATACTATAATTCCTAAAAAAAAAATCATCATTTTTTTATTAAAACAATTTATAAATTTTAGGTTGATATTTTATTAAAGTTGAAATTTCATTCCAAAACCAAAATAAAACTAGAATAAAAGCAGAGTTTCTTTCAGTAATATTAGTTAATGTGAACTGAAGGCGTGCAATTCATAGATTCATTTAAGTATCTGGTGTTTTAGGTAACCTTTTCAAATTATCCATATCGAGGCCTTTAATATCACTAAAATCACCTAAATATGTCGGAAGGTCAATAATAAAAACACAATTACTTCAGCACCAAAATCTTATAAAAAAGCAGGCATATAAAAAGGCATTAACATATTCATCAATTTATTTAAGGAAACATTAAGAAATATAAAAAAATAAAATTGACAAATTAGGACTATCCTTCTTTTGGAATTGGATATAATCACATTTTGGAATCTATAAATATTCAGCTTATATATCTAGAGTAGTTAAGAAAATGTCTGTTCTGCGCCTGTAAGAGGTCATTCACCCCTGTCTGCATTCCTTGTCAAGGTCATAGCTTCAAGCATTAAAGGAGTCTCTCTTATTCTTTTTTTTTTAATCATGAAATGTCAAGGTCCTTGCCATCTCCCTCTCCCATGTTTTACTCTTTTTTCCAACTGCTGGAGTTCATTACTCACCACACAGATTTATTTTAGATGTATTTGCAATTTGTTACTAGTTGTGCCAGAGCAGATGTCAAAGTTAATTCGTTTTGTTTTTTTTAGGACAAGCTCCTTCCCTCTCCCATGTTTATTGCTTGAGTATTTTAATTAAATATTTTCTTTAAAATTATTTTGAAAAAAGAAAATCTGTTGAGTTGTGTAATCACTTGTTCTGTCGGAGTCGAATACGTTGTTATAAAACATTTATTAGTTTATTATTCCCTGCTGATGACTGGCGGTTTCCCACGATGGGTGCCGACATTTTCGTCACGAAACTGGAGTGAAACAGACCTTTGTAAAATAAGATCTCGAAAGGAGAGGCTGAGAATGCCTGTCACCGAAATAACTTGTTTGAAATTCATTATACATTTTATAGAGCAGGGCAATTTTTCCCTCTTCAAAGTCCAAGTTCAAATCGTCATAGGGGTATTGTTCGCTGTTTAGGTAAAGCTTTACATTTTTTAGGTTGCAGCTATCAAAATGGCTACTATCCTTTAAAGGGTTTTTGTTACGATCTGTTTGAAATGCTATAATTACGTATCGAGGCTTTTCTAAATTTGTAGATGTTTTAACGGCCCACGTTTCTTGTTGTGCATTAGACGGTAATGTGGGATATTCATAAAGGTCCCAGCTTCGAAACGGGATCGCTACCTTTCGGTTCATGTCTAACATTTTGAGCAGGCTCAAACGGTTCTCGTCCGAAACACGAACGTGAGGCATTCTCCAAACAATTTTGTCTAATTTTATTTCTACATTAGAGTCTTCCCCCTTTACGGAATTAAAGTCAGAGCTTGATCTTATCAAAACTAGTTCTTGCTTCAAGTTAACTATGATTTGTCTATAATCTTCACAAAAGCCTAATAAAATGTTCAACGGTAAGCACACGCTAAACACTCCGTTTTTATCGATTTCAAGAGATTTTCCCTCACCTGGGATGACCCATCCCGCATTTTCGATCCCGTTAACTCTGCTCGGACTAAAAGACAAGAAACCTTTCAGTGTAGAGGTTATCCCGGGGTTTCTAACCCTATCTATTTCTATTCCATTCAGTTCGTATCTGAGTTCATCAAACAAAAAAGAAAATGCATTGTTCGTTAATTTTGCAGTTAACGGTTTGGTCTGGTCTTTATTCGCTAGCTTTCCCTCGAGGTAGATAAAGGAAAGTGATGGGAGTGTATAAATATCTTGTTGTTGTATTGGAATACGGATTTCATCGGAATGATTGAATGTATTTCCCGCATAAGGCTGATGCGAATGGAACTGGAACTGAGCGAGAGAATTGTCGAAGGAAATGTCCGAAGATATAGCTAATATGTTATCCATACTTTAGTTTAAAACCACTCTGTTTTAAAAACTTTGCGTTTGAAGCTGTTAACTGCTTAAACGTCTTTGATTTACTAATTCTTCTAGGGATCAAGATGCTTCTTTTATACGTTTTATATTTCCTACTTATATTTTCTACTGTCCGACGCTGTTGCTGTCGACAAACTTCTCCTTCTACACCTCCTCTAAAATCAATCCCCATTTTTCTTTATATGCAGTCGGACTTTAACGGTTTCCCCTCTGAAATTAATAAGTTGTCCGTTTTGATCGACTAGACGAACCGTAATGTTGTCAATACTCCGTACGTTAGCACGAAAGTAAATGACCGGATTGGGCGTTTCTACTATCTTATAACCCGGTTCGACTGCGGGGAAAAATTGATGGATGCTATGGTCGGGTTCGCCGTTTACAAAGGACCCCGAAGCGATATTACACTGTACCGATATAACATTTACACTAAGAATTTCTACGATATTCTCGGATGCGATATAGCGATCGCTTGGAGGAATAATAAGATTTTTCGAAGTATAACCCAAAAGTGGACCGATAGAATTCGGACGTTCGGCGAAATTGAAATAAATCGATTTATTACTTCGTATTTCACATTTTAGCGTGCTAGGATTTCCCCTCAACACCATCATAGCGCCAGGGTCTTTATGAGCTATTTGCTCTCTGAGAAACATAGCTAGAGCCTCAATGTCGTAGGCTCCTTCCGGTATTTGCATGGCTATTGTATCGAAATAAAACATATCATTTTTACCTTTTTCTACGTTCGGAATAGTGTTAAACGAGTCCAAAGAGAGTAGTCCGACGCTGTAAGAATCGTCTAGCTCTAAGGGAGGCATGAAATTCGCTTCTAGCAGGCTCGATGCGCCTGTAAGTGTTACAGCGAAGCTCATGATGCTAATAAGCTAATCGTCTTCAGGAGTTGTCTATTAAATACTGTAAACACAAATGACCACAATAGGGGGTATTCCACCCCTGAAAACGTTCACGATTGTAAAATATAGAACTGTTCTTTTTTAGATAAGTCACGAATCGAAATATTTAACGATTTTACCACGTTTTACGAAGCAGACCCAGTGGGAACCTTTTTTTGAGTTTGGCTCTAAATTGACGATAGCAGATTCTCTTAATTTAGGATATTCTGGGAGAGTATCTATCATAAATACACCTCTGAAATGAGGAATGTTAAATATTTTGCGAGCGTAATAATTTAATTCGACATCACTCAGTGCTCTTTTTGGTAGTCAAATACGACGACTACTGCGTCTGTAGGTTCGCTTTTGTGGTCTCTCTATAAATAGTCCGAATCCATTCCGTCTATATGGCTTTAAAAAAAGACCTTTACCAATCTTTTGAGCCTCAATCGCTAAATTATGTCTTTTCTGCTCTTCCAATTTTTGCTTTGCCTCTTTGGCTTCGTTGACAGCTTTTGCTATGCTTGCCGCACCTCCAGCCAGTGATCCTATAGCGGATAATCCTGCAATTACTGGTATTAGAAAAGGTAAAAAACCTCCAGACTTAGGTATGGGAAGAACACGAGGGGGTAAAGGCTTGTCTCGACCTCTCAATGTCTGTTTCGCCTTATTATATGCTAATTGAGACGCGTTTATTACTGAAGACACGTTTTTAATTTTAGCCGCTCTTACAAGATCTCTAAAATTCACTTTTTTCTTCATTTTGGTAGTCCTTAAACTAGATCCAAATTTTCTTTTTGCTTTCATAGCGTTTGTAACAAACCAAGCTGAAGCTTTTTCCCCGAGCGTTGAATCTGGATGTTTTACTACTTGCCAAGCTTTTTCTGCAAGGACGCTGTCAGCCTTATGACGATTTTCCAAGTCTGTATACTTGTTATAAGCAATGTCGTGTTCTTTACAAGCTTTATCCAAAGAATTAATTCCAGCGTCGCCTCTTGTCAATCGTTTTTCCACTTTTGTACCTGGACCACAATACTGATACCCCGGTAAATGTAATTCAAACGGTAACTTATTTATAACACAGTCGAGGAGACCTCGTCCTTTGCGCACCTTTCCTTTCATACTAAACCTCTTCGAACGAAACAAATGAATTATATATATATATATATATATATATATATATATATATATATATATATATATATATATATATATATATATATATATACAAGCCATAGGTCAAAATAAATTAGTCACAATGAGATTAGTAGAACAAAAGGAACGATTTCTTTCAGTTGACGTTTTACCGTTGATATCGGATAAAGAAGAGAAAAGGCATGGACCTCTACTACCAAATAGTATAAGAGGAGTGATTTGTGGTCCTAGTGGATGTGGAAAAACAAACGCTATGCTCAATCTTTTGCTTAATCCAAACGGTTTGAGATATGAAAACGTATACATATTTGGAAAAACTCTATCTCAACCCAAATATCGGTACTTGAAAAACGTTCTAAACAGCGTTCCTGAAATCGGCTATTATACATTCGAAGATTCGAAAGAATTACCTCAAGACGTTAAGAGCAACTCTATTTGTATTTTTGATGATGTTACAATGGAGGATCAAGACAATATTCGACGATATTTCAGCTATGGACGTCATAACTCTCTCGACTGTTTTTATTTAACGCAGAGCTATGTTTGCATTCCGAGACATCTCATTAGATGTAACTTGAATTTTCTTATCGTCTTTAAACAAGATGAATTGAATATTAAACACATTTATGATGAACATATTAGCAGTCCAGACGTCAGTTTCTCGAAATTTAAAGATATTTGTGGGTTGTGTTGGAAAGAGCTTTTTACTATCTTGTTATCGACAAGTGTACTAGTTTAAATGACGGGCGTTTCCGTAAGGGTCTAGATGTCTATATCGTGGATATATAAGGGGGAGAAAGAGTAATCAGTCCTCATTAATATGTCGCATTCGATACGTAGTGAAATTGTAAAGACAAGTGATGCTTTACGTAACAAATTTCAAACGTTTAAAAGAGGGATGCAGGATATTCAAGAGGAAAGGCAAAGTCTTTTTGCTCCGGTGCTAGAACCTTTGGTAGATATACAACAACAGTTTCGACAACAACAACAGCAGCTGCAGCCCCGACCTCGGGGATTCAAAAAAGAAAAGGAGGAAGGAGACTGGGGAGAAACGAACGAGACCCGATCTATGTGGTGGGATAATGAATCTGCTTTAAGTCCGACCGGGAAAATCTTTCTCGAAACACCTGTTACAAAAAGAAAATCAAAAATATCAAATATTTTTAAAAGCCCTTCCAAAACCCCCCAAATCAAATCGGAAAACGTCGAAGTAACACCAACCTTTTCTCCCTCTCCCCAATCCTCCACAATTTATGCACGCTCTACTATCGCTCCAGAAGAAGAAGAAGAATTGTACGAAACAGAAACCCCGCTTGCAGTAAAGGTTCGTGAATATGTTAAAACTCCACAAGGCGAAGATGAACTAGAGCAGAATTTAAAATCCGCCGGACCGCTACAAAGACAATTTTTAGAAAAGTTGTTTAAAGGAGGACAAAAAGATTTAGATTCCCGGTACGGTTTGCGAGTAATGCCGAACGGTCAATTAGCCATAGGCGATTCTACGAATATTGAGCTTTTTACAAACAACGATGATATCTCGATTAACGATGTCGTTTACGATGGAACGCCGGGGTTGTTAAAGCTATTATACCTCAAGAATCCAGAAGATTATACTGATGCGGATTTAAAAAACTATAAAAAGATTTTGCTTGCAACGAATGCTCACAAAAAAGGATACAGCGAAGAACGTGGATTGGGCGGAACTAGATCCATAAAATATAAAAAAGTAATTTCTCGACTGTTTTCATCGCGCTATCTCAGCTCACTTACCTCATCCAGTAGTCCACCGGCTACTCATCGCAGACTTCGTTCTTATAATAAAAAAGGTACTGGCTTAATGCAAGAACATTTACCTATTTACGAACATTATGACGATCCAAACGAACTTGTTGACCGTCTCAGATTATTAATGGCGTCGACTGCAGCGGGTCACAATGGTCATGGAAATGAAATTGTATCGATAATTGAAGAGTTGAGAGAGCAGAATATTATATATTAAATCAATATTAACTTTTGCACTCAGTCCCATTCCTCATACATGACGATAAACAAGTTTGGCTCCCATGTAACAAAAAAACATGTCAAGTATAAAACAAATTTCTTTCCTTTTAGTTTGTTAAAATCTGAACAACATGTTGATGCAAATAAGTTACGTATCATTAATGTAGCAAATCCTGTTTCTTCTACTGACGCGGTTAATAAAACATATTCAGACACCCTAGCAATTTTTTATACAGATTTAAAAAACTGGTCCGGTAATTACATAAATGGGAACGGCAAGAGGCTTGCTAATTTCGCTCCACCTATTGACGGCTATGATGTGGTTACGAAAGATTTTTTAAATTCCAGTTCAATTACTCTACAAAATGATACATATGATGCAATGAACAAAAGGATTACAAACGTTCTTGAACCAATTGCAAAAACGGATGTTGTGACACTGGGGTATCTGGAAAATATATTGAAGAAAAGTACACAGCTTTAGTAGTTAGATGTCGGCGGTAAAGAAAGCAATTGTAGATGAATTGCATAGAAGCGCACGTAAATTTTATCCAAGAAGAAGAGTCGTTCTAAAAGGAGTAAACGATTTATGGCAAATAGATTTGGTTGAAATGTTACCCTATGCTAGGGAGAATAAAGGCTACAAGTTCCTTATTAACAATCATCGATTGTTTTACTAAATATGCTTGGGCTATACCGATAAAGAGTAAAACAGGAGAGAATGTAGTCGAATCTCTAGAAAGTGTCTTGAAAGAACGGGGTTCTCCTCCTAAACATATACAGAGTGATCAAGGAAAGGAATTTTACAATTCAAAGTTTAAAGCGTTGATGAAAAGATATGGAATTAATCATTATTCTACCTTTTCGAATATCAAGGCTAGTATCGTTGAACGATTTAACAGGACATTAAAATCGAAAATGTTTAAAGTTTTTAGTTATAATAAAAGCATTCATAGAACGATTGGTATGAGACCTATTGATGCCGAGAAAATTAATGGAACAGGAACAAGAGAAGCCAATCTGTTGAAGCATATCTATTCCTCTACTGTTTTTTTTTTTTGTCTTTACCTCAACTTTTTTTTTTTTTTTTATACCAGTAACAGCTGCTGGAACTCACACTCAGGGTGCACTCACACTCAGGGTGCACTCAGGGTACACTCACTCTCGGGGTGCGCTCCATGCGCCGGGGAAAGGGAATAAGGGGATAAGGGAAGATAAAAATATTTTCCCTTATCCCCTTATTCCCTTTCCCCGGCGCATGGAGCGCACCCCGAGAGTGAGTGTACCCTGAGTGCACCCTGAGTGTGAGTGCACCCTGAGTGCGAGTGCACCCTGAGTGCGAGTGCACCCTGAGTGTGAGTGCACCCTGAGTGTGAGTTCCAGCAGCTGTTACTGGTATAAAAAAAAAAAAAAAGTTGAGGTAAAGACAAAAAAAAAAACAGTAGAGGAATAGATATGCTTCAACAGATTGGCTTCTCTTGTTCCTGTTCCATTAATTTTCTCGGCATCAATAGGTCTCATACCAATCGTTCTATGAATGCTTTTATTATTGTACTCGTCTAGTATAACCGGTAGGATATTTAAATATTTATAGTTCCCTTGTAAACTAAAAACTTTAAACATTTTCGATTTTAATGTCCTGTTAAATCGTTCAACGATACTAGCCTTGATATTCGAAATGGTAGAATAATGATTAATTCCATATCTTTTCATCAACGCTTTAAACTTTGAATTGTAAAATTCCTTTCCTTGATCACTCTGTATATGTTTAGGAGGAGAACCCCGTTCTTTCAAGACACTTTCTAGAGATTCGACTACATTCTCTCCTGTTTTACTCTTTATCGGTATAGCCCAAGCATATTTAGTAAAACAATCGATGATTGTTAATAAGGAACTTGTAGCCTTTATTCTCCCTAGCTTAGGGTAACATTTCAACCAAATCTATTTGCCATAAATCGTTTACTCCTTTTAGAACGACTCTTCTTCTTGGATAAAATTTACGTGCGCTTCTATGCAATTCATCTACAATTGCTTTCTTTACCGCCGACATCTAACTACTAAAGCTGTGTACTTTTCTTCAATATATTTTCCAGATACCCCAGTGTCACAACATCCGTTTTTGCAATTGGTTCAAGAACGTTTGTAATCCTTTTGTTCATTGCATCATATGTATCATTTTGTAGAGTAATTGAACTGGAATTTAAAAAATCTTTCGTAACCACATCATAGCCGTCAATAGGTGGAGCGAAATTAGCAAGCCTCTTGCCGTTCCCATTTATGTAATTACCGGACCAGTTTTTTAAATCTGTATAAAAAATTGCTAGGGTGTCTGAATATGTTTTATTAACCGCGTCAGTAGAAGAAACAGGATTTGCTACATTAATGATACGTAACTTATTTGCATCAACATGTTGTTCAGATTTTAACAAACTAAAAGGAAAGAAATTTGTTTTATACTTGACATGTTTTTTTGTTACATGGGAGCCAAACTTGTTTATCGTCATGTATGAGGAATGGGACTGAGTGCAAAAGTTAATATTGATTTAATATATAATATTCTGCTCTCTCAACTCTTCAATTATCGATACAATTTCATTTCCATGACCATTGTGACCCGCTGCAGTCGACGCCATTAATAATCTGAGACGGTCAACAAGTTCGTTTGGATCGTCATAATGTTCGTAAATAGGTAAATGTTCTTGCATTAAGCCAGTACCTTTTTTATTATAAGAACGAAGTCTGCGATGAGTAGCCGGTGGACTACTGGATGAGGTAAGTGAGCTGAGATAGCGCGATGAAAACAGTCGAGAAATTACTTTTTTATATTTTATGGATCTAGTTCCGCCCAATCCACGTTCTTCGCTGTATCCTTTTTTGTGAGCATTCGTTGCAAGCAAAATCTTTTTATAGTTTTTTAAATCCGCATCAGTATAATCTTCTGGATTCTTGAGGTATAATAGCTTTAACAACCCCGGCGTTCCATCGTAAACGACATCGTTAATCGAGATATCATCGTTGTTTGTAAAAAGCTCAATATTCGTAGAATCGCCTATGGCTAATTGACCGTTCGGCATTACTCGCAAACCGTACCGGGAATCTAAATCTTTTTGTCCTCCTTTAAACAACTTTTCTAAAAATTGTCTTTGTAGCGGTCCGGCGGATTTTAAATTCTGCTCTAGTTCATCTTCGCCTTGTGGAGTTTTAACATATTCACGAACCTTTACTGCAAGCGGGGTTTCTGTTTCGTACAATTCTTCTTCTTCTTCTGGAGCGATAGTAGAGCGTGCATAAATTGTGGAGGATTGGGGAGAGGGAGAAAAGGTTGGTGTTACTTCGACGTTTTCCGATTTGATTTGGGGGGTTTTGGAAGGGCTTTTAAAAATATTTGATATTTTTGATTTTCTTTTTGTAACAGGTGTTTCGAGAAAGATTTTTCCGGTCGGACTTAAAGCGGATTCATTATCCCACCACATAGATCGGGTCTCGTTCGTTTCTCCCCAGTCTCCTTCCTCCTTTTCTTTTTTGAATCCCCGAGGTCGGGGCTGCAGCTGCTGTTGTTGTTGTCGAAACTGTTGTTGTATATCTACCAAAGGTTCTAGCACCGGAGCAAAAAGACTTTGCCTTTCCTCTTGAATATCCTGCATCCCTCTTTTAAACGTTTGAAATTTGTTACGTAAAGCATCACTTGTCTTTACAATTTCACTACGTATCGAATGCGACATATTAATGAGGACTGATTACTCTTTCTCCCCCTTATATATCCACGATATAGACATCTAGACCCTTACGGAAACGCCCGTCATTTAAACTAGTACACTTGTCGATAACAAGATAGTAAAAAGCTCTTTCCAACACAACCCACAAATATCTTTAAATTTCGAGAAACTGACGTCTGGACTGCTAATATGTTCATCATAAATGTGTTTAATATTCAATTCATCTTGTTTAAAGACGATAAGAAAATTCAAGTTACATCTAATGAGATGTCTCGGAATGCAAACATAGCTCTGCGTTAAATAAAAACAGTCGAGAGAGTTATGACGTCCATAGCTGAAATATCGTCGAATATTGTCTTGATCCTCCATTGTAACATCATCAAAAATACAAATAGAGTTGCTCTTAACGTCTTGAGGTAATTCTTTCGAATCTTCGAATGTATAATAGCCGATTTCAGGAACGCTGTTTAGAACGTTTTTCAAGTACCGATATTTGGGTTGAGATAGAGTTTTTCCAAATATGTATACGTTTTCATATCTCAAACCGTTTGGATTAAGCAAAAGATTGAGCATAGCGTTTGTTTTTCCACATCCACTAGGACCACAAATCACTCCTCTTATACTATTTGGTAGTAGAGGTCCATGCCTTTTCTCTTCTTTATCCGATATCAACGGTAAAACGTCAACTGAAAGAAATCGTTCCTTTTGTTCTACTAATCTCATTGTGACTAATTTATTTTGACCTATGGCTTGTATATATATATATATATATATATATATATATATATATATATATATATATATAATTCATTTGTTTCGTTCGAAGAGGTTTAGTATGAAAGGAAAGGTGCGCAAAGGACGAGGTCTCCTCGACTGTGTTATAAATAAGTTACCGTTTGAATTACATTTACCGGGGTATCAGTATTGTGGTCCAGGTACAAAAGTGGAAAAACGATTGACAAGAGGCGACGCTGGAATTAATTCTTTGGATAAAGCTTGTAAAGAACACGACATTGCTTATAACAAGTATACAGACTTGGAAAATCGTCATAAGGCTGACAGCGTCCTTGCAGAAAAAGCTTGGCAAGTAGTAAAACATCCAGATTCAACGCTCGGGGAAAAAGCTTCAGCTTGGTTTGTTACAAACGCTATGAAAGCAAAAAGAAAATTTGGATCTAGTTTAAGGACTACCAAAATGAAGAAAAAAGTGAATTTTAGAGATCTTGTAAGAGCGGCTAAAATTAAAAACGTGTCTTCAGTAATAAACGCGTCTCAATTAGCATATAATAAGGCGAAACAGACATTGAGAGGTCGAGACAAGCCTTTACCCCCTCGTGTTCTTCCCATACCTAAGTCTGGAGGTTTTTTACCTTTTCTAATACCAGTAATTGCAGGATTATCCGCTATAGGATCACTGGCTGGAGGTGCGGCAAGCATAGCAAAAGCTGTCAACGAAGCCAAAGAGGCAAAGCAAAAATTGGAAGAGCAGAAAAGACATAATTTAGCGATTGAGGCTCAAAAGATTGGTAAAGGTCTTTTTTTAAAGCCATATAGACGGAATGGATTCGGACTATTTATAGAGAGACCACAAAAGCGAACCTACAGACGCAGTAGTCGTCGTATTTGACTACCAAAAAGAGCACTGAGTGATGTCGAATTAAATTATTACGCTCGCAAAATATTTAACATTCCTCATTTCAGAGGTGTATTTATGATAGATACTCTCCCAGAATATCCTAAATTAAGAGAATCTGCTATCGTCAATTTAGAGCCAAACTCAAAAAAAGGTTCCCACTGGGTCTGCTTCGTAAAACGTGGTAAAATCGTTAAATATTTCGATTCGTGACTTATCTAAAAAAGAACAGTTCTATATTTTACAATCGTGAACGTTTTCAGGGGTGGAATACCCCCTATTGTGGTCATTTGTGTTTACAGTATTTAATAGACAACTCCTGAAGACGATTAGCTTATTAGCATCATGAGCTTCGCTGTAACACTTACAGGCGCATCGAGCCTGCTAGAAGCGAATTTCATGCCTCCCTTAGAGCTAGACGATTCTTACAGCGTCGGACTACTCTCTTTGGACTCGTTTAACACTATTCCGAACGTAGAAAAAGGTAAAAATGATATGTTTTATTTCGATACAATAGCCATGCAAATACCGGAAGGAGCCTACGACATTGAGGCTCTAGCTATGTTTCTCAGAGAGCAAATAGCTCATAAAGACCCTGGCGCTATGATGGTGTTGAGGGGAAATCCTAGCACGCTAAAATGTGAAATACGAAGTAATAAATCGATTTATTTCAATTTCGCCGAACGTCCGAATTCTATCGGTCCACTTTTGGGTTATACTTCGAAAAATCTTATTATTCCTCCAAGCGATCGCTATATCGCATCCGAGAATATCGTAGAAATTCTTAGTGTAAATGTTATATCGGTACAGTGTAATATCGCTTCGGGGTCCTTTGTAAACGGCGAACCCGACCATAGCATCCATCAATTTTTCCCCGCAGTCGAACCGGGTTATAAGATAGTAGAAACGCCCAATCCGGTCATTTACTTTCGTGCTAACGTACGGAGTATTGACAACATTACGGTTCGTCTAGTCGATCAAAACGGACAACTTATTAATTTCAGAGGGGAAACCGTTAAAGTCCGACTGCATATAAAGAAAAATGGGGATTGATTTTAGAGGAGGTGTAGAAGGAGAAGTTTGTCGACAGCAACAGCGTCGGACAGTAGAAAATATAAGTAGGAAATATAAAACGTATAAAAGAAGCATCTTGATCCCTAGAAGAATTAGTAAATCAAAGACGTTTAAGCAGTTAACAGCTTCAAACGCAAAGTTTTTAAAACAGAGTGGTTTTAAACTAAAGTATGGATAACATATTAGCTATATCTTCGGACATTTCCTTCGACAATTCTCTCGCTCAGTTCCAGTTCCATTCGCATCAGCCTTATGCGGGAAATACATTCAATCATTCCGATGAAATCCGTATTCCAATACAACAACAAGATATTTATACACTCCCATCACTTTCCTTTATCTACCTCGAGGGAAAGCTAGCGAATAAAGACCAGACCAAACCGTTAACTGCAAAATTAACGAACAATGCATTTTCTTTTTTGTTTGATGAACTCAGATACGAACTGAATGGAATAGAAATAGATAGGGTTAGAAACCCCGGGATAACCTCTACACTGAAAGGTTTCTTGTCTTTTAGTCCGAGCAGAGTTAACGGGATCGAAAATGCGGGATGGGTCATCCCAGGTGAGGGAAAATCTCTTGAAATCGATAAAAACGGAGTGTTTAGCGTGTGCTTACCGTTGAACATTTTATTAGGCTTTTGTGAAGATTATAGACAAATCATAGTTAACTTGAAGCAAGAACTAGTTTTGATAAGATCAAGCTCTGACTTTAATTCCGTAAAGGGGGAAGACTCTAATGTAGAAATAAAATTAGACAAAATTGTTTGGAGAATGCCTCACGTTCGTGTTTCGGACGAGAACCGTTTGAGCCTGCTCAAAATGTTAGACATGAACCGAAAGGTAGCGATCCCGTTTCGAAGCTGGGACCTTTATGAATATCCCACATTACCGTCTAATGCACAACAAGAAACGTGGGCCGTTAAAACATCTACAAATTTAGAAAAGCCTCGATACGTAATTATAGCATTTCAAACAGATCGTAACAAAAACCCTTTAAAGGATAGTAGCCATTTTGATAGCTGCAACCTAAAAAATGTAAAGCTTTACCTAAACAGCGAACAATACCCCTATGACGATTTGAACTTGGACTTTGAACAGGGAAAAATTTCCCTGCTCTATAAAATGTATAATGAATTTCAAACAAGTTATTTCGGTGACAGGCATTCTCAGCCTCTCCTTTCGAGATCTTATTTTACAAAGGTCTGTTTCACTCCAGTTTCGTGACGAAAATGTCGGCACCCATCGTGGGAAACCGCCAGTCATCAGCAGGGAATAATAAACTTATAAATGTTTTATAACAACGTATTCGACTCCGACAGAACAAGTGATTACACAACTCAACAGATTTTCTTTTTTCAAAATAATTTTAAAGAAAATATTTAATTAAAATACTCAAGCAATAAACATGGGAGAGGGAAGGACCTTGTCCTAAAAAAAAAAAACGAATTAACTTTGACATCTGCTCTGGCACAACTAGTAACAAATTGCAAATACATCTAAAATAAATCTGTGTGGTGAGTAATGAACTCCAGCAGTTGGAAAAAAGAGTAAAACATGGGAGAGGGAGACGGCAAGGACCTTGACATTTCATGATTAAAAAAAAAAGAATAAGAGAGACACCTTTAATGCTTGAAGCTATGACCTTGACAAGGAATGCAGACAGGGGTGAATGACCTCTTACAGGCGCAGAACAGACATTTTCTTAACTACTATCTAGCCATGATATTGGATCTTTCAGAATTAACTCAGCGGGGGTTGGTGAAAGGCTTAGCGCCAAGAATTGTTTATAATTTCAGAATGATGTGATCTGAAATTTCTGAAGTTTTAGTTATAAGCTCACGAAGAGGCACCTTGTAGAGCAAGGAATAATCGATTTGGAGCTGAAATAATCACGTTTTTAATTACTAGCCTTCCGCAAAATTTAAGTGATTACAGTGGAGTCTCACTTATACGAATGTGGGGGGAAAGCCAGTAACTGAATAATACTAGGTTTCGTGGCTATTTTAAAATAGAATAAACTCTTCATAAAAAACAATTTTATTGTTTGTACATATTTTGTTGTTAGATAACGGCGTACATGATTATATTTCCAAGTGTCATATCGCGAAACTCTCCTCGATTTCTTTTCTCTTACCAATAATAGTCGCGAGGGTTGAACAATGTAATTTCAACCGTTTAGCTATGTCTATTTTTCTTTCGTTGGGGTAGTCATCAACTTCTTTCTGGATTTTAATTTTGCCTTCAAGCGAAATTTTTGTTCTTGTTTGTTAACTCATTTTAAAAGACGAAAGGACAATAGAATACGGCTACCAGAACGACTACAGTATAGAACACTGAAAAACTAGTGAGCGTACTCTAAAAACTAGTGAGGGATGAATCACTGGCACGTGCAGTGTTATTAGATCGGAAACACAGGAAATCACACAAAGAAGAGTGCATAGAACACGGCTAGATTACTAGAATGACGAGGAAGAACTGAGACGAGTGAGAGAGAAAGACTGGTAGGGGTAAGTCACTGGTAAGTCGGTAAAGATTTCGTGGAAAAGCTGTTGTCTCTTCGTATAACTGAATGTACACCAGGGGAACAAACTAGCTTTCATATAAATGAATATTGCGTATAAGTGAATATTGCGTATAACTGAATATCGCACAAGTGAACAATTCATTACACAGGATCAAATGGAGTTTCATCGGCGAATGAAACATTCTTCGTATAACTGAATGTTTCGTATAAGTGATTTTCGCATAAGTGAGTCCACTGTAGATATAAATTATTCCAATGTTCACAATCGGCGCTCGAGCAGCCTTAAAGTTTTTTGTATGCGCAAAATTCGCTTGATGGCATTTGTTTCTATTAAATATCATGTCCATTCTAGAGAGGTTATTATAGAATCTAACGTTTCTATTAATTTATTAAAAATGGTCTCTTATGTAAAAAGAGAGTATTTGTGGCACATTTTAGGTCCATGGTATTGAGAACGATCAACACAGCTTTGACAGAAAAGAATTCCACCGACTAAAGAAATAGAATTTTTAGTGGCTCAACTTTATTAAGTGGCAATAGAAAATCACTGTTCCATCCTACTCGCTTCAAGTCGGCGTAGATTTGTGCCAGATATGAAAATGGACGTCCCGAAGCCGATTATAAGAACCAAGGAGAGAAGTACGTTGGTCGGTAGGTCTCCTTTAGCGTCTAAGATCATGCCAGCGGCGAAAACCATAGTCACTCCAAGACCTTCACCGACGGCGTTCAAAAGACCAGAGGAAGTACTTTCAGGAAGCGGGTAGGTCAGTTCTGCTGCGAACTCGTAGGCTACTGTCAAGTAACCATTCATAAAAAATCTAAAACAAAAATATTTATTCTTTTAGTTATATTCAAATCAGATTTGTTAGAGATCAATTTTGAATAACAAATAAACCATAACAAATAAATACTTTTAATTATTATTATTATAAATAATGACTTCAGTTTTTGATGCATTATATTTTTTTTTTTTTATGAATGCTAATTAAATTTTTACTTTAATTAAAATTAAAGTTTGCCCAGTTTATTTATGTACAAATAATTAATGAATTTAACGTAAAATAATATTTTATTTTTTTATCTAACCTAATATCAGCACTGATATTGTTGAAATCAAACATTCAAATCCTGATTAGACTTGGAAAAAATCAGACTGACATCTTCAAAACCTCAATTTATCTTAATTAACAATGAGACGAATTGAAATAATATGAATTTTGAGTTATTTGAAAATAGATTTTAATTTTTTCCATACCTAATCAGGATTTGAATGTTTAATTTCAACGACATCAGTGCTGATATTAAGTTAGATGAAATATAAAATATTATTTTATGTTGAGTTGTAAAACTGTGAATTATTTACGCGTATTTTAATAAACACGGGGAGAAAAACAAAATTCTGGCCAGACAGAGTTGTTCTAAATTTAATAAGCTTTCATTTTCAAAAAAATGCATTAAAATCGGTTAAGATTTGGAGGCTGTAGCCATTTTTGAAACACGAAAAGACGTTTGGCTCGACTGTGCACCATCTCTCCTGAGGCCATTAGCGATTTCACGGTTGGTGTGGGTGGCAAGTTCCCTCTTTTTCAATTTAGTAATATATTTATTTTTTTAAATCAATAGAATTTTTATTTCTCTATTTATAAATAAAAAATGTTATCATAGTAATTTTAGTTGTTTGTTTCGTAGTTTGATTTTTTTTTTTTTCAGTAATATTTCAATGATTGGGGAGTATGTTACTACTAAACTTTTATTTGTATAATATACAAACAATAATATTGAAATATTATTACCCTAAGAATGCTGCCGTTAAATAGAGCAGGACTATGTTGTTATAGTAAAGAAATAGTGTGAATCCGAGCATCCCAATGAGTCCCATCGAATAGACTAGAAGAGTAGTTCCCCTGTAAATGAAAAATACATAATTATTCTTCAATTCACCCTTTTCTTAATCTTCCTATATTCCTCCTAGAGTCCTTAGGGACAATTTCAATATTTTAAAGCCTTTAAAGGAATATGACATAATAAATTATCTAAGTAATATGGAATACATGCTAGAAAACATTGAGATTCATGAGGGTACTAAAAATAAAATTAGAGGAATGTTTTCAAATCTACTTAGTTTTTTTTTTGTTTTTTTTTTACGGCGCATCGACATAATTCTTGGCCATTAGCGCCGAAATTTACTTAGTAAAGTTAACAATAGTAAAAATTATAAAATTATATCAGATGATATTAATATAAAACTAGCACGAATATACGAAGAAAAATACATTTTATCAGACAAAAAAAAAATTTTACTTACTAATACAAATATTATATCGCTCCTCCCCCGCAACTTTCTCTCGTATTTAAATAATACTCTATTATTATTATATATTTTATTTACAGAATATTACAATCTCCAATTCAACTGTATTTTGTAATTTGATACCAGTTACCTGTTCACGCCTCAGGTGTCCCCAACTGTCAGCCGTATACCTTCCTTCTTATTCTTATTATTTTATTCTATTTTTTCTCATTTGATAAACATATAAGTATATGTAATAATAACCCTATATATGAATATGATGTAACACAAGTACTTACATTATATCTTATGTTTGCTGAAAAAAGTATTAAATATTTTTACTTTTAGGTTACAGATATATTTTTTATATTATTAAGTATTCAAATCGAATTATTTATATCGATTCGTAGTAGTGATAGGCGATTCTAAAATGATAATCGATTCGAATAGAAATGAAATACGAATTTCATAGGTAATTGTGAGTTTATTTTATTTTTATTTTTTTTTTATTTTTTACAGCGCATCGACATATGGGCCATTAACGCCCAGGTAATTGTAAGTAATTGTAGATCGATCTTTTTAGCCTAGAAGATCGATCTTTTGAGTCGAGCCAAACTCGTCGATCTTTTTTGTAGATCGATCTTTTCATTTCGATTGGAATCGATTCAAAACATCGATTCATATTCGTGAATCGCCCATCACTAGTTAAGTGTAACGAAACCAACACTTTCGATTTTTTAAGCTCTTATTTCTCCGACTGAGATCACCCCGTGCTAAATTGTATGAGAACCGTTTTTGTATGGAATTTAATAAGCTTTCGAGTTTTACATTCCACTTACCAAGATCTCCCAGCCGTTTTCGTGATATTTAAGAAAATGCGAAAAATTCAACACTGTCCATGTATATTAATAACCCTTCCTTTTTTTCTAATACTCGCTTAACTCCAAAATTAACCCAAATTTAAAAGTTTCTGTTTGGATGAATTTCAAACTTTAGGAAAACGGGTGAACAAAATCAGTCGTTTCCTAAGTTCCGTTTGGATTAATTCGATTCTTCACGTTCAAAAAGCTATTAAAGTGTGTACCTGTAACAATTTTTCGGCGGACGGATTCTCGTGGTTAACAAACGTAACCAAATTTCAAAATCGAAACAGGCAAAGTATTTCTATTTGTAATGTCATTGTGAAACGGAAAAATGCAAATGTTACGAAAGTTATTTCGTAACTTCAATTTTTTTTTTGTACAGTTAAACAGAAAAATATCATACTTACTTAAACATGTGGGTTTTATCAAGGACCACACCCCACACAACAGAACCAACAATTCCACCAACCACTAATGTTAACCCGATACGGCCGGCTTCCGCTTCACCTGTCTAAATCAAATACTTTGTTAGAGCAAAAATAAATCTTTGTCCCACAACATCGTTATTTACACAGCAAACCAAGGTTTATAAAAAATATAAATAAATACATATATTGCACTCATTAATGTATTTTTGTAAGATTTTTAAATCTTCATTCATTCTGACCTCTAGTTAATAGATTTTTTAAGTTGTTATGGATTCGATTCTCGCTTGGAGTAGTGGTTTTCTATCAGAAAAAGGGAAGGTTTTATCTCAAGATAGTAGATAACGCATCTCAAAAAATTTGATTGTGAGTCATTAATAAAAGGACGTTTAACCCTTCACTGGTAGGTCCGAGTAGGTGAGACCTTCCCTTTTTCTGATAGAAAACCACTACTCCCAGCGGGAAGTTGTGGTCGTGGACTATTCTTTTCCATGAAACCACTACTCCCAGCGGGAAGTAGTGGTCGTGGACTATTCTTATCCATGAAACCACTTCTCCCAGCGGGAAGTAGTGGTCGTGGACTATTCTTATCCATGAAACCACTACTCCCAGCGGGAAGTAGTGGTCGTGGACTATTCTTTTCCATGAAACCTCTACTCCCAGCGGGAAGTAGTGGTCGTGGACTATTCTTTTCCATGAAACCTCTACTCCCAGCGGAAAGTAGTGGTCGTGGACTATTCTTTTCCATGAAACCTCTACTTCTGTAATTTCTAGAACCTTTCATCAGAGAATCTTCTATTACATAAGAGGAGTTAAACATAAATAAAATTTATCGTTTTAGGGGAAATTGCGCATTGAATAAGGCCGTTTTTCGTTTGTTATTGGAACGGTATATACCAAGATTCGTAGAAAAAAAAATATATATAAATACATACGAATGTTATCGGAGTAATTTGTGGTATCTAATTTTTGGATTGACGAATATTTGAAGAAGTTCTTCAATTAATTTACTTCGAAAATTGCTAAAGTTAATAATTGCACTAGCTGTTCATTACAAATAACTTACAGCCCCCAGGAGCATGCATTCACTCTTAGCCCTATAGATCTCAAAAGGCTAACCATCACAATTAACCTATAATTTATGCCTCAAATCTTACTGGATTGTGAATAAGGAACAGTTGGTTGAGTAGAGTTGACACGGCATAAAACACGCCCACGTTAATCCCATAGCTGAAGAGCAGAAGTACGTAGTCTCTATTGGTAACGAGCTTCTTCATAGTCTTCCTGTAGCTGTGAACACGTTCAATTTCTTTCTCTCGAGCCGAGAACTGCGCCAAACTTGGCGGTACTGGTGGTGCTGCTTCGAAATCTGGAAAAATATAATGAAATTGTCAAAAGAAGCAGCTTTTAGTCATTCTTAGCCTATTTCTCTCGAGCCGAGAACTGCGCCAAACTTGGCGGTACTGGTGGTGCTGCTTCGAAATCTGGAAAAATATAATGAAATTGTCAAAAGAAGCAGCTTTTAGTCATTCTTAGCCTATTTTTCTCCTGCAATTGATAACACCACGCAGAATGTCTATTCAGCGAGTTAGGGCACTGTTTCGGCGGGGGATTATTAAAATAATTTATAAAATAGTGTATAGAATTTCATGAAAAGTATTCAACCCGGTTTTGCACCGGAAAACTTCTAAGGTACTTATTTCATCACAAATATTCCCTAATTGTTCATTCCTATAATGCGAACAGTTTCTTTCGAATGTCATCTGGATCTACTTTGTCATGGACAGATTCCTTCTTTTTTTTTTTTTAGCTGATATCAACTATTTAAGCTGGCGACAAAGGAATTTCTGGAATCATGTAAAGTTGCCGAACTTGTTATGTTTCTTTAAATCGCTACGCTCTCTTATGGGCGATTAGTCCAGTAAGCTCAAAATCCCCGGAAACAATGAGTTTCCAGCTAAGGTGCTGGGCCCATCCATCTCTATCCGTAGGAAGCATTTTCATGCTTTCTTTCCAAGCAAGTTGTGTTTCTTTAAATCGCTACGCTCTCTTATGGGCGATTAGCCCAGTAAGCTCAAAATCCCCGGAACAATGAGTTTCCAGCTAAGGTGCTGGGCCCATCCATCTCTATCCGTAGGAAGCGTTTTCATGCTTTCCTTCCAATCTAGTTATGTTTCATTAAATCGCTACGCTCTCTTATGGGCGATTAGTCCAGTAAGCTCAAAATCCCCGGAAACAATGAGTTTCCAGCTAAGGTGCTGGGCCCATCCATCTCTATCCGTAGGAAGCGTTTTCATGCTTTCCTTCCAATCTAGTTATGTTTCTTTAAATCACTACGCTCTCTTATGGGCGATTAGTCCAGTAAGCTCAAAATCCCCGGAACAATGAGTTTCCAGCTAAGGTGCTGGGCCTATCATAAGATTCAGGAATGCAAATCCTAGGCCACTGCGCCTCGTTAGCTCGCCGACAGAGTGCTCCATGGTGGTTGTTCATCTCACACTTGTTTAGGCTTGAAATATCCCACCAACTCACAGTGGTCAAAAATAGCCAAAAAGATCTCAAAACTTGATTTTGTGAAGTATTTTCTCCGAACCCATTCGCCTTAAATATATGTTAAATGCCTCGTGAGAGTCCCACTTCTTGAGTTTTAGGCCCCCACCGTTGATTGCAGAACGGTGGTTAATCATTGAAGTACTAGAAACGAAGAAAATTTCCCAAATCCTCATGTACCAAAATCGTTCCTTCACCTTTTCTTTTTCAGACCGATAAGGTTGACGCATGTTTTTCTTGTTTTAATGGGATGTTCGAAGGGCAAAAAAAATATTTTTGTATTTTTCCTCGCCTTTATGGACGGGGATACTGAAAAAGTAAAAAAATTACACGTATCAAATTTCGTTTTATCATATAGCTTTTGCGTCTCTCGGATTTCGGGCTTAAATATTCCGTGGGCATGTATAGAAAGACCACAAACTGAAATTAGCTGCATAAGTCTGCATACTTCGGTGCTAGAGGTGAAGGAACTCGGTAAATTACTAACAGACAGACGCGCGTTATCCCTATGTAAACATTGGAATCAAATCGAAGACGGATTTTTTTTGCAGTACTCAAGCCAGTGTTGACTGCAAAAAATGTCTGAAGTGATCCGAGTGAAAAATCGTGTCCTAGTTGAAATATTGTTGAATTCAAACAACAAAAGTGTACTTTCGGTATGCGAGTATTTGACAGATCAATTTCCAATGGCCGATGAGCATATTTCGTTACTCCTACGGAAATTATCTCAAATTGTTGTGCTGAAATTTTAAAAAAAGTTAGCTGGGATAGGAGCAGATTTTTTTTTTTTTTTAATTGGTTTTGACCCCCTGAGCCCAGCCGAGTGCAGTTCAGAGGCGGGGGCGACCACAAAAAAATTTGTCATGTGAGTGACTTATCAATAACCTCATTGTAGTTACAAGACTGGTAAGTGTGCACATTTCAGGTTCAACAATATCAAATGTAATCGAGTTTTGAGCGCTTTTTGACCACTGTGCAACGGGTAGGTGAGAGTGTAGTTTGGGAGGAGGTCATATTTGACGCCTCAGTCCCTGGAATATATCGTTATATTCGGAAATACACAAAGATGACGCAGGTCCAGCGTCTCGGGTTGTTTAAAATAAAGTTATAGCATTGAAAGTTCCGACCGTATATCTGAGGACAATCATGCGCTCTTCTTCAATAAACTGTACATAGGGATTCACTAATGGAGCAATATGAAACAGTATATGGAAGACACAAAAGCTAAGATAGGAGACTGATATTTTTCTGACTCCCGAACATGGGAAATTGAATTTAAATCAACTGTCCTTAATTGAAACTCATTCTATAAAAGTTTGCATTTTTCTGTACCTGATTACCTGTTGTACCTTTTTTTTATGTTCCCGCTTTTTTAAAGGAAATTCTTTCTTCAAAATTCTAGCGTGTCACTGGAGTGGCTTGCAATCTTTAAATAAAACATTTGCGTTGTTAATTTGTTTTTTATTCATCACCCGCCTGTCATGTATATATTTCTTACTATTAAGTATGATAAAAAAGAAATTTGTGTGTGAACTATTTTATGTTAATGATCTGAAAATTCACTCATTATATGAACTAAATCTTGTAAGGATAAGATAAATACACCAAACTATTAAGCAAATGGTCTGTTGACATTATAATATCACTTCAATGCAGTAGGCGATTGAATTTTTTTTCTTTTAAATCGGTTCCATATGCTAAAAATCTCAAAGTAATCAGTAATCACTTAGAAACCAAAACAGGATGTCACAAACTTGCTTTATGAAATATGTTTTCATGAAGACAATTATCTTTTAATGACCTCTTAAGATGCCTTTTTCTTCTCTTTTTTCTCGTACACAGATCAAATAGTGATATAAAAATATACATGAAATTTATAACAATTCATGACTCACAAAATAACGTAAAAAGTAGCAAAATTGTGGGTGGTACTGCCATGGCTATGTGAAGGTACTGGAGCTCGGACCTGATCAACGAGAGGTCGTTTGAATCGTGGACCAATATTGGTGGAAGAACGAAGCTCATTCCGATACCCAGCTGGAAATACACAATAATATCAGCCTCAAAATTAATACTTTACTTCTTCAAAACATAATACATATCATCAAAATATTCCACACTCAACAACTCCGCCATCCCCAAGATTTCATGTGAAACTTATACCTAATGAGATTTTAAAAGCTTATTATTAAAATTCTTAATATTTTGTTCCTAAAAACATTATATAATCATTATAAAATAATTTTAACATCTCAAGATTATATAAATTTAAATACTTACTAGAAATAAATTTTAAAGAAAAGTGAGATTTTTGGTCCTAAAAGGTCTGTTTATGTGTCTTCTGTTTATTACTAAACTAGCTGAATACCCGTGCTTCGACACGGCAGATAAGTAGTTATTTTATTGCGTTAAATAATGTATCATCAAAATTAACACCACTATATAATTTTGTGTAGTTTATTATAGCACGGTTCCTGCCATACTATATGTTATTCATAAAATGATAAGTAATTAAAGTATATGGTTTTTAGATACTGGGGCACTACGGACTAGTTTTAACAAACAGATTACCAAGAGATAACCCGTTATATAAAGGTTACCAGCAACAGGAGCCTAACCATTACAGGATAAAATGTGTTGTAAATAATAAATGTACGTTATAATTAAAAAAAGTATTTTTCCAAGATGTCATTTGTAAACACTCATTGTATTTGCGTGCATAACTAAGAAGTGTTCTGACTGGGGATGCTGTTCAAGGGTTCGGGATATTTTTACCTCGGATGGAACATCACCAGGTATACCGAAAAATCTATCAGGGACAAAATCACAGTTTATTTCAAGTAATTCAAGGTCTGCCACCATAGTTAAAATGAAACTTAAATAAAAATAATATTATGAAATATATATAGTAGGGTAACAGCTGACCTGTTATCGTCCTAGCAACGCATGCTGCCCGGGCTTGCATGCTCTCTTTAAAACCAACTAAAAATTCAAACCCCTCTAAAAATACTTAAACATTTGAATATCAAGAAAACCTTTCTTTGCAAGTGTTTACATCCTAAAGTGACTGTCCATGCAAAGTTACGAATTTTTCTGTAAAGTGGTTTGGGCTGGGCGATGAAAGGTCAGCGAGTGAGTGAATGGTATTTGACAAATATATATCGTAGAATAAAATAAACGCATTTGTTTACAGTTCAAACGGAAAGCAAACATTATACCAAATATCACTCAGTTTAATGCTAACACTTAATAATAAAAAAATATCAAATAATAATGACATAAAATACGTAAATGAAAATGAATCTTTGTTACAGTCACTCATTATTAAAAATTACAATTAACACTTCAGCGTTATTGTCATTAACATTTAAAATAATTTACAACTATGCTAGTTAGACACTAATATTTGTTTTCCTTTTTACTAAACAAGATTTCTAACATTCAAACCTGATAAGAATCCACCATAATCAGACTGGCCAAAGTGGCTATTTATCTAAATTTATATTTATGTAAATCAGCTTAGTTAAAAAACATAAAAAAATTCATGCGAGTCCAAAACCACAACAATAATTAATGAAAAATAAGTAATGCGACTCATATCCGCCTTAAGCAAGAATTTCATCAAAAGTGATAATACTTACCTCATTTCCAAAAACACCTAGTGCGCAGGCCGTGGACACCTGCGAAGAGTCGAACCATAGGCCGGCCAGCCTTGCGGGGACACTTAAAAAAAATATTTGCGCTGCACCAATTATAAGCTGAGAACCAAACGCAACCGTGAATGAATCTCGATCCAAGCTCAACAGCTTGAGCCAAGCACCTCCTGTCATCATAGAAACTCCGATTATCATTGCAATCCTTAGACCCTGTTCACATAGAAAACATCATTTTGAGAATTTTATAGGCTTCTGTATTTTATAAGCCTGGGCCAACGGTATATCCGTGTTTGGGCCGACTCAGCACCAAAGTAATGAATATTGAATAAAAGGACGTGAAAAATTTGAAGGTAATTGAAGTATGTTCTCTACATTTCGTAAATATGGCCTTCATAACTCGATAATCAAGACCATGGCTACTAGTTTTCGATTGGAGCCGACATAAGTCTTAACATGAACTAGCACATCCTGGAAATAACTCCTCTTTTTTTTCTTTTTTTACGTTAGGTTTTTAGACATAGGTCAACCACATGGGATGTCTCAGTTAGAAATTAAATATGACAAAGCAGCAAATATAAAAAATATGACGGATTAACATAGTTGTTTCGATGAAAGTAAATAATGTAGATAGGTGATTCGAGTTATTTCCCAGAAGTTCTCTTTGGTCAGTGGACAAATCTAATTGTTCTCTTTCTTTTATGTAGCCCCTGCATTCGGTGAGGATATGTTTTACGGTTAGGTGTACGCCGCAGAACTGACATATCGTTGGTGTCAACTTTGCCATAAGATAACCATGCGTCAGATAACCATCACTTCCTCTCGTCTTCTGTCGCGTATGCTGCTACTCAACAAATAATTAACACTCAAGCTGATATCACTGGTCGACATAACAATTGCCATTTTCATGAAAATATACTATATTCATAGTATTTCACCCGCAGAAGATAAATAGATAATATAAAATTCATAGTTAGCTCTTATTGTTCATTTCTACGATATTTAATATAATACAGGGAGCGCGACAGATTTATCACATTAATGAATAATAGAGGGGCTTTCAACAATATAATACGGGGAGCGCGACAGATTTATCACAATAATGAATAATAGAGGGGCTTTGAACAATAAGCATAGGAATATTTTAGAGCTGTCCTTCATAATTTCTTGGGCTATAAGAGAAATAAAAATTATCTATAACTTGTGAAAAATATCCTTCAAAAGTATCAGGAGTTGGGTTGCAAAATCTCGCTAAAAATCAATTTTCTTCATTCTCATATTTTTTCTTCTAACTGGGGTGATGTATGTTACGAACATGATGAACGATTCCACTTAGATACCTCGACAATGGAAAAGAGATACCAGGGCCGATAGAATGTTAGCCAACTACTCCTGGAATTCTCATATTTTTCCTTCAAACTGGGGTGATGTATGTTACGAACATGATCAACGATTCCACTTAGATACCTCGACAATGGAAAAGAGATACCAGGGCCGATAGAATGTTAGCCAACTACTCCTGGAATTCTCATATTTTTCCTTCTAACTGGGGTGATGTATGTTACGAACATGATGAACGATTCCACATAGATACCTCGACAATGGAAAAGAGATACCAGGGCCGATAGAATGTTAGCCAACTACTCCTGGAATTTGAGAAGAGATGCCCCTAAAAGCAATTATAATAGACAGACAAAAAAGAAAAAAAAATCTTAATTAAACAGATTTAAATATTTTGTTAATATTTCAAAACTCCTAATTTTATATAAAAAGTAAAAAAAAAAAAAAATGTTAGAAATAAATGCAGTTTTTTTTTTTTTTTTTTAATAAATTGTTTTGTACTTTAACTAGTTACTAAAAGTCAAAATTTGTATATGAGGTATATTTTTATTACAAGAGCTAATTAACAAAATATATTCGTGTTTTCGTATTCAGTAATCTCAAAGGAGTATAAAAATTTGTCAATGCAGAAACCATACATTCACTTCTCTAAACAATCCTTTCCTTAATAATTACAGTATAATTAAATATTTATATATGCATGTAAAATCGTAGAAAAAAAATCCACATACCTTCTTTTCAATTAACCAAGTAGCAGGGAAGACTAGAGGAACATAGACTGCCATGTATATCATAGAGGACCAGTTGACATACATGGCAGAAACATCATAATATTTTATAACAATGTTGGTGATAATGGAGTACTGGATCCAATGGCAGGCGTTGAAGGTAGACGCGAGGCAGAACAGCAACAGCATAAGCCATCTTCTTTTGTACACTTTACAAGGACCGATTCCTGAAATAAAACCAATTTTAAGATTAACAAATTAAATATCCAGGATGCACATGGAAGGTCCAAGGTGAATCTTGCGCATCCCGGAGGTACCCAATAAAAACGTCGAATTTCTTATTTCATAAAATCTCTAGTGATATAGCACCAAATTAACTATAATTTTAATTAGTGATAATTGGCAGAAAGCAAAATAAATGTGTTATTTCTATTTTAATACAAAACTAACGAAATGTAATTAATTTATATGATCAAAGATGGTGTCCGCGATTTTGTTTGTCTGAAAATAATTATAATCATTATTACTTACGGTAAGGTTGGAAAAGAAAATATTCATTTATTTTTAAGTTTTTTCATTGAAGAAAATTTAGCCAAAAAAACTATGGATGGATACTAAAACTGCCACATTTTATACTTGAAACCAACTTCGGTAATCAATTTTGCTCGAAATACGTATAAAATCAGATGTATAAGAGACAATTATGCAAAAATAAAAGTTTTATTCATAATAATATTGTAAAATGAATAACTAGTTCCATTGTAAGGCTCTTTCGTATTAATTAGAACACTGAAAAAAAGTTCTATCGTAATCAAATCCAACTAATGCAATTAAACACAACTTATAAAATAAAATAAATAACGGTTTTTACACTCATCTATTCTATATTTCAGAGAAAAGACTTTTAATCCATTCTAGTTTATGTTAACTAACATAAAATATTAAATAAAACACAAATATTCAATTCATCATATTGCAAATTCATTTAATTTTGCGTAACTAATAATGTTTTAGTAAGTTTTATAGCAATTATAGTGAACATGATATTAAAAAAAGAAGATGAAAAAATCGAAAGATATAATTTATTGCACTCATTTTTAACACAAACCTTTAGATCTCTTTCCAGCCTTTGCGTCAGGGTGTAGCCTCCTTAGCATAAGGCCATCGATTTCTAGAACAAAAAATAATAATTTACTAATGAAAATAATTGTTTCATTTTTTTTATCATAAGCAGTCTTTTATATATATGTATATAAAATTCAGCTATTTGTCTGGTAGAACTAATTTTGACCAAACTTGGCACACAGGTAGGTCCATAGGATAGGTGAAAATCGTGGAGGACTTACAGTTGGGAAGTTACGAGTTGAAAACTGTGAACCCGAACAGAAGAGTGAATTGTCCGAAATGGTCTTTAGAAAAATGAGATATTCACCGTAACAGAACATAATTGAACGAGGAAGAAGAGAAGCAGAATGATCTGACAAAATCTGGTGGAATAGAGAACCAACACCACTGGCAATAGTAGCGGAACAAGTATGGACAGTTTAATCTTATTAATTAATTCAAGCTTTATTTAACCAAAAAGCAACAAAGATTACCAAAGCGTAAATTGTGTTTGTTAGAAAACATATTTTTACGTTGAATTCATTTTAAAATCCTTGTATATGCTCTCTGATTAGTTAATATTAAGGGTGTTCCGCATTGAGATGTCAGAACTTTAGGGGGTTTATTCTCCACCTCATTTCTAGTTCAGAGGCGCAGAAACGAGGTTCCTATCTCAACATGTAGCAGGGCTACTCAAACTTTTATCTATTTTCAAAACTATTGTTTTTATTTGTTTAATGAAAAATACTGTTCTAATTAATTTCTAATTAATGTATCGTAAAGAACAACCACGTTTTTAGAGCCTACATTAAAGTTCCAATAAGAAACACCGTTATTGAAATATTGCCATGTAAATTAATTTACGATTTCGTTTACCAAAAAAACCGTACTAAATGGACTGACGACCAAAATGAATTTTAGTTATCAATTGCTTAATGTAAATCAATTGCATACTTGGAATTTATTGCACTGAAATTGGTTTTATTTCATTCCCACGGAAAGTAATACAATTTATAAAAAAGAGTGTTTTCGGCGACATATTCTATTGCATAACGAACTTGCCTTTTGTTGTACACAAAGTATTTGTGCCCGAATAATAAGAGGAATTGGACCGATTTCCAAAGTGGTAAACCTTATAGATATTTTAGGACGTGTGGAATCCAACAAAATCACTATCAAAGCGATATCTTTAAGCGTTTAAAAAAATGGAAAATATCTGGATTTCTAGAGCCGATTTTGAAAGAAAAGTGGGAAATATTACATGCCTCGTTTGCGCCGATGTTACACAGTGATCTGAACTAATTTAAGCAACATTTCGCAAAGTTTGTTATTACCTCTCACGAAACTTCTTATAATACGCAGACAAGGTATAGTTGGGATTCGGCTAGGAGAAAAAAACGTCAGACATTCAGGAAGAAATCTGTATTTGGACGTTTCAACTGCACATTGGCAGCCTTCTTCAGCTAAAAAAATACTTACAAATTATAAGTAAAAAAAAACATTCAGAAATGAGAGTATTATATACATCATGACAATGATTAGAACCAATCTTATTATTAAACAATGAAAATGCGGTAGTTGGAATGTAAACAGTATGTTGAAAGTAGTAAGTACAGTACAAAAACTAACATTTTTATAAAGAACATTTTTATATTGTGAGAAACTCAATCTATTCTATAGGTGAATACAATTTTTAATAATCAATATACAAATACGTACCACTAGAAAATGCCTAGGGGGGAGGGAGGAAACCCTCGAGGACACTTAGGTAACCATGGTTGGATGTATGAGGGACAGCAACTACACAGGGGGTTTTTATAGTTATGACTGGGGGAGGGGGGAGGAGGCGGTAAGTCGGTGAAGATGAAAGAAGTGGATTGCTAGGTTGTAAAAAGGTGTTAAAATTTTGGGACACACAAGTAGAAAAATTGTCTGGAGCCTGGGAACAAAGGTAAAAGGAGGTCAGGACAATTTATGGAAGACGGCGGAGTAAGTAGTGGAGATGTTATGTTTCTCCGTTCTGTAATTAATATTATTGGGGTTTAAATTAATGTGGACGCATTCGGAAATCTGTCGTTGGTGTTTCGCTCTGTGGAAAGTATTTTAGTGTCGTCAAAGTTGAATGTGTGTTTTTTTGTTATGGCGTGTTTTGCGAGGGCGGATTTGTGGATTTCTTTGTTGTTAATTGTCCGTTTGTGTTGTGTTATGCGGGAGTGAATATAATTTTTTGTTTCACCTATGTATACTGCATTACAGGAGGAAGTTTGGCAGGGTATTTGGTAAACGCAGTGGGTGTTGCAGTTATAGGGAATGGGATCTTGAAAGAAGAAGAAAGGGCGCGGCGAAGAAGGTTTCAAGCTACATACATCCTTACCACATGAAAATCAATGTAGCTCGAAACCTTCTTCGCCGCGCCCTTTCTTTATCTCATGAGTCCTTTCACAATGAAAACTTGCAAAGAGCTACCGAAATATTAACACTAAACCAATCCCCCCCCTAACCTCATAAACCGGCTTATAAAGCAAATAAAATCCCAATCCTACAATGCCACCTCCTAATATATGGGGCTACCTCAAAGAGAGGGTTTATAATGACAATCTCTTGTGGCTTTAAAGGAAAATATTCGTCGAGAAATCAGCTCCAATTGAACCAAGTTTACTGCAGCGTCTGGCGCAGAACACAAGGCTCCGTTTTGAAAGTGTGTTCAACTCGACGGAAGGCATATGGATGGCATACTCTTTAAAAAAGTCCGCCTCGCAGGAACAGCGTCATCTTAGCGCGGTTCCCAAGTGCCATTAGTAAAGGAATAATACCTAATCTCATAGTTAGCCATTGAGGTGACGCGAAGTGAAAGGATGGTTGGGACTCGGCTAGGAGAAAACATAATGCCAGATCTTCAAGCAAAACTTTATATTAGACGTTTAGGCTGCATTTTGGAAGAGCAGGTAAAGAAGGGCGGGCATGTCATAAATCAAAGATCATCGGCCTTTCCAGCAAATGGAAATCTCCTATATCTTACTCCTGGGGTAATCTGCTATCCAAGAGCTTATCGCCATAGATATGAAACCCTTAAAATAAGATAAATAAATAATCTGATATCCTTTTCTTTAAAATATGTTGTAATAGAGTTCCCTGTAAAAGGTTTAATGAGTTCTATTTAATACATATTTTCCAATTTCTATTAATAGTTATAATTTAAACTACTGGAATTTTCAGACAAAAATTCATTTAATTACTCAAAAATATATTTCAATTTGAACCAGCTCTACTTTTGTTATCTACGTTCGAAAACGTGAAATCATTTAGTCGGCACTTTCGGATTACATCATTTGGTCGACGTCAGAATCAGGTTTCCTATCTAAGGAGAGAAGAAGGAAACGAGTTAAAAAAAAAAAAAAAAAAAATCCATTATAATGGTGTCCCTAACGTTCATGAAAATTTTTATTTTGCTAGGAATTTATGCAAGGGTGCCCTTATTTTTTTTTAACCCATCTATTTCTAACAACAATAAATTGATTCTCATTTTACTAATCCTGTTTTACAGACAAATACACTTTCCTAATAGAAGCAATTTCAAAAATAAAAGCAATAACAACTAAGGTAAATAGACAAAAATTAAAAAGTGATTTAAACTACGACAAAAACTCGTTAAAAAGAACAAAACAAACGTGTTTGAAGTTTTAAGCAGTTATTTCTCCGATTCACATCGCCTAATCAAAAATGTCTTTAGAACCTTTTTTGTAGAGAATTTAGTAAGCTTTCGAATGGTTTCTATCCACTTACCACGATTTCACAACTGTGCCATAAACCTCGCAAGATGACCTGCTTGACATTTGATAATATTAAACTCGAGAAGAAGTTACTCTTTTTTTGTCTCTGTTTACCTAAGTTATTAATTTTTATTTATGTTGTACGCCTTATTTTTTTATTGGGTGCTGTTATTTTGATTGCTTTTTTTTTCAATAAAACAAGGCTAGTAAATGAGAAGGATGTTCACGCGTATATAGAAAATAATTTCGGAGGGGGCTGGGAGAATTTCGGGGGGGGGGGGGGTGAGAGGATTTTGGAGGTATGGAATACTAACAATCTAGAACTTGGAATAGTTAGCAAATTAAAACGCTATTACGCCCAAAAGAAATTATTTTCTTCTGAACTGAGTGATCTTATTATTATTTTTAAGGTTTTTACGACACATTTTTCCGGTTACGGGGGGTGCAGCCCTCTCAGCCCCCCCCCTTATATACGCCCATGCATGTTTTGTTTTTTTATTGATGTATAGAGCTTTACTTTAGAATGAGAGCTAGATTGTGTAATTTCCGCTTCTGAGTAAGTTATTACTGCCGGTTTCCCTGACGCCTTAATATCACTTTTATTCAAGATGTTCGAGAGGATGTTGACTATTTTCACGAGATATATAAAAAAAAAAATAAGTTTATTTCTATTCTAAGATTTTCAAATGACATTAGGGATAAGAACGGAACCGCGCTAAGATGATGCAGTTCCTGCGAGTCGGACTTTTTTATTTAAATTTGAAAATATAAATCTGCTACCAGACACCCTGTATAACAGACATCACTTAAAACAATATTATCTAAAATAAATAAATTTGGAAAAGAATTTAACCGCAACTTGCTGCTGCACTATGCATTTAACCGCAACTTGCTGCTGCACTATGCATTTAACTGCAACTTGCTGCTGCACTATGCATTTAACCGCAACTTGGTGCTGCACTATGCATTTAACCGCAACTTGCTGCTGCACTATGCATTTTAATCCCAATACAGAAAATAGGATCCAAATGTCCACCAAAGAATATAGTGTTTTATTGACACATTGCCCAGAGATTGATCTCATTCACAGGCTAATTTATATCAATTGACGGCAATGATTTAGAACACAGCTCATCGTTATGAATCTTGTTACACAAACAGCGTAAAACCTGTTTTAGTAATTTTCAAGGTAATCTGCATAGCTTACTTATTATTTTAGTTTTTTTATTTTCTCCTTTAAATTAAGTTCATTCAAAGGAGATGAGTGTGAAAAATAGTATACCATTAAAATATTCCAATAATATGTTGATAAAATATTTGTAAAAACAGCTTATTCCAAGCCTTTTTTTATGTCAAAGTTCTATAACTCATAGGCCAAGAAAATCGGTGGTTCTAATTTTTATATTTACTTATATGTTCGTGCTTTACCCTCTACAAAAACAGCTCAGCTTGAATGAAATTTGACGCAAAAATATTTTGCCTAGAACGAAAGTCCAGGATTGCTAACCAGCAGAGTCGATCCGCCGAAAATATACATTTGTTTGGCTAAAATCACAAGAAACAAATTGGTATTAAAACAATTATTAAGAGAGAAGAGAAGATAGGAACCAAACATGATAGCTTGGACGTAGCCATGTTCGGCAAGTCCAATTTATATTTAACATTCTCACTATTTTTTCAAAATGGGGCATCAAGCTTATTTAATAATTATCATTTAACTATCTTTAATCAGGCGAAGATTGAAACTGTGAAATATTAAATTATGGTGTGATTCATATGTAATTTACAACGTTTTGTCATTTTAATATTGAACTAGAAAGTACTAAAAAATGTTATCCATATAATTCTAAAATAACAATATCACACAGAACTAAAACAACACCACTTCATTAAAACTATATACTTGAATAATGTAAGCTCTGGCACAGAACTAACTATGCTATCCTTGTTACATGTAATGAATCATCTGTAGCTACTCTTTGAGTTCGCTCCAGTACACAACACATCCTACATGTACACAACACATCCTACATGTACACAACACATCCTACATGTACACAACACATCCTACATGTACACAACACATCCTACATGTACACAACACATCCTACATGTACACAACACATCCTACATGTACACAACACATCCTACATGTACACAACACATCCTACATGCATAGAAATTATAGAACAAATTAACAATTTACATACATGCTGGCTGCCAGGACAAAAAGACTTAGGACAAAGTACGACTCCTGACTTACAAGCAAGACTTGTGACAGAGGAACCAACTTATGTACAACTTAAATTGTAACACAAAGAAATTTCACGAGAAAATAAAAAACGATATAAAAGGCAAATGGCAACTTAACTGGACGAGCATAACAGAAAAAAAAACTGGGGATCATCATACAGGGGTTCAAGGTGAGAGGAAGTAGTGTTAGCTAAGGATAGGCCACACACTCATGAATACCTTATGACAAAGTCTTATAAACCATTCTGCCAAATTTGTAATAAAGATCTAACAGTTCAACATATACTGACGGACTGTAATTTTGAACCAACTAGTCCGTGATAGCAGTCGCTATATCAACGCTATACTAATTTTTCTAAAAGACAACTTTTTTTCACAAAATTTAACACACGCCAGACCAAACTTCCCAAATAATTAATACGTGTATGTGTGTGTGTGGACTATAATTTTCTAATTTATATTTTAACACTCTATGTATTTCTGCCTTTGATTGTCTAGACAATCAAACTGTTTTTCATCATCGTCCTTGAAAGGTTATAATAATAAATGAAAATCACTCAAGACGTGATGTATACATAGGATCCTCCTTGGGTAACTGTCATACTACATGGGAGCTATTGTTCCTATGTATGCAATGCATAATATTATCCCTGCGATTATGTATAGACATATTGTACATAGAAAATGTTTTCTAAGTTATTTTTATATGTCCGTCTTTTAAAAAGATTTTTTTTTTTAGCCTTCTGTTATTCATGAACCTTTATTATTATATAATTAGATAGATATGTAAAATTGTGTAATTGTACTATTATATAATCGGACTTATAATTACTATGCAAAATGTTAATTATTAAGGACTTATAATTACTATGGACGTTAAAATTTAAATAAATAAATAATTACTACGTAACGGTATGAATGTATTTACATTTTATATCTGTGCTTGGGCGAATCGCTTTCGATGCAGGGTGCTCACAAATAAAAAAAAAAAATAAAAAAAAAAAAATAAATAAATAAAATAAAAGTTCTGGCATATTAGACTCATCAATAATAGCTTAAGGTTTGTATGATAAATATAAACTCTTAATTCTATTCTAAGCTTTCCAACTCATTTCAGGATTAAGCACTATATGGAAACACGCTAATGAGATGGACATAATTCACCTCGTGAAGTCAAAGCTCCGAAAGTTTCGATGCTGCGATGTCAATCCGAGAAATAAATTATCAAAACTGTTAGTTTGGTTATCATGAACGTTTTGTTTTTTTTTTGTACCTGGACTTTATACAATTCTGAACACAGGAGAATGATTTATTCTGACTTTTTATAAAATATATGAAGATTCATTTAGTTTATATACAGCATGCAACAACAAATAAATAATTTAAAAGTTAACAAAAATATAGTTCTGAATTTGTAAAGAGAACAAAAATTGCAGTGTTTGGATAGCAAATAAAGTTCATTATAATAACATAGAGGTACTAATGACCCTGGCAGTTGGAGCACCTGTATAAAGGAATAACATAGAGGTGCTAATGACCCTGGCAGTAGAAGCACCTATATAAAGGAATAACATAGAGGTGCTAATGACCCTGGCAGTAGAAGCACCTATATAAAGGAATAACATAGAGGTGCTAATGACTCTGGCAGTTGGAGCACCTATATAAAGGAATAACATAGAGGTGCTAATGACCCTGGCAGTTGGAGCACCTATATAAAGGAATAACATAGAGGTGCTAATGGCCCTGGCAGTTGGAGCACCTATATAAAGGAATAACATAGAGGTGCTAATGGCCCTGGCAGTTGGAGCACCTATATAAAGGAATAACATAGATGTGCTAATGACCCTGGCAGTTGGAGCACCCATATAAAGGAATAACATAGAGGTGCTAATGACCCTGGCAGTTGGAGCACCTATATAAAGGAATAACATAGAGGTGCTAATGACCCTGGCAGTTGGAGCACCTATATAAAGGAATAACATAGAGGTACTAATGACCCTGGCAGTTGGAGCACCTATATAAAGGAATAACATAGAGGTGCTAATGACCCTGGCAGTTGGAGCACCTATATAAAGGAATAACATAGAGGTACTAATGACCCTGGCAGTTGGAGCACCTGTATAAAGGAATAACATAGAGGTGCTAATGACCCTGGCAGTTGGAGCACCTGTATAAAGGAATAACATAGAGGTGCTAATGACCCTGGCAGTAGAAGCACCTATATAAAGGAATAACATAGATGTGCTAATGACCCTGGCAGTTGGAGCACCTGTATAAAGGAATAACATAGAGGTGCTAATGACCCTGGCAGTTGGAGCACCTATATAAAGGAATAACATAGAGGTGCTAATGACCCTGGCAGTTGGAGCACCTATATAAAGGAATAACATAGAGGTACTAATGACCCTGGCAGTTGGAGCACCTATTAAAGGAATAACATAGAGGTGCTAATGACCCTGGCAGTTGGAGCACCTATATAAAGGAATAACATAGAGGTGCTAATGACCCTGGCAGTTGGAGCACCTATATAAAGGAATAACATAGAGGTGCTAATGACCCTGGCAGTTGGAGCACCTATAATTAATAAATAAAAAAAAATAACATAGAAAGACACATTCTCGCGTACAACCACACGCATTCATTCACTATACTTATTTTTTTTTCTACACAAAAATATAGTTCTGAATTTGGAAATACAGATAAATAGAACCCAAATTACAGTGTTTGGATATCATATAAAATAACATAGAGGAAAAAATAAATAAACACAATTTATAATTACATAGAAAGTGCTAAAAAGGACATTCTCACGCCCAAGCACCAACATTCATTCGCTACATTCTCACGCCCAAGCACCCACATTCATTCGCTACATTTTCATTTATATAAATTCAATAAAAAATTCACTCACAAACTATTTCAGGAGTTTTACATGTCTAAATGTGCTAAAAATTCGATTTTCAACTAATGTCCCGATACATTTCGAAATTAAAAAACAATGTCTTTACCTGTATTACAAGAAATTATTTAAAAAAATAAAAATTTCGGTACATTAAACTTTAAAGTCTATTTTCAATTCTCATCGGATCAACTTCAACATTTAACTGCAAATTCCTAATGATATTAGCTAGTAAAGTAGGTAGGGATTTTTGGCGGATTGTTCAATAGAAAATGAAGAATTGGACACCATTTTCGGGAAAAATTAATATTTCATAAAAATCCTACCTACTTTACTGGATTTAACCTTCTCCTTAAAAAAAAAAAAAAAAAAAAAAAAAAAAAAAAAAAAAAAAAAAAAAAAAAAATTGTAATCTTTAGTTCTAGATTAAACTTTGCCGCCTGCAGACTATGACCCGTGAAAAAAGAGACTCAGGGCCACCAACTTCTATTCGAAGAATTAAAACTTATTTCTTTTTGTTACATTCACATCCCTTATAAAACTTAAGTGATAAGGAATTAAAGAATATTGATTTGTTTGTTATCCATAAATTTGAGAAAATGACTTTGATTTTGAGCACACAAGATAGTATTAACCCTTAAAGAAAGCCATAGAAATGAATTAATCTATAAGCACTTGGAGGTCCCGTGGCCGTGAAAGTTAAAGCGTGAGCACTTAACACTCCGAGCCAAAGGTCGTGGGTTCCATTCCCACTATGGGGTGGTGGCTTTTCTTTAGAAAAAAAGAAAAAGCATCAGCCCTATCCTGGCTGAGCCGAGATAACCTGTCCCAAAATTCTTAGTTAATAATAATGGACGTTAAAATTTAAATAAATAAATATAAGCACTAATCTAAGTCCAAATATCTAGATTAGAAATAGTACCTCTGTCAGTCCTATCCGCTCTCATGGTGGCTGTCGACTGGTCCAGAACAGCCGGCCTTCGATAATTCAGACAATTAGCCGCATTAAAGTTCGGTCAGCTGCCTCATGACCACTTATTGATACACTCTGACCAATCGGATCGTAACCGTATCGCGTTTCCGTCCCAGGGGACAATGGCTAGGCAATAGGATATCCTCTTATAACAGAGTTAGAAACAGGATTTTTTTATCAAAAAATAATTATTTATGATTGCAATCTCAATAGCTAAATTTCTTCGGAAAGTTCTAATAATTTTAAGCACTTTCCAAAAAAAAGGTTGAGGATTTACTTATGAAAGAATTATTGATAACTTTCTTCAAATCTTTATCGCCCCTAAGTACTTATCAATCCAATCACAGACCGCAAGGGCCAGAAGGGCAGATACTGTAGATGTATTTGATTCTTGACCATAAGGCACACTAAGGGGTATACTGTGGTCAGTACTATACTCAGCAGGTACGCATTAATAAATGAATTAAACGCCCCTAACTACTACACAATGAAAAAACCCTCGTTACAATTTTTGTGTATATATATATATATTTGAACCAACGTTATTTTCCTGATCTATGGATTCTGAAACGTGAAAGTTTCTAGTCGTCAACTCCGGTTTGCGTCATAAAGTCAACCTCATAAACGGGTTTGCTCCTGCTTAATTTACTTACATCCCACGGAAGCCGAGCGTTTTGATTGGCTTCGTGGATCCCAACAAGGCGGGTAGGGTAGACCAATCAGGGATTTGGAAAGAATATATTGTAATTATTGTAAATAGCTATTTACTATAGTCTAAGTTAGCTTTAAGTTAGGTTCTCCTTGTATAGTCCCTCCCTTTGTCTCCCCCTACATTTATTATCATAGACTAAGTAGGCTAAGAAACCCTTTTTGTAAATTTTACAGTCCCTTCTAGTACGTAATCGTAGAAAAAGGCTCCAGGTTCCAATCCGTTGGCCCGGAGTTCCTCTAGTTTAGTTTTTGTAAATAAATTGGGGGGTGAAAAAAAACGATCTTTATTCTTAGAAGATACACTGACAAAGTCTGCAGAATCTCGGTTTAAACATCGGTTATTGTCAAAATTACACTGCCATATCCAGAAGACCTTTATATCTGTTTATTCTTCTACAATGAACAACTCAGGCTATCTTGGAAGGCCCAAGAAGATTGTTTCTTGTCTTATAGATTCCACTTTTAATAGACACCCCTACTTATTGATCCTAACCCCTTCTTTTTAAAAAAATGAAATTTCCATTCTTATCTTGTCCACTCACCATTTTTTTTCCATTGAAAGGGATTATCATACCTGAACATGCAGTGGACATTTTGGAGTTCCTAAAATCTGACGCAGCAAATTATTCAAATAGACAAAAACTCCGCCAATGAATATTTGGTTACATGAAATGCCTTGTCTTTTCCTTAAGGAATAGTAAACGTTTCCTATTTCATCAAATGTGATTTTGCAATAACTCTCGTCTTCGTCTTGTCAATATATGCACACCGATGTCTTATCCTTGGTCACAGCTTGGTCTGCAATTTAACCAATAGAAAGGAGCGTTGTAGAGCTAGCTTTCGTTTGACTGCGATGAATTTTCTTACTTGCCTACAATCGTGTACTAAAATTCTTGCAAGACAGGACTCGGCTACCATCTTAAGGGTTTTAGTTAGACCCTTCCGATTTCGCATCTCTAGCGTTCGCATGTACTATTTCAGGGAATTTATCCACGTATTCTTGTACCTTCCTTATTCCTTGTACTTGCTGGCCTATGATGAAACATTCCTTTCGTTCGGAGGGTTCCATCGCTCTTCATATATAAACAAAACTCTCTTTCTTAATCTCATAGGGTAGTTTGGTTCCTTATCTTTATGGTTGCTTCTCTTTAACGGTTCCAAATATTTCTCTCTGCAATAGATTATCTATGTGGTAAATTGAATGTTTTTCAGTTTGTCAAATATTGGTCTGCATTACGCATGAGCCCTACGTTACCATAATTTTCTCTAACAACTGTACATATTTTTTTTTTTTTTTTTTTTTTTTTTTTTTTTTTTTTTTACGGCGCATCTACATCTAGGTCATTAGCGCCGACATCCAGGGTGCAGCGAGGAATTTTACCAGCGAGCCGTGGGATGATAAAATTCCTGCCGGAGGTTGGGAATCGAACCCACCATCTCCCGCTTATGAATCCAAGGCGCTAGCCATTAGACCACGGGAGACCCAACTGTACATATTGGAATACAATTGTAGATAAAGGACATGAAAGGGATTCATTCAATGTTAACATGTAACTACTAAATGTTTCAGTTTAACTTGAGGTAAGGGATCGAATAGGAAGAGGAAAAAGTTAGATGATCCATCCCTTTTCTCCCGACATGAATGATATCATTCACGATATGTGATAAGTTAGATGATCCATCCCTTTTCTCCCGACATGAATGATATCATTCACGATATGTGATAAGTTTACTCTGTGTAATCTCAGGCTTGAATGTTTTCGATAACATAGTGAAAGTACTATTTTACAGAATATATGATAAGGCTTTATATTTCTTTTGTAAGATAACGTAATAAAATATGATTGAGGTTATAAAAAAAAATGTGACTCATAGAGACATAAAGGTATCAAAAAGAGGGGGGGGGGGTATGTTTCTACTCTACAATGTAGTTCATCGTCATCTTCCGACAGAAGTGCGGAAATTGGCACAAGAAAAGACATTTCTAATAGGTAAGTTCTTTTTTATTTCTGTACATTACTGTTTGATAAGAGAGATTCTGGCTTCCAGCTCACTGAGAATTCTTTTTTTAGACGGAGATACACGGGAAACCTACACTAATGCAAATTCAAGTCAAATTTCATATTTCGAGTTCTCAATAATCTTCATCCAAAATGGACAGGGTACCCAAACTCTTAATGGAATTTTCGATGGGGATATGTCACTTGGAGAAATAAGTGCTTGAAACTTTGAAAATGTTACTTTTGTTCTTGTGAACGGGGTTTTGTCTATGTTAACTTCACTTTTAACTTTAATTGGTTGATGTGTTTTTTACTTGCATTTAACAGTAAAATTAATTTTCTAGTAGCACAAGGTATGAAAATGAGGAACAGTATTATAGCATCTCCAAGATCGAACGTTGAGACAGAGGATGGATTCTGTCAATGTCCTGTTATGGCGCATAAAATCAAAAGATTAAAACGTATCAATAAATGATTCTATTCCTTCACTAATGTCACTAGGGATATGAACTGAAACGCCCTGGAGGACCTGAGTTGAAAACCTTCGCTCCTGGGTTAGATTTGGTCTTCCTTAATTAATTTATTACCTGCTAAGGAGAAAATTAGGCGGCCGGAGCATAGTAGTGACTACACCATGGCCCAGATAAATGTTTCCTTAAGCCCCTTCTAGTATTAACTTCTTACCGATCGAATCCTTGGTCTTCACTTCCATAGTTGAATCTAGAGAAATCCGTTTATTATCTTCAACTTCTGCTTCTGAAAATAAAAATAAAAATGGATTACACAAAAAGTAAATAATTCGGAAGCTTACTAAATTTTCTACAAAAAAGAACCTGACGCAGTTTTCAATAGGGCGATGGGAATCGGAGAAATAAGTGCTTAAAACTTAGACAGTGTTAGTTTGGTTCTATTTTTATTTTTTTAAGTAGCCCAACCCTAGGGTCATTAACGCCATCGAGTGATCGTTTTATCTCGGTTCCTTCCTCCCTCCATAGGTAGGAATCCCGCTTATGAGGTTGACCACATGACGCAATCCGGAAGCAATGTTTCAGGACCAATAGATGACGAGAATAACGGTGGTTTAAAAGCGTATAGGTGCAAACCTAGGGTCGCCATCGAGTGATGGTTTTATCTCGGTTCCTTCCTCCCTCCATAGGTAGGAATCCCGCTTATGAGGTTGACCACATGACGCAATCCTGAAGCAATGTTTCAGGACCAATAGATGACGAGAATAACGGTGGTTTAAAAGCGTATAGGTGCAAACCTAGGGTCGCCATCGAGTGATGGTTTTATCTCGGTTCCTTCCTCCCTCCATAGGTAGGAATCCCGCTTATGAGGTTGACCACATGACGCAATCCGGAAGCAATGTTTCAGGACCAATAGATGACGAGAATAACGGTGGTTTAAAAGCGTATAGGTGCAAACCTAGGGTCGCCATCGAGTGATGGTTTTATCTCGGTTCCTTCCTCCCTCCATAGGTAGGAATCCCGCTTATGAGGTTGACTACATGACGCAATCCTGAAGCAATGTTTCAGGACCAATAGATGACGAGAATAACGGTGGTTTAAAAGCGTATAGGTGCAAACCTAGGGTCGCCATCGAGTGATGGTTTTATCTCGGTTCCTTCCTCCCTCCATAGGTAGGAATCCCGCTTATGAGGTTGACCACATGACGCAATCCGGAAGCAATGTTTCAGGACCAATAGATGACGAGAATAACGGTGGTTTAAAAGCGTATAGGTGCAAACCTAGGGTCGCCATCGAGTGATGGTTTTATCTCGGTTCCTTCCTCCCTCCATAGGTAGGAATCCCGCTTATGAGGTTGACCACATGACGCAATCCGGAAGCAATGTTTCAGGACCAATAGATGACGAGAATAACGGTGGTTTAAAAGCGTATAGGTGCAAACGAGCTTCTGTCGACTTTCATAAAACTTTCACAAAACTGCAAAAAACTGACAAGACAACCTAACAGAAAACTACAGTTCTCTAATTAAATTGTATTACATGAAAAAATAGCATCATTTTTATTAATTTACGATACATTCTCAAAATTATGAAATACATTTATTTTGCATGGAGGCGCTTCTGCATCGAAAGCAGGCTACACACAGTATCGGAAACCGTGCCGTAACCCGTGGGGTCATAGGACCAACTACATGTTGTACCTTTGACCACAGTACGTTTATTTTTTTAAAAATTACTAAAAAATATTAAATGTCAAGCTAGAACGTTGAAAAAATTAAATATGATAAAAAATAGAATACTAATTACAATAAGATTAAAAAAAATGACTTTAGCCTTAATATTTAAGCTAGGAAAAATAAAATTTTTCAAAGTGGTCAAAGGTATAACACCTTCCCCTATATATATTATATATATACATATATATGTGTGTGTGTGTGTGTGTATACTCATACAAATATAAAGCAAAGATTTAAAAGAATACTTCAAAATCTTCAGATGAAATTAACATTCTTCTATCTGCGCAACTCTGTGTGTTTATGGCTTAAGTATCTTTTAGTAGCAATCTTGATGTTGGAAAATGTATACTTATGTGTTTATGTTATACATATTCACACACACACACAAAATAATGTAAATTTTCTTATCTCTGTTCATCTGAAGTTTGTTTTTGTTTTTTGATTTCATGTTTTTAGAAGATTATATGGCGAGGGTTGTAGTTACACCGAAAATATTAGACCACATGCATGAAAGTCGAAAAGAAAAATTGTTGAATGGTAAGCACCTCATAATTCTTTAATAGTTCTATTATTGTAATGATCTCCTCTCTCCCTAAACATTTAGTATCTACCTATATTGTAATGATCTCCTCTCTCCCTAAACATTTAGTATCTACCTATATTGTAATGATCTCCTCTCTCCCTAAACATTTAGTATCTACCTATATTGTAATGATCTCCTCTCTCCCTAAACATTTAGTATCTACCTATATTGAGGTTTTTTGTTAGTTTTTATTTTGTTTTCTTTTTTGTGTTTCAATCCTATTATAAATGTATACATTCTCCATATCAAGGTTAAATTTTTGCAGATTCTCATATATAAAAAAACTCCTGTTTATTAATATATATATATATATATATATATATATATATATATATTAAATGCAAAAATGTAGAAAATACATTTTGTAGAAAAATGCGCTTTATTGACCTATTTTTCAGAGATCCCACAGAAACGGCGAACGCTAAAAAATAAGTGGATTAGTTTCTTTTCAGTACATTATAAGAATACCGTACATATCTGTAAAAACTATCATAGAACTAATAAAATTACATAGGTCATCATTTGATCTAAAAAAAAAACACTCGGTGCGGTATGATTCTCATGGGGTTTTTGGGGTTGCTAATTACGATGAGCGGGTTGGTTAACTTTCATCACATCAGATTTAAGGTCATTTGAAGGTCAAACCGTAGGAAAAATCTAAAAAAAAAATCATGCTTATGTTTCTGAGGTCCTTGAGACCAAACCCGTAGTTTTGAGGAAGGTCAAATAATAAAAAATTCACTACACATTTTCAGATCTGAAATACTATATCTAAATACTTTCTTTATTAACTTATTTGACAAGAAATAAAAAATATGTTTTAATAAGAGGGAGGGGAGAAAACCCTCTTCCCTCCCTCTTATTAAAACATATTTTTTATTTCTTGTCAAATAAGTTAATAAAGAAAGTATTTAGATATAGTATTTCAGATCTGAAAATGTGTAGTGAATTTTTTATTATTTGACCTTCCTCAAAACTACGGGTTTGGTCTCAAGGACCTCAGAAACATAAGCATGATTTTTTTTTTGAGAATAAATTTCTCCTGGAAATTAATTTTAAACATATGACATATCGATTATCGATAGGCTCACTATATTCCACCATATTGGATTGTTTCAGAGCATGAGCAGTCTAGACGTGGCCCTACCAGTGGAAGGTTCTCCGCCTCGGGTTAAGGCTCTAAGTGTTATATTCCACCATATTGGATTGTTTCAGAGCATGAGCAGTCTAGACGTGGCCCTACCAGTGGAAGGTTCTCCGCCTCGGGTTAAGGCTCTAAGTGTTATATTCCACCATATTGGATTGTTTCAGAGCATGAGCAGTCTAGACGTGGCCCTACCAGTGGAAGGTTCTCCGCCTCGGGTTAAGGCTCTAAGTGTTATATTCCACCATATTGGATTGTTTCAGAGCATGAGCAGTCTAGACGTCGCCCTACCAGTGGAAGGTTCTCCGCCTCGGGTTAAGGCTCTAAGTGTTATATTCCACCATATTGGATTGTTTCAGAGCATGAGCAGTCTAGACGTGGCCCTACCAGTGGAAGGTTTTCCGACTCGGGTTAAGGCTCTAAGTGTTATATTCCACCATATTGGATTGTTTCAGAGCATGAGCAGTCTAGACGTGGCCCTACCAGTGGAAGGTTCTCCGCCTCGGGTTAAGGCTCTAAGTGTTATATTCCACCATATTGGATTGTTTCAGAGCATGAGCAGTCTAGACGTGGCCCTACCAGTGGAAGGTTCTCCGCCTCGGGTTAAGGCTCTAAGTGTTATATTCCACCATATTGGATTGTTTCAGAGCATGAGCAGTCCAAACGTGGCCCTACCAGTGGAAGGTTCTCCGCCTCGGGTTAAGGCTCTAAGCGTTATATTCCACCATATTGGATTGTTTCAGAGCATGAGCAGTCTAGACGTGGCCCTACCAGTGGAAGGTTCTCCGACTCGGATTAAGGCTCTAAGTGTTATATTCCACCATATTGGATTGTTTCAGAGCATGAGCAGTCTAGACGTGGCCCTACCAGTGGAAGGTTCTCCGCCTCGGGTTAAGGCACTAAGTGTTATATTCCACCATATTGGATTGTTTCAGAGCATGAGCAGTCTAGACGTGGCCCTACCAGTGGAAGGTTCTCCGCCTCGGGTTAAGGCTCTAAGTGTTATATTTGTAACTAGTTCCCCTAAAGAGGCTCCAAAAAGGTGTGAAACGTGTTGGGACGAAATAAAGTTGATTTAAGTGTATAGTGAAGTTTTTATTATTTGACATTCGAAAGTTCAAAAAATATTTTTATATCTTTTGTATTTGTCATATATCTGAGAACTTCAGTCGAATTACACAGCTCCTTATGGAAAGAAATGTCTTTTATTTATTTTATTTTTTGTTTTATGAATATTGATTCTGTTTACTTTAGTATTAATATAATTCTAACGTAATAAAAGTATAAGATTCATGTGAAGATATTTATTTTCAGTTTGCCAGAAGACCCTATTAAATGTAGATGAAGACAATGTAGGAGACAAACTGGAGACACTATTTAAGATCATCTTTTCTCATAAAGTAAATAATAAGAAAATCCAGCTAAAGCCATTTTACCTTCACAAACTCATTAGATTGCTCGTGTATATTTCCTTCACTGGAAATGGTGAAGGCCTAATGGAGACGACATTGCTCATTGACATAAGATATTTAACATTTGAAACAAATAGGCTCCTCCAGGTTAATCTCACTCCATGGAAACCACCAACGAATGAAATAGTAGTTACCTTAGAGGAAAATCCACAACTCTTAGACAGACATATGTATTTACCAAAAAAGATCAGGTAATGTATTAAGTAATTTAATAATTATTTATTACAGATATATTTTTTTTATATATATATATATTTGTTTTTTAAAGGCAATTCAACCACGTCGGTCATTGTTGCCTATTTAACCTAATGGAATGTAATAATTAACAAAATGTAAATTGAATGTGCATAGACCCGCTCGTATACGTCCATACACTTATACAAACGAACGCATGCATTATATGCATATAAACACATACACACACACACACACACATATGTATATATATATATATATATATATATATATATATACACACACGCACACATATACATACATATACACACACACATATATATACATACATATACGTAGTAAGGTACATAAGTTTCCGGCCTGGGATAGAAGGAAAGGTGAAAGAAAAAAAACTGGTTTTACTGTTTTTCAATATATTCTCCTCTAAGTTCAACACACTTAATACAACGCTTTGGCAACATTTCTATACCATGAAAAAAATAATTTTCTTCTTTGTTAAAAAAATGTTCTTCCACTGCTGCTTGGAGCTCTTCGTCGGTGTTAAATCGCCTTCCACGAAGGTCAGATTTTAACTTTGAGAAAAAGTAGAAATCGCTAGGGGCCAAGTCTGGGCTGTAGGGTGGATGAGAGATTTCTTGGAATCCACAGTCCTTCACAGCGGCCTTGGAAATCAATGCTGTGTGGACAGAGGCATTGTCGTGAAGGAGGCGGACACCTCTGCTTAACTTCCCTCGCCTCTTCTCTTTAATGGCGTCTCGTAATCGGTGAAGTAGGGCTGCATAATACTCACCATTCATTGTGGTATTCCTTTCTTTAAAATCTATCAGTAGTATTCCTTTACAGTCCCAAAAAATTTTGGCCATTACCTTTTTTGTTGACTGCGTGACTTTTGCCTCTAAAGGAGGCGCTTCTCCTGGTCTTCTCCATTCCATGGACTTTCTTCTGCTGAGTGGGTCATAATATAGAACCATTGTCTCATCCCCAGTTACAATTGAGTCCAAAAAATTCCTTGGGCCGGCATTATACTCGCGTAAAAATTCATTGCAGCAGTGAACTCGTTCCTGTTTTTGAGCAGCTGAAAGAATTTTTGGAACCCATCTTGCACTAACCTCGTTCATATGCAAATGTTCTATGATGATCCTCAAAACACTTGGTTTTGAAAGCCCTAACCTCGCTGCTAGTCGCCGGTCAGACAGCAATTCAGATTCCACAAGTTGGATTGTTTCAGAAGTGACAGCTTCCAATGGGCGACCGGGACGTGGGTCATCTTCTAGACTTTCTCTACCTAACTGAAATAATTTTGCCCATTCTTTCACTGTGGCATACGAGGGGGAGGACTGCCCGTATACACAATCCAAGCGCTCTTTAATTTGCGCAGGAGTAAGACCCTCTTTACAAAAGAATTTAATTACCGCACGGTACTCGAGTTTGAACATTGTAAAAATGGGGAGTTTCCTTCAAGGCTGGACACTGACTGACAAGACTGCGGGTGATGGGTATGGAGTGAGCAGGCATGGACCTGCATAGGAGTGCAGGTCCCGGCACGTTTGAAGGAGGGGAAGCAGGACAGGCCGGAAACTTATGGACCTTACCTCGTATATATATATATATATATATATATATATATATATATATATGTATATATATATACATACACACACACATACACATATACATATACATACATACATATACACATACATACACAAAATTTACACATGTACACACACACACACACACACACACATAAGTATATCAGAAACAAAAAGATAATAAAATATAATTATAAAACATATTTATTCTCACAAATGCTCATGCATGTACGCACAAATACAAATACATAGATAAAGAAATCCAGAGTTAAATATTATAATCCGTAATTAAATTTTATAATAGAGATCTGTAGCTCTTATGAAATCTAACGCTCGCTGGGTTAACTCATGGTCGTCTCCAAGTATATCACAGAGAGTACCATGAATCACCATTTCGTTTCCAGCGGCTTCGTAGGCTCTACATTCGGTGAAAATATGTTTAATAGACATATCCTCACTACAAACAGAGCATTCAGGCCTGGACTCTCTTTTAAATAAGTAAGCATGGGTAAGATTGGTGTGTCCAATTCTTATTCTCGACAGAACCACCTCATCACGCCTTGTGTCTTGACATGAGGTTTTCCATGCCGAGACTGTGGATTTAATCTCCCTTAGCTTATTATCTCTGTCTCGAAACCATTCATATTGCCATTTTGAGAGTATTAGATATTTTAGATGGGTTACAGCATCTGATGGCAGGATGTGCGAGTATGGAATGCCTTCTTTAATGGCTTGTTTTCCTGCGAAATCCGCTTTATCGCTGCCTTTTATACCATTGTGGCTAGGAATCCAGCAGAATATAACTTGTTGGTTTCTTTTGTAATGCAAATCTATTCCAATAATGAAGTCAGAGATGATCGCATTACGGGAATAAAAGTTCTGTAAAGGAAGGAGAGAAGATAATGAGTCAGTATACATCACTAACTTACTATTATTTTCAATGAAACTATTAACGGCTTTGCTTATTGCAAGTAATTCTGCTGTGTATATGGAAGATATAGCCGGAAGGGATATCATCTGTGTTCTGGTATTAGAGACTATCGCACATCCTACGCCGTCATTAGCCTTAGAGCCATCCGTGAATATCTCTATTGCTCCAGGATACTTCAACCTGATTCTATTGAATTCAGCTTGAAATATCGTAGGAACAGTCTCTCCTTTGATATTTTAGAGGAGTATCAGTTAAAAAATAAAATAAACCGGTTAAAAAAATAGATGTCTATATAATAAAAAATAAAACACTTGATAATTGAAAAATAATAATAATTAACTTCTGAGAATAAATTAAATAATAAATAAACGGTCCACTGCCAGATAATTCAACGAAAGTCCAAAAAAGTCAAACAGAAAATAGGCACCACGTTGTCGCACTTTTTATACACAAAAAAAACTTAAATTTGGCTAGCTAATTTTCGGGTTACCTCAAAGCCGCGGGAAGAAAGTCAGTTTACTTTCGTGGTGCTACAATATATTTAGTCAGTGAAAGATCAATTCTAGGACCATGAAGAGTCCAAGGTTCGAAATTTGAGTATGTCAGCTGATGAAGTTTGCTTAGATCGAAATCTAAATCTGATAGTAATCTCATGGATCTGTGAATAAATTGGTTGCTGTTAACAATATAATTTTATTAGGACAATATATAATTTTATTAGGACACCTATAAAATAAATTAAAATCAGTCCCGTAACAGGCCACGAGGGCCCAGAGGGACAGATACTAAAGAGCTCTCGCTTCATGGCCATACGGCGTACTAGAGAAATAGTGAGGTCAGTAGTATGATCCGGCCGCCTGAGGTGCGAGGGCAGGGGACAAGCTCACCGACGAACAAAACCACTGATACTCACTGAAATTAGTAATAAATTATATGTTCGAATATAGAAGAAATTTACGCTACTACCACTAGTGACAGCTGATATATATAAGCTTTGGCGACAGATGCGTACTCCCAATTATATGGAAAATAGCTGTAAAAAAACAACAACATGAGATCGGACTAGAAGTCAGACAAGACATCCACCACCCCAAGGAGTCCTGCACTACAGAAAGCAGTGGGGAGACTGGGATCTTGGGGTCGGTGATGGGTCACCGAATGAAAAAGTCCGTCTCGCAGGACTGCATCATCTTAGCGCGGTTCCGTTCATATCCCTAGTCTAATTTGGAAAGATTAAAATAGAAGCAGTTATTATTTTGGTTCCACCAGTCTTTTTAAATTAATTATTATAATGGCGTGTCAATCCTCAAGGTCACTAACGCCATTCCTGTGAGTAGTAAAGTCTTGAAAGGTCATGATTTACAATCTTACCTGGAAGGGTCCGCTACACTAGAAACAGACCCGCTAGTGACAAGGTCTTGGAATCTTGGAAATCTATATTTCTAACAATAAATTGTTTTTGTTATTTTACTTAACAAGTTTTATTGTCAAATACATTATCCAACTATAAGCAATTAAAAAATAACAAGAAATAAAACAGACAAAAAGAACCATTGGAATAAACGAAATCAATTAATTTAAAGCTTTAAGCACTTTTTTCTCCGATTGACATCGCCTAATTAAAACTTTCTTCAGAACCTTTTTTGTAGAGCATTTAGTAAGCTTCCGAATGGTAATCTTCCGCTTCACAAGATTGTCAACGGTTTTCGAGATACTAACGAAATTATACAAAGTTACCAAAACTTTTTTTGTCTGTTAATAAAATATTTTATTCTAACCCTTCCTTTACTCTAAACGTAACAAAAATTTCAACATATTAGTGTTGATGAAACTCGAACATGCAGAAAATGTTTCAACTGTATCCCATAATTCTAAGTACCAAAATCAAAGACAAAGAACCCTCCCTAGGAAGGACGCTAGGCAGTTGAAAAGCTATATATCTTGGAAATCCATATCTCTAACATTAAATTGTTTTTCTTATTTTTCTTAACCTGTTTTATTTTCAAATACATTATCCAACAATAAGCAATTAAAAAATAACAAGGAATAAAAAACAGACAAAAAGAACAGTTCGAATAAGCGAAATCAATTACTTTAAAGTTTTAAGCTCTTATTTCTCCGATTGACATCGCCTAATCAAAACTTTCATTAGAACCTTTTAATATTATTCTTATTCTTTAGAGCATTTAATAAGCTTTCTAATGGTATTCTTCCGTTTACCAAGATTTTCAACCTTTTTCGAGATATTAAGGAAAGTAAACAAAGTTACTAAAACTTTTTATGTCTGTTAATAAAATATTTTATTCTAACCCTTCCTTAACTCCAAACGTAACCAAAACTTCAACATATTAGTTTTGATGAAAGTAGAACATGCAGAAAATGTTTCAACTGAATCCCATGATTCTAAGTACCCAAACCAAAAACGGTATTCAAAAAATATTTTTCCAATTTTCTCGAAAACGGTTAAAGCTATCGCCTTGAAAATGGTTTCATTCGTTTTCCTAGCCCAGGAATCATATAAAACGAGTACTTAGAAGCTTATGAACTCAAAAACGTAAGCGTTACGATTTTTTTTGCGCGAATTTCGCCCCAAACGCCATCTTCCAGTAGGCGGATTTTTCTGGTTAACGAACTTGTCCTTTCAAATTGGACGAAGGATTTTTGTACCAAATTTCATCAAAATCGGACCATTCGTCTTCTATCTAGAGAGCGAACAGACAAATATATATATATATATATATATATATATATATATATATATATAAATATATACATATATATATATATATACAAATTTGAACCACCGTTATTTTTGGTCTCTAGGGGTTCTGAAACGCGAAATTTTCTAGTCGGCACTTCCAGATTGTTTCATTGTATCAACCCTATAAGTGGGGTTCCTCCCTATGGGGGAGGGAGGAACCGCGCTAAAATGACAAAACCAGTGGCGCGAACAAAAATTAGGCATAATAAACATTCAACTAGGAAGAAGAAGAAGATAATACTCTGGAGAAATCTGGTGGAATAGAGAATAACAATTCTCACAACCACCGCCGGCAATAGTAGCGGAACAACAAATATGGACAGTTTAATTTCATGAATTAATTCAAGCTTCAATTAACCAAAAAAAAACAACAAAGATTAACAAAGCGTAAATTTCATTTGTTTGAAAAATAATTTTTACGTTGAAGATCCCTATATGATTTGCTGATAGAATTCTGACTTTTTTTAGCATATCCAGAAATATCATTGTATATACTCTCCCTCATTAGTTAATAAATAATGCTTTAATTTTAGTCCAATCACAATGTTTAAATTTATTATTGAATTATTTTATTAATTTACAATATTTGTTTATTTCAGGAAGTGGATAATCGCAGGGAGAAAAAAAATACGCCTGACCAACAGCGTGTATATGGCTAAATTTATTATGAGATCAAATATACCAGGAAGCCTGGAGAACGCCTTTGATTATAACTGGCATTCAAACCGACCATTAATATATAATCTCTGTGTGAATGATGGTTAACCTTCATTAAATCTATCTGGAACAGTTTCTGGTTATTTATAATGATGGAATTAAAACAAATACATGAAGAAAGTGTGACAGAATCATATGAAAAAAGACCCTTTAATTTAAACAGCTGCTTAAAAATATTGATTTAAGAATACGCATTTAAATAGAAAAAAATGTTTATAACCACATGATTATATTGAACTAATATTATTCAATATTAAATTTCTAGTTACACAGTCACTTACTTTAGAGACAGATAATGACTAAAGTATTCTACTTAGATGTGCTCTGATTTTAAGTAAGGAATTCAGTAGAAGTGTTAATTTGTTATAGAGCAAGAGAAACCTAGTGCTTTATTATTATTATCATATATAGTGGCAGGCTAGGCTTCATAAGCAGTCTTCCTAGTTAACTTTTCTCAACTAAATTCATTTAAAAAAAAAAAAAAAAATACTCCTACAGGTTTAAGGAGGTGTTTACAAAGAAGTAAGGAAAAAGAAGAACAAAACACATTTTTCCTTATCAAAAATGCTTATTTTTTAGCAATGAAATCATTATCTTCAATTGAATAGGAAATAATGTGGAATACTGAAAATGATATAGAATTTTTAAAATGATGATCCGTCATATGCAATAGGAGAGTCATCTTTAAACATGTTGTAAAATGATGATCCGTCATATGCAATAGGAGAGTCATCTTTAAACATGTTGTAAAATGATGATCCGTCATATGCAATAGGAGAGTCATCTTTAAACATGTTGTAAAATGATGATCCGTCATATGCAATAGGAGAGTCATCTTTAAACATGTTGTAAAATGATGATCCGTCATATGCAATAGGAGAGTCATCTTTAAACATGTTGTAAATTAATTCAATACATATTTATTATTATTATTTATTTGTTGGTGTTCCGCTTCATGGCGATGTACACCTTGCATCTTGTATATATTACATTACATTATATTACCTTATTTTATATCTATAAATTTACATTATGTATATATTGCTATATTGCCTTATATTACCTTATTATGTGTATATTTAAGTTACATAATGCGGCTTTATATTTACTTTATTTATTATTCCATTGCATTATATTACCTTATTATCTATATATTTACATTACATTTTGTTTAATAGACGCTAGTCTGTACACATTTGTTTCCTATTGTATATTATATTTTTGTATTATCTATATTATTTATTAATATTATATTACCTGATATTGAAAAAAATATTTAACATTTTGGGAATCAGATTCAATACATTCCAGGATGTGTTCCAGTGTTTATGTCATACGTTCCATCGTTATGTATCAATTTTAATAAAAACTAAAGTCTTATTTAGTTTCATCGAAAAAAGATAACATTTTATTATATTTAACCAACCAGAAATCCACATTTCTCGTAAATGGTAACATATGCCGCCTTAAAAATAGTTTCATTACGTTAGAAATCTGTAAAAGGTGCAAAAGTGCAGGCCTATTAACGAAAAAACGTAACAGATGCGATTTTCTTCGAGCCATTTTTGCCGAAAAATAATGTTTCGGTGGACAGATTCTAATGGTTTACGACTTTGACGTTTCATCAAAATCGGCCATTTTGGGATAAGCGACAAATTTAGCACCCTTTCACTGGTTTTATAATTGACAAAGTCTACTCTTTCTGCAAGTAAGGTTTTTTTTTTTTAGGACTTTATTCTTTATTGTTTTCTATATTGGGCCAAATTGGTAATTACATATCTCAAACAGTTATTTAGTTATTGCTTTCAAAACAAATTGCTTGTCATTCAACAAAAAAAACGCGATTAACCCCCCCCCCCCCAAAAAAACACAAACATTTAAATCTCCTCCTTCCCTGTTGGAAATTAACCCCAAGGGACTATTTGTGTTCCATTTGGTGCCTACTATGTCACCCTTAAGTATTCGTCGCCACATACGTTACACCCTGTAATTATTCAAATTTCCGTCTTTTCGAGACCTATCTCGAAAGTGATTACTCTTCGGAATCTGCGGATTGCGCCACAAGAGCAAGTTTCCTCCCTATGGAGGGAGGCAGGAAACGTACTTAAAGCATATGAGCATATTTCTGTTCATACTACATATTGGTTATCTGGACTCACAAGCTCGCAGGATATAGAGCCCAGTAAGTCACATATAGATTAGTGAAACATATAGGTTTGTGTGATTTGTAAGTAAAAAGGGCATATAGGTTTGACAGACACTAATTCAACTTGAAAATGTTTTGCAGAACCATGAAAAATGTAGTAAATCATAGTAATTAATGACCATCTTAATTATCCTATAATATTTATAAATATGGAATTATATTCTACTGTCCAATGTTAGAGACACTTGTTTCTATAGGCGCCATACAATGTTTTATCAGTTCAATTCCACCATTAGCTAATCATTGCGACTCTTCTCCCATGGCATTTTTATTCGACTAGATTGATAAATCATTTATCAATAGAGGAAGAATATGCAGCACCAGATTGCGTTATCTCGTCGAATAAGTGAGTTATCCCCTTAGGAGCGAGAGAAGAAACGCGCTAAAATATTAGTACTTTCGGATTGCGAAATTAGGTAAATGTAACAGGACAGGCAATAATTTCGGGGAGGCTGGGAAAACGGGGGATTTCGGGGAGGCTGGGAGAAACGGGGGATTTGGGGTTATGGAATACTAACAACCTACAAATTGGAATAGTTCGCCAACTAAAACGATATTACTCCCCAAAAAAAAGTATTTTGGGTCTTTTTTAGAACAGCCACCCCCCCCCCCCCCTCCAGTGATTTCCTACATAATCGAATCAACCATATGTTATTATAATAATATAATATTTCACAGTTGATTTACAGAATTTTGTTGATTCCATTACTGTAGCTCATACCTAAACAATAGAATTCATGTGGACAAGGGCGAAAAGAAGGAATAAAATAGATATTCTTTTATTGAACACTGATCGATTCTTATTTGTGAGATTTCCTATAAAAACAAAATTTCGGGAGGGCTACAGCCCACCCCCCCCCCTTTTAAACGCATGCTACATCATAAGCAAGTTTCATTTCTCTGAGTTGGAACGAAAGACGAAGTTATCACGTTAACTTTCCCAATTACCCTTTTTCTAATTAATATTTAAAAAATCGAATTAAACAAGATTTCGATAATCAGAAAACTTCGGGCATTGAGGAATAGTAATTCTAACTGAAACCACGAGGTCTAGCGGTGTTTGAGGAAACCTACTGCTTCAAAGGTTTCTCGCTAGGTAGCGCGTAGTTTGGGTCTACGCACCCTGTGTTTAGAACAAGTATTAGAGCCGACTTTTACCATCTCATAAATTTTAACAAGTTGTAGATGAACTTAAGAAATTTTCCACAGGTATTATACTAATAGATGTGAGTAAAATTGGAAAGTTTCATAATTCTACATTGAATAGTAGAATTACTCACTCACTCAGCAAAATAATTATGCACTTCCCGAGAAGGTAGAGACTTGAAATTATGGAGGATGATAGACATAAGGGTGTTATTAATGGGAACAATCGGAAAATCCTGAAATGTAGTGTTTCCCTCAACTCCTGGAGCGGGGTGGGGTACCAGTGGTTTCCCACCCAAAAACCCAGTGGGGGTGTAATAATAAGTGTAATAATAGAACATTTACACGTCATTTTAACTAAGCACCTACTTTAAAAGAGAACATTTGCTATTTTTGACATTTGTTTTTTGGAATATTTTGACAAATTCTAAAAAAGTGTGTTCTTTTGTAATTCTTTAATTCTTAACTTGGAGTCTGTGAAAAGGTTTCCCTCAGGGCATTATAGAACTCTATTCGTAGATCATGAGGTGTAGATGGTTAGCCGTCGAGGTAATAAGGTAATTAGGGATTAATTGGGATTCGGCTAAGAAAACATCAATACGATTTTTGTAAAAATCTCTATTAGGGACGTTTCGGCTACTCTTTGGTAGCCTTCGTCGGCTAAAAAAGACAAAAAAGAAATATACAGAATTAATGAACAGAAAAAGGTCAACCAGTAAGATAAATGATAGATCTATACATACAAATCACTTTTGAGAACGATTTGTTGTTAAATTATTAGAACAATTATGTTGTTACTAAACAGGTAAGTGAACAATAGTTCTAGAACTTAGTTCTAGAAAATCAATAAAAACATAAAAAACAAATTTCAAATGAGGTATGTACAAGTGAATAGATAATAATAATATTAACTCTTTCTGAAAGTGTATATGTGGGGGTATATAGGTATGAAATATGTGTATATATAATAATGTAAATTTTATAGGGATATTGGGTATATGTAAAAAGAAAGTCCGACTCGCAGGAACTGCATCATCTTAGCGCGGTTCCGTTCATATCCCTAGTGTCATTTGAAAAGCTTAGAAAAGAAATAAACTTTATATATATATATATCTCGTGAAAATTGTCAAAATCCTCTCGAACATCTCGAATAAAAGTGATATTAAGGCGTCTGGGACACCGACAGTAGCTAACTTATACACAGAAGCGGAAATTACACAATCCGGGTCTAATTCTAAAGCAAAGCTCTATAAATCAATACAAAATATGCCTAATAAAGCCTTTTCTAGTGGATACAGAAGGATCAAGAAGAAGTACTCAAGATTGAGTAGAATACCATGCCTAATATAGCCTATATAGAATAATATGCAGAATAAAGCCTATCTAGTAAATACAGAAGGACAAATAACAAGTCTTGACGAATAACAAGTCAATATATAGAATAATGAACCTAATTAAGTCTATGGAGTAGATACAAATGGACCAAAAACAAGTCTTGAGGAAGCTTGTTTCTTTTTCTACTTAAATACATTTTATCAATATTTAGTATATAACCTGTGTTGAAAACTATTGATTGCTAATTGATGAATCGGGTTACAACTAAGTAGGTCTTTATGAATATTTAGTATATAACCTATGTTTGGAACTGTGTTATTTCAGAATCTAGTATAGTTTAAGAAATTTTGGCGAATATCATTAAGTTCCTCTCTGTACCGTAGCTAGGCTTTGTATTTGTGTCGGCAGATACCTGGGGTATATTTACAACTCTTGAGGATTAACTCCTAGCAGGTAAATATCCTGGGGACCTTGTGTTTCTATGGGCACTGAACCGACTCTCTATTCGCTCATAGTATCTAACCGTTGTGACTAAATCATAGCAAGAAGTCTACCTCCGTCGTCGGTTCTTAACTATGTAGACTCGCCAATGTTACCCAATCTTAGATACATCGTAATTAAAATCCACAGCAAAAATACGACATTTCATTAACAATAATCAAAAAATAACAAGGAATAAAAATAGACAAAAAGAACTGTTCGAATAAACGAAATCAATTACTTCAAAATTTAAGCACTTATTTCTCCGATTGACATCGCTTATTCAAAACTTTCTTCAGAACCTTTTTTGTAGACCATTTAGTAGGCTTTCGAATGGTAGCCTTTCGCTTCACAAGATTTTCAACCGTTTTCGAGATATTAATGAAAATATACGAAGTTACGAAAACTTTTCATTATTTCTAGCAACAGAAAATTGGTCTCATTTTACCTACCTTGTTTTACACACAAATACATTTTCCTTACAAATACAACATAAGAAATTAAAAAAATAAAAAGCAATAAAAAACTAAGGGAATGAGACAAAAAGGCCCGACTCGCAGGAACTGCAGCATCTTAGCGCGGTTCCGTTAATGTCCCTAGTGCCATTTACACAGAAGCGGAAATTACAGAATCTGGCTCTCATTCTAAAGCAAAGCTCTATAAATCAATACAAAATATGCCTAATAAAGCCTTTCTAGAGGATACAGAAGCATGGGCGTATATGAGGGGGGGGGGCTGAGGGGGCTGCAGCCCCTCCCGAAATTTTGAATTGATGATAAAATCTTCTCGTAAAACCCTTAAAAATAAATTAAATAAGATCACTTAGTTCATAAAACATATTTTATTTTATGTGTAATAGCGTTTTAGTTGCCTAAAACTATTCCAAGCTCTAAATATTTAGTATTCCATACCCTGGAAATGGTCTCAGCCCCTCCCCGAAATTGTTTTTATATACGCCCATGTACAGAAGGATCAAGAAGAAGTACACAAGATTGAGTAGAATACCCTGCCTAATATAGCCTATATAGAATAATATGCTGAATAAAACCTATCTAGTAAATACACAAGGACAAATAAAAGTCTTGACGAATAACAAGTCAAGAAAAAAAACTTTATTTAACAAAATAAAACATAATAATAATAACATAAATAATATACCTAATTAAGTCTATGGAGTAGACACAAATGGACCAAAAACAAGTCTTGTAGAATATTGTTTTTTTTTCTAATTAAATACTTTTTATCAATATTTAGTATATAACCTTTGTTCAAAACTATTGATTGCTAATTGATGAATCGGTTTACAACTAAGTAGTCTTTATGAATATTTAGTATATAACATTATGTTTGGATCTGAGTTTTTGGGGTGCTCTCCGCCTAGGCTTTGTATTTGTGTCGGCAGATACCTGGGGTATATTTACAGCTCTTGAGGATTAACTCTTAGCAGGTAAATTTCCTGCGGCCCCCTTGTTTCTACGGGCATTGAACCGCCATATTCGCTCATAGTATCTAACCGTTGTGAAGTTTATTTTTTGGATTTAGGACTTAATATACATATGTAGACTAAATCATAGCAAGAAGTAATCCTCCGTCGTCGGTTCTTAACTATGTAGACTCGCTAATGTTATCCAATCTTAGATACATCGTATTTAAAATCCACAGCAAAAACACGACATTTCATCAGAATCCCCTGCTGAATAAAACTTATATAGAATAATATGCAAAATAAAGCCTATCTAGTGGATAAAAATAGAGGAAAAAAGCCGTTCGTGGTGGTAGAAAATCTTAAAAGTATTTCGCTCAGAAATCTCCGAAATATTGTTACTAATTTTACGTATCCTGTTTTATAGCCAAATAGATTTATATTCTATAATCAATAAGAAAAACCTACTAACAATAAAAAACTATGGGTAACAGATGAAAATAGGGAATACCAAGAATAATTCTAAAGAACGAAATCAACACCAGTACTGTAATCTAGATATTCATACGCCATCTTCGAATTCTAACAAACAAAATATTGATTCTAATTATACGTTTCCTGTTTTATTGACAAATACATTTGACTACTATTAGCAATTAAAAACACTAGGGAATATGCCAAAGAACTCGGAGTAGGAGCCTCGACAGTTTCAAGACATTTGAAAGAAATCGACAAATCCAAAACTAACATTTCATACGGTACAGCCTGATATATTTTTAACAATGAATTGTTTTTCTTATTTTAATTAATCTGTTTTATTGTCAAATACATTATCCAACTTTAAGCAATTAAAAAATAACAAGGAATAAAAACAAACAAAAAAACTGTTCGAATAAACGAAATCAATTACTTCAAAGTTTAAGCACTTATTTCTCCGATTGGCATAGCCTAATCAAAAATTGTTTCAGAATCTTTTTTGTAGAACATTTAGTAAGCTTTCGCATGGTAACCCTCCGTTTACCAATATTCTCATCCTTTTTCGAAATATTAAGGAAAGTATACAAAGTTACCAAAACTTTTTTTATGTCTGTTAATAAAATATTTTATTCTAACCCTTCCTTAACTCTAAACGCAACCAAAATTTCAACATATTAGTTTCAATGAAAGTAGAACATGCAGTAAATGTTTCAACTGAATCCCATGATTCTAAGTACCGAAACCAAAAACGGCATTCAAAAATTATTTTTTCAGTTTTCACGAAAACGGTTAAAGCTATCGCCTTGAAAATGGTTTCATTCGTTTTCCTAGCCCAAGAAGCCTATAAAAAGAGTACTTACAAGCATATGAACTCAAAAACGTAAGCGTTACGATTTTTTTGCGCGAATTTCGCCTCAAACGCCATCTTCCAGTGGGCGGATTTTGCTGGTTAACGAACTTGACCTTTGAAATTGGACGATGGATTTTTGTACCATATTTCATCAAAATCGGACCATTGCTCTCTGAGCTACGCCGCGAACAGACAAATATATATAAATATATATATATATATATATATATATATATATATATATATATATATATATATATATATATATAAATATATATATATATATATATATATATATATACATAAATAAATATATATATACAAATTTGAACCACCGTCATTTTCGGTCTCTAGGGGTTCTGAAACGCAAAATTTTCTAGTCGGCACTTCCGGATTGTTTTATGAGATCAACCTTATAACCGGGGTTCCTCCCTATGAAGGGAGGGAGGAACCGCGCTAAAAGTGTTGGATCAAGAGCTCAGGCAACAAATTTCATTCCACAAGTGTCAACGGGGATTCATAAGAGGGTTGCCATGTGCTCACCCCAATGCACGCATTATCGACGGTGTTATAAAAACTTGTAAAAGAAGAAAAGATGACTGTGTCGTTGCATTTGTGGACGTTACCGGAGCATTTACATAGGCCATACCCATATAGTAAAAAATCCGACTCGCAGGAACTGCGTCATCTTAGCGCGGTTCCATTCATATCCCTAGTGTTATTTTGTAGACTTAGAATAGAAACAGGTATTACTTTGTTTGGATCATTCCTAATGTAAACAAATATGAAAAAAAAAAACAAGATTTTCGGCTAGGGATGAAACTATCCTAAGCAGAAATTACTCATTCTGCCGTCCCAAGTTTCGGTCTACGAAGACTCTTCTACGAATATATTTCTAATTTACTTAACTTGCAGTGCTAACATATCCATTTTACTTTTAAATGCAATTAAACAAAATAAAATTGTACATGAAAATGAGAAAGTAGTGTTATTTTTTATTGAAGTACGGCCACATTCAACCACAAAATATAATTATATTTCTAGTATAGAATTTGGCTGCATGACTTCCTACAGGTAAAGGTAACTGTCAGCTGTCCTAGAATGCTTGATGAGAACAATGAATCTTGATTTATGAAGTGCAATAAAAGCCTACCTGAACCGGCCTACTACCTCGACCCGGACTGACCCTACGTCTTCAGTTCTGTTACAGGTTCAAAGAATTTGTATTTATTCCCCTGTTTTATTGAGAAATACATCCTCCTACTAGAAGCAATAACAAAACAACAAGAAATAAAAACAGACAAAAAGAACCGTATAAATAAACGAAATCAGTTATCGTTTATCAAACTTCTAAGTTATATGTACTTATTTCTCCATTTGACATCGCCTAATCAAAACTTTCTTCAGAACCTGTTTTCTAGAGCATTTAGTAAGCTTTCGAATGGTAACCATTCGTTTACCAAGATTCTCAAGCGTTTTCGAGATATTAAGGAAAGTATACGAAGTTTCCAAAGCTTTTCATCTCTATTAATAAATTATTTTAATTTAAACCTTCCTTAACTCCAAACGTAAGTAAATTTTCAGCATACTAGTTTTGATGAAATTAGAACATGCAGAAAATGTTTCAACTGAATCCCATAATTCGAAGTACCAAAATCAAAGACAAAAAGAACCGTTCGAATAAACAAAATCAATTACTTCAAAGTTTAAGCACTTATTTATCCGATTGACATCGCTTATTCAAAACTTTCTTTAGAACCTTTTTTGTAGACCATTTAGTAAGCTTTCGAATGGTAACCTTTCGCTTCACAAGATTGTCAACGGTTTTCGAGATACTAACGAAAGTATAAAAGGTTACCAAAACTTTTCTTGTCTGTTAATAAAATATTTTATTCTAACCCTTCCTTTACTCCAAACGTAACCAAAATTTCAACATATTAGTGTTGATAAAATTCGAACTTGCAGAAAATGTTTCAACTGAGTCCCATAATTCTAAGTACCAAAATCAAAGACAAAAAGAACAGTTCGAATAAGCGAAATCAATTACTTAAAAGTTTTAAGCACTTATTTCTCCGATTGACATCGCTTATTCAAAACTTTCTTTAGAACCTTTCTCGTAGACCATTTAGTAAGCTTTCGAATGGTAACCTTTCGCTTCCCAAGATTTTCAACCGTTTTCGAGATATTAAGAAATTATACGAAGTTCCCAAAACTTTTCATTATTTCTGACAACAGAAAATTGGTCTCATTTTACCTATCCTGTTTTACACACACATACAATTTCCTTACAAATACAACATAAGAAATTACAAAAATAAAAAGCAATAAAAAACCAAGGGAAAGAGACAAAAATTACAAAAAGAACGACAAAAACCCGTTCATAAGAACAAAACAGACGTATTTGAAGTTTTAAGCACTTATTTCTCCGATTGACATAACCTAATCAAAAATAGTTTTAGAATCATTTTTGTAGCGATTTTAGTAAGCTTTCAAATAGTTTCAATCCACTTACCACGATTTCCCAACCGTGTTCGAGATATTAATGAAAGTATACGAAGTTTCCAAAACTTTTCATGTCTGTTCATAAAATATTTTATTCTAACCCTTCCTTAACTCCAAACGTAACATAACTTTCAACATATTAGTTTTAATGAAAGTAGAACATGCAGATAATGTTTCAACTGAATCCCGTTATTCTAAGTACCCAAACCAAAAACGGTATTCAAAAACTATTTTTCCAATTTTCTCGACAACGGTTAAAGCTATCGCCTTGAAAATTGTTTCATTCGTTTTCCTAGCCCAAGAAGCCTATAAAACGAGTACTTACAAGCTTATGAACTCAAAAACGTAAGCGTTACGATTTTTTCTGCGCGAATTTCGCCCCAAACGCCATCTTCCAGTGGGCAGATTTTGCTGGTTAACGAACTTGACCTTTCAAATTGGACGACAGATTTTTGTACCAAATTTCATCAAAATCGGACCATTCGTCTTCGACCTAGAGAGCGAACAGACAAATATATATATATATATATATATATATATATATATATATATATATATATATATATATATATAAATAAATATATACATATATATATATATATATATATATATATACAAATTTGAACCACCGTCATTTTCGGTCTCTAGGGGTTCTGAAACGCAAAATATTCTAGTCGGCACTTCCGGATTGTTTCATTGTATCAACCTTATAAGCGGGGTTCCTTCCTATGGGGGAGGGAGGAACCGCGCTAAAAAACTTTGGAAGGAAGAGAAGTATCGTCTGACCTGAAAAATCTCATCACCTCCTTACTTTGAAACAATAAAATACAAGTACAAGTTGGCATAAACAAAACGAGCTTCATTGACGTCAAACGAGGAGTTCCCCAAGGAGGCCCGTTGTCGCCAACTCTCTTCATAGCCAGCCATCGATCATCTATACAGAGAAATTTGTGACCCGACATTCGCTAACCGTTATGGTTATGAGGTGAAGGAAAATATTGACAGGGTCATCCTGACAGGATTTGCTGATGACCAAGCAGTAACGGCATGTAGTAGAAAAGCGGCTGAAAGAGTAGTTGACGTCATCGTTCGGACCTTCAAAGAAATAGGATTGAGCATAAACCCTACTAAAAGCACAGCAATAATTGCCGAGAATGGGGTTCTATGTAAGGACGAACTATTTCTTGAAAACGGGGAAAATATGATGTCCATCAGTGATAGTGAACAAATAAAGTACTTAGGATGTTCCTTCGCTTCAGAAATCGCTTTTAAGGAGGATTCAGTACGCTACTGACATCCTCAAATTTGTTAAAGCCAGATCATAAACTGAACATCATTAATCAATATATTTTCCCTTGTCTCGCCTATCCATTCCAAACAATGCCTCTCATTAAAATGCCTCAATGCTTATTGGAAGGTGTGGATGTTATAATTCGACGGAGTGTGAAGGCAATAATAGGTCTGCCTGCCAATGCTTGCAATGCAATGCTGTATGCACCACGTCAATACAGGGGACTTGGCTTGCTTCGATGCCACTGGGAAGCACCGTTGCAGCATTGGTCTATTGCTCAAAAGCTCGATGGTGTTTCCGACGAATTATTTCAAACATTTTTTAATTATGGTGAGGAATCGTTTGAATGTGCCCAAAGACTCAAAATTCCAAAGGAAGATATCAGCCACGTACAGAACATAAAATAGCTGAGGCAGACGTTAAGAGAGAATTCCTTCGATGAATGGGCTAACTCGATGTGGCAGGGCATTGGAGTCCGACACTTTAAAGAATGCCCCAAGGCAAATAAGTTCATTTATAATAAAGAAGTGTTATCGGGCTCCGAATGGATAAATGCCTCAAAACTTAACATTAATTATGCGCCGCTTCGTGGAGTTCCTGGCATTAGCAGTGAACCAAGGGATGTTGGTCTCCTTTGTCTCAGATGCGGCAAAGAGAAAGAAACGCCAGCACATGTGCTGGGAAGTTGCGACCACAATATGCTTTTGGTTACACGTCGCCATCAAACGTGAAGCATACACTCATTTAATGATAATGGGTATGACTGCTTCGAGGAGGTATATAGCATCGACGATGAAGGCTCCGCAAGATATGCTGACATCGTTGCCTTTCAACGAAAAAACAAAACGGCTCTAATCTTAGACCCAACAATTCGCTATGAAGGCAACAATGAAAATCAAAATGAAATTGTGAACAAAGAGAAACAGGCCATCTATGAGAAGTGCATCTCATTTTATAGAGAAAAGTTCCGAGAGACATATGGAAGCCGAGAATTCTCCGTGAAAGGCCTATGGTTCGGCTCCCGAGGCACCATTCCCAAGGAAATTGCTGTATTCTTCCAGGAAATAGGAATCAGCGAGAACATACTAGGAAGAAAAGCAGAATCTATTCTCGTAGACTCGCTTGCTATTATTCAAAGCCACATATATGGCTGAAAAATTCTAATTTTTTCTTTTTTTGTTTTATTTTATTTTTTTATTTTTTTAAATCTAATTATTATTTAACTTTTTGGTATATTTGTCAGTAGTATTTTATATAATATCGCTTTTTTATTCTTTTTTCGTTTTGTTGATTTTTATTAATACTTTCATCACTATATTCTCATTTATTTACTTAATTCATATAATGTTTTTATTTTTAGTTATTTATTTATTTTTTTTAATTTAAAATACCTACAAGGTTGATCAACATGTTGTGTACGGAGCAACCCACTTTAGTTGGGCAACCAAACGTTTTGTACAATAAAGTTTTTCCTCCTCCTCACTTATTTCTCCGATTGACAACGCCTAATCAAAACTTTCTTCAGAACCTTTTTTTGTTGAGCATTTAGTAGGCTTTCGAGTGGTAACCTACCACTTACCAAGATTCTCAACCGTTTTCGAGATATTAAGGAAAGTGGTGCTAATGACCTAGGTAGTAGAAGCACCTTAATAATAATTAAAAAAAAATTAAGGAAAGTATACAAAGTTACCAAAACTTTTCATGTCTGTTATTAAAATATTTTTTTCTAACCCTTCCTTAATTCCAAACTTAACCAAACTTTCAACATATTAGTTTTGATTAAATTCGAACATGTCGAAAATGTTTCTACTGAATCCCATGATTCTAAGTACCCAAATCAAAAACGTTATTCAACAAATATTTTTCCATTTTTCTCGAAAACGGTTGAAGCTATCACCTTAAAAATGGTTTCATTCGCTTTCCTAGGCCAAGAAGCCTATAAAACGAGTACTTGCAAGCATATGAAGTAAGTGGAACGTTTTTTTCACGCGCATTTCGCTCCAAAAACCAGGTTTCGGTGGGCGGATTCTGCTAGTCAACGAACTTGAACTTTCAAATTAGACGAAAGGTTCTTGTACCAAATTTCATCAAAATCGGACCATTATTGAGGCCAGGAAAGCGCGAACAGACAAATATGGCAGGTTGTACCGTATGAAATGTCAGTTTTGTTTACTTTGCGATTTAATCCTTTCCCTTTTTATTTCATTATTTACAAACATCATTGTTATTCATATAGAATTAAAGCTCTTTTATTCTTATTATTTAATCAGTAACTAGCGTACTGTGTTGTGAGAACGATCCTCTGAGAAAAAAATAAAACTTAAATTATGACTTCAACTGAAATCCGTATTACTTTTTCGTTATGAATTTAAGCTGGGTCATAGCGCAGCTGAGGCGTGTATGAACATTAACACGGCGTTCGGGGAGGGCATGGTGAATGAACGAACTGTTTACCGGTGGTTTTCCAGGTTTCGAAGTGGAAATTTTGACCTTGACAACGAGGAGCGAGGAAGGACAGAAACCAAGCTTGACAATGACCGCCTGAAAGAAAGGGTTGAAGCTTGTCCCTCAAAAAGTACTATGGAATATGCCAAAGAACTCGGAGTAGGAGCCACGACAGTTTCAAGACATTTGAAGGAAATCGGCAAGTCCAAAACTGACATTTCATACGGTACAGCCTGATATATATATATATATATATATATATATATATATATATATATATATATATATATATATATATACAAAAAATGCAACACCTGACAAAAAAATGCTTTACCTTGAATTGATCCTGATGGTCAAGCTTTTGAACCACCCTGGGATTCTCGTGAGCCCATGTGTGTTTGTTGTGGTAATTAAATGTCCCATCCCTAATAAATAAGCCAAAACCAGTCGTGGGCCATTTATTGGCCTGATAAATAGTCCAAATGCGTTATCTATGTAAAAATAATAATTTTTCAGGTTAATGTGTGGTTGGGGTTCATTAATGGCCACCTCCTGGAACCAGTATTTGATACTGTAATTAATAAATTCAAAATAAATGTGTATTTTATTTATTTTCTGTTTTAGTTTTTTTTCTTCGGCAGTAATTTTTTTTTATTGTTTTAAGTAAATATTTACTTATTATTTAAGTAAATATTTATAAAAATAAATATTTCTTTTAAGCTTTATGAATAAACTGAAGATTTTCTCTTCACAGATCCATGTTTTTTTTTTTTTAACTTTTGTTCCTAAATCGTTCACATACTTCAATAACACAGGTTTGTGATACATGAATGGGTGCTGGTTAAATGAGGAAGTTTTTCCGATACCCGAAAATGTCAGATCCTCTCCATTGAAGAGTAACGGTAAGAAATGTCAGGAATTTAAGAATAGCTTTCTTTTGATAAGCGTTTTTACGTTTACTCCCAACTAGTCTTATAGTCTTATAGTAAATTTACTCACCATTCGATTGGTTTTACTTCCATTCTAGTAGAACAACCTGGGACGGAGCTACAAAGATTATTCTTCTGAAAACCATGTTTGTCTCGAAAAAACAATAAAAAGTTTTCTCCCTTATGTGTGAGAATTCGGAAAATCGTCACATAACATTTTTTGTTCCCCTAAGGGTCCTCTATCACCTCCCACAATAGGACTAGACATTTACGGTACACCCTGTATATATATACAGGGTGGCCCAGATAAGCGGGCCACAAGAGAAATAACTTGTTAACAGTTTGAGATATCAACATTTTTCATACGGGCAAAGTTGTAGTTCTTGCCGAGATCTATAAAATCCTCCCTCGTAATTGAGAAAATAACACTTCTAAGGGCTTAAATAGGCCTTTGAAGGGAAGGGTTTCCTCTTTACCCATATTTCGCATTATATTAGCGCGGTTCCTCCCTCCCTTCATAGGGAGGAACCCCGCTTATAAGGTTGATCTCATGAAACAATCCGGAAGTGCCGAGTATAAAATTTCGCGTTTCAGAACCCCTAGAGATCGAAAATAACGGTGGTTCAAATTTGTGTATATATATATATATATATATATATATATATATATATATATATATATATGTATATATTTATTTATGTATATGTATATATTTATTTATATATATATATATGTATATATTTATTTATATATATATATATATATATATATATATATATATATATATATATATATATATATATGTATATATATAAGTTAAGTTATACGAACGGCGAGGATGTTTTTAAAAAGATAGTACAGGCACAGGGGACATAGACACAACACGAGTTCAAGATAAAGACTGACTGTATTTAATCCGGCTGGGCCTTATATAGGCTCAGCCTGTTTATTTACAATTTATCTTAACGTCTACCCCTAACAACTCCTCCCCAGTTTCTGCGACAGGTTGCAGAAACTTTTGAATAATAATAATAAAATAATAAAAAAAATAATTAATAATAAATAAAAAATAGAGATAGTAAATAAAATAAAGAAAATACATGATCTGAAGATGTCTATAAAAATACTATGGCAATATAACTAAAACAACAACTTTACATAGCATAAGATTAGATTTTTTTTTTTTTTTATTAACTTTTTTATTTGAAATCTGTACAAATTATTATATGTACAATTATCAAGTTTGTTGATACAGATACATAATGTAATAAATTGAACAAAACGGTTAAAGTAAAAAAAATAAAAAATAAAAACCATACAAATTTGGAAGGAGCCAACCATTGTTGACACTTCCGTGGCTGTCTAAATATCTATTTCAATGATCATGATACGGTTAGGTGAGTAAATTGTCTCGTGGCCACTGTCTCTTGAGTCGCCTGGGAGGATTGTCTGGTTGGGATCGGGACGATAAAGATAGACCTTCAGGATTAGGATGGTAGGACAATTTGGAGTGGAACATTTGGAAACGGGTTTTAGCAAGGTCAAGGACAAATGGAATGTTAAGATCATTGTGAAGGGTTTTGTTTGAGACGTAGAAAGGGGCATTTACAATTTTACGGAGTACTTTTGACTGGAATGCCTGTATTCTGTTGATGTTGGATGGTTTTGCAGATCCCCAGAGTCCAAGTCCATATGTCCATATTGGTCGAATGATTGTTTTGTATATCGTTAATTTGTTCTGTATTGTTAATTTAGATGAGGGTCCAAGTAGCCGTCTAAGTAGTCCGTATCTTTTGTTCAGTTCTTGTCTTTTCAGTCTCGTGTGAGGGTTCCATGTCAGTCGGCTGTCAAGGTATAATCCTAGATATCGAACCTCGTTGGATACTGGTAGTGGAGTGTTATTGAGATGTACAGAAGGGCATGATCTCCGGTTGAGAGTGAATGTAACCTGCTTACATTTTTCCGGGTTGATTTTTACTCTCCACATTTCACACCAATGTTGTATAGCGGTAAGATGTTCCTGCAGGTGTTGGGATGCTACTGAGGGATCGGGGGAAGTTGATAGGATGGCAGTATCATCTGCGTAGGTTGTTAGAAGGGTTTGGGGGTGTGTGGGAATATCCGCAGTGTAAAGAATGAAAAGGAGAGGACCAATAATACTTCCTTGAGGGACTCCGGCATTTATGGGGCAGGTCGGGGAAAGAGTTGTGCCTTGCTTGACTTGGAAGGATCTGTTTGACAGGTAGGATTTGAGGATAAGGAAGTAGGTGTGTGGAAGTATTTGCTTTACTTTGTAAAGTAATCCCGGGTGCCAAACCCGATCGAATGCTTGAGCAATGTCAAGAAAGGCTCGTGGAAAAACTCTTACGTTCAAGCGAGGAGGAAATAGCGTCTACAACTCGTAAGCACTGTTGTATAGTGGAATGATGGGAGCGGAAACCGAACTGATGGTTGGGAATTTTCTTCGAGGATTCTATGATAGGGAGGATTCTTTTATAAAGGAGTTTTTCGAATATTTTAGACATTAATGGGAGAAGGCTGATAGGTCGATAGGAAGATGGGCAATCAGGAGGTTTATAGGGTTTGGGAAAAACAATAACAACTGAGAGTTTCCAGGGATTGGGAAAATGGGTTGTTCTTAGGATTGAGTTAAACAGATATGTGAGGAATGTGATGGCCTTCTGGGGGAGTTTTTTGAGAATCGTGGAGGTGATAAGGTCATAACCAGGAGATTTCTTAGGGAGGCGTTTGATGATGTGTTTTACTTCTGACGGAAGAAAAGCTTTGGGAGGGAGGGACAAAGGTAGAGGAGAATTCAGGTAATCTTCGATGTTTTCGTCGTGGGAGGGGCTGGTTTGAGGATTAGGGGAAAATACTGTAGTTAGGTGTGTGGAGAGAAGGAGCGCCTTTTCTTCATCACTTCTGGCCCAGGTCCCATCGCTGCGTTTGAGAGGGGAAGGGATTGGGTGGAACTTTAGGATTCTACGAGTGACTGTCCACAGAGAACAGTCTTCAGTGGAGAGGGATGAAAGGTACTCGTTGAAGGATTCTGAGCGGAATTGGGATAGGGAAGATTTCAGCTGTCGTGTCAGTCTGTTGTATGCGTTTCTGTCCGAGGGATAACGGGATCTTTGCCATAGAGCTCTGGCCCGACGCTTGGCTGCAAGAAGTTCTTGGATGTGGGCTGGGAGTTGCAGTTTGGGCGGAGGAGGCAAACTTGTCCTTGGTCGGCATGAATTGCGGGCACAGTCCTGAATAGCTCTAGTAAATTTTTCAGTGGCTTTGTCTAAGTCTGTAGGGGTTTTTAAGGGAACAGTCAGGTCTATGGAACGTTCTAAGTTAAGCTGAAATGTTTGCCAGTTGATAGGACCGGGTGTAAGGGTTGGTTGTAAAGAACGGGGTACAGGGGAGGAGAACATGGTTAGGAGAACCGCAGAATGGTCCGAGGATAGGTCGAGGAGCGATTCAATAGAAGTCGCTATACCTCCCAAGCCAGACGAGATGAAGAAATCGACTTGGTCAGGATTGCGGGATGGGTCGGTTGGCCAGTATGTTGGAGTGTTGGGAGATATTGGACGATAATTCTGGGAGTTAAGGATATCGTAAAGGATTCTGCCACGGGAGTTAGCTGAACGGCTTCCCCACATGGGGTGTTTCGCGTTGAAATCACCCCCGGTGAGGAAGCGGGGACCAAAGGATTGGAATATTGACAGGAATTCAGGATGGTAAATGGTGTGGTTGGGAGAACAGTACACTGCGGACAGTATGATATCGAAGGGAGAAAGGGAAAGGGATATGGAAGTTACCTGCAGGCTTGCTGATGCGATACTGGACTCCTGGTGATGCTTGATATTGCTCTTGATTAGAATTAGAGTCCCGTGCTGCGCCAGAGATGGATGATCGGTTCGATAGCAGGAGTAACCCTTAACACCGAATGACATGGATTTCTTTAAGTGTGTTTCAGTTATTAAAGCAATGTCGATGTTTTTGTCAGTTAGTAAAAGTGTGAGTTCATGTCTTCTTGTAGTAAGTCCGTTGGCATTCCACAAAAGGATGGAGAGATGGGGATTATGGAAGGGTTGCATTTTGGGATTTAGGAAGGAAGTGGGCTATAAGGGTGGTCATCAGGTTTATAAGTGGAGTGAGAAGGGTTTCGAGTTTGTTTAGAAAAGAGGAGAAAAGGATCATTGGATCTTGAGCCTGGACCTGAGGGATTTGCTTAGGTGGGGCTGGAGTAGTAGGGAATGTAGGCAGGGTTGGGGGTTGCAAAGAAGTAGTTGATGAGGTAGGAAGGGAAGATGGTTCTTGTGGTTTTGGTACGGGGGTCTGAGCTGGTGTTGGGACAGGCGGCTTCTTTTTCTGCAGCGAAGTTAGTAGCGATGAGTAGGTCACATTCTGCCTGCGGAGGGATGTATCCTGTGCTCCTGGAACGGGTGGTAGGCTAGGGAAGTGGGATGGTCCGCTGCGTGGTGAAGACTTCTTGACATCTTTTTGATGGGTGAGCTGGATTCTCTGCCTCTGCACTCGGATCGTTTTAAGCGCTTTATAGACTTCGCACCCTTTGTAGCTGGCGGTATGATTCTCGCCGCAGTTGGCGCAGCAAGGAGGTACGTCGAGTGGTTTGGGACAGTCCTTAGAGGAGTGCTCAGCCCCACATTTGACACACTTGGATTTATGATGGCAGTATGAGCGGGTATGATTGAATTCCTGGCAGTTTAGACATTGTATGACGTCACCGCGACGACGTGGTTCCTCTACTTTAATTTTTGTGTAGAGTAAATATTGTTCACGAAATATCTCTTTACTTTTTTCATTTTTTTCTAAATCTACAAAAAAGAGTGGTAGCTGCGCCTTTGTGACAGGATGCCATACGTTGTGCGCTCTTTTGACTGAGTAGCCTTTCTTGGTGAGTTCGGTGATGATTTCTGCCGGGGGAGTTGAATGATAGAGGTGGCGGATAACCACCCGGTATGATTTATCTTCTGGGAGTTGATAGCAGTGGAAGTCAGCTTCTTTATTTTCCAGGTGATGAATTATTTTCCTGTAGGAGTCACTATCGGAAGGTTTAATGACGATATCATTAAATCTCGCTCGGCATTCAAAGTTGTTTTCACCAACAAGACTTGTGAGAGTACTGCATAGTTGTTTGAAGTCAGTTACTTTTCTGATATAAATATTGGGAGGTTTCGTAGGGTTTTCTTCGGAAGTGTGAATTTGCTTTGAACAGTTGCCTTGTGTCTGAGATGACTTTTTTTGTTTAATCTTAGGGGGTGTCAATACGTCACTGGCTTTTTTGCGTAACCTTTTACGTCTCCCCGTTGCGATATTATCGAAGTCGTTGGCTGAAGTTGACTCAATGACTGATAAGATTAGATAAGAATATTACGAAAAGAACAGTAACACTTCACTTTGAATATAATAGTTAAAACAAAACAATAAAAAGTAACATAAATGTACTTTGAAGAAAATAATTATGACTAATAAAAGGAAAAAGAGTCATACGAGTTCTGTACAGGTTCCTGGTTCAGCTGTTACGTTACTCCCCGAGATGTGCCTGCGTTGTTCTCTTGTGATTGTTGAGGGGATGTTGTCCTTTCTTGTCGCCTAGACGGTAGTTTGACTTGTTCGACGTGGGCGTTGCGCTGGCGGAAAGGTGCTCTCGTCGTTCGTAGTGTGACGATGTTGTTTTCTCGTAAGGTGATGACTACATACGGTCCGTCGTACCGGAAATCCTGTTTCTCTCGGTTACGCGGGGTTCGTCGGTAAACTATGACTACTAATCTGACGTCTCTGGTAAAATCTTGCACTTGCATGTTATGTTTCGTGGTCCTTGTCTGTTTTTCTTTCAGGAGTTTAGTTTTCGTTTCACGCGTGATACGTCTCTGGTTGTGATGGAGGCGCGTGTTGTTGGCAACAACTTCTTGATCGCCTGCTTCCGTTTGGACGTCTCTTCCTAGTCGGAACGTCCCGAACAATACCTCGAACGGCGTAAAGCCCGTACTGGAGTGTACTGAATGGTTGTATGCTGTGACTGCAATCGGCATGGCGGCCTCTGCTGTGAGGTTTCGTTCCGCATACAGAAGTCGGAGATGTTCTCCTAGGGTATTGTGGACTCTTTCGACATTTCCGTGGTTTTGTGGATGTCCGGGGGTAGATGTCCGGGGGGTTCGTGCCCCAACGTTCGCACAAATGGCGGACTTCGGTGTTTTTAAATTCTCTACCTCCGTCTGACGCGATATAATCCGGCGTGCCATAACATTGGCTCCACATGGTGAGCGCTCGAACCGTTTCTTGTGCAGACTTCGCAGAGATGGGTACTGCCATTAATACTTTACTGAAAACGTCGAGTAGAGTGATCCATGAGTGTTTTTTCCAGGTGAAACATCGGCCTGTAGAACTCGAAGTGGGCCTTCTGGTGTAAGTGTTTCAGCTTGCGACGTCCGTGGGGGGTTCCTATCGTACTTGACTCTGTTGCACACGTCACAGGCTGTGACGACGGTTTTCACTGTGCTTCTGTGGTTCGCTTTTCCTTGATGTTGCGCTGTGGTGACGTCCACTTGTACCTGTGGGTCCTCGACGACTTCGCCCAGGCGGGTACAACGGACAAATGTTCTGTCTAACCCAAAACGTTCCTGTCCCCACAACTTGTGGATTCGATCCCAGATTGCAGCATTCCCGACGAAGAGGTACGTTGTTTTGCGAGGCACGGACGCATCCTCCAGGAGGCGGCAGATAATATCGTCGCGTACCGCTAGAGGCACTCGGATAGTACACTTTAGTCCTGAACGTGTTCTCTTCCCGTATGTGATCTGAGGGGTTCCCGAGGACGATGTTTTCCAGATGATATGTCTTCGCTTGCTAACAACAATGTCGTCGGTTTCGGCAAAGACTCGCTGACTCTCGTCTGCTGTCGCTGTGGCATCACTTGAGTGGTGACTGTCGCGATCTTCGTCGGGTGTCCAATCTTGGAAAAATTGGCGGAGTGATTGTTGATCGTCGTTGTTCGCTGTTGTGGTAACATTGACTCTGTGTATCCTCGAAAGCCAGTCTGCTACAAGGTTCTCTCTTCCTGGTGTATAATGAACTTGGAAGTCATATTGGGCAAGTTTTTCTTTCCATCGTGTCATTCTAGATGACGTTTCTCGCAATGTGGTGACCCATCGAAGAGGTTTATGGTCAGTTCTTACCACGAATTTCCTTCCAAACAGATAAGGCCTGAAATGTTCCGTCCCCACACTATACCAAGCAGTTCGCGTTCGATGGCACTGTATCTCTCTTCCGGTGGTGTTAAACGTCTGCTGGCATAGGCTACTGGACGCTCTCCTTTAGGCCATTATTGGGCGAGAAGAGCTCCTAAGGCATAGTCACTCGCGTCAGTGGTTAAGGTGAACGGTTTGGAGAAATCCGGAAAAGCGAGGATTGGTTCTTCCTGGAGCATTTTGATGCACCGTTCTACATTCAATGTCATATCTCTCGTGAGGTTTATCTTCCGTCCTTTCTTGAGAAGATCGTTAATGGGAGCTATCTTCTTTGCCATGTCTGGCACGAATTTCCGATAATAGTTCAAGGCTCCCATTAGTCCTCTGATTCCCTTCGCGTCCGTTGGGATTTTAATTCTGTCCAATGCTTCCACTCGAGCCGGGTCTGGTTTTTTTTCCTTCAGTCGACACAACGTATCCGAGAAACTTCACACTATCCAAGCCGAGCCGTGTTTTTTCGCTTAAAAGTTTAACACCAAATGCTCTGAGTCGTTCGAAAACTTGTCTCAAGTGTTGAATATGTTCCTTTGTAGACTTGCTGGAGACCATGATGTCGTCCATGTATCCCTGACAAAATTCGGCTCCGAGGCCATTGAGAAATTCGTCCATTAGACGCTGAAAGGTAGAGGGGGCATTCTTGAGACCAAACGGCATTCGCGTAAAGTGGTACCTTCCTCTTTCGAAGGAGAACGCTGTTTTTTCTGCGTCGCAGGGTCGCATCTTAATTTGGTGGTAGCCAGCTTTAAGATCTAATGAGCTAAACACTGTCGCTCCGCTTAACCGGTCTACGATGTCTTCGATTCGTGGTAGGGGATATTTCTCGTCTTTGGTGATTTCGTTGAGTTTTCTGTAGTCTATGACTACACGGTATTTCCCGGGCGATCCTGCTTTCTTAACGGCCCATAGGGGGCTATTGTATGGGGACGTGCTGGGTACAATGATCCCTTGGTGTAGGAGGTTCGCTATTTCTTCTTTAATCGTTTCTTAAAGGGCTTGCGGGTACCTCCGCTCCTTGACGTATACCACTTTGTCCGTCACTAATTCGATTCCATGTTCGGTTCGTCCCGTAGCTCCGAATGGTTCTCCTTCCCGGTGGTACACATCGTCGAACTCTCTGCGCAGGGTTTCTATCCACTTGTCTTCTGGTTTAATGACCCCTAATCGTAAGGCGGGATCACCTCTCTTTTCCACACAAGTATAGATGTTTTCCCCCAGCTTTACTCTCCAGCCCGCTTTGGTCACCTTTACTTTTCCTTTGAAGAGTTTCATGGCGTCGCATCCGAGAATTCCCTCATATGCTTCTGGTAACTCGGGAACGATGTGCACAGTAACGTCTTTGCCTTTGACTCCCCACATTTCTAACGGTGTGTCGATTTCTCCAGCTACTTTACACTTTCCCCCTAATGTAATTAAGTCGCATGCACAGACTCCTGGTGAATTGCTCTCTCGCTCACAAGTGTACACGTGCTTCCTGTGTCTACTAACCACCGCGTTCCCGCCACGTGTATGATCGGCAACTGACTGCTCTTTGTTTTCCTTTTCGATTTTCGGTTGCCGCTCCGGTCACACAATCCTCATCTTACTCTGGGTGTGACGTGGTAATTCCTTAGGACAGCAGCGTACGATTGATGGGTTCAGGGCGACTCTGGTACCTTGTCTCCATCTGAGTCGCTAGTGTCGTCTGAGTCTAAGGACGATAGGCAGCATGCGTTTCAGTTTCCTTCTCGCCTTCTTCGATTAGTAGTTGTGCCATATCCTGAAAGTCCATCGTTGGATCAAAACTCCGTCCTGTCTGTTTACCGATGTGAACTTTCAGTATTCATCTCATCACGAGGTTCATTGCGATGGTTTCATTTGCGGTTGGTGTCTCACTCAGCTTGTCTAAAATCATGTTGAACCAAGCGAGAAGCATTGCTGCGAAGTTCCCGTTGGATTGTTTCGGTCCTTTAGTTTCCTGAAGCATCTTAATAAAATCTTCTTCAGGGGCCCATCGCCCGCCCCCGTACGCCTTTTTTAGCCGGGTTTTAAGCGTATCCCAGTCGGTGTTTGTATCGCTCTGTATGTTGTTGAGGACTTGTCTTTTTATTCGTCCTGCAAGCGCCGCTCTCAGTGTCTTGGCGTCATCTGGGTCGAGCCAGCCGTGTTCCACCTTGCTGTTGATAATATCCGCTAAATGGTCTCCATCTTTGATGAAATGTGTTAATTGACCGATGTCGCCGACAAATTTGTCAACTTGACTTATGGCCGTGCGTCAATCTTGAGCGTTGGCAGCTTTAATCTTCAGCCACTCGATCGTCAGTGTTACATCTGCTGGGGCTTCGGCCATCCTTTTCGCATTCAACCGATCCTGCAATGTGGACACTGGTTTCGTATTCTTCATGCACTAAAACTGTTCACTAATAACTCGCGAACTCGGGTTTCGGCACCAGTTAAGGTTATACGAAAGGCGAGGATGTTTTTAAAAAGATAGTACAGGTACAGGGGACATAGGCACAACACGAGTTCAAGATAAAGACTGACTGTATTTAATCCGGCTGGGCCTTATATAGGCTCAGCCTGTTTATTTACAATTTATCTTAACTTCTATCCCTAACATATATATAAATATATATATATATATATATATATATATATTTGTCTGTTCACTCATTACTGCCTTCCCTAATGGTCCGATTGTGGTGAAATTTGGTACAAAAATCCGTCGTCCAGTTTGAAAGGTCAAGTTCGTTAACCAGCAGAATCCGCCCACGCGTTTGGGGCGAAATTCGCGCAAACAAAATCGTAACGCTTACGTTTTTGAGTTCATAAGCTTGTAAGTACTCGTTTTATAGGCTTCTTGGGCTAGGAAAACGAATGAAACCATTTTCAAGGCGATAGCTTTAACCGTTTTCGAGAAAATTGGAAAAATAGTTTTTGAATACCGTTTTTGGTTTGGGTACTTAGAATTATGGCATTCAGTTGAAACATTTTCTGCATGTTCGAATTTTATCAACACTAATATGTTGAAATTTTTGTTACGTTTGGAGTAAAGAAAGGGTTAGAATAAAAGATTTTATTAACAGACAAGAAAAGTTTTGGTAACTTTGTATACTTTCGTTAGTATCTCGAAAACCGTTGACAATCTTGGGAAGCGGAAGATTAACATTCGAAAGCTTACTAAATGCCCTACAAAAAAGGTTCTGAAGAAAGTTTTAATTAGGCGCTGTCAATCGGATAAATAAGTTCTTAAAACTTTTAAGTAATTGATTTCGTTTATTGGAACGGTTCTTTTTGTCTGTTTTATTCCTTGTTATTTTTTAATTGCTTATAGTTGGATATTGTATTTGACAATAAAACTGGTTAAGTAAAATAACAAAAACAATTTATTGTTAGAAATATAGAGTTCCAAGATTCCAAGACCTTGTATCTCTAGCGGGACCGTTTCTAGTGTTAGCCGACCCTTCCAGGTAAGATCGTAAATCAAGACCTTTCAAGAGAGGTGGAACCAAAATAATAACTGCTTCTATTTTAATCTTTCCAAATTAGACTAGGGATAAGAACGGAACCGCGCTAAGATGCTGCAGTTCCTGCGAGTCGGACTTTTTTTTTTTAAATGTACTAACAAAACAAGAAAGAACCATGCAAACGGGGTTACGATGAGTCAAGTAGTTCTCTGTAAAAATACGTTTTCATTTGCATGTATTCCTCATACAGGAAAAAAAAAAAAAAAAAAAAATAGTAGCAGTCTAGTAGTGGTAGTAGTTTTCCTTAAATAGTATTTTTGTTAAGGGAAGAGCAATTCAGCATAGGAGAATGTGTTCAGCATTCAACAAAACGATTCCCATTATTGTAAACTAAAAACGAAAATGTATAAAAATTGGAGCTTTAGGCATAAGACTTGCCAAAATTACAGATCACAAATAATGAATGATGTTTTTTTTTTTTTTGCATTAAATACAATTTTAATTATAATTAAATTTAGCCCTAGAATTAGATAGTTTGGTAGGATACCATAAACGGGTTTTCAGTATTCCCTACTTATTCATGAATAAACACGATCGACATCGAATACGAAATTTGGATTTACGCTGTTTCTGTTGGGAATTGATTCATACCTTATATGAACTTTTTGTTACACTTGAGGTCTACTATCACCTCCTGAAAGGT